>CM076571.1:317562512-317718528 GCA_034641835.2 Pinus albicaulis
ATACGTGGTCCCATGGATAGAAAGGACAGGGGTTAGCAGTGAGTTTAAGCCCTTGGGGGCTTAATATTTGAAAAGAGCGGAGAATGCGTTTTTATGTTTTTTAAAGGGATTTTTGGGGTTTTAACGCTCGATTGTGGGGCTAAGGGCCTATGAAGAAAGGGGCTATGGCATATAATCCCTCGGGGGCTCAAGGCCTGATATAGAGTAAAATTAGGGTTTCTAGGCCAAAAGAGTGCTTTTTTAGGCCGAGAAAGGGGTTCCAGTAGGCAGAAAAGGGGATTTTTAAACCAAATAAAGGGAGCTATAAGGTTTAAAAGGGAAATTTGATGATTTCGAGGGTTAATGAAGGGATTATTTGGGAATCTTGTGAGGGGAAAAAGGGGTGAAAATGGGGATTTTGAAGGGATAAAATGGAGCAGATGGGGGCTTTTTCTGAGCATTTTTTCTTTCACAAACAGTGAGGCTAATCAAATGGAAACAACAGTGAAGATTTTTTCAGAGGAAAAAGACACATGGAGGCTTCAAGGATGATATATTTTCAAAGAAAATGTCTCTCTTGAAGGCTCAAAAACATTTTTAGCCACCTGTTTTCTATGCCAAAATTTTATAGGTGGCTAACAGTGGCTCCACATGGGGATGACATCTTCTTGAAGGTGTCAAGAACTTTAGAAATAATCTTTTGGAAGTAGGCCAGATTCTTGATCCTTGGCCATCTCTTTCTTCTTTGATCAGCTGCTATAAATCATGAAAACATCATATCAGCAGTAATATTCTCCCAAACAATCTACCTACCCATCCTACTGTCCTAACATTTTTTCTTCAAGGTGCACTTAGACTTGCAGACCTTCTTCATCATTCATTTTTATTGAAAGCAGAAAAAAAAACTAATCTAATTCTACCCTTATTCCTCCATGAGACCAGATTAAATATTTGGCCTCATAGCTTCTCTACCGACACTAATATCTACTAGGATTAAGTTGTCTAGCAGATTTCTTTCTCTACATTCTAAAACGGAAATTGAAATATAGCCAAACCAGGATTAGGTTGTCTGGTTTGCTGTGTGTCCATGGCATGAAGACAGCTGTCCATGAACTAAACTTTGCAGAAAATAGAGATAAAATGTGAAGGCTTTGAAATTCTGAAACTTTGAAGCATCCTTATTTTCTTTGTGACTCAGGTTTTGAGCTTATTAGAGTCACTTTTCTTTCTTCAATTTCAGCTCTGGTTTTGATCATGTTAGAGCTGATTCTTCTTCCTTTCTTTGCTGGTTCAGGTTGTGAGCATGTTAGAACCAGCCTCTCACTCTTTTTGGCTCAGGTTTTGAGCTTGTTTGAGCCATTCCTTTGGAACTTCAGAGGTTCAGGTTTTGAGCTTGTCTGGACCTTTCTTTTCTCTTTTTTTTGTATATTTTTTCTCTCTTTTTTTTGTATTTTTTTCTCTCTTTTTTTGTATATATTTTCTCTTTTTTTTAAAAAACAAAACACAGCAATGGTATTTACAATGAAGTGAACACTTTAAACTAAAACTCAGCAGTAATAATGCTCGAGCATCCTACCATTGACAGGACCCTCAAACAGATCTGTACCATCTAATTATTGCAGAAAAAAGGCATTGGGACCAATGGTGGATTAGATGATGTAAGGACCTTGCCACAAACTGTCAAATTTGCCATGCTTACCCTTGTCCTCTCACCTAGAGTCCCACTTAAGTACCTTGTCTCTAATTTTGAAATCACAAGCTTTTTTTCTTTTATAAAACAATTTTTTGATGTTCTCTTGCACTTTCTGAGCTCTGTTGTAGACCTCTTCCCTTGTCTGTTGGAGATGTATAGTTTGATTGATCCTCCTTACCATGTTGTCCTCTTCTGACTGTATTTCTTGGACCAATTTTATCACTGGTACCCCTAGGCTGGTAGGAAACACTACATCTGCTCCATAAACAAGCTGATATGGAGACATTACAATGGATTTTTTTGTAGTCAATCTGTCTGCCCACAAAGCATGTACTAACTTGTTATGCCATGATTTTTTATTCTCTTCAAGCAGCTTCTTGATGATGGTCACCAAAATTTTATTTGATGATTCTGCTAGCCCATTACCTTGAGGATAATAAGCAGTAGAATGACCAAGTGCAATCTGATACCTGTGACAAAAATCAATCATCTTTTTGGAACCAAAAGCAGCAGCATTATCAGTGATAATTTTCCTAGGGCAGCCAAATCTAGATAGGATATGGTCTTCAAGGAATTTTATAATAACAGAGTCTGTGGCATTCCTGGAAGGGATGGCCTCTATCCATTTTGTGAAATAGTCAGTGGCTGTGAGAATCCATTTGTGTTGGGCTGATGAAGCAGGATGGATTTCCCCTATGAAATCTAGGCCCCACTGTTGAAAGGGAGCTTCAATAGTGATTGGTTGTAATGGTAAAGGGAGGAGTTTTCTTTTGCCCTCAAAGATCTGGCACTTGTGGCAGGTAACTATCATTTTGTGGATATCATGGAAAAGGGTGGGCTAGTAATAGCTAGCTCTAAGGATTTTGTTAGCGGTGGTTTTCCAGTTGAGATGGCCTCCACACTCTCCTGCATGGAATTCGTGTTTGATCCTCTCTGCATCAAATTTAGGTAGACATTTAAGCAACAAACCATTTTAATTTTTCCAATATAAACATTCATTTAAAATGCAATAATTTCTAGCTTTTTAACTTTAGAAACCTTGCCTTAGTCTTCGATAAATCAGGAGGACCATTAAGATTTGTAAGCACATACAACATGTCAGCATACCAAGGAGAGTTTTGGAATTGTTCTTCAACAGTAGGAGCAGGTAATCCTTCATGTTCATCCAGGGCATCTACCATGTTTATGTCAAAGGCTTGTAAGTTAGATTCAGCCATTAGTTGAGCCAAGCCTTGACCCTTGATGAGTTTTGTGGGTTTTATTTCCAAATCATACTCTAATATCACAGCAATCCATTTGCCCCTCTTTCCATCTAGATCTTGGGACAAAATGTCTTTAACCACTATGTTAGGCACATAGGAAATGATTTGAGAATGTAGAATATACACCCTGAATTCTTTTAAGGCCTTTACCAAAGCATAAGCCTATTGTTCCATTATATTATATTTCAAGGGTGCATCCCTCAATGCTTTGCTGAAGAAAGAAATTGGTTGCTCTTGTCCTTCTGGATTTTTCTGCAACAGGATGGCAGCCACAGTATGCTCTGATGCAAAGGAGAAAATGAGGAAGTCTTTAGAAAAATTAGGGCTGATTAGGACTGATGCCTGGGTGAGTGCATGTTTAACTAATTCAAAAGATTTTTTTTGCCTCTAGAGTCCATTTAACTCCTACTTCCTTTCTCACCATGTTTGTCATATCTCTAAGGAGTTCTGCTAAGTTGGGAATAAACCTCCTCAAGAAGTTAATTTTCCCAATAAAGGACTGCAATTCTTTTATGTTTCTTGGGTGGCTAATATGTAGTATTCCCTCAATTATTTTTGGGTCTATTTTAATCCCCCTTTCTAATATAATATGGCCAAGAAGCTTCCCCTCTTGGAGCCCGAATACTGTCTTCTTGGGATTTAAAGATAGCTCGAACCTTCTACACTTTTCAAAGACCTTTCTTAGATGTTTAAGGTGCTTTTCATTAGTTTTGGAATAAACTGTTATGTCATCAAGATAAATTACAATGAAGTGCCCTATTTCCTCAGAAAATGCAATGTCCATAGCTCTTTGGAAGGTGGCCCCAACATTCATTAGTCCAAAAGGCATTTTCACATACATGAAAGTGCCCATTGGAGTGGTGAAGGTTGTCTTAAGTTGATATTCTGGAAGTACTAAGACCTGGTTCTACCCTGGAAAGCCATCTAATAGGGAAATCCTTTTTGAACCAACTACCCTTTGTAGGATGTGTTCCATTTTGGGTAAAGGGTAATTATCTTTCAAAGAGGCTCTGTTTAAGTTTCTGAAATCACTGCATAGCCTAATCTCTCCTGTATTTTTCCTTACGGCCACAAGGTTGGAGACCCAATCTGAAAACCTCAATGGCACTATGATACCAACTTCATACATTTTCTTAATCTCCTTTTCTACTAGAGGCAGTTGTATAGGGTTAATTCTGCGCAACTTTTGCCTAAAAGGCTTTTGGTTTTCTTTCAATGGAATTTTATGCTGGATGATCTCTGTATCATAGGCTTTTAATTCCTCGTAGCTCCAAGAAAAAACATCAACAAAATCTTTAAATAAATTAATGTATTTCTGTTTGATATGTGCTGGCAAATTTTTGGATAATTTAATCATTTTAGGCTTGTCATGGCTGCCTATATTGAATTCTTCAACACCGGATTCAGCATGTTCTATAGTGGGCTTCTTTGCCACATAATTAAAGTCAAAAAGTTCCTCTAGGGGTGCTAGTCCTCTGGGTATGCTTTTATCTTTTGACTGCAGCAGCTCAATGTCTTCTTTATCTGTTTCCATGTATTCTTCAGTTTGGTTTTCAAATTCTTTGGTTAACGTGTTTATTTCTGCATTGGGGGATGGTTTCTCTTCATCAGGAGGCTCTTTATCTGAACAGTTTTCATTGGCTTTAGAGTCTGAATCAGGTATTTCAAACTCGCTCCTGCAAAGCAAGAAATCCTCTATCTGTTTGTCGCCCTCAAAGACCTGCCAATATTTCTCATTATCTGGCACTTCTGGTCTGTATTTTGTTTGAATAATGATCTGTTTATCACTAGGTGATTTCTGATATGAACTAGCAGCACAGGCTAATCCATTTGCAATGATGTTTTGACTCCTAGGGACAAATACAAGCTCATATTCCACAAATGTTTTCAGCAGATCCATGGCATCATTTCTGTATGCCCTTAATCTAGGATGCTTTGTAGTGTACTCTCCATTCACTTGTTTGATGACTAATTCAGAGTCTCCATGAACAACTATCCTTTGGGCTCCTAGTTTTTTCAAGAGATGCAATCCTAGGATGAGAGCCTCGTATTCTACAATGTTGTTTGTGCACTTAAAGTCTAGTTTGAAGGCATGGCTCTCAGCATAGTTGCTTTCAGTATTGTGCAACCATACCCCAGCTCCTACATTCTTTTTAGTGCAAGATCCATCAAAGTTCATGCACCATAAGGGATTGTTTATAAGATTGACATCATTTTCGTCCCTACTGATGGGTTCACCATTATGTAACATTCTGAGGCCTGTATCATGCTGTGTAACATTTTGTTCTTTAGGATTTTCATGGAGTTTAGAGTGATGAGTACTTTGCTGTTTGCAATCTTGGTTTTGTTCCCTCTGATTTTTCGATTCAGCACACTGTTCAAGGGTTTCTCTCTTGTCTTCCACTACTTCTAGATATGCCATTGTGTTTAGATCTGTGGGTTCTACTCTGTTGTTTAAATTTCTATCTTCTAGCTCTGGCTCATCAATAAATTCATCATTGAAAAGGATAAAAGAGTCCAGATCTGTGTGGACAGAGTACAGAGGTGAATTTTCAGGTTTCTCAAGGATGCTAACCATAAAATTCATGTGTGCCTCTCTATATAGTCTTCTAAGCTGGCTAAAGATAGGGATTGTGGCATATGTCATGTCCATCTGCATTGTACCTTGCATCTTGGCATCCCATGATCTTGACAGCAACATGCCATACTTAGGAGGTACATCAGCTACTACTACATCCGTTACCATGCACTTGGTTGGGATTTGGGTCAAATTCACACATAGATCTTTGATTAGGCCAAGGAACTTGACTCTGCTAGAGTCAAAAGAATACAAATCCTTATAAGGTCTGGTTATCTCTAGGCCTAATTTCTCCATAATCACCTTGGGCATGACATTGTGTGAAGCCGCTGAATCATGCATAGCATTATGTAGGATTTTGTCATGGATATTGAGACTGATATAGAAAGGAGGTACTACCCCTTCCTGAAATTTCTCTTCAATTTTTGGGCCAAACTAGAGAGCAGGTTGATCATCATTTAAGTTGATAGTGTCACTATTTTCTCCTAAGTTTAAAGCTTTCAAAATTTGACCTTTATATGCATCTTGGGTGGCTAACTCAGTGAGGGGGACAACAATTTTAATTTTGGCAATCTCACTCTCCAAATTGAAAGAAGATTGGATATTTATGAGGTTTGATTCTATTTTGTTGGCCACTATTTTATTGGCGGAATCAGCTTGCTGATTATCACTATGTACAATGTTTGAAGTTGTTTTATCAGGAGCATTAGCTACAATTCTAGTGCTGCTAGTTTCTTTACTTGATTTCCCAATACTTTGGATGTCTTTATCTTTGTTTTTGCCAGAATTATCAGCTGCTGATTTGCTATTTTCAACAGTCACTTTAGGAGTCTTTTCAGGCCTTTTCTTAATGGTGATTTCAGAGGCTTTTGGTTTGGGAGTGTCAATGTTGTTTTTTCTTCTGAGATCATATTGTTCTTGGACCTGCATGATGGCATTTTCAAATCCTAACCTATAGTCTTCAAATTCTAATCCTTCCTCATCCCAATGTGAGTATGAGGTTTGATTATCCTCTTTAGGAAAGGTGTGATCTTGGTTATCTACTTCCACCATGTTTATGGTAGTTCCCTTTGAATCTTCTATTATTCCCTCATCCTCATCAAGGAATTTCTCTTGGAATGGAGGAATGACTTGTTGATCAGAATCCCTTTGTCTGTTTGGAGGGGTATTTCTCCTAAAATTTTTGTTCTGGTTTTGATTTTGGTTTCTGTTCTGGTTATTGACTTGGACAACCATTTTCTCCATCATCCTTTCTATCCTCTCCATGTTTTTGGCTAGAATATCATACTTGGAGTCAAATGAAGAAGCTGTGTTGTCATCCCTATATGTTACCTTCTTTTCAGCCCTCATTCTGGCTCTTTTTTCAATCAAATTTTCCTCCACACTCACTGCTCCTTTCTGCATATCTTCCAATGTGTTATAGTCTCTATCCCTAAGCTGATAGGCCATGTCAGCATCAAAACCTTCAGGGTATTTCACTAAGGCCATTCCTTGGTGAGGTTTCATGTGTGGTGGAAGAGCATTGTAGACACTGTTAAATCTAGTAGAATAGTCATGGACACTCTCTCCCTGATTTCTTTTGAGATTTTTATACTCTGCTATTATTTGGAGAGGGTTGCTTTTCACTTCCCATTTGTTTATGAAAGTTTGATGTAAATAGGGAAGGTAATGGATGCTATTGGTAGTTAAGTCTTTAAACCACTTCTTTACCTCTCCTCCTAAGCTCTGAGCAAAGATTCTCATTTTGATAGTTTCATATTCAATTTTCATATAGTCAAATGCATCTTCCATCCCATCTACATGGTGTTGAGCTGTGGTGGATTCCTTTCCAGTAAAATGAGGGATTTTTGATTGATAATCATTGGGTAAAGGCACTAGAGGCTGTGGTAACACCAAGGGAACGTACCAAGCTGCCATGATAGTGTTTTGTGGAGGTAAAGGATTGGCTTGGGCAATAGGTATATGAATGACAGAAATTTTTGGACCAACAGCAAACTGTTGAGCAGATTTAGGGTGAGAGAGACCCAACTTATGGATGAAATGAATATTGGGAGGTGTTGGTGGAGGGGTTTCTCTGTCACTAATAGGTTTACCACTATGTGATGGTGACTTTGGAGGCTCGAGGTCTGTCTGATCTAAACTACTGAATGACTTAGTTCTTGGTAAATTACTTGGTAAGTCTAAGTCAAATTGAGTATCTGATAGAGCTGCAAGGTTTTCAGGTGCCGAATTAGCTCTATGAATTTGTTTGAAAATAGTTGGGTCTTTAGATGTGGGAGACCTCCTAAGAATTCTCTTTGGGTTGTCAACTATTTCAGGTGGATTTGGATTAGGATAAGCTCTGGTATGGATTGTTCTTGAAGCCAATATGATAAGTCCTCAAACTGAACCAAGAAGTTAGCCAAATGTGACAGAATTTAAGAGGCAAACTATCTTTAAACGAGGAAGCTTAATCCTATGTGTTTCCTTTAATGTGGATGATGTTGTAATGAAACTGGTCTCCCAGTGGAGTCTTGTGAAAAAAAAAATAATCAGCAGGCCTACTGATCATTAGTGAAGTCTTATGGTCATTTAGGAATTGTGGAGTTGCCAGGTGGAAGGTTTATAATTTTTCAAGGAGATTTACTATCCACCACAGTGATTAACTACTAAACTAAGGATAATATGGTCTTTTCCCCAGTGGAGTCACCATTATGTTGTGGTTCCTGTGTTTTGGAAAGTTTTGAAATGCCAAAAGACAAGACAACATCAAACCACTTTGGGATCTTAGGATCTAGCCCTCCTGGATCCAGAGAGGGATCTCTCTATAAAAGGCAAAGAAATGTATGTCTTTGAAGTTCGATTTAAGTTATTAGGCTAGTTATAGGGCACAAGGGTTGTTGTTTTGTTTGTTTGGTTGGGAAACATGAAAGAAGGGTTTAATGTAAGATAAAGGAGTGAATAAAGAAGGTTTTTTGGAAATGGGGAGATAACTCAAAGAAAACACAAGTCCATTGGGCAATGGGTTCATAAAAACAGACTCTAAATTCACACATCAGCGAGCATGGGTAAAACCAACTACTATACTAGTTAAATTGTATTGAATTTGTTCTTAGATTTCAAAATTAGCAGAAAACATAAAATATAAGAAGAGCAAGTAGCATTAGGGTACTTTACAACAGTATATCCTAAGCTAGATTACTGATTCTTATCAGAGAAATGGAAAGTAATGCATAACAGAAGGAAAACAATAAAAGATAGAACACTTCACCACTAATTTAGATCAGGATCCAATGAACATGTTTTTCATATTAAAGAGCAACACCAATCATATAAAACATTGTCCAAACAGCTTGACATCAACTAGAAATCATCTCCCATTCCTATTTTACAACTAATACACAAAACTCTATCTCAATGAAACAACTTACATTCCACGGTTAACCAACCAACAACCTTTACAATGTATTTTTCATGAGTTCTTGTAGCTGAATGAGTGGCAGTAGTGGTAGATAGAACTTTAAATGGCTCATTAAAACATAGGGAGAGGTTTTCTGCGGCCCATTCTATTTTAATATCCCTGTATTGACTTTTAGTACTCTTTGGGTGAATTAGTGGTCTTCGACACACTGATAATAACTCTAGGTATGTCTCTGAGGTACTTTCTGGCTTTTTGTACTCTGTTTGTACTCTGGGACAAATAAGGTAGGTAAATGACTTTTGGGCCTTCCATACTTTGTAACTAATGCTCTGGCAATCTTAGGACTTTCGTCAGGATAATGATCTTCTCAGGAACTTGATGGAGAATAAAAAACACTATGGGAACTTGTCATTTCTTGGGAAAGAAAATTCTGCTAATTTGAAAACACTGATATGCCTTGTTTCATGTGTTTTTAGGCCTTATTAGGCCTTTGGATAATTTTTAAGGTCTTCAATCTGTATTTTCACCCTTTAAACACTGGATTATGACATTAATATTCAATAATAGGCTTTAAATCCCTTAATCCTGTCACTGATACACTTTTCCACTTCTCTTCTGATCTGTCTGTGAATATGCAGGTTTTAATGGCGCTGGAGGCTTATGAGAGGGTTTTACACTGATCTTTTAATGAGATACACGTTTAAAACCTTCTCAGGTGTCTTCCCTGCAATCTTCGGTTCTGAAAAATGGCGTTTTACGTTCTAGATTTCTCTGTCTGTGATTGTGAGACAAAGAGCGATTTTCGCCATCTGTAACCCTGCAAAAAGACGATAAACATATTAAGAAATCCATAGGGAGTGGGGTGGGGTTGCTGTAGAGGTCGGTGGCGATGGTGGCGCAGTGATGGAAATGGTGGATGTAGTGGAAAAAATGCTGAAAATCGTTGCAGAATGGTGAAAACTGGTATGATGGAGCTTTGGTGCGAGGAGGATTCTGGACTGTCAGATCATATTAAACAGTGGCGATTTACGGTCAGGATTCACCGGTGAAACTGTTGGGAGGATGGACAAATGAATAATGAATGGGGGGGAAGATTATATCGTGGCCATTGGATCAGATAAACGGATGGCGGAGATTCATCAAGAGGGTCGCTGGGGAGATCGGGTGAATGGGGGAATGGAAGGGGTCGAGGATTTAATCGGGGTTGTCGATCTTCAGATGTCAACAATGGAGAAGACTCGATAAAATGCCTGGGAGAGAAAACGAAGGGGAAAATACTTGGGGGTTAAATGTACTATGGTCCATTGATCTAGATCAAATGAATGGTCGAGATCTTCAGATGGAGCTTTCGGGAGCAAAGAGGAAGAGGGAAATGAATGGTGATCATGTTAAGTCAGAGCCGTCAGATTAAAACAATCGGTGGTCAGGATTAAATGAAGGATTATATCGGGGAGGAGTGGTTTTAGTGGAAAACTGTTGGTTTCGCGTAGCTCCGAAGTGGTTTTAAAATTTTTCCAAAAAAACGCGATATGCCTCGCCGCCTGACACATGTCCTTCCAAAAATGTTTGATTGTGTAATTTTGAAACATTAAACCTCAGGCGCAAAAATTACGCTATATGCATTTTCAGCCGTTGGATGAAAGGCAAAGAGATCTGATGGTGGGAATGAGAGCACGATGGGGTAAGATACGCGGGCGGAACAGGTAGATGGGGTCAATGGCGGATTAAATACCGACCATTAGATCTTGGAAACGGACGGTCAAGATCTGTCGATGGGGGAGAAATGAGCTGGCGGAGTTTGATAATAAGAAGAAATGTGGACCGTCCGATCAAGCTCGATCAACGGTTGAGATTCAATCAGAGGTCGAGATGGTGAAAAGATATGAGCGGAGCGCGATGAGATCCTGGTCGTTGGTTCTTGTGGATTCAACAGTCCAAATCTAATCAGTGGATGCGATGATGGGCTCTGTGAACAAAGCGTGATCGAATCCTGACCGTTGGTTCTTGTGGATTCAACGGCCAGGATTAAATCGCATGATCGACATTGGAGGAGGGGAAGTGAACGGGGCACTGGATTTGAGCGATGCGATTGAGCGCTGGCCGTCAGATCTGGAAAGGATCGACGGTCAGGATTAAATTGGAGGGGGAATAATGTATGGCTTGTGATGGAGCGTGATTGAATCTGGGCCGTTGGTTCTTGTGGATTTAACGGTCCAGATTAAATCGGCAGAGCGAAGATGTTGGGTTCAGGAGTGGGGTGTGATGGTGTCTCAGTTGTCGGATCTGTATGGATGGACGGTCAAGATTAGATCAGAGGATCACACAGGTAGAGGGCAACATGGTGGATGGGTGCGATGCGATTTACCATTGGCCGTCAGATCTGGAAGGATCAACGGTCCAGATTGAATCGACGATCGACAGAGTAAAACTCATTGCATCAGAAAATTTCAAAGAACAAAGGAAAATGCCAGAAGGAAAGCTCCGATTACAATTCGCGATTGGGGCTACTGCTAAGCGCCCATATGTGGTCCCATGGATAGAAAAGACCAGGGCTAGCAGTGAGTTTAAGCCCTTGGGGGCTTAATATTTCAAAAGAGTAGAGAATGCGTTTTTTGTGTTTTTTAAAGGGATTTTTGGGGTTTTAGCGCCCGGTTGCGGGGCTAAGGACCTATGAAGAAAGGGGCCACGGCATATAAGCCCTCAAGGGCTCAATGCCTGATATAGTGTAAAAAGAGGGTTTTTAGGCCAAAAGAGTGCTTTTTTAGGCCAAGAAAGGGGTTCCAGTAGGCAAAAAAGGGGATTTTTAAACCAAATAAAGGGAGCTATAAGGTTTAAAAGGGAATTTGATGATTTGGAGGGTTATTGAAGGGATTTTGTGGCAATCTTGTGAGGGGAAAAAGGGGTGAAAATGGGGATTTTGAAGGGATAAAATGGAGCAGATGGGGGCTTTTTCTGAGCATTTTTCTTTCACAAACAGTGAGGCTAATCAAATGGAAACAGCAGTGAAGATTTTTTCAGAGGACAAAGACACATGGAGGCTTGAAGGATGATAGATTTTCAAAGAAAATGTCTCTCTTGAAGGCTCAGAAACATTTTTAGCCACCTATTTTCTATGCCAAAATTTTATAGGTGGCTAAAACATTACACGATATGGTCGAACTCATTTCTTCATCTTCTTGGGTTGGTTCCTGGTGTATATCCTCTTCTTGTTCATTTTCTTCTTCCTCTTCACAATCTAAGTAAAATAATTTCTTCCCAGCACACTTATCACCTTTAGTGTATTTTCTATCACAACTATAGCAAAGCCCTTTTGCTCTTTTTTCTTCCAATTGTTGTGGTGTCAACCTTGTAGGTTGTGGAAATCTAGGAGTAGCAACACTTCCCTCTTTATAGAAGTGAGTGGTAGGCTTCCTTGTCGCCATAATTTTACATTCAATTTTCTT
The DNA here is from genome assembly GCA_034641835.2 of Pinus albicaulis. Classification (NCBI taxonomy): domain Eukaryota; kingdom Viridiplantae; phylum Streptophyta; class Pinopsida; order Pinales; family Pinaceae; genus Pinus; species Pinus albicaulis. The sequence continues at coordinate 317,574,868 of CM076571.1, forward strand.
GCCAACCTGAATGCCTTCTCCAATGAATCAGGTTCCAAAACACGAACTTCATGTTGGATGTTATCCTTTAGAGTGCCTATGAAGAGATCAATCCTGTGTTCCTCTGGAATATCAGTTACCCTTATATTCAATTTTTGGAAGTCCTCAATGCGCTGCCCCACTAAACCCTTTTGTTTGAGATTTATCAATTGGCTAAAGAAGGTGTTGCTCTTTGTATCCTCATAATGTGCTATCATTTCCTCCGTAAAAATTGACCAAGTGACATTTTTTTACGGGAGCAAAGCCATCGATACCATACAAATGTATTTTGTTCTAAATGTAAAGTTGCAATGCGTACCTTTTGTGTGTTTTGCACATTATGGAGATCAAAATATTGCTCCATCTATAGTATCCATGTTATAGGATCCTTTCCATCAAACTTCCTCATATCCATTTTTGGAATATGGTGGTTCTTCCTGCCAACATTAGAGTTTATGAAATCACGATTAACATTGATTTTGTTCTCATGATGAGGTTCTTCTACTATCTTTTCACCATTAGGAAACATTTCTTGTATCAACTTTGTCAAACCTTCGATGTCTATTTTTAGATCATTCTTCATGTTTTCCATGTTGTATTTCATGTCATCCATCTTAGCTTCCATGCCATCCATCTTGAATTCATGCAGAAGCTGTACCATCTATCTTAGATTCGATGCCATTTTTAAAACCATCCATATTAGATTCCACTTCTTTCTTCAAACCATCCATCTTAGTTTCCACGCCTTTCTTCAAAACTTCCATGTCATTTTTTTTTTTCTCTTTGCGAGAGCGAAATTTGTTGCACTTGCTCTTATAATTTTTATATGTCATGTTGCCATTCTTCATCTTCATGAGTCATAGTAGAGATTTCTAAAGGCTTAATGGGTGTTGAATCCTTTTACGGGCCATTTTAGAATCCAATACTAATATATTCCCCAATATTCCTTGAATCAATTCAACAGTTACCATGACAAAGACTTATGCAATTCGGGAAAAAAAAATACACACCTTTTACTTGCTTTTGAGGAGCTCGATATTGAAATTGAATTATCTCTATAATTGCAGATCCTCAATATCTGAAATTCAGTCCTGTAGTAGCCCTCTGAAGCTTCTTTCAAATTCCATAGTTCTGATCTGATTTGGATTCTTCAAGGCAAAGTTATGTCCAATGTCCCACAATGACCCAATTTTTTACTAGTTCAGTAGAGCGAACTTGTATGACTTGTCATGTGTCATTGTTTCCTCCTTTAGCTTTGAAATTGATAGACCAAAAACAGTCCGTTTACTTGCAGCCACTTTTTACAGCATTCGAATCTGATGCTCAGAGAGAGAGCTATGAATATTTTCCCACGATCACCTCTTTGAGATGAAATTCAGAAGCCTCAAAAAGCCCTAACTTCCACAGATCATATATCCGAAAATATTGCGAACCAATATCTGAAATTTTGTGACAATGTTCCACAGGATTTCGGCTTCGCACTCTAAAAATTTCAGCTTCTGATCCTTCGTAGAAAAAAACGTTATTATGACAATACCATGATGATCTATTTAGGCTAAATTCAGGAGCTTCCAAAATGACCTAACTTGCACAGATCATATCTCTGAAAATATTGCGAACCAAGCTCTGAAATTTTGTGATGATGTTCCTCAGGATTTTGGCTTCGCACTCTAAACATTTGAAGTTCTAAACCTTCGTAGAAAAAAATCTATAGTGGAAATTCCACGATGACCTATTTGGAGCAGAGAAACCCTAGAATCTCAAAGCTCTGATACCAAATGTTATGAAACAAGCACCAAAAAGAGAAGAAAAGAGATATCAACGCCTTAGAAATAAGCCACTTCGAGGGGGCAACCTCCAATACATTACATGAATGAACAATTCTTGGATGATTCAAATTACAAAACCTCCTTTCTATATATAATGTAATCCTAGTGGGGCCACAATGTAACCCTAGCCGACCTAACAATAATAATTTAAGGGCACAATAATAACAATATGGGGGTTACAAGGGTACAATAATAGCAATAAGGGGGTTAAAATAACAACAATAAGGGACTATACTAGTAATATAGGGACCTAACACGAGGGTGTAACTGGCTACTCACGCCAAGGCAAAAATAGGGATTTTTACAGCTCTGCTTAGGGAAATGTCAACAAGAAGAATGTTTCTCTCATCAAAAGGGATGAAAGGATGGTATTTGAAAAGCATGACAATGCTTATTGTTCACATAAACGACCCTCCAATGTGCGAGTTTGGGATTGCAGGGATAGTGACAAAATGTTGTGTAACAGATGCCCCCTAAAGCATGAAGTCCGAGAGAGAGGGAGGGCTGAAATGCTTTATGAGAATGCGTTCGAACCAAAAACCACTATTGGAAGACCTGAAATTACAAATACAACTGATATATATGATACATGAATCATGTGGCATGGGCGCAACCATCCATAATAGAGTATACAAAAACTAAGATCTGCGGTATGGACATAGCCATCCAGCAGGAAGGATCAATAAATAGACTCAGGCATGGTCACAGCCATCCAATCAAGAGAGTCATGCAATAAGTCATAATAATAATCCACAAAAATACACAACCTGGAGTTTATCAGACAAGACCCAGGGTCTTGCACTCCATCTCGACTCGAACAAGTATAATTTCGAGCATGCGAATATATGAGCTGAAGTCGAACATGTAGGAAAATTGTCTAATTACCAGCCAATGATGAAAGCCGTTAACAGACACGAGAGAAACCACAAATGATGACGATGGCCCTCAAGGTAAAAAAGGTACAATCTACGGAATGTAAAAAATAATCTGACATCGAACATTCGCAGAATCATTTTATCGAAGGCCAATGATGTGAACCTTGGGTCGAATGCGAAAAACCTGCCATTGAGGCATGCAGGCTCCAAGGTACCAGAAGGGAGTCTCTAGATCAAATTCCTAGATAATGAGATAAAGTTGACAAGAAGTTTCTAGGTCAAAGGAGGGCCATAATGTTTCCCACATCATCAACACGAGACAGAGGAACATGATGAAAGTGGATCAGGACCAACAGGAGATCAGAGGAAGGTTGACAACTACAGAGGCAAACTTCTCTTGAACATATCAACATCACGACATTGGATTTGGTAGTATTTGACATCAAAGGATCTGAGGTCATGATGACGTGGCAAAGAGCATATGAGAGAGGTCAAAAGAGATTATCCAAACCCATGGAGGAAAAAATGACGAAATGAGATGTCCCAACCCGACACAAATGCAGACAAGTGCCATGTTCAAGAGTGACATACTGCTAACATAACTAAAACTTGGTTCCATTTTCCCCCACCATTTCTGCTCAATACCCCAATTATTTTTAAAACAAGCTTGAAGGGGATAACATATGCTTGCACTGTAAGTTTTTCCTTCGGACAAATCCAACCTAGTACATTTTACGAGCCCTAGGAAGGAGGAACTCGAATAATGTCATGATGACGAAGTCCGATGTCATTAAGGTTTAACGAGTCTAACAAAGGAATAACTTGGCATCTTTTCATGTTTAGAGAGTTTGAAAAGAAGGTAGAAAAGAAAACTCCAGCATGCCCTTTTCGTAGGTAGTCTCACAGATCCGAAAAGGTAGAAAACTATGTCTGAGAGAACCTCTTAGTTGCGATAGGCTAAGGTATTCCTTTTTCATAAATAATCCATCCCAACCTGAAAAAGGGTTAAACGTATACTGGGTAGATATCTTTTCATAGCCATTTTAACGAGTTCAAAATAACAAGAATCTCGGCAATATTTTCACTTTTAGAGAGTCAGAAAAGAGCTGAAAGATGACTCCAATAGGGACTTTTTCGTGTTTTTACCGAGTCTGAAAAAATATAAAATATAACTCGTTACTTCATCATTGTCGCATGAAAAACCTGTCGCTGCACAAGAGACATGTTTAAAACCTATCTCTCCAAAATAATTTAATAAAATAATCGAAAAACATGTCTTAAAACCTAATTAGGGTTGTGAAAAAGTTATAAAAATGCCAAAAATGGTAAAAATAATTACTTTTCACTTTTTACCTCTTGTGGAGCAATAGTTACCCATTTTACTGTGCAATCTTGCGGCGACGATAGCGACCAATCCATCGGACCAATCAGAAATCTGTGAACTCCATGTAAGAGCCGAGATCCCTCTCGTCATTTTAAGTCATTTCTTACTACCTGCAATTTTCAATTTCGAATTTTGGGGGAGGAAATGCAATAATTAGGGCTTGGCGGTTGGCACGGGTCTCAAGCACGGAGTTGCGCCAACAACCCGATTTTTTATACTAGGGAGCGCCAATGGCACGAACCATTTCTAGACAAAATTCTGATCAAATACCCCAATTATTCACAAATTGAAGGTTCAAAATTGACTAATACCACTCATATGAATGTATTTGTAGGAAGAAAGAAGCAAAATGGTCATTGAATGGAAAGAAAGGGAACATCATGAAGAAGAGGAGCTGGCCATGGAAAATGAGGGAGTCATGGAAGCTCTCAGAAACTGTGGTCTGAAAAAATTCTTCCTAACGCCATGTCTCCGAGCCCAACTAGAGTTATTACAATATCTGGTCAGCATATGGGACGAAAATCAAGAGAAGTTCATCCTTCGGGATCAAGACCTTGAGATTGATGTCTCTGATGTGTATTTCATCATAGGATTATCGCGGAGGGGAGCAGCACCAATCCTAATTGGCACCCGGCCCTGCATGGAAAACATGACCATGGTGATAGACAGGGTATGTCCAGGGGCATGGAAGGGATCAAGTAGTGGGAAAGTTGACATTCAAACTATCCCATATTTGACACTACAAGTGGTGCTACATACCATTACACGAGCTGCGGGGTCACAAGCACCGCACGAAGCAAAAAAGACATAGTTTCTTCTTGTTGTAGAATGCATGGCACCGACCATCTACAACTGGGCAGAGGCCGTGACAATAAAAATGAAGCGCCAACTAACAAAATGCAAGAAGTCCAAATTGAAACAATTTAATTATGGATCTATTCTGGTATCGTTCTACTTAGAACGACTACCCGTTTTTCAGTGACAGGAGGTCATAGTCTCAACACCACTGGTGAGATAAGCAAGGATGGCTTGATGGGCCGCTCTGATGCTAAGGGAAGGGGGCGGTCAACAGATGTCCTGGAGACCTGAATTCTTTGATTTTCTCCTGTTAGTCATCAATAATTTTGCTGATATCCAAAGATGACTAAGTTGACAATCCTAGATTTCTAGAAACAATATTTGAAGAAAAATTGTGAGTTCTAGAAACCTCACTGCCTTCATTATCCTAAGTCTATTAGTTCACTAAAATCTTTATCTAGATCTCCTAAAAAGTCACACCGCTGTTTCAAAAAGAGTTATTTTCAGGCTATATTCCCCATCTTCACTTCCATCTCCTCTGCCCATTTTCACTCATTTTCACTTATCCCAATAGTCTTTTTCCCCCTTTCAAAAGGGGCTTCTTCCTTTTCATTTACCCTCCATTCCCACTGAAAAACCTTTAAACCATGAGAAAAACCCTTTGTTTGGTTTAAACCACCCTTTCTAATTTTATCGGAACCTGAAAAGGCTTAAAAACCCATATTTTAGGCCTAAATCATACCATTGAAGAAATTAGGCCTTAAGCCCCTGCGGGCTTAAGCCCTCCACCCCTTTTCTCATGTGACCCGAGGGGCCGACCACCTGCTAAACCCTCGATCCCTTTTGTCTTAACCCCGGTCCCATCCTTTACTCCCACAGGACCATGCCTATGCCCCCACACTTAAAAGCTTCAGTCCCTTTATCCATTTCCCTGCCATTGCTTTCCCCTCCAAAGAAAATCTCAACCGTCGATCCTTCAAATCCGATGGTTGTGGCACTCCCACGACCTTCCTCCACCTCAACCATCTTCCCATCTGACTACCTCGTGGGGCAATCTCCATCGTGGATCTTCATGATCCGATGGCCATCATTTAAACCTAGCCTTTTCGCTACCTGACAGAACTGCACACGTCACCGCCTGCCCCAACTTCCACCCACGAAATCATCGCCCAATCCCTCTCCTCCACCTATACTCCACTATCGAATTTTCACCCCACCCTCGGGCTTCACCCACACCATAGATTTCACTCCTTGAGATCTAATGGTGGAGATTGCAAATCTCGCGCATTTGGTTGCCAAGGTTTAACAACCCAAACTCGCATGATAAAGGTTGTTTTTCCTGGGACGCGTGGTGTCCATTGAATGGAATCATGTCCATATGGGCCTAAACCACTAACTACCTTTTGTCCGCGCAAAAACCACCTGGTTTTGTACAAAAATGTCGTCCTTCATTTCGCGCCTATATTTAAAATTCCGATGTTTCCTCCTGGTTCCGCCATGGAACCCCTCCTCTGCGCATTTTCCTCCTCTGATACATTGCTCCCACGCCCTCGCCAAGCCTCTGAAAGAAATTTAATCTTAAAAATGCAGGTTCTAATTAACATGTTGGTCTAAATTGTATAGGTTTAATGGTGGCTCGAGCCTAAGGGGCCATCCCACAGTCAACTGAAGTGACAAACACCTATGGATGACAATCCATTAGACCAAATTCATAAAGAAAGGGATAAGGGTTTAATCTGAAGGGCAAAGTCAATGACTCATGACCATTGATCGAATCAAAAGAAACCCTCCAACACACCAAAAGGAAACCCCTACACATAGAAAAACAAAAACAAAAGATCAGTGAAGAAGAATGGAGAGCAAAAAGCTAAGAATTAATCAAAGGTTAAGTTTATTAAAGCAAAAATTAGCCTTTCAAGAAGCAGTGATTAAAGACAGAAGCTCTAAGGCTAAAGAATTAATGAATGAATAGTTCTTTAAAGAGGACCAAGGATAAACATAGTAAAGAGGATTAATTAAAGGCAAATCGAAGTTAAAGGCATATTACCAAGTTTGATGGTTAAAACAAGGAAACTTAGGCCAAAGGCAACCTCAAATAAATCAAAAGGAAGCAGTTATTCCTCCAAAAGATCTAACTGGCACCTATATCATGCCTCCTATCTATCTAGGAAATTGGCAGTTATTACATAGTCAGAAGATATTTCTAATCTGTCAAGGAAGTTATTGTAAAAGATAAAGATAGGCATCAAAGTCATACTTTTCACCTATCTTTCCTTAGAATTTAAGACAGAGTTATTAAAACAGAGAAGTAGCTGCAGCTATTCCTACCTTATTCCTTGCGTGGTTTTCAAGGTTAGGAATGCATTTACTATATAGTTAATGACACTCAAACCCTAGATCAGCTCCACCTCCTCATTTGCATCATAAATACTGGATTGGAACTCATTGTATCGCTAGCATTTGATGACTCTTTGAAGTAATACATAGTCCTGTTGAAGTTAAGAAGAAATTGGTGTTTTGGAACTTGTGGATGTCTTGACCTATTTGTTGATGGAGAAGGCTAGATCATTGGATCCCTGAGCTTGGCTATTGGTGAAGTGCTCTAAATCTGTTATTTTTATTTCCTGTTTCATTATGTTTCATCATTCTCTGTTGCAGTAGAGTGAAAGGTTTAGGCTAAGAAATATTCTGAAAGCACCTTAGTCCTATTTACTCTTCACTGTCTAAATGATTTATTTTACTAGGATATTTTAGAGAATTCTTAATTTCTCTCTAGAACCCCTATGCTTGTTTATTTCTTAAATATTTCAATATAGTTGGTCTCAAGAATGATTTATGGTTTTCCGTGCTTACTTGCTGCCACTTGAAAACTGTTTCTGAAGTCTCCCTTCAAAGTACCATTGTTTAAAGTCTACCAAAGAGGTTTTTTTTCGATCATACCCTTTGTACTTGCTTAAGTACTTGTTTTGAAGGTCTTTTTGGCTGTAATCAAAGATGTTTAGGAGTTCCCTCTTCTATGAATGCAGTTATTTTTGAACCTTTAATGTTTCTTATCCTTGAAGGTGAAATCACTAGAAGTTAAATGAGTTTCTCGCCTTCTATATTTCATTGGAGAAGTTTGTCTTGGAATTATTATTTGCTGAAGTGTGGTTTGTAGAATTTATGGTTAGCCCTGTCTATTGAATGCCTCTTTATGTGTAGATAATGTTTTAAGTCCCTTTGTTGAGAAGTACATATAATTAAGGATTCTTAATTTCCCTTAGTTCTACTTTTCATTCTAAAACCCTTGATGTTCATTTCATTTCACCTGAAAGACCTTAAAGATCCATTGGCCAAGTTAGATTTTCCCTCTGATACCCCTGATCCATTAACTGACTTTCCATGACTTTCATTTGACTGCATTGCCCAATGACTTAGGAATTTCCTCATTCTACCTATGTTGCTCTGATCATCATGTCCAACCTAAAAAATAAACAACCCTCATACTTAATAACTAGCCTAAAATCAACCCTTAAAAAGCAAACAAGTCTTACCTTTGCAAGCAATTGAGAGATCCCTCTCTGAGACTAGGAAGGCTCGGTCTTAGAACTCTAAAGATTGGTTTTGATGTTGCCTTGTCACTTGGTATCCCAATCTTCCAAATCATAGGACCACAACATAACGATGATCATGGTGGGACCTCTGAGTACATAGTTGCCTGAATACCTCTTAAAACACTTTAGACCCTTAGTTTGACATAGAAAATCCAGTGAATCTGCCACCTCATCACCACCACAACATAATGGTGATCACGGTGGGACTTTTGAGTATGTAGTTGCCTAAATACCTCTTAAGACTCTTTAGACCCTTAGTTTGACTTAGAAAATCCAGTGAATCTGCCACCTCATCACCACCACAACATAATGGCGATCACGGTGGGACCATGAGTACATAATAGCCTAGCAAGCCCTTATAGACTCATTTGTCCTTCAATTATCGCAAAAAATCAACAGATAAACCATAGAGTAGACTCTGTGTGGTTCACCATCTTAGCTAAATTATGAACCAGGTATAAGACACTCTTACAAACCATAGAACCATATAAAAACTTAGAAAACCCAAAACATTTCAGTTTGGATCTCAAAATACCTATTGGTGGTGGACCATAAAACATTTTACCTTCAAAAAGCTAAAAATTTCCACCTGGCTACTCCACTAGCCCTAGTAGGCCAGTTTACTCCACTAGGACTCCAGATTTCCTTAGGATTGTGTTAATCAGCCCTAAGAGAAATTTAGGAGTCTAGTCCCATATTTTAGCAAGATACTAAACACCAAGAGAGTTTAAGCTTTTGAAAACACTTCCTATACTTTTAGCCTCTCTTAAATTTTGAAATTGAAATCTGGCTTCACATAATATCTATACCAGATCTCATCCAGACCCTAATCCTCCTAAAATAGTTGATGATCCAGAAAATATCTTGTGGCAAACTTCTAGATCTAGAAATTTAACTACTCTTAGGACTGTCCAAAGAAAAAGATATATCCCTGAAAACCGTACAGTCTTGAAAGATCCTCACTTTGACTTGCCTCACACAAAGAACTTATTTAGAACCAAGTCCTATAGTGATATAGACCAAGCTGACATTGAGCCCACAGATTTTCAACAGAGCCCCAATAGAGAAGCCTCACCTTCTACTTCACCTGATTCTCAGCTTCTCCATCACTTCAGCTCCTTCCACAACAAATCTGCCCAAAATCAGTTTGCAGGTCCAAGTGTTTCCTCCACTCCCAGCCATAATTCCACTATTCAAAACACTCCATTTCGACCCACATTTCCTCTTGTAAACCCACCTCTTGTAAATCCCCCATTATTTCCTACCATGGCAGCATGGTATGCTCCACTAGTGTTACCACAACCTCTGGTTCCTTTACCAAATGATTATCATTCTAGAATTCCCCATTTCACTGGAACTAAATCTACTACTCCCCAACAGCATGTAAATAAAATGTATGATGCTTTTTATTACATGGAAATAGAAGAAGAGACCATTAAGATGAGAATCTTTTCCCAAAGTTTAGGAGGAGAAGCCAAGAAATGGTTTAAAATCTTAACTCCTAATAGCATAAATGATCTCCCTTCTTTATATCAAACATTCATAAACAAATGGGAAATAAAAAATAATCCTCTACAAATCCTTTCAGAATATAGCAACCTTAAGAGAAACGTCGGGGAAAATGTCCAAGATTATTGCACTAGATTTAATAGTGTTTATAGTGCACTTCCCCCAAACATGAAGCCTCCATTAGGCTTAGCCTTAGCAAAATTCCCAAAGGGTTTTGATCCTGACATGGCATACCAGCTAAGAGAAAGAGACCCCTTAACCTTAGAATATATGCAAAGGGGAGCCATAAGTGTAGAAGCAAATCTGATTGAGAAAAGAGCTAGGTTGAAATCAGAGAAAAGAGTTACATACAAGGATAAAACGATGGCATCAACCTCATCATATGATGCCAAAATTTACAATATAGTAAGGGTAATGGAGAGAATGCTTGAAAAAATAAATATAAATGATAGAGTGCCTCCTAGAGAAAACCAAAACAATCCCCAAAAAAAAATAGAAATCCAAATTTCAGAAGAGATCCTAATCAAGATAGGAAAAGAGACAATGATCAGAAAATTAGGCCTCCCTTCCAACAGAATTATGTAGATCAAGAGGAAGAAAGGGAAACTGAAAGGTTGGAAGAAAATCATGTAAATTTAATAGGATATGACAGTGAGAATGATGCTTTTCTCAGAGAAGAAGAACAAGGGATCTTCGCCTTAGAACAAATTAATACAACCTATGAGAATTCTAAAGATTACCAATTGTGGTATGAAAATGAAATAATGGAGGTACACATGAAATAAGATCTTAGAAGCAAAGGGAACCCATAAATTTCAAATAAGAAAACACTAATACTGCTGTTAGGAAAACTTCAGAAAATCAGCCTAAAAAGACAGAAAATAATTCCAACACAGTGGCCAAGAAAACTGATCTAGACAAAGATAAAAATGGCCAGCAAAGTGTTGAACAAAGCTACCCTAGTACTCCTGCTAGTGGCCCTAATAAATATGTCCTAAATAACAGTCTAAATAAAACTCAGCAGATCAGAATTGCTGAAAAAACTACAAGGGAAAAAAAGGATGTAAGTATCTCTAAATCATTAGTCCCTTTCAGCCTTGACGGTGAGATTTCCAAGATCAAAATTAGCATACCTCTAGCTGAATTAGTAACCCAGGATGTATATAAAAACCAAGTTTTGAAACCTTTGAAAATAGGTAGTGATACTGGTACTTTAAACTTAACATATGACAAACCAGAATTGTTGTTTGGTCCTGAAGTTGAAGGAAAATACCAAGAATGGGTTGTCCCTCCCTTCTATGTTAGCTTGAACATACATGATAAGATCTTGCACAATGCCATGCTATACTCAGGTGCTTCTCATGACCTTATGCCAAAAATGGTAATGGAAAGCTTAGGTCTAGAAATTACTAAACCTTATAAAGACCTATACTCCTTTGATTCAAGCAGAGTCAAGTGCTTGGGCCTAATCAAATATTTTTATGTCAACTTGGCACAGATTCCTGCTAAGGGCCTAGTCATGGACATAGTAGTAGCTGATATTACCCCAAAGTATGGCATTCTCCTATCTAGATCATGGGGAGCCAAACTTCAGGGGAGCCTTCAAATGGACATGCCCTATGCCACCATCCCAGTGTTTAACCAAACCAGAAGATTATACAGGGAATCCCGTATGAAATACATGGTGAGCAACATAGATAGGCCAAACAATACTCCTGTTTACTCTATTAATTCATATTTAGATTCCTTTATCTTGTATAATGAAGATGAACTTAGCCAAAAAGAAAAGGAAAATGAAGAACAATTCAGTCCATCAGAACAATCAAATCTGCCCTCAACTCAAGCACATGACAGCTCAAACTTTAGCAACCCTGAACAACAAAAGAACAATGAATATGAAATAGAAACATTGTGGGAAATGACCTTTGATGGCTCTTATAGCAAGATAGGTTTTGGAGCAGGTGTATGGATATAAAATATAAACAAAGGAAATTCTTATAAACTTGATTTTCCATGCATCAATAATATTGCAGAATATGAAGCCCTCCTCCTTGGCCTACATCAGCTCAAAGATTTAGGAGCTAAGAAAATATCAGTCCAAGGAGATTCTGAGCTAATTATTAGCCAAATAAAAGGGGAGTATTCAGCCAAGAAACCAAGAATAAGAGAATATAGGAATGCTGCCCTCAATCTCCTAAAAACCTTTGAAAAATACGAACTCATTTTCATCCCAAGAGCTCAAAATCACCTAGAAAATGAACTTGCCTTTGCTGCTAGCAATTGCCAAAAACCCCAGATAAATGAAAAATTCAATGTCAAAGTAAAAAAAAAACCTACAGTCCATGACAATGAATAATATTGGTGTTGGCTTGAGGGGTCTTGACCCAAGTTCGGTGTGCAAGGTTTGCCAACAAACCCCTATACTACTGGCCCTTTCGGTAGTGACTTGCTTTCGCAAGTCAAAGTCTCACCCGAAATAGTATGGGTGGGTGCTGGAACCAGATTTCCGCACCTTGAGAAAGGATGGGTAAGGCAAGTAGAGTTGCATTTTGTTTTGTAATTCCCAGATTACCTTGTTCTTCGTAGGGTTAATTATGTATCTATATGCATCCATGTGTGCTAGATCTATAATTATATGTTTTCTATAACATTAACACAATATTATATAAACAGAGCGGAATAGATCTAGATCCAAACATTCAGTACACAGATCTTTGCAGCGAAAAGACATAAAATACATAACACAACAATTATCAACAATTCATACAACAATACTCACAGATTCAGATCTCTAATAATCCTTCACATTCATTCATTCATCAATCTTTCCTTACAATTCCCTTCCCAACCTGCGCACACAGCAGCAGGGTCCGCACATAGCTGGACTAGGATTTCCGTGCACACAGCCAGCAGGAGTCTGTTCCCTAAAACCCCAAATAAATAGCTTAAGCAATAGATCGCATCAATATCTTATCAATTCTCATCCTTTTCGAGACAAAATAAATCTCTATTTATAAAAATCTAGCCTCGACTTTCCTGTGGTCTGCAACCCATGGTTTTCAGACGCCTAGTTTACCCTTTGACCCATTACAATGCGTTCAGGGCTTTTACCCACCCCAAAACCCCTGCGCTAGACTAAATATAATAAAAAATAATAAAAATGGACCAGTTTCGCAGCTTATTAGGAGACCCTATTCCAACAGTCCCCCAACACAATCTTGTGACTCGTCCCGAGTCACTGCATTGGTGTGGCTTCTATTTGCACGCGCAAAGTAGCCAGAGTACGGACAAGCAGAGGGAGTACGTCTAGAATTTGGGCCACAGATTGCTGCGCAATGTTGACCAACGTCAGGGAGGCAGGCCCATTTGTATCTACAGTAACCCGTTCTAATAGCCAGTGGAGGCATGCGATGGCGGACTGAGCATCGTGTGCGAGCTGGAGTGTGGTATTAGACCATGGCTTCAACCTTTTTCAAACAACCTTCTTGGAGTGGAAAAGATTCTCAATCTTGTCCATGGTGGCTAGGCGTTGCCCAGAGACAATGGAGGATGTGGAGGCTCGAATTTGATCCAGAACATCTTCTTCCTGCTGTAAATCCTGCTGGATATGCTGAATCGTGGAATGGTATTGCACTGCCGTCCATAGATGTGTAGTTGTTTCGACAAATTGTGCTCCCTGCGTTAGATTCTCCTCAATGATACACATTGCGTCTATGACCACAACAATCCGCTGGGCCCAGACTTCTGGAGGTATGTCATGCTGCTACTGCTTGTCTCGGTCACGGCGGCGAACCTCCCACAACACTCTGGAGGATAGTCTTTATAGCTCTGAACTAGATAGCTACACTAAGTCTAGTTGGATTTCCCCAGTAGTTGGGTCGGGAGTGCGAACTATGGCAACGCGAGGGAGTGAACATACATTGCTTCTGGTGGGCGGCACTCGAGAGCTGCGGAGACATTGTAGCATGTCCCTGTATCTTAGCGTTCCTTCTGTGTGTGGGCCGCAGAAAATCCTCTCTATCAGAAGCCCGTGTTCACTCCTATAATTGCACTCAACAGTCCAAGGTCCTCATACCAGTTCCTTCGGTAGGTCAGGGTCCATCATTTTAACAGAGAGACGAACACCACAGAGAATATGGATGAACACAAAAAACCAGAACACGGATAGCTAGAGCCTGTTGAAGGGTGAATAAATAGCCTGGCGCGAAGTTTTCCAGCCATCCGCGCCCCATCTGGAGTTATTAAATGGTGAAGTAGCTCGTTCGTGGCACGTACCCTCGATCCTTCGGACCGTTCTTACCATAAATGGCTGCATTGATGATCTGCCACCCATTTTTCATACTTTCAAGGGTTTTTTATTATTAAATTGGAATGCGCTGACAGTCATCCTTCATGCCCAAGGTCGTGTCCATGGAATGTCAGACCATGGATGAAGCTTGTATGTTGTTTGCATACCTTGAATGAGGGTCAATGCAAGGTGTATCTGAAAGTTGGTTAGCAGTATTTTCGAGCCCTTTACTTCGATCGTGGGTGGAACGTCTCTGTGCAATGTCCTTGTGGCATTTATTATTTGAGATGTTTGTAGATTCTCCCGGATATACATGGTTGCAGACAATTCTGTAATCCTATGCATGCTTAGGTCAGTGGTACCTCGAAAAGTCTGTTCAGGCAAGGTTTGATTGCACCCTTGAGTGTTGCACGTCAGCAGATATCCACGTAGGTCGACTGACCTCGGAGCCAATCTACCCACTGGGGTCCCTATGCACAGGATCACCCTACTCTAGTACTTCCCCTAAGTAACGAATACCGGTCCTTGCGTAGGTGCTTCGCATAGTGTTAGCGGTAGTGCTTCTGGCCTATGTTCGGCGGGACTCTTAGGCTCATCAGGCTGCTGATTTTCACCTGTGTTCTCTCGGCAGGGCAAGGTTCTTTCTGTGATAGAGATGTGACGAAAATTTCTGATGGTATGAATGTTTCGAAGCGCCGAGACCTCATGCAACCGACCTTGCCAATTCTCCAGCTCCTCATCAGAATCGGAAAGACATTCACTATCCTTTTCCCAGCAGAGCATTCCTTCATCCATGGGGTTAACTCGATCTTCATCCTACGCAGTTATTTTATAAATGTGATCTAATTCCTCCTTCTCATAGGCTGGCTCCGTATATCGCGCACCTTTGGCTGGATCTAGTGGTACTATGACACACATACCTTTGTTTTCGAACACCATGTTGCATTCCTTGAGATTGATGACACCCCCCATGTCTATTTCCCAGTCTAGCCTGAGGAGCGCAGGGTAGGGGTCCGCGTCTTCAACTATTTCTATTACTTAAAAATTAGTGAGGACCTTAACCCCTGCAATATCAACCATGAATTTCGGTAAACTACCCAGAGGGATGATTTTCTGTTGATTTTCTGTTTGTAGTTGGATAGTGTATCATTCCAATTTAGGCTCTCCCATTTGTTGCCACGTTTTCTTTGGCAAGACGTTCGTATCCAATCCAAGATCTAAGATAACCTGATCCATCTCATAGTCACTGATCTGTGCAGTAAATCGCATCTCTCTTCCAGTGTGTTTCTTATAGCTGTATATTTTGTGTACATCCCTGGTCTCAAGGATCAAACTGGTCTGAGCTACGCAGGTGTTCAGTAATGCTAGGAGATTTCCTATGGCCTGCAGATTCCTTAGCAACTTTAGACATGCCTTCAAGAAGGGATCAATTCCTTCTTCTATCTAAGGCTGCACGGGGGCTGCCAATGATGCTTGTTCTTTGAATGACACTCCTTCTCGAGAGGCAAGACCTTCCTTAGCTCCCTGGGTGACTAGCCCATTACGTGTCATGACTTTTACACTTGGATCTGCCCTCCTTAGTTTGGCTTTAACTCTATACATTATGCGTAGGGGTGGGCTGCTTTTCCTGCATCTTGGCTATTAAAATTGGGCAGTCTTCTACCTCATGGTCCAGCTGTCTACAATATTTGCACGATGGCCTTGTGGGATTAGGGCATTCTCTAGCAAAGTGCCCTATTTCCCCACAATTATAATAGATTAGCTGCCCACATCCTCGGCCTGCACTTCCTCCCCGACCTCTGCTGCCTCGGTTCGGTGATCCCCCAAAGTGCGCAGCAAGTCTTGGTAATGCAGGGTCTGATTGTACCCTATATAAATTCCCACGATCCATCATTAAGTCATATGTATGACAGTTCTGCTCATCATGTCCCACTGATCAGTAGAATCGGCACCACTATTGCTTTAGTTCTGGGACATACGCACCTAGTCGAGGGCAATGGTTCATATCATGTAGTCCTGCTACCCGAAAATCATCACACCATAGTGCAGATCCACTTGATCTTGGTCGCAAAAGGACAGGTTCCCTACTTGCCCCTGGGCATATCGGACTAGGTCCTCTTGCTTGCATATAATCAGTCAGCAGAAAGCACTGATCCTTTGTATGGCCAGACACCCGGCAACGTATACACCAAAGATCCACACAGATGTCCTTTCCTCGCTCTTTTCGTAGGTTCTATATCTCCATATGCATAGCCCCAAGTTGTTCCTAGATTTGTTGTACCCCTGCTGACGTATCCTCCCGGGGTGCAGCTTCTAATTTCATAGCGACTTCCACAGCTTTCTCCTACGATTCAAAGGTCTGATGACTCATCAGCATGCGCAGGTGAGGTAACAACATAACGATGAACCACTTTGTATGTTGTCTATCATCATATTCGAATCCTCCTTCCCTAATTGCCTTCTTCAATTGCTGATCAGCCTCCCACACTGACTCAGACGCACCTTGTTTGAAGTCTTTTACTTCCGTTACCAGCTGGGAATAAGATTTTGGCTTTCAGAATTGTTGTTTTAGGGCATCCTTAATATTTTGAAGCGATGCACTCCCGTTTTGAGATATATACCGCATATACCAGTCCAGAGCTCTATCTTCGAATGCTAAAGACAGATGCGCCCTCTTTATCATGTCACTTGCCACATTTTGCATAGTCCAAAAAGAGTTTTCCACAAACCAAAACCTATCCATATCCTCGTCTCCTACCCCCTTGAAGGTAGGCAGTTTCATATGCGCAGCCATATCACTATCCAGGGGAGTTGGTGGTATGGGTGAATTCTTACCTTTTTGTGGCTTTGGCGGTGGTGTAGCTGGGGGATCTTGCGCAACTGGTTATTACAACAGATTATAGGTGGATCTTCCTCCGTCAAGGTTAGTTTGATAGTACTTACCACTGGGTGTCGCGCTTCCATCTAGATCCGAGGTCATTTAGTCAGTATGACTACACAGAATGCTCTTTTCACATAGTAATTTCTTGATCAGCAATGGTAATTTCCTCAGAAATTTGCCTCAGAATCCTTTGAAGAATCAGTGTTCAGCCTCAGAGTATGATACAAAATGATCAATCGCAAATTTCGTCACAATCCTCCCAGCACACTATCCACCCAATGATCCACCGTGCGTGTGATAGTATTATCAGTCTTCTCAAGCTGTTCGAGCAACTCTGGAGTCCACAAAGTGAACCGCTAGTCCTTCCATCACTTTTGGAATTCCACCAGTCTGGCCAGCCATTCCTGGAGTTCAATTGCGAAAGTTACAAAAAATATTTCGTAGCTTTCAGTAAGGACTACCTATTTTTCTGCCTTTCCGCCGTTAACTTCTTACTGCAATTTTCTTGTACTGCGAACTCCTGGATCTGTCTTTCGAACCAGTCTTCAATCTCTTTTATTTCAGGCTTCCAGTATTCTCTTGTCATTACCTAATTTCGTTTCTCAGACTCCTTTTGGTCCCAGCAACGGAACCATTTTTTGGCTTGAGGGGTCCTAAGCCAGGTTCGGTGTGCAAGGTTTGCCAACAAGCCCATATACTACTGGCCCTTTCGACAGTGACCTGCTTTCGCAGGTCAAAGTATCACCCAAAGTAGTATGGGTGGGTGCTGGAACCAGGTTTCTGCACCCTAAGAAAGGATGGGTAAGGAAAGCAAAGCTGCGTTCTGTTCCATAATTCCCAGATTACCTTGTTCTTCGCAGGGTTAATTATGTATATATTTGCATCCACGTGCACTAGATATATAATTATATTCTTTCTATAACATCAACATAGTATTATATAAATAGAGAGGAATAGATCTAGATCCAAACATTCAGTACACAGATCTTCGCAGCGAAAAGACAGAAAATACATAACACAACAATTATTAGCAATTCATACAATAGTACTCACAGATTCAGATCTCTAATAATCCTTCGCATTCATTCATTTATCAATCTTTGCTTACAATTCCCTTCCCAACCTGCACACACAGTAGCAGGGCCCGCACACACGTGGACTAGGATCTTCGTGCACACATCCAGCAGGAGTCTGTTCCCCAAAACCCCAAACAGATAGCTTAAGCAAAATATCACATCAATATCTTATCAATTCTTATCCTTTTCGATACAAAATACATCTCTATTTATAACAATCTAGCCTTGAATTTCCTATGGTCTGCAACCCATGGTTTTCAGACCCCTAGTTTACCCTTTGACTCATTACAATGCGTTTGGGGCTTTTACCCGCCCCAAAACCCCTGCACTAGACTAAATATAATAAAAAATAATCAAAATGGACCAGTTTCACAACTTGTTAGGAGACCCTGTTCCAACAATTGGCAAGTGTTTGAGAATGACAAACACGTTGATAATTTCCTACAATCAAGAAATGATTTTGCTGAACCAACACCTAGCTCAAGCCATGAAAAAAACTGTTTTAATGAAGAAAAAATCCCTGAAACGGAGTTGTCCTCTACTGCTGATATAAACCATTTTGAACATGTTTTTAAGATAAAATTATTTGACAATCCATACCAAAAGGAACTTGAATTTTTACAATGCAAAAGTGATTCAATACCAATAGGTCTTACACCACTAGAAGAGCTTTTTGATTTCAATGATGTAGCCAAAAAAACAAAGATGGAGTCTACAGAAACCAATGTAGAAGAACATAACATAGGCAGCCCAACTGAACCCAAAATGATCAAGTTATCTACCACCCTTCCAACTCATATCAAACAACAATATATTGAACTTTTAAAAGAGTTTGGAGATGTGCTTTCATGGGGTTACAAAGATCTGAAATCATATAATACCAGTATCATTCAACACAAAATTCCTCTTAAGGAAAATAAAAAACCTTTCAAACAAAAACTAAGAAGGATAAACCCTGTTTTATTACCTTTAGTTGAAAAAGAGATCAAGAAGACATATGATGCTGGGATCATAGTTCCCCTTAGATACTCACAATGGGTTTCCAATCTAGTATCTGTTAGGAAGAAGACTAGGGAAATTAGGCTTTGCATTGACTTTAGAAATCTAAACAGAGCCTCCCTGAAAGATAATTATCCTTGCCTAAAATGGACCATATACTCCAGAAGGTGGTTGGGTCTAAAATAATATCACTATTGGATGGGTTCTCAGTCTACAATCAAGTATTAGTACTCCTAAGTGATCAACATAAAACTGCCTTTACTACACCTTGGGGTACATTCATGTATGTCAAAATGCCATTTGGTTTGATGAATGTAGGGGCCACCTTCTAAAGGGCCATGGAAATATCCTTTTCAGGAGAAATAGGCTATTTTATAATCATTTACCTTGATGACATTACTGTTTTCTCCAAAACTGATGAAGAACATCTGATTCATTTGAGAAACGTTTTGAGAAATGTAGAAAGTATGGCTTATCTTTGAATCCCAAAAAGACACTCTTTGGTCTCCAAGAAGGAAAGCTTCTTGGACACATAATTTATGAAGAGGGAATCAAATTAGACCCTACAAGGATTGATGGCATATTGAAAATCAGCCATCCCAAGAACCTCAAAGAATTACAATCTTTCATTGGGAAGATAAATTTTTTGAGGAGGTTCATCTCTAACCTTGCTGAGCTATTGAAAAATATCAAAAACATGCTTAAGAAAGAGATAGGTTTTAAATGGAAAATACAGGCTAAATAGTCATTTGAGCTAGTAAAACAAGCTCTCACTCAAACCCGGTTCTTATCAGTCCTGATTTCACTAAGGATTTCTATATATTTTCTTTTGCATCTGAACATATAATGGCTGTAGTATTGTTGCAAAAGAATACTATGGAGCAAGAACCAATATCCTTTTTTAGTAGGGCCTTAAGAGATGCTCCACTCAAATATAACATCATGGAGAAACAAGCCTTAGCCTTGGTAAAAGCATTGAAAGACTTTTGAGTCTACATTTTATATTCTCATATCATTGCTTTTGTCCCACATACAGTTTTCAACGATATTCTAAGTCAAGACCTTGATGGAAAAAGGGGAAAATGGATTTTTGTTATTTTAGAATATGACTTAGAAATCAGGCCTACCAAACTAATCAAAGGGCAGGGATTAGCAAAACTCATCGCTGAGTCAAACTTCTAAGCCTTAGATATAAACATGGTGGATGTTTTAGAAGAAACAGAAGAATTCACAGCTCGATACATTGAAGAAACATTTGTGAATTCACCTTGGTATGATGATATCATATATATGCTACTCTGTCTGACTACCCCTCCTTCTCTATAAAAAACTAAAGCTATATTTTTAAAACATATGGCTTTAAATTATTGTATTTTAGATGGGGTTCTATATTGGAAAAACACTGTTGGAATATTGCTTAAATTTTTTCTTGAGAATGATGCAGGAAACATCATGCATGAGCTACATGAGGGAGAATGTGGAGGACACCTTTACTGGAAGACCACAACAAATAAAATCCTTAGAGCTAGATATTATTGGCCCACCCTTTTCCCAGATACTCAGAAACTAGTCATGACTTGCCATAAGTGTCAAATTTTTGATGGCAAGAGAAAACTCCTACCTTTACCCTTGCATCCCATCAGTGTTGAAGCTCCTTTTCAACAATGGGGTTTGGATTTCATTGGAGAGATTCACCCTTCCTCATCTGCCCAACATAAGTGGATCCTAACTTCTACAGATTACTTTACCAAGTGGATAGAAGCTATACCCTATAGGAATGCTACTGACTGTCATTATCAAGTTCCTTGAAACCAACATACTATCCAGATTTGGTTGTCCTAGAAAAATCATTACAGACAATGTTGTTGCCTTCAAATCTAAGAAAATGGTTGACTTCTGCTACAAATATCATATCACATTGGGTCATTCCAAAGTCTACTATCCTCAAGGAAATGGATTAGCTAAATCCTCCAACAAAAGCCTTGTCAATATTATCAAAAAACTGTTGGAACAAAATCAGAAATCATGTCATAGTAAGCTAATTCATGCTTTATGGGCTGATAGATTAACCACTAAGAAATCTATAAATATGTCTCCCTATCAGCTGGTTTATGGCATGGATGCTGTCTTATCAACATCTTTAGGAGTTCCAGTCATGAAACTCCTTCAAGAAGTACAATCTGAAGAAAATAATATGCAGCAGAGGATAAATCAGACCATTTATTTACAATAGTCTTGAGAGGAAGTGTACAAGAGAACACAAACAGTCCAAGAAGGCATGAAGAAAATATTTGATAGAAGAACCAAACCTAATAATTTTCAAGTTGGAGATACAGTGTTGAAGTGGGATTCAAGAAGGCAAGATAAAGGTAAACATGGCATTAGGGGAATTTTGAGGTCTAAAATGGGCCTCCTAAGGAAATTATAAAATAATAGTGGAAATAATAAAATAAGATTTGATTACATCATCAAATTTTAGAGGGAAAAAAGAAAAAAACTACTTTTCCAACTCGTATTTTCAACTTATCTCCCAAAGTTTTTACTCAAATTTCGAGTGGGAGTACTCATTGGATGCAAAATTTAATTCCTCATCCAAGGAGTACCCATCTTGCATACTTTTGATGGACTCTTCTACACAAAAAATGAGAAATACATGAAAACCATGATTTCAATCAAGTTTTTCATGTATTTCTCATTTTTCGTGTAGCAGGGTCCATCGAAAATATGCAACATGGGTACTCCTTGGATGAGGAATTAAAATTTTCATCCAATGAGTACTCCCGCTCGAAATTTGAGTAAAAACTTTGGGAGATAAGTTGAAAATATGAGTTGAAAAAGTAATTTTATTATTTTAATATTTTTTAATATTTTTACCCTTTTACTTTAAAAATGGTGAATCATCCCCCATGGTAGACATCATCATCTTGAATCCTATTGGTTCTTATAAAGTTTATTTTGGTTGTACATTTTTCTTAGAAGGCCCGTTTTAAACCTCAAAATTCCCCTAATGCAAGTTTGAGAATCTGTGGAAAAGGTCGTATATCATTCACTCAATTAGGGGTCATAATGCTTTCTTCTTGGAAGGACAAAATGGAGAAGAAATTTTTGAAGGTCCTGTCAATGGAAGGATGCTTAAACATTATTTCTGTCAAGAGTCCTAGATTCAAAGATTTCATTCATTATACATAACATAGCATGAGAAAAATCAAAGAAAGTACAAAAAACAATAAAAGAAAAAAAACAAAAATAGGGAAAAATTCAAAAGAGGTACAACCCCATACCCAAAAAATAGTACTTCTGAAAGTGTGCAAGTCTTAATGCCACTGCTAATTCAAAACGATACCTTGTTTAGTCATCTAGCCTAATCATGGTTGAACATGCTTTAAATTTATGTTGATAAGTTAGTAGAAGCAATGATTGTCAAGATTATTTCAGACTTAGCTTATCAAAAAGGATAGATTAGGAAAATATGAAGATACTGGTTCCACATGTTAAAAACAAAACCAAAGAGATAGATAGGGATGCCTTACAAAGAACAAATCATGGCCCTATTTTTCTGATTTAATTTTTATACAAAATAATGTTTTTGTGCAGCTTGTTCAAAATGCCACAACCATGGTTGATCAAACTGTCTAATCTTGATTTGAACCATGCTTTAAATTTTCATGTCAATAGCTAGAGAATCAAGATTTCCAAACAGTTTAATCTTGGCAGTCAGTTAGTATATGTAGGGAATAAAAAGAGTTCAATGGTTTAAAGTGGACTCTTGGAAGAAATAAGGATAGGGTTAGATAGTTTATTTTCTGTTTTCAAAAATAAAAGTGCCAAAGAGTTTTCCAGTTAAAATGCACTCAAAGAAGATAAAATGCTAGGACAAGTAGGATTGGGTAGGTAGAAATGATTTTTAAAAGGATCACACTTTGCAGATTCTTGAGTTTACCTCTCCAAAGGACATATCATGAAGGTGAAAAAGAAGAAATCTGTCCAATGGATAAGGCACTGGTCTGCTGAAACTCAAATATTTATGTGCTGAGGTTCTGGACACCTTGAAAGGAAAGCTGCCCTCCCCAAGTGGAGCCACTGTTAGTCATCAATAATTTTGCTGATATCTAAAGATGACTAAGTTGACAATCCCAGATTTCTAGAAACAATATTTGAAGAAACATTGTGAGTTCTAGAAATCTCACTGCCTTCATTATCCTAAGTCTATTAGTTCACTAAAATATTTATCTAGACCTCCTAAAAAGTCACACCGCTGTTTCAAAAAGACTTATTTTCAGGCTATATTCCCCATCTTCACCTCCATCTCCTCTGCCCATTTTCACTCATTTTCACCTATCCCAACAGTCTTTTTCCCCCTTTCAAAAGGGGCTTCTTCCTTTTCATTTACCTTCCATTCCCGTTGAAAAACCTTTAAACCGTGAGAAAAACCCTTTGTTTGGTTTAAACCACCCTTTCTAATTTTATCGGAACCTGAAAAGGCTTAAAAACCCATGTTTTAGGCCTAAATCCGACCATTGAAGAAATTAGGCTTTAAGCCCCTGTGGGCTTAAGCCCTCCACCCATTTTCTCATGCGACTTGACGGCCCGACCACCTGCTAAACCCTCGGTCCCTTTTGTCTTAACCCCAGTCCCATCCTTTACTCCCACAGGACCATGCCTATGCCCCTGCGCTTAAAAGCTTCAGTCCCTTTCTCCATTTCTCCGCCATTGCTTTCCCCTCCCAAGAAAATCTCAACCGTTGATCCTTCAGATCTGACAGTTGTGGCACTCCCATGACCTTCCTCCACCTCAACCATCTTCCCATCTGACTACCCCGTGGGGAAATCTCCATCGTTGATCTTCATGATCCGATGGCCATCATTCAAACCTTGCCTTTCCGCTACCCGACAGAACTATACACGTCACTGCCTGCCCCACCTTCCACCCACGAAATCATCGCCCAATCCCTCTCCTCCACCTGTATTCCATTATTGAAGTTGCACCCGACCCTTGGGCTTCACCCGCATCGTAGATCTCACTCCTTGAGATCTAATGGTGGAGATCACAAATCGTGCGCATTTGGTTGCCAAGGTTTAACAACCCAAACCCGTGCGATAAAGGCAGTTTTGCCTAGGACGCGTGGCGTCCATTGAATGGAATTGCTTCCAAATGGGCCTAAACCACTAACCGCCCTTTGTCCGCGCGAAAACCACATGGTTTTGCACAAAACCGCCCTCCTTAATTTCGCACCTATATTTAAAATTCCACTGTTTCCTCTTGGTTTTGCCATGGAACCCCTCCTTTGCGCATTTTCCTCCTCTGATACATCACTCCCATGCCCTTGCCAAGCCTTTGAAAGTAGTTTAATCTTAAAAATGAAGGTTTTGATTAACATTTTGGTTTAAATTGTGCAGGTTAAATGGTGGCCCCGAGCCTAAGGGGCCATCCCATAGTCAACTAAAGTGACAAACGCTTATGGATGATGATCCATGAGACCAAATGCATAAAGAAAGGGATAAGGGTTTAATCTGAAGGGCAAAGTCAATAATTCATGACCATTGATCGAATCAAAAGAGACCCTCCAGAACACCAAAAGGAAACCCCTGCACACAGCAAAACAAAACAAAAGATCAATGAAGAAGAATGGAGAGAAGAAAGCTAAAGAATTAATCAAAGGTTAAGGTTATTAAAGCAGAAATTAGCCTTTCAAGAAGCAGTGATTAAAGACAAAAGCTCTAAGGTCAAAGAATTAATGAATGAATAGTTATTTAAAGAGGACCAAGGATAAACATAGTAAAGAGGATTAATTAAAGGAAAATCGAAGTTAAAGTCATATTACCAAGTTTGATGGTTAAAACAAGGAAACTTAGGCCAAAGGCAGCCTCGAATAAATCAAAAGGAAGCAATTATTCCTCCAAAAGATCTAACTTCCACCTATATCATGCCTCCTGTCTATCAAGGAAATTGGCAGTTATTACATAGTCAGAAGATATTTTTAATCTGTCAAGGCAGTTATTGTAAAAGATAAATATAGGCCTCAAATTCAAACTTTTCACCTATCTTTCCTTAGAATTTAAGACAGAGTGATTAAAACATAGAAGTAGCTGCAGTTGTTCCCACCTTGTGCCTTGCGTGGTTTTCAAGGTTAGGAATGCATTTACTCTATAGTTAATGACATTCAAACCCTAGATCAGCTCCACCTCCTCATTTGCAGCATAAATACTGCTTTGGAACTCATTGTATCGTTTTCATTTGATGACTCTTTGAAGTAATACATAGTCTGTTGAAGTTAAGAAGAAATTGGTGTTTTGGAACTTGTGGATGTCTTGACTTGTTTGTTGATGGAGAAGGCTAGATCATTGGATCCTTGAGCTTAGCTTTTGGTGAAGTACTATAAATCTATTATTTTTATTTCCTGTTTCATTATGTTTCATCATTCTCTGTTGCAGTAGAGTGAAAGGTTTAGGCTAAGAAATGTCTTCTGAAAGCACCTTAGTCCTGTTTACTCTTCACTGTCTAAATGTTTTCTTCTGCTAGGATATTTTAGAGAATGCTTAATTTCTCTCTAGAACCCCTATTCTTGTTTATTTCTTAAATAGTTCAATACAGCTGGTCTCAAGAATGATTTTGTGTTTTCCCTGCTTACTTGCTGCCACTTGAAAACTGTTTCTGAAGTCTCCCTTCAAAGTACCATTGCTTAAAGTCTACCAAAGAGGTTTTGGTCTGATCATACCCTTTGTACTTACTTACGTAATTGTTTTGAAGGTCTTTTTGGCTATAATCAAAGATGTTTAGGAGTTCCCTCTTCTATGAATGCAGTTATTTGTGAATCTTGAATGTTTCTTATCCTTGAAGGTGAAATCACTAGAAGTTAAATGATTTTCTCGCCTTCTATATTTAATTGGAGAAGTTTGTCTTGGAATTATTATTTTATGAAGTGTATTTTGTAGAATTTATGGTTAGCCCTGTCTATTGAATGCCTATTTATGTTTAGATAATGTTTTAAGTCACTTTGTTGAGAAGTACATATAATTAAGGATTCTTAATTGCCCTTAGTTCTACTTTTCATTCTAAAACCCTTGATGTTCATTTCATTTCACCTGAAAGACCTTAAAGATCCATTGACCAAGTTAGATTTTCCCTTTGATTCCCCTGATCCATTGACTGACTTTCCATGAATTTCATTCGACTCCATTGCCTAATGACTTAGGAATTTCCTCATTCTACCTATGCTGCTATGATCATCATGTCCAACCAAACAAATAAACAACCCTCATACTTAATAACTAGCGTAAAATCAACCCTTAAAAAGCAGACAAGTCTTACCTTTCCAAAAAATTGAGAGATCCCTCTCTGAGACTAGGAAGGCTAGGTCCTAGAACTCTAAATATTGGTTTTGATGTTGCCTTGTCACTTCGTATCCCAATCTGCCAAATCATAGGACCACAATAGCTCCACCGACAACTGATTGTCGTGGAGGACTGGCCCTACTCTGGTACAGATTTCACTGATGATTTGGATCGCCCACTCTCGGAGGGAGAAGATTGGGATGAAGATTTGGGTGAGACTCATTTTTTAAGTTTTATGAGTATTATGATTATTTATTTATTTATTTTTTCTGAATAAGACTAATTCTATTAAGAAAAAACATATGGTACAATCAGAGCTTGCATGAAAGCGAAGCTATATAGCAAGGGAGCCAGAAATGATAGACTATCAACCTCGATCCCAAAGAGAAACTGCGAAATTAGAAAAAGATAACAAGGAGAAAAGAAAATAGATAGCTAGACTAAGGAGTCGACCCAGAATGGGTGGAATCTCCCATTTGAAATTTTTTTCCCTTTCTTCTTACTAACTTTGACCCAGCCATTGTGACCTGGCTGGACAAGAACCACTTGCAAACTACTCTATGCTAACAGAGGAATTTCCTTGTCTGAATTGGAGGATGAAGACTCATGAGTGCATTTTTCCGAAGTCAGAGGTGCTAAAAGATCCTTGGGGTGGGCTGGGGGCACGTCCTTTGGGTGTTCCAGATTTTCCCCTTCCACTTCAATATCTTCCTCATCAAAGCTAGAGGATTCTAAGTCATCCATAGGGGGTCTATCACATGGTTTCCAACTCTTAGACTTGGATTTGCGATAGCTGATCTTCTTCTTGTCGAGGAAAGTTGCACTTGTATTCTGGAGATGCCCTGTTTGCAGTGTTATCATAATGCAAGGTTTGCATCCAATGAAAGTCCCCAACCTTTATGTTGATCTGATCAGGTAGCCCTTTACTAATGTCTATTTCCGTGCATATTCTACCAAAAGTGTATATGCCCTTCTCCCCCCTTGAGGTATCCATTGCAAGGAAGCAGCCTAAGGTGTCCCCAATCCCTTGAAAGACAACAAAATTCCATAGATGTGCGGGGAGGTTTGGAAGCCGAACCCAAATGGGAAGTTTGGTGATAACAACCGAAGAGGGGTCGAAATATAGGAACCAGGGGGTGAGGAATAGTCCTGCTGATCCCCAGAACCAAGGGCCTCTCGTTAAGGCTTTCTGGTAATATTCGTTGAAAGCAAAGGCTACAATAAAGAAGCCTTTCGAGCATAAGAAGACCTTGCTGTTGTTGGTCCAGTTGGAGTGGATCTACTGATATAAGTCAGCAGTACGGGGCCATAGGCCATTAAATCTGTAGATGATGGCTGTTTCTGCAAACGTCTGATATTGATCATCCAGAGATGGATGAGTGATTTCAATGGAGGGGGTTTCTTCCATTTTTTCCACCAAGAATGGCTTGGGAACCTCATCTGGCTTGGCAGGCTTCTTGGAAGGTTGTGCATGAACTGCATCTTTATAGGAGAAAGCAGGAACCAGGGAGGTTTGCCCAGATGCTCCTCCTCCCAGACGTAGGGTAAACATTACTAAAGCATCTCTTTCAATACTATAATAAGAAAAGGGCATAGGGTCTTCGAGCTGTTTACCTTCGTAGGCCAATCTTTGAAGAGATGAGGGGATACCCAACCTGAGTTCAAGATCTCGCCGGACATCATGCACTAGAGCTGAAGCACACACCCAGATCAACAACATTTTTCCAGAGAGAAGTAGGATCTGAATCTGAAAGCCAGGGGTTTTTTCAGAGGGTGCTACCTCAGCTTCCCATTCGTGCAGATCCATGAGGCTGTGCTGTGTTATGGCCTCCGTTGCAGAGGAGGCCCCTGTTTCTTAGGCTGTCTTACTACCTGGGGCGGCTGCTATTAGATTTTCTGTAGATGCGATCATAAAAGCTGTTGTGGGAGTAGAACGCTTCCCCCATCCATCGTTAACAACGTTGTCAGTGGTATAGTGGGGTTTGGGATCTTGAGTCTTGAGCTCTGAGCAGAAGGGGATAGCCGCGACAACCTCATGAGCATCGTTTGATTTGGAAACAATGGCAACTACGTAGGCATTCTGAGCAGGAGCGGTATCAACTGCGGCAGAGCTGAGAAAAGAAGCCATGTCGGCGGTAGCAGGGATTGCAGAACCCTAGCTCGTCTTCTCTTTGCGTTATGTAGGTTTGTAACCCAAATATTGTTACTATTATGCCCTTAAATTCATTTATTTATGCATGTTATGACATTAAATCCATGTAATTGCAAACATTGGCCTAGAGAGACCTGCCGGCATGTCATCGATAGTGAGGCAAATCCCTCGTGATTTCGACCCTCAAGGTGAGGGCGGTGAAGAAGATAAGATAGTGTGAAATCTGGAGGGGATCACACGAGGAGTCCCAGATTATGCATGTTTTGATGATGTTCTTCGTGCCTACCAGAGACATACCGTAGGGGTGCCCAACCAAATTCACTGCTTGCTGAGGTGGCTAGTACGAGAAGTGACATGTTATCATGAGCACCATGTTGATTAGACACCTAGTTTTTATTTTATCTGCATATTTGAGAGACATGATGTCTCGAGATGTAACAAAAACATAAATATTTTTTGAACTTACGATGCACACAAGATCAAACATGCAATATATATATATATATATACCTCTATTTCCTTACATGGATCTTTTACATATGATGATTCTTTTACAAATTACACAAATGTCTATCTAATACAATGTTAGCCACTGTATCAGTTAATGTGTTCATTTGTCTAGGAATATGTTGATAGGTAATAAAATCAAAATGTATTTCCAATAAACGAATACATAAATACAATCTCAGAATGTGCAGATTTATAACTGAATAATGATTATTGAGTTGAAGAATGACAAGATGTGAATCTAGATTTACAGGTAATGCGCGTATGCCGAGGTTGATTGCCTCAGTTAATAGCTAAATTACAGCGCTATATTTAGCGACATTGTTTGTAGTTCGTCCTAGACAAATACCTTGCGGATCTATCAACTCACTAGCAGGATCATAAATTACCCAGGCTACCGAAGATAAATTTCTGGTATTGCGGGAAGCACCATCCGTGAAACTGACATAAGGGGTAATAGACATCTACACAATAAGCAAGACCCAATAAGCAAGAAAACGCTCACAAAGCACACCAAACCAAAAACATGTACAAAAATGAAAACAACACCTATGTACACCTATTATGCATGAATGACTCATGCATAATATTTTTTGAGATACAACCCATTTTTGGGTTGTTCAAGAGGATGACCTTCGTAGTCAATTAGCTCATACATAGGCCCCATTTTGCAACACATGTTTAACGATGTAGGGCCCATGCCACATAGGTTGAAATTTTCCTGCCCCCAACTTATCATGAGCTTGGTCATACAGGAGGACGAGATCTCCCTCAACGAAATAACAAGGGGAAACTGACTGATAAAAATGAGCTTTGACCCGCTTTTTCTCTGCTTCAATAACGTGAGCAGAAAAGTGGCGGGTTTCATCCAACCTTTCTAAATAAAGGAGACGCTCTTCTTTTGATGAAGTATTCGGAAGTAATTCAATAGCCAACTTGAGTGAAGGTATTTCACGTTCAATCGGGAGAGTAGCTTCTAGGCCATAAACCAACTTGAAAGGAGTGAACTCGGTTGCATTCTTAAATGAGGTTCGGTAAGCCCAAAAAGCCGAAAATAACATGAGATGCCAATTTGATTTGTGGACCCCAATCGTACATTGAAGCATCATGAAAAGAAATTTGTTCACAGCTTCAACCTGGCCATTGGCTTGAGAGTAGTATGGCGTTGAGCTGTCGTGACATAGACCCAACTTAGAAGTCAACTCTGCCACCATATAATGCCGAAAATGAGAACCATGATCGGTAACGATGGCTTGAGGGATACCAAACCTAGAAATAATGTGATTGAATATGAACTGAGCAGTTGTCTTACCGTCAACGACAAGTGTAGGCATTGCTTCGGCCCATTTGGTGAAGTAGTCCATGGCTTTGATAATATAAGCATGCCCCCTGGCTGAGTAAGGGTTACACGTCATAAAATCGATGCCCCACTTCGCAAAGGGACCAACGGTAATGATAGGATGAAGAGGAATGGGTGGAACATGCAACTTGCATTGATAAATATGGAAACCATGGCATTTACGAATTGCGAAAATACAGTCTTTGAAAATAGAAGGCCAAAAATAACCGGCATGAAGAATCTTCTGTGCACTAGCATAAATAGACA
This sequence comes from Pinus albicaulis, assembly GCA_034641835.2. Lineage (NCBI taxonomy): Eukaryota > Viridiplantae > Streptophyta > Pinopsida > Pinales > Pinaceae > Pinus > Pinus albicaulis. The sequence goes on from CM076571.1 coordinate 317,605,714, forward strand.
TGTGACTGCCACAGGCACCACTATGACAATCATTTAGAGCTTTCCTAGCTTCCTCGAGAATCAAAGATCATCGGAGAATGGAATCGACTCCAACACAATAGAGAGTATCTCTAATGATACGATAAGGTTGGAGTCGATTCCATTTGGAGTCGATAAGGTCATCCAGATAAGGCTGAATGATGTGGCGAATATCATGAAAGGCATAAGACATCGCGCACTGAAATGTGGCCCCGACATTCTTCAAACCAAAAGGAAGCTTCTTATATGCACAGGTACCCCAAGGACAGATGAAGGCAGTCTTGTGTTGATCAGTCGGAAGAATTTTGATCTGATTATAACCCAAAAAATCATCCATAAGGGAAAACATTTCGCTCCCGACACAGTCGTCAATAATTTGATTAATGAAGGGAGTAGGATAATTATCCTTAGGACAAGCTCAATTGATATAATGATAGTCAACACAGACATGAATAGTCCCCTGTTTCTTGTCGAAAGGAACAATATTAGCGACCCATTCTGTCAATGGAATCAGATAAATGAAACCAGCTTTGAGAAGCTTTTCCACTTCGGCCTTAATGGTAGCAGCTTTCCTAGGATGCACTGGACGAAGATATTGGCAAACAAGTTTTGAACCGGGGTAAGTAAGAATTTAATCTACCATGATGCTAGGATCAATGCCGAGCATTTCTTCATAGGACCATGCAAAGACATCATTAAATTTGCGAAAAAGTCTAGTATAGACTTGCACTTCATCAGAAGAACAAGTAACTCCAATATGGATGTTTTCAACAATTCCCGGTTTAGTGGAAATGTCGATAGGCATCATCTAAGTAATGTTACTCAAGTTACCTTCTAAGAAAACTTCATGGACCTGAACAGGTGTTTGAAGCAGAGGAGAAGGAACCTGAGAGGAAAAATGCTCAAGGCAGCTAGACATGGCCCCGAGGCTTGGTAGAAACGAGGAACAATGACGACCATTGTCCCACGGTAGATCGTCGAGATACAGGGTTTCCATGATAGCCTCATCAGAAGGAAACACTTCTCTCAAAGGATCTGGTGAATCAAAATCACCAAACCAAGGGGATTGAGAATATATGTCAAGAGTCACACTCGAAGGAGCAGAATCAGAGGACGGAGTGTTCGATGCAGCAATGAGTTCACAATAGTCAATTTCAATTGGACTCAACAGCGTCTAAGCTCCGAACGAATCAATCTATTTAGGAGAAGGGATAACCCAGGGGTCATCGGTTCAAGAAATCATGTTGACCAGAATAATATTTGGTGGTGGAAGAGGGAAAACACCCATGAGGGCAGGATCCTTGAAAAGGCCTGGCCCCACGCTCTCATACGGAGTGGGGATCTTGTCCACATACGGAATGTTGTTCTTAGAAGAAGAAGTTGAAAAAGACAATTAATTGATAGTGATAATCTTTCCTTTGTGTGGAAATTTCAAAACACAAAAGAGAGTGGACGGAACACATAGCATGGTGTGAGTCCAACTGTGTCTGAGGAGAAGATTATAATTGAGTTTTTCATCAACAAATTTGACCTCGACATTGACTGTCTTCCCTTCTAATGTGATCGGTAAACTGGCAAGAACACCAAGAGGTTTGGAATCTCTTCCATCAAATTCTTCAAGGGCATTGGGTGATGAAGTGAGAGCTGGAGAACCAATGGCTTTCCAACAAGTAGATGAAAGAACACAGGTAGATGCACCCTCGTCCACTATTTCCCAGTGAATGTTTGAACCATTAATACCAACTTGAATGATGAGTGCAATTTGGTGTGGGAATCACGGGACAAAATTCTCTAAATTGAAAGCAAGAAGGCTAGTGTTGGCAGGATCGACCCCACCTATCGCAGATAGAAAAGCCTTTCATTGCGATGAACAACTCTGAAGTACTTCTAACACAGACATCGCAGATGGTGCATGAGCCAAATCTTCAACAATACTGTAATGCTTAGTGGCACGAGCGTTAGGGTTGTATGAAGACTTACGGACAACGCCTTTGGAAGGCGGTCGAACAACGGATTCGGCGCTAGGCCGTTCAATCTCAAGAGAGCTAGAAACAAGAGGAGGAGGAGGACCATCAACGATCTCTTTCCCCATTGCCCGACATGAACCAGAATAATATTTCGATCGAGTAGCAATAGAAAGGGGTGCAGAATCGTTCATCATGAACACTTGCGAACCAGATGGAGCAAAGGACTGAGGGTGCTCTACCATCTGGGCCTGTTGAGGGAAAGGTTCCTTAGGAACAATTGGAGCTCCTTGGGTGCCTTTGAGCAATCGACTCACTTCAAACCATCAAGGACAGTCCTTGGTGAAGTGCTCATCATCACAAATCAAACAAGGATAATTCGGTTTACGTTGAGAACTATCAGCAGAACGAGGTTTTGGAGAATCCTATTTCGAGGTATCAGCTTTTGCCTTACCTTTACCCTTATTTTTATCTTTGGAAGTGTTATCTGTAGGATTGGCCTGAAAAACATTCACTTCTGCAGGTTTGCCAGAATTTGAAGTTGACTGAGAAGCTACATTATTGGAAGAAGTAGACTTCTGCTTCCTAGAGATAGATGAAGGAGACTTCTGAGAAGTTTGTGATACAGAACCAATAATACCATCAATGGATGGAGTCATTGGTGGTTCAGAAGTTCTAAGTAGAGGAGCATCAGGTAGGATATCATATAATGCGCCAGAATGAGAGTACACGAGATCAAGGTACTAGGCGTAATCAATGGCTTGTTCTTCAGTTACACATGCCCCCATAGCTATGTCTTTGGAAATCTGATTGGAAAAGGAGGTAGTGAACCAATGACTCAGAAGCTGATTAGGTATCTCAAATTTTATCATGCAACGACTACGCTGCCATTCATGAATATGATCTAAGATATGAGTAGCTTGGTCCTATTTCAATGAAGTGAGGAGATGCGTCCCGGTCTCATAGTGGATCGATAACTGAAAATGTGTAAGGAATTCCATGGCCAAAGAATTGAAATCTTGGAAAACTCCATGAGATAGCTCAAAGTACCACTTTGCAGCGGCACCAGTAAGAGTTTGCTAGAAAAGACAGAGACGAATAGAATCTTCAACCCAAGAGTTATAAGAACACCACAAGTGGTAAGTCATAACATGCATTTGGGGGTATTCACCAGGTTTACCCTCAAATTTAGGACAATCACCAGGAATCTTGGTCAGAACTAGAGGCCAATATGGATTATGAAGAATAGGATCATTTGTCAACTTCAACACATCGGGTAATTCCAACGTAGCAAGAAACTGTAATTGAGTATTAAAATTCATCGGAGGTCTTTGATAAGGACCTGTGTTTACATTCCACCCAGTCCGAGCGGGATTCTATCCCTATACATTATGTCGCAAAGGATTCAGATCATAGGGATTAAAAATAGTATGATTCGATTGATACTCAGATTAAGGACCAGGATATTGAGTCGAAGTAGACCACTGAGGTCCTTACTGAGTAGCATAAGGATTCTGCTGCAGAATGTAAGTATGAATTTGAGGTTGTTGATACACATGTTGATTTTTAGGGTAAGGAATTTGGGGTGCGCTATATACTAGTTGATATGAAGATTGAGGGTAATAAGTGCCCTGTGGTTGCGTAGGTTGACCTTGCGGAGCAAGTTGAGTAGGATGCTAAGTAGGGTAAATAGGTAAAACCAACTGCGGAAACGAAGGAATCTGCTGGTGGGTAGGTTGCAATGGCTGCTGAGCTGGTTGAACCGGCTGTTGAAATGGTTTTTGAGGGCCACCAGGTTGACCTTGTGGGAAAGGTTGGCCTGATGGTTGCAAAGGACCAGGTTGTTCTTGATGACCAGGTTGACTCGGAGAAGGACCAAAGGGTTGTCCTAGTTGCACATTTTGTGCCATACTGAACGTGCGGCTGTGATTGAGGTGCAACAGGTTGTCCCTGTAATGGATAATTCCCCCCCCTGGACCAAAAGATGATCCGGGTTGATTTAATGATTGACCCAAGAGGCCAGAGGGATGTCCATGTTGGACCAAAGGCTGTCCTTGTAAAGGTTGGCCTTGTGGACTGTATGATTGTCCCTGTGGACCAGAAACAGGGCCCTGCTGCGGTAAAGGTTGTCCCTGAGAGGGTTGTCCTTGTAAACCTGAGGGTTGCATAGGCAGAGTAGGTCCCAGATGAGTAACAGTTTGATAAGGATCATAAACATCATGATAAGGATCAATAAGAGGAAAATAGACCAGATTACCATACACATCATAATGGTGCGAGTAGATATATACAGGATTACCAACAACATCATAGTGATGGAATTGAGGATTAGTAGGAGCCTGAGACTACTGAGAACCTTGAGAATTCTGCTGCTGAACGACCAACAGATATTCTTCGAAAGCAAGTCTGCCAGGAATCACAGGAGTAGTGGAAACTGAACTAGAAACCACACAAACCATTGGTTGAACTGGAACAGATGTGACAGTAACTGACGAACTAGGAGTTGAAGGTGATAGCCCCAATGAAGGTAGGACTGAACTCGGAGGAGGAGTTACTGTACTGGATTGTGCAATGGAGGCAACGCCAGACATAATCTGACTCAAAGACCTATATCCAAGCAGAAGTGAGACCGACGGTGATGAAGATTGGGTGGAGGCACGAGAGAGATCTTTAGGAAAGAGTGGATATTATCTTGTGGAAACAGGCATTCCTTCACTACCAACAGAATTGGAGGAATCCATATCTGAGTCCAATGTAAGATCTTCGAAAAGACTATGGGGACTAAGAGGTACCGCAGCAGCAAAAAAAGGCGATCTAGACATAAGAGGAGGAAACTCTCCTTCTTCCCCAAAACCAGACCAAGCACTTGAAGGAGGCCAATGGAATTCAACTGGCTCATCAAGCAGAGATCGAGTAGTAAGGGGTTGGATAGACGGAAGAATAGGCTGCGAGAACTCGACAGACCTAGTGGACTGAGGAGTTTCAAAAGAAATGTCCAGAAAAGAACTACCACTAGGAGGCAGTGAGGACGACGACACTGGATGTTCCACCACTTTGACTGTATATCAGAACAAGAAGGAAAAGAGATAACCAATCGAAGGTGCCAAAACAAGAACCAAATAAATCAATCAGGCCAAGCACGAAACTTCTAATGGGCATGTGATCGTAGGTGATTAATTTTATAACATTGAAACCAAATTTCACTGTTTCATGTTTTAAGAGTTGAGAAACAGCAAAAATATGACTCTAGTCACTTTCAATTTGAAACAAGCATGAAAGGACAAGTGCTCGATTATATCTTATCTTGTTTAAAGAGTCACGAAAAGATTAAAATGAATTCTCAGGAATTCTAAGCAAGAGGGTATACCAGGTTTCCGTGAACTGCCATATACACCTTGGTGATCAAATGAAACTGAAATGACCAAGGACTTGACATGCATGCAGGTAGTCTCCCCGAATGCTATGTTCAATGTATCACGGTTACAAGGTGGAAAACTCAACTCGCTATGGATAAAAGGATTGCAACCTAGATGGGTCTCCCTTTATATACGCGACGGTATGAGGAGCACAAGTCTGTACTAGCGCTGTCTGAAGCCAATAGGCGAGTGAAAACTACTAGGCTTTAAGACGTCAGAACACGTCTCTAGCCTAGACTACTAGAAATATTGCGTTAGATTTCAATGTTGCCTTAGGTTCATTGAGTAAATTTTAAATTTAACCTTGAATTAGGTTTCAATTTCCAGGCCCTATCGAATTTGGAGCTCAACTTCCTAAATGCAAACTATATGCAAATGAACATCATTTCAATTCGATGAATGCTAGTTATAAGAAGGATAGAAATATTTCAAACAAGCAAACAAGGAAAATATGCGAAGAAACTTCTAATTCCCTTAATGCAATCAATCGAAAATGAAATTTCTTCCTAAATTGACAAATGCTAGTTATCTAAAGGAAAGTTTCATTTTCGATACAATAAAAGAATGCAAAGATATTTTTCGATTTTTCAATGAAATAAATCACACAACGTAACAATTCAATGAAAACAAAATAAACACTAGTTTTAGTTTTGCGAATGTAGGGTTTTGAAATTGAATGACTCAACCAAAGTGAAACAGACACAAAAACATGCAAGCTAATGGAGCAAACTTTCAATCGAAAAAGAGAGTTTCCAAAAATGACCCAAACAAGCAGAGTAATCGATGCTCAAAGTATTGAAGAAGAAGCACTAATTGAAAAAACAAAAAGACCATTCAATAAAAAAAATAAAAGGATCAAGAAATACTCAGTCTAATGACCCAAAACGAGACTGATAACAATCAAAGAGACTTGTTCTCGAATAGAAGGCTCGGTGTTCAGGAACACTTAGAAACTATAAGTTCTTAAATGACACCGACAAGAAAATGGACAAACGACTGAGGGAAACAAGTCTACAGTAGTCAACACAGTCTGAAAGGCTTAAACACACTCAAAAATAACTTAGAAGCAAGAAAAAATGACCAAAATACTCATTAGGGAGGTCAAACCAAAACCTACAAGGGTTGGCGCCACTGTAAGGCTGTAATTTGCGCCATACAGGGATTGGTGCGAGTGCTAAAAGAGAAACATGCGCAAATCGGCACAACTGTCCAGAAAAAAACCGCGCCAAGATGGATACCTATGGGAAGAAGAGGAAAAACCATAACCTAATGAGTAGAGGTCAACCTTGAAACTCTGGAGCTGAACAGAGGATGGAAACTCAACAAAAAAACTAGAAAAAGAAAGACAACTCAACCAATAATCAAAACTGACCCAACATGATGAAATTACTAACTCGCACTAATCCCCAGTGGAGTCGCCAATTTGTTATGAAGGTAAATCCTCTCTGTGGACAGAGACGATCCCTCTATCTCTAGGGTGGGTCTAGTAACAAAAGGACACGCTAAAGTGTTGCTTTCTAGTTAATGAATGAACAAAAAACACGATAGATTGACCTACCTTGAATCCAACGCTGTCATTGTTGCAGAAAGAGTAGTGGCCTCTCTCTCCTGCCTTGGCAATTCACAATTCATTCATTGTTATGCTCAACTACCTACACATTGGAAAAAGAACAAGAACAACATACGACACAATAGTTTCACTCATAGCTGTTAGCCAGTCAAAGAGGGCTAAACATATCACATCAAATAAACATCATAACACAATAGTGGAACCAAACAGTAGTCATGTATATAAATGAATAGAAGGAAGAGTAAAACTGATGCTTTGACATTTCAGTCTCCTCCAGCGGGGTTCAGGCGAAGCACATCTCAAATGTTGGTCAAGGAATTCGGACTCAAGCTCTCTCAGAAGTCTTCAACTCGAGCTCTCTCAACATAATCCTTCTTATACTATCTTCTCTAACAGCTTAGCTATAGTATGTATAATTCTCCCAGTTCAGCTAGCTTCTACTAAAAGAGATAGTTTCTTTTATAGAGGAAAAGGAGGAGGTTGGGATCCCTACAAAGGTGGGAGAGAGTCCTAACCTTTAGAAGAGTTCCAAGGGAGGTGGAAAATACTATCTAAAGGAAGGAGTCTGTGGTTGTTTCAGTTCAACCACTTCCAATGACTCATCGCCAAGGTAGTTGGAATGGAACCTCTACCTCTATTTTTAAAAAACATTCCATAAACATCTTGGTGCGGGTGTCAAACTAGCACAGGGCGCCAACGGGCACGAGCGCAGTGTTAAATTTATCTGTCGACTCGAGGGTGTCACTAGCTACTCGCGCCAAGGAAAAAATAGAGATTTTTACAACTCTGCTCATGAAAATGTCAACAAGAAGAATGTTTCTCTCATCAAAAGGGATGTAAGGATGGTATTTTCAAAGCATGACACTGCTTATTGGTCACAGAAATGACCCTCCAATGTGCGAGTTGGGGATTGCAGGGACAGTGACAAAATGCTATGTAACAGATGCGAACGTCCTGCCCAAGTAGACATGGAAAAGGATGGGAGAACCTATGTTGGAATGGTCTACTACACAGCTATGCATGGCTAACCAATAGAATATTATACCATTGGGGAGACCGTAAAAAATTATGGTAGATATCGCAGGGGTTAAGGTACGCGCAGATTTTGAAGTAATTCAGATTATGCAGGATGCAGACCCTTATCCTGCACTCTCGGGACTAGATTGGGCTATAGACATGGGAGGCATTATCAAATTGAAGAAAATGAGCATGGTTTTTGAGAATGAGGGTACGAGAGTGATAGTCCCTCTAGGCCCAGCGGAAGGAGAGCAGTATACAGAACCTGTGCGTGAAGAAGACGACGTGGATCATATTTATAAACTAATTGCCTGGGACGAGGATTGGATTAATCCTGCAGCTTATGGTGTGCTTTGCTGGGAGAAAGACAGTGAATGCCTCTGTGACTCTGACGGGGAGAATGAAAATTGGCAGAATTTTTTACATGATGTATCTGTGCTACGATGTCTTAGGATCACGAAGAGCTTCCAGTGTATCTCCTCAGAGGTAAGAGAAGTGACTTACTTTGACGGTTTTGGTAGTATTAGGGATTTTTTGAGAACAATTGAAGCATAATTCCCAAGGGAGAAAAGAATGTGGGTGCTTAACCTATCCATGCATGCAACCCCTACGTGGTGGTGGGAAACCCATAAGGGGACATTCTGGGATTGGGAGGAATGTCGCGAGATGATGATCCTACAGTTTGAACCCTTGGTTTACCTACGCATGGAGAATTTCCTTGGCTAAGGAGACCCGTGCAAGCACGTGGTCGCATGGATGGAGACATGGTGTGAAAGGACCATGAACAAATGGGTCCACTTGTTTATTCTTGCCTTGGGGCCAATTACCACTGCATGGTATCTGGATGCAAAACTACATCAGTGTACACTTCACTGGGAGAACATGAAGGATGATTTTCTGGGGACGTTTAGGTTGATAGGTAGGACTGAGGCATTAGAGGAGGCCCTGCAGGATATATATGCCCTATTATTTGATGAATCACGCTCTTATGTGGAGTACAGGGCACCAGCTTGGGATACACAGATGAAAGATATTGTTAACTACATAAACCTGTCAATGGAGGAATGTGAAGAAGACCCGTAAAATATCACTAGCCCAGAATCAGAGGGAGAACGTGCAGTTTCTAGACCCCCACTATAGACTGTCAATGTGACCAAGCTATTCATCATTAGTAATTTTTGCCTTTGAAGATGACTAAATGCTTATCCTAGATTTCTAGAAACAAAATTCATGAATATTGTGAGTTGTAGAAATCTCACTGCCTTCATTATCCTTAGGATAAATTTTTCACTATTTCATTATCCCATCATGTCAAGGTCAGCTCGCTACTAATAAAAGACCCATCATGGGCTCATGCCACTAAATTTCACTATGTTTTGCCACCTCTGATCTTGCCACTCTATTTTGATTTGTCTAACCCATCTACTTCCACCTTGGATTGCCAAGTAGCCTAACCTTTTCCCCTATTCACCAAGTGCCTCAAGCATTGGTGGTCTCAAGCTACCTTTCTAGGCTCTTTAAATAAATCAAAATCATTAGTTTTTAGGTCTGCAATGCATAAGGTTTGTCAAAAGCTCTGTTTTACACATAAAGACCCCAAGACAAGCTTTCAGCCAAAAGACAAGTCCAAAAAGCCTCCCACTAGGTCATTTAGGGTTTTCATAAGTTGTTGTTTTGTTTTGGTTTTTTAAATCATTGTTTTACATGTGCCAAAAAGATGAAATCAAATGAAAAGGAGTGTCATCACATGATTGCCCAAGATAAATAAAAAATACTTCAAGGAAGACCTCCTTGGTCAAGCACAAATTCTGCAAGGGACAATTGCCCTTGTTGACATTTCTGTAGGAATGATTGAGATGGCCATCAACACAAAATTAGGTAAGGTAAGAGGCTAAAACATCCCTACAAACAGCCATAACAAAGGAGAGGCAACGGGCCTATGTTCAAAGAGAATCAGGGTTTTGAGGACTGTTTGGCTAGACAATATTTCCAAGCAAGAAACCAATGCAAAAGACACAAGGACAGAAGGCACAATAGCACAAACAAGCACACATTGAATATTTTTATAAATTGTAAATGAAAAATGGAAAAGGGTGAGGTGAATTGAACATAAATGAATGAACTTGAAAGGGCTATAGAGAACTTAGAAGATAACACTAACTAATTTTCACTAACAGCCCTAAAACCTAAAGTTTTGGAAGGATGGGAAAATTAGGTGAAATGAAGATGATGGGCCTCCATCATGGTGGCAGAAGGCTTTCAAAGGATATTAGAAGGTGACCTCCATGGTTTGCCAAGGTAAAAGGGGTTTCACTACATCAAAGGGGGAAATTGTAAAGAGTATCAATGTGAGGGAGTCTAAGCCTTCAAGTGAAGTCAATGGCCCTCAAAATGGTCAAAAGAAGGAAATCATAAGGTCAAGTGTCAAAATGAGAAATCAAACTGAGTGTGAGTTCATTGTTGAGTGAATGAGGTTTCAAACTCCAAAGAGTCACTAAGGAAACCAAAAAATGTGTCAAGGCGCCTGCAACACATCAGAATTGGCCAAAGGGATATAATGACAAACATGATTGAAAAAAATGTGTTCACTATGCAAGAAAGATTTATTATACCTCTGGAAAATCAGTGAGAGGGGAAGAAACCATGTTTTAAGATCACCTACACTTAGAGATCTCAAAGAGGGATAAAACATGTATTTACCAGTCTCTCAGCAAAAAAGGGTTTGTCGTGCCTAGGAAAATCAATGAGAGAAAAGAAGCTACTTCCTCAGTCACCCATCGAACAGGAGACAATCTAAAGTCCTAGGTAAGAACAGAGTGGTTCTAAAGAAGCTACCATCATACACAGTGCATAAAAATTTAAGAAAGAGATTGAAGACATGAAAATGGCTAAAACACAGTGAAACATATAATTCCAACAGGCATCAGCAAAACAATTTCTAGGAGCATCAGTACACCATAGAAGTCCAAAATCCGTCATATCAGCTGCCTAAAAAACAACAAAGAGGAATGGTTGAAGGGGAAATAGATCATTTTTTGTTTTAATTCACCTTCTACAAAAGGCAAAAGAGTATCAGTGAAAACCATAAAATGAAACAAAGAAAACATAGCAAAAGTGGGTTTTAAAAATTTGATTTATTTCTCAAAGGGTATAAAAGCACCTAAGTTATCATTTTCAAACTTACTTATCACTTGGCAGAGGGAAGAAAGCCTTCAGGAGAAAAAATAGAGTTTTTTATCGTTTCTAGGCAAATTTTTCCCTGGCGCTGCACGAATAGGTGGCGCTGCGCTAATCGGCCATTTTCCCATTCAAAATAACCCTGCACTGCGCTAATCTAGGGTGTCGCTGCACAAATTCGTGGCGCTGCGCTTAGACCCGACCGACACACCCAAGACCCGATTGGCAGGCCTGCACGTGCCCGACACTGTGCTCACACCAGAGGCACGACTGTTAGCATTGCGCCCACAAGACAACTAGACTTCTCGGGTAGGGCACTGCGCTAATGTAGAGACCCTCCAACAAACGAAAATTTTTCCCTAAGGCTTAAAGTCACCCTCCTAATTTTCCTCCAAGGCCATCAAAGGAGCTCAATTGGAGCATTGAGAAAATTTCCTCTGTTTTCTGGAGGAGGACTCACTCCCAACAAATGCAGAGCTTGTTCCAACACTCCTTGCTCAAAATGGTGGTTTTACATTAGTTAGAACAGAAACACATACCTTAAGAGGGATTTATAGCTCATGAGATATCCACAAGCCCTCAGCCACCTCATCAACCAAACTTGCCTTCCTCATCACATCCTCCTCTCTCTACTCCTCTATATCCTCCACAAGCAAACCTCTCTTCCTCTCCTTTTCTTGATGCATCAGGTGAAACAGGAAGTAGTAGTGAAGAATCAAATGAAAATAAAGGTGAAGGTGACAGTAAATCATTCCACAGTGAAGATGAGGGTGGTGATAATGTTGAGGACCAAGAAGACCATGATGAGGCAGATTACATGGAAACAAAATATGATGAAGCACAAGGAAGCATGGATACAGGTGAAACAAGTGACAAAAGTGTAGAAGGTGGTGAGGGGAACAAGAGTGAAAGAGAGAGCATTCATGACAGTCATGACAGTCATGAAAACATTAAATATAGTGACCCCCACAGTGACCATGATGATGAGAAAAATGATGAAAAGGAAGAAAAAGAAAATGAAGCAAATGAACAAGGGGACAGAGAAGACAGTTTGAGCAGTGGTGGCAATTTGAGCCAGCAACAAATAGAAGACACAGAAGCAGAGAATGAAGAAGAGGAAAATGAAGAAAAAAATAGTGAACAAGATAGTGAACGAAACAGTGCCAATATGGAAGAGGATGCTGAAGGGAATGAGGAGTTTGAAAGTGTAAATGAAATGAGCATTGATGGAGGGGAGATTAGCAATAAAACAGAGGATACAGAGGCAAAAAATAAAGAGGAAAGTGAGGAGGCGGAGAGAGGAAATGATGATGAAGCCATTTCATTTAATGAAGACATGAAAGAAGATGACAATGGAAAAGCGGATGAAAGTAAAGAAGATGTAGAAATTGAAGGCAACAGTGACCAAAATGAAGCCAGCCTCAGTGATGAGAAGGACAGCAAAAAAGAGAATAGTCATGACAGTCATGATAGCTGTCATGATAGCCATGACAACAATCGGCCCTTCAGTGACAATGAAAATAGTGCCAATGTAGAAAACAAATATGAAAGTAGTCCTGATGATGAAAAAAATGAAAGTAAGGAAAGTGCAGAGGATGATAATCAAATTGAGGATCATAACCATGATGAGAACACCAAAAATACCACCATCACACCTCTTGCATTAACCTATCAAAGAGGGCCAAGGCTAGTGTTTGCTGCCTCCAAAAGGTAAGGGACCTTGCCATCTACATCAGCTCAAAGGCTTGACAAGGGCAAAGAAAATATGAAAAAGGGTAAGAAAGGTAAGGGAGGTAGGAAAACTAAACAGGGAACCCCAATTTATTGACCTTGACAGTGATAATGAAGATGAGGAGATGGCCACTACAATATTGCTCCAAAGCAAAGATGCACAAATTAGGGAGCTGGAGAGAGATTTTGAAATGGCACAACGTATCATTCAGTATTATAAGAATGAACACAAGTATTTTAAGAAGGTAAAAAGGGGCCTTGATCTCCAGAAAAAGATGACCAAGCATTATGCCCAAAGAAATCAAGCTGCAAGGGCAAAACTCAAAGAGGCCCTCATTGAAATCCAAACCCTAAAAGAAGCAAAAAGTCATGAAGGCCTTGGATTTTTGGCATAAGTTTCTCAACAAGTCTCTCAAACCCCATGAGGGAGACCTCCACCAATTTTGAGGAAATTTGGATAAGTTTTTGTTTTTTGAGAATTGGAGTCCTATAAGCGCAGTGCCACTAGTGCTACGCTTTTCCCTCAAGCATCCTCAGAGGAAAAACTCTACATTTTTGGACTTCTTATCACTAGTAAACTATTCTCACAAAAGTTCAGAGCAATTGGAGTATCTTTGCCCCCTCAAAAGGTCAAACAACACCTAATTTTTCACCATTCTGCCTCCTTTTCAGGCATGGCGCTATGCTCAGAGCAGTGTTGGTATTTTGACATTTTGGATAGGTTGCAGAAGTTGGATCAGGAAACTAAGGGTAGATCTAGAAATTATACTCATCAGGCTTTCCAACGAGCCATCAGGGAGCATTAACCAACATCGGGAAGGGGTCTACACCTTGGTTGCAAAAGGACCTATTTTCTGCTTGAGGTGGCGCTGCGCATATGGACTGTGTAGTGTGTTTTTGGCCAAAAGTCAACAAAACAAACTCATTTATTGCAAAATCATATGTTAATTTTTTTTAAGGCAAGTCACTATAGAATTAGGTGCTATAAGTTATTTTGGCATTTATTCCATGGGATATTTTGTGCCTTGGGCCTTGCATAGTCTCTTGGGCATTTATGACATTTAAGAGTGATTTTGACATTTTCCAACCCTATCTAGGGTTTTTTTCCCTCCTTTTTTGAGTTAAATAGAGCATGAGAGATTCATTGTAAATTTTGGCATTTGATGAGTTTTGAGAGCAATACATGGTTTTTTGAGGTTGAAGAGCAATTTGGTGTTGTGGAGCTTGTGGATGGTTTGCTTTGATTCATGATGATGAAGGCTTGCTTGCAGGATCCCTGAGCTTGGTTAATGGTGATGTGTCTCTAATTTGTTCATATTTTCTTGTTTATCATAGTGTCAATCCTTCAATGCTACAATAGATCATAAAAGTATAGGCTAGGAAATGTTTTTTGAAGCACCTTAGTCCTTCCTGCCTTTTATTGCCTTGATGTTTTCCTCTGCTAGGAAATTTTAAGGAATTCTTGATTGCTCCTTAGACCCCCTAAGATTGTTTATTCCATGAATGGTTCAATATAGTAGTTTGAAAATGTGATTTAGGGTTAGCGCTGCCTATTTGATGCTATTTAAACTCTGCTTTGGAATCTCTCTTTGAAGTATTACTTGTTAGGTTTTAGCCAAAGAGGCCATGTTTTGATCATGCCCTTTGTCCATGCTTAAGAAGTTTGCCTTAAATTTCTTTGTAGCTTGATCATTGATGTTTAGGAGTTCCCTCTTCGTTGATTAAAGTTATTTGTTATCTTATATGTTTTCAAACCTTGAAGGTGAAATCACTAGAAGTTAAGTGAGTTTCTCGCCTTCTATATTTCTTTGGAATGTTTGTCTTGAATGTCTATTTGTTTAAGTTAATGGTTTTCCCTATCTCATGATTATTATCTTTTGCTTATCATTATTTGATATCTTCTTATTTATGGGTATTTGACAAAGGATTCTACACTACCCTTTGCCCTAACTAGTTCACCAAATTAATTTCCATTTAACTTCACACATAACCTTAAAGATCCAATGACCAGACTAGATTTTCCCTGTGATGCACTCTGACTCACTATTGAGATATCCATGAATTTCACAGACTCCATAGCCCAATGATTTGATGATCTCTCACTCCATCTATTCTACCTGTTTCATCTTACCCAACCAAAATAGACAACAAACCCTACACTTAACAACTAGCCTAAAATCAACCATCTAAAGAAAAAAAGTTCATATCCTTTGCATACAATAGAGAGAGCCCTCTCTGAGTCCAGGAAGGCTAGGTCCTAGGATTCCAAAGACTGGTCTGATGTTACCCTGTGCATTTGGTCTACCAATCTGCTAAATCATGGGACACTAACATAATGGCAATCATGGTGGGACCTTCTGAGTAAGTAACAAGCTTATACATGCTTAGAGAATTCAGAAGCCCTTGTCAAACAATATCCTGTGATTTGGAACCACCTCATCACTATCACTAAGACAATGGTGATCATGATGGGACCTCTGAGTCAGTGAAAATATAAGTATCCCATAGGACTTCAGAAACCCTTATCAAATCATAGAGAACTCAAACTGTCAGCCAAAGAGTAGAATTTGGTTGTTTCACTATCCTAGCAAAATGATGACTCAGTTGTAGGACAATCTTACAAACCTTAGGGCTACATAAAGGAGCTCAGAAAACCCCAAAAATATCCCTAGATTGGTTTTTTGTCAGTATTGGTGGTGGACCATACACCCATATCTTCAAAATAGCTAGAAACATCCAAATGGCGACTCCACTGGCCTCCAATAGGCCTATTACTTCACTAGTTCTCATTAGAATCCCTGCGATTGTATCAAATCAGCTCCGAGAAGTTTAGAAGCTTAGTTATACACTCTGTGAGTTTAACAAGCACTAAGAGAGGCCAGCCTTCCAAAAACAGTCCTAAACTTTCGGCCTCTCTAAATTTTGACTTTGAAATATAGTTTCACAAAGGATCAGTACCAGATCTCATCCGGACCCAAATCCTCCTACCATAGTTGATGACACAGAAAATATTCTGTGTCAAACTTCTAAAACTAGAAATTTAACTACTATTAGGACCATTCATAGAGCAAGCTATGTCCCTGAACATCTTACAACTTTGCAAGATCCCCAGTTTGACTTGCACGATACTAGGAACCTTTTCATAACCAAGTCACATAGTGAGATTGACCAAACTGACCTTGAGCCCATAGATTTGCAACAGATTTCTAGTAGAGAAGCCTCTCCTTCCACTCCTCCTGAATTTCATCTTCTCCATCACTTTAGCTCTTTCCATCCCAAGTCTGCTCAGAATCAGTTTGCTGGTCCAACTACTTCCACCACACCCATCCATACCACCACTGTGCAAACCACTCCACTTCATCCCACACCTCCTCTCACAAACCCTCCTCTTGTAAACCCACCATTAGCTCCCATCATGGTAGCTTGGTATGCTCCCTTGGTTTTACCACAACCACTAGTACCTTTTCCAAATGACTACCAGTCCAAGATACATCATTTCATACAAGTTGAATCTACCACTGCCCAACAACATGTAGACATAATGAATGATGCCTTTGACTATATGGAGTTGGAAGAAGAGACCATCAAAATGAGAATCTTTGCCCAAAGCTTAGGAGGAGAATCCAAAAACTGGTTCAAAAGCTTGATTCCTAACAGCATACATGATCTCCTTTCCTTTACCAGACATTCATAAACAAGTGGGAAATTAAGAAAAATTCTCTCCAAATCATCTCAGAATATAGCAACCTCAAGAGAAATATTGGGGAAAGTGTCCAAAAATATTGCACTAGGTTCAACAGTGTGTATAATGCTCTCCCACTTCACATCAAACCCCCACTGAGCTTAGTTTTAGCAAAATTCCCTGAAGGTTTTGATCCAGACATGACATATCAATTGAGAGAGAGATAACCCTTGACTTTAGAAGAAATGAAAAAGGGATCTATTAGTGCAGAAGCCAACCTCACTGAAAAGAGGGATAGGATGAGGTTAGAAAGGAGAGTAACCTACAAATATGAAACCATACCCTCAACCTCCTCATTTGATACCAAGATTGATAGCCTAGTTAGAACCATGGAGAGAATGATGGAGAGGATAAGCCTAAATGAAAGAATGCCTCCTAGGGAAAACCAAACAAATCCCCAAAACAGAAATAGGAATCTAAATTTCATAATAGACCTCCCCTAAAACAGACCAAGAGACAATGATCAACAGATTAGGCCTTCTTTCCAAGACAATTATGTAGATGAAGAAGGAAGAGAGACCGAAGAACTGAAGAAAGCCATGTAAACTTGATAGGTTCTGACAATGAGGGTGATGTTTTTCTCACTGAAGAAGAACAAGGTTTATTTTCCTCAGATCAAACTGAAATAAACTATGAGGAATCTAAAGACTACCAATTAGGATTTGAAAACACCATAATGGAATTCCATAAGCAATATGACCTTAGGAGCAAAAGGAACCAAGAAGCTTCCAAGAGAAACCAACCAGACACTTCGGATAGGAAGAACCCCGAAACTACTCCTAAGGGGATAGCAGACAATACCAACACCTTGGCTATAAAATATGATCCATACAAAGACAAAACTAGCCTTCCAAGAGGTGACACAAGCTGCCCTAGTGCTTCTGCTAGTGGCCTTGAGAAAAACCTGTTGTCCAAAGTCCCAAATCAGATTTAGAAAACTCAACTTGTAGAAAGGATCGTGGCTGATAAAAAAGATGTAGACAAGCCTAAAACACAAGTACCTTTTAGTTTTGAAGGAGATATTTCTAAAATCAAGATAACCATACCTCTCACTGAACTAATTACCCAAAACTTGTACATCTCTCAAATTTTGAAAGTTTTGAACATGGGAAATGATACCCACACTCTAAACTTCTCTGAATACAACACCCCTGTTTATTCTATTCATTCGGACTTAACCTCATTTATCTTGTATAATGAAAATGTCACTTGTTGGAGAATGACAAAGAGCTAAGCCCACCAGAACAATCAAATATATCCTCAAATGAAGAACATATCATCCAAAACTCTTGCAGCCCTGAAAAAAACCTAGTGGCGAAAATGAAATAGAAACACTTTGGAACATCAACTTTGATGGCTCTTGTGGAAAAACAGGTTCGAGGGCTGGTGTCTGGATACACAACACAAATGAAGGCCATTCATACAAACTAGATTTTCAGTGCACTAATAACATTACAGAATATGAGGCTCTCCTCCTTGGCTTGCATTTTCTCAAAGACTTAGGAGCTAAGAAAATATCTGCCCAAGGAGATTCAGAGCTGATCTTTAAACAAATCAAAGGCGAGTATTCAAAAAAAAAATCCAAGATTGAGAGAGTACAGAAATTCTACCCTAGATCTCCTCAAAACCTTTGAGAAATATCAGCTCACTTTCATACCTTGAACCCAAAACTCCCTTGCAAATGAGCTTGCCTTTGCTACCAGCAATTGTCAAATATCCCATGCAAATAAAAAATATACTTTTAAAGTAAAAAACCCACCTAGAGTTCCTGAAAATGAAGAATACTAGCAAGTGTTTGAAGGTGATAAAAAATCGATGATTTTTTGCAATCTAGGATTCAATTTGCTGAAGAACAAGCCTATAAAATAGAGTTGTCCCCTACTACTGATATAAATCTGCTTGCACATCCTTGTGAGGCAGAATTGTTAGAAGATCTAGACCAAAGTGACCTTGAGGTTTTACAATGTAAATATGACACATTACCAAGGGGCCTTACACCATTAGAGGAGCTTTTTGATTTCAATGATGTAGCTAGAAAACCAAAGATGGAACCCATAGAGACTAGTGTGGAAGAATATAACATAGGCAACATGAAGGAACCCAAAATGATCAAGCTATCTAAAACTCTTCCAACTCACATAAAACATAAATATATTGAACTTTTTAAATAATTTAAAGATGTGTTTGCATGGGGGTATGAGGACCTAAAATCATATGACACAAGAATTATTCAACATAGAATTCCTCTTAAGGAAAATCGGAAACCTTTCAAACAAAAATTGAGAAGAATAAACCCTGTTTAACTACCTTGAGTTGAGAAAGAGATAAAAAATATGTATGATGCCAGGATCATAGTTCCCCTTAGGTACTCAGAGTGGGTTTCCAACCTTGTGTCAGTTAGGAAAAAGGCCGGGGAGATTAGGCTTTGCATTGAATTTAGAAATATGAACAAGGCATCCGTAAAAGACAACTACCCCTTGCCTAAAATGGATCACATACTTCAAAAAGTGGTTCTCTCTAAGAGAATCTCACTGCTTGATGGATTTTCTGATTACAACCAAGTGCTAGTACTCCCAAGTGATCAACACAAAACTGTCTTCACCACACCTTGGGGTACATTCATGTATGCTAAAATGTCATTCGGGTTGATGAATGCGGGGGACACTTTCCAAAGGGCCATGGACATAGCTTTTTCAGAAGACATAGGCTACTTCATATTCATTTACCTTGAAGACATCACTGTTTACTCTAAGACTTATGAAGAACACTTACTCCACTTGAGAAAAGTTTTTGAAAAATGTAGGAAGTATGGCCTATCCTTGAATCCCAAGAAAACACAGTTTGGTCTCCAGGAATGAAAAATCATAGGCCACATCATCTCAAAAGAAGGAATCAAAATAGACCCCAAAAGAATTGAAGGCATATTACAAATCAACCATCTTAGAAACATCAAGGAGTTGCAATCCTTCATTGGGAAGATCAACTTCTTGAGGAGATTCATCCCCAACCTTGCTGAACTCTTGAGGAATATTACAAACATGCTTACAAAGGAGATAGGGGTTAAATGGACCTTGGAAGCTAAACAGTCTTTCGAACTGGTAAAACTAGCACTCACCCAAACACCGGTTCTAATCAGACCTGATTTTACCAAAGACTTCTACATTTTCTCATTTGCCTTTGAACATACCATTGCTACAGTGTTATTTCAAAAGAACATGACAGGGCAAGAACATCCCATAGCCTTCTTCAGCAAAACCCTTATAGATTCTCTTCTAAAGTACAACATTATGGAGAAGCAAGCCTTTGCCTTGATTAAGGCATTGAAAGAATTTAGATTTTATATCTTACATTATCACATCATTACTTTTGTCCCACACATAATTGTTAAAGACATTTTGAATTAGGACCTGATGGTAAAAGGGGAAAGTGGATTGCTATTATCTTAGAATATGACTTAGAAATCAGACCCACTAAAATGGTTAAAGGACAAGGTTTTGCAAAACTTATGGCTGAATCAAATTTCCAAGGATTAGATATGAATATGGTTGATGCTTTAGAAGAACAACGAAAGTGCACATCTCCCCATATTTAAAAAACCTTTCTCAATTCATCTTGGTATGTTGATATCCTATATGTTCTTTTCTATCTTAATGCTCCTCCTACATTATAAAAGACAAAAGCTATATTCCTGAAACAAAAGGCTTTGAATTTCTGCATTTTAGATGGAGTGTTATATTGGAAGAATTTTATAGGTATTTTTCTTAAATGTTTGCTTGAGGCTGATGCAGGTAAAATCATGCATGAGCTGCATGAGGGAGAATGTGGAGGCCATCTCTCCTAAAAAACCATGACTAATAAAATCCTTAGAGCTGGCTACTATTGGCCCACTCTTTTCCCTGACACCCATAAACTGATCATGACTTGCCATAAATGCCAAAATTTTTATGGCAAGAGAAAGCTCCCACCTTTGCCTTTGCATCCCATTATTGTTGAGGCTCCTTTCTAGCAATGGGGATTAGAATTCATTGGAGAGATTCACCCCACCTCATCAACCCAACATAAGTGGATCCTCACTACTACTGATTACTTCACCAAGTGGATAGAAGCCATCCCCTCTAGGAATTCCACCGACTCGGTCATTATCAAATTTCTTGAGACAAACATCTTGTCTAGATTTGGTTTCCCCAGAAAGATTATTACAAATAATGCTACTGCCTTTACATTCAAAATAATTGTTGACTTTTGTTATAAATATCACATCACATTAGGACATTCCACAACTTATTATCCTCAAGGTAATGGGCTAGCTAAATCCTCTAACAAAAGCTTGATCAATATCATCAAGAATCTTCCAGAACATAATAAAAAAGCATGGCATGGCAAGCTAACACATGCACTATGAACTGATAGAATAACCACCAAGAAATAAATCGGTATTTCCCCCTCTCAACTAGTGTATGGCATGGATTCCATTTTCTCAACCTTTTTGGGAGTCCTGGTGATGAAGCTTCTCCAAGAAGTGCAATCAGAAGAAAATGACATGCAAAGGAGGCTAAACCAAACCATTCATTTGCAACAGACAAGAGAGGAGGTTTACAAAAGGACACAAGAAGTACACGAAAACATAAAGAAAATATTTGAGAGAAGGACCAGGGCTAATGATTTCCATGTTGGAGATAAAGTGCTAAAGTGAGACTCAAGGAGGGAAGACAAAGGTAAACATGGTAAGTTTGAAAATTTGTGGAAAGGACAATACATCATCAATTCAGCTAGAGGTAATAATGCTTTCTTTTTACAAGAGCTGAATGGAGGAGAGATTTTTGGAGGTCCTGTCAATGGCAGGACACTCAAGCACTATTTTTGTCAAGAGTCCTAGTTTAAAATTTTTCATTCATTGTACATAATATTGCATGAGAAAAATCACAAAATCACAAAAACATAGAAAGAAAGAAAACGAGGGTAGGTTTGAAAAGAGGTATAGCCCCACACCCAAAAAATAGTATTACTAAAAGTGTGCAAGCCTAAATGCCACTACTTGTTGAAAAAGAAGATCCTGTTCAGTAATCTAGCCTAATCATGGCTAAATATGGTTTAAATTTATGTTGATAAGTTAGCAAAAAAGATCTTTTCAAACCATTCAAACTTGACTTGTCAAAAAGGATAAATTAGGAATGAAAGCTGTTGGTTCCACATGCTCAAAACTGAACCAAGGAGAAAAATGGGGACGCATAGCAAATGATACATCAAAGCCCTTATTTTTCTAGTGTTTGTACAAAAATAATGTTTCTGTGCAGCTTGTTCCAATGCCACAACCCATGGTAAGTCAGATTGCCTAATCCTGATTTAAACCATGCTTTCAATTTCATGTCTGTAGCTTAGAGAATGAAATATGTCATACAACCTAATATTGATAGTTAGTTAGTCAAGGTAGAGAATAAAAAGAGTTCATTAGCATAATCTGAACTTTTGGAAGAGATAAGATAGAAGTAGATAGTTTTTTTTTGCTTTCAAAATAAAAAGAATGTGAAGGGTTTTCCAGTTTAAGTGCACCCAAGGAAGAAAAAAATGTTAGGCAAGTAGGTTGGGTAGGTAAAGATGAAGTTGAGCTAATCATGTTTTTCAGATTATTGAGATCACAAATTCAAAGAAGCATTAGCAAATGAAAGAAGAAAAATATGCCCAAAGGATGAGGCATTGGTCTTCATAAAACTAGAGATTTGAAGTTTTGGACACTTCCTAAAAAGGAGCTGCCCTCCCAAAGTGGAGCCACTGTTACTCATCAGTAATTTTTGCCTTTGAAGATGACTAAATGCTTATCCTAGATTTCTAGAAACAAAATTCATGAATATTGTGAGCTCTATAAATCTCACTCCCCTCATTATCCTTAGGATAAATTTTTCACTATTTCATTATCCCATCATGTCAAGATCAGCTCACTACTCCCAAAAGACCCATCATGGGCTCATCCCACTAGATTTCACTATGTTTTTCCACCTCTAACCTTAACACTTTGTTTTGATTTGTTTAACCCCTCTACTTCCACCTTGGATTTCCAAGTAGCCTAACCTTTTCCCCTATTCACCAAGTGCCTCAAGCATTGGTGGTCTCAAGTTACCTTTCTAGGCTCTTTAGATAAATCAAAATAGTTAGTTTTTAGGTCTGCAATGCATAAGGTTTGTCAAAATCTCTGTTTTACACCTAAAGACCCCAAGACAAGTTTTCAGCCAAAAGCCAAGTCCTAAAAACCTCCCACTAGGTCATTTAGGGTTTTCATAAGTTGTAGGTTTGTTTTGGTTTTATAAATCATTGTTTTACATGTGCCAAAAAGATGAAATCAAATGAAAAGGAGTGCCAGCACATGATTGCCCAAGATAAACAAAAAATCCTTCAAGGAAGGCCTCCTTGGTCAAGCACAAATTATGCAAGGGACAGTTGCCCTTGTTGACATTTCTGCAGGAATGATTGAGATGGCCATCAGCACAAAATTAGGTAACGTAAGAGGCTAAAACATCCCTATGGACAGCGACAACAAAGGATAGGCAACAGGCCTATGTTCAGAGAGAATCAGGGTTTTGAGGACTGTTTGGCTAGATAGTATTGCCAAGCAAGAAACCAATGAAAAAGCCACAAGGACAGAAGGCACAACAGCACAACCAAGCACACATTGAAGATTTCTATGAATTGTAAATGAAAAAGGGAAAAGGGTGAGGTGAACTAAACGGAAACAAATGAACTTGAAAGGGATATAGAGAACTTAGAATACAACGCTAATTAATTTTCTCTAATAGCCCTAAAACCTAAAGTTTTGGAAGGATGGGCAAAGCAGGTGAAATTAAGATGATGGGCCTCCATCATGATGGCAGAAGGTTTTCAAAGGATATTAGAAGGTGACCTCCATGGTTTGCCAAGGTAAATGGGGTTTCACTACATCAAAGGGAGAAATTGTAAAGAGTATCAATGTGAGGGAGTCTAGGCCTTCAAGTGAAGTCAATGGCCCTCAAAATGGTCAAAAGAAGGAAATCATAAGGTCAAGTGTCAAAATGAGAAATAAAACTGAGCATGAGTTCACTGTTGAGTGAATGAGGTGTCAAACTCCAAAGAGTGACAAAGGAAACCAAAAAATGTGTCAAGGCACGTGTAACACATCAGAATTGGCTGAAGGGAGATAATGACAAACATGATTGAAAAAATTGTGGTCACTATGCAAGAAATATTTATTATACCTCTGAAAAATCAGTGAGAGGGGAAGAAACCATGTTTTAAGATCACCTACACTCAGAGATCTCAAAGAGGGATAAAACATGTTTTTGTCAGTCTCTCAACAAAAAAGGGTTCGTCATGCCTAGGAAAATCAATGAGAGAAAAGAAGCTACTTCCTCAGTCACCCATCGAACAGGAGAAAATATAAACTCCTAGGTAAGAACAGAGAGGTTCTAAAGAAGCTGCCATCATACATAGTGCATAAAAAGTTAAGAAAGAGATTGAAGACATGCAAATGGCTAAAACACAATGAAACATGTAATTCCAACAGGCATCAGCAAAACAAGTTCTAGGAGCATCAATACACCAAAGGGAGCCAAAATCCATCATATCAATTGCCTAAAAAATAGCAAATAGGAATGGTTGAAGTGGAAACAGATCATTTTTGTGTTTTAAGTCACCTCCTGCAAAAGGAAAAAGAGTATTAGTAAAAACCATAAAATGACACAAAGAAAACATAGCAAAAGTGGGTTTTATAAATTTGATTTATTTCTCAAAGGGTATAAAAGCAACTAAGTTATCATTTTCAAACTTACTTATCACTTGGCAGAGAGAAAAAAGCCTTCAGGAGAAAAAACAGAGTTTTTTATTGTTTCTGGGCAAATATTTCCTTGGCGTTGCGCGAATAGGTGGTGTTGTGCTTACAAGGCTTGTTATTGCGCTAATCAGCCATTTTCCCATTCAAAATAACCTCGCGCTGTGCTAATCCGAGGTGGCGATGTGTGAATCTATGGCGATGCGCTCAGACTCGACCGAAATGCCCAAGACCCAACTGGTAGGCCTGCACGCGCCCGGCGCTACGCTCACACCAGAGGCACGACTGCCAGCACTGTGCCCACAAGATGACCTGACTACTCAGACAGGGTGCTGCGTTAATGTAGAGACCTTCCAAAAAATGAAAATTTTTTCCCTAAGTCTTAAAGTCACCCTCCTAATTTTCCTCCAAGGCCAGCAAAGGAGTTAAAATGGAGCACTGAGAAAATGTCCTCTATTGTCCAAAGGAGGACTCACTCCCAACAAATGCAGAGCTTGTTCCACCACTCCTTGCTCAAAATGGTGGTTTTACATCAGTTAGAAAAGAAAGGCATACCTTGGGAGGGATTTATAGCTCATGATAGATTCAGAAGCCCTTAGCCACCTCATCAACCAAACTTGCCTTCCTCATCATATCCTCCTCTCTCTACTCCTCTATCTCCTCCACAAGAAAACCTCTCTTCCTCTCTTTCTCTTGATGCATCAGGTGAAACAGGAAGTGGTTGTGAAGAATCAAATGAAAATAAGGGTGAAGGTGACAATAAATTAGTCTAAATTGAATATGAGGGTGGTGGTAATGTTGAGGACCAAGAAGACCATGATGAGGCAGATTACATGGAAACAAAAGATGATGAAGCACAACGAAGCATGGATACAGGTGAAACAAGTGACGAAAGTGCAAAAGGTTGTGAGGGGAGCAAGAGTGAAAGAGAGAGCATTCATGACAGTCACGACAAATGTCATGACAGTCATGAAAACATTAAAGACATTGACCCCCAAAATGACCATGATGATGAGCAAAATGATGAAAAGGAAGAAAAAGAAAATGAAGCAAATGAACAAGGGGATAGAGAAGACAATTTGAGCAATGGTGGAAATTTGAGCCAACAAGAAACAGAAAACACAAAAGCAGAGAATGAAGAAGAATAAAATGAAGAAAAAAAAAGTGAACAAGACAGTGAACAAAGCAGTGCCAATATGGAAGAGGATGCTGAAGAAAATTAGGAGTTTGAAAGTGGAAATGAAATGAGCATTGATGGAGGGGAGATCAGCAATAAAACAGGGGATACAGAGGCAAAAAATAAAGAGGAAAGTGAAGAGGCAAAGACAGGAAATGATGATGAAGCCATGAAATATAATGAATACATAAAAGAATATGACAATGGCAAAGAGGATGACAGTAAAGAAGATGCAGAAATTGAAGGCAGCAGTGACCAAAATGAAGCCAACCTCAGTGATGAGAACGACAACAAAAAATAGAATAGTCAGGACAGTCATGACACCCATGACAAAAATCAGCCCTTCAGTGACAATGAAAATAGTGCCAATACAGAAAACAAAGATGAAAGCAGTCCTGATGATGAACAAAATGAAAGTAAGGAAAGTGCAGAGGATGATAGTCAAATTGAGGATCATAACCATGATGAGAACACCAGAAATACCACCATCACACGTCTTGCATTAACCTATCAAAGAGGGCCAAGGATAGTGTTTGCTACCTCCAAAAGGCAAGGGACCTTGCCATCTACATCAGCTCAAAGGCTTCACAAGGGAAAAGAAAAGGTGAAAAAGGGTAAGAAAGGTAAGGGAGGTAGGCAAACTAAACAGGAACCCCAATTTATTGACCTTGATAGTGATAATGAAGATGAAGAGATGGCCACTAGAATATTGCTCCAAAGCAAGGATGCACAAATTAGGGAGCTGGGGAGAGATTTTGAAATGGCACAACATATCATTCAGTATTATAAGAATGAACACAAGTATTTTAAGAAGGTAAAAAGGCGCCTTGATCTCTAGAAAAAGATGACCAAGCATTATGCCCAAAGAAATCAAGCTGCAAGGGCAAAACTCAAAGAGGCCCTCATTGAAATCCAAACCATAAAAGAAGCAAAAGGTCATGAAGGCCTTGGAATTTTGGCACAAGTTTCTCAACAAGTCTCTCAAACTCCATGAGGGAGACCTCCACCAATTTTGAGGAAATTTGGATAAGTTTTTGTTTTTTGAGAATTGGAGGCCTATAAGCACAATGCCACTGGTGCTACGCTTTTCCATCAAGCATCCTCAAAGGGAAAACTCTACATTTTTGGACTTCTCATCAATAGTACACTATTCTCACAAAATTTCATAGCAATTGGAGTATTTTCCCCCCCTCAAAAGGTCAAACAACACCTAATTTTTCACCATTTTGCCTCCTTTTCAGGCCTAGCGCCGCCTCAGAGCAGTGTTTGTATTTTGAAATTTTGGATAGGTTAAATGAGTTGTATCAGGAAACCAAGGATATATCCAGAACTCAGACTCATCAAGCTTTCCAATGAGCCATCACAGAGCAAAATCCAACATCGGGAAGGGGTCCAAAACTTGGTTGCAAAAGGACATATTTTCTGCCTAAGGTGGCGTTGCACACTTATGGACTGTGTAGTGTGTTTTTGGCCAAAAGTCAACAAAACACACATTTATTGTAAAATCATATTTTAGTGTTTTTTAAGGAAAATCACTCTAGAATTAGGTGTTATAAGTTATTTTGGCATTTATTCCATGGGATATTTTGTGCCTTGGGCCTTCCATGGTCTCTTGGGCATTTATGACTTTTAAGAGTGATTTTGACATTTTCCAACGCTATCTAGTGTTTTTTCCCTCCTTTTTTCAGTTAAATAGAGCATGAGGGCTTCATTTTAAATGTTGGAATTTGATGAGTTTTGAGAGAAATACATGGTTTTTTGAGGTTGAAGAGAAAATTGATGTTGTGGATCTTGTGGATGGTTTTCTTTGATTGATGATGATGAAGGCTTGCTTGCAGGATCCCTCAGATTGGTTAATGGTGATGTGTCTCTAATTTTTTCATGTTTTTTTTTTTATCATAGTGTCCATCCTTCTATGCTGCAGTAGATCAAAAAAGTATAGGCTACGAAATGTTCTTTGAAGCACCTTATTCCTTCCTGCCTTCTATTGCCTTGATGTTTTCCTCTGCTAGGAAATTTTAGGGAATTCTTGATTGCTCCTTAGACCCCCTAAGCTTGTTTATTCCATGAATGGTTCAATATAGTAGTTTGAAAATGTGATTTATGGTTAGCCCTTCCTATTTGATGCTATTTAAACTCTGTTTTGGAATCTCTCTTTGAAGTATTACTTGTTAGATTTTAGCCAAAGAGGCCATGTTTTGATCACGCCCTTTGTCCATGCTTAAGAAGTTTGCCTTAAAGTTATTTGTACCTTGATCATTGATGTTTAGGCGTTCCCTCTTTATTGATTAAATTTATTTGTTATCTTATACATTTTCAAACCTTGAAGGTGAAATCACTAGAAGTTAAGTGAGTTTCTCGCCTTCTATATTTCATTTGAATGTTTGTCTTGAATGTCTATTTGTTTAAGTATTGTAATTGAGTTAATGTTTTGACCTATCTCATGGTTATTATCTTTTGCTTATCAATATTTGAGATCTTCTTGTTTATGGGTATTTGACAAAGGATTCTTCATTGCCCTTTTCCCTACCTAGCTCACCAATTTAATGTCCATTTCACTTCACACATAACCTTAAAGATCCATTGACCACACTAGATTTTCCCTGTGATGCACTCTGACTCATTGTTGAGATATCCATGAATTTCATAGACTCCATAGCCCAATTATTTGATGATCTCTCACTCCACCTATTCTACCTATTTCATCTTACCTATTCTATCCTGTTTCTCTGAGTCCAGGAAGGCTAGGTCCTAGGACTCCAAAGACTAGTCTGATGTTACCCTGTGTGTTTGGTCTACCAATCTGCTAAATCACGGGACACTAACACAAGCCTCTTAAGCTAAGTTAATTTAACATTGGAACAGAAGGACAACCTAATCTAGCTAAAATTCGGGACTACTGGGATGATGATACTGTTGGGAAAGTCATGGAGCTTCTCACAGAGTACCAGGACCTGTTTCCTACAAAATTCTCAGAACTTAAGGGTGTTATAGGGGACCTAGGGTTCATCCGCATCACTTTAAAACTAGATGCCCGCCCTGTTAAGCAGCGACCATACTGATTGAACCCCAAGTATAAGTAGAAAGTTAGGGAAGAAATTGACAAGATGATAGCCGCAAGTATCATCGAACCAGTAGAATAGTCAGATTGGGTAAGCCCTATGGTGGTCCAGGAGAAAAATACCAAAGGAGAAATAAGAATCTATGTTGACCTGCGCAAATTGAATGATGCCTGCATCCATGATCCCTTCCCTATGCCATTCTCTAACGAAATTATCAATAGTGTGGGAGGGTAGGAAGTATACTCATTCACTAACAGATTTTCAGGCTACCATCATATGAAGATCACACCTGAAGATTGCAGCAAATCTACATTCGCCACTGAATGGGGATCCTTTTAGTACACTGTCATGTCGTTTTGGCTCAAGAATTCCCCTGCCATCTTTTCACCAGTAGTGTTCGCAGTATTCAAGGAGTTCATCCACAAGTTTTTGGAGGTATATTTTGATAATTGGACAATATTTGGGTTGGTAAAGAAGCACGTCTCAAACCTGCGCGTGATATTGGATGCCTGTAGAAAGCACAAAATTTCCCTAAATATTAAGAAGTGCATATTTTGCATACCTTTCGGGATTTTGTTAGGCCACATAGTCTGTCGGTAGAGACTGATGGTTGACCCCGCCAAGGTAGAAGTTATCATCAACCTGGCAGTCCCTACATATGAGAAATAGTTGCGCTCTATCCTTAGACACACAGGCTACTACAGGAAGTTAATTCAAGGGTACACACTAATCACGACACCCATGGAGAAGTTTCTAAAGAAGGACGTTTCATTTTTTTGGGATGCGGAGTGTCAGAAGAGCTTTGAGCTACTCAAGGAAAAGATGGTCTTTGCACCTATCCTCATATTTCCTGATGGGGTGAAGGTTTTCCATGTCCATGTAGATGCTTCAAGGATCGCCCTAGGAGTTTTCCTTATGTAGCCTGGGGAAGGTTACATTGACCACCCAGTTGCAGTTGCTAGTAGAAAACTCTCTAGTGTGGAGCGTAACAACTCCACTATTGAGTGCGAGGGGCTGGCCATGGTACATGCCTTGTATAAATACCGGCATTCTCTATTGGAGGGGCACTTCAAGATGTTCACAAACCACTCAAATTTGAAATACCTAGTGAATAAGCCTGTTTTGGGAGGGGGATATTTGCTGATGGCTAATGCTATTTCAATAATATGATTTTGAGTTCATCGTGAAGCTGGGGAAACTAAATGTTGGGCTGGACCACTTGTCCTGAATCGAGAGTGGTGAAGAACTGACCATCATAGAAGAATGACTGCCTGATGCGCAACTATTTTCTATTAAGGTGGGTGATGTGCACTTCGCCGATATCATTCAATTCTTAACTATGGGGATGGCACCTAAACAATATTCGGTACGACAGAAAAAAAGAGCTGGTAACTCACATAACAGAATTTACCATCATAGTGGGTCACTTGTATAAGCTAGGAGCTGATAAGGTACTCCGAAGATACGTTCTGGAGCATGAAAGACAAGCCATCTTAGCAGAAGCCCATGGAGGCATAGCAGGAGGTCAGTATGTAAGGAAAGTGACGGTGCAGAAGATCTTGAGAGCTGGGCTATGGTGGCCCACACTGCATAGTGACTCTCATGACTATTGTAAAGCCTACGACACATTCCAAAGGATAGGAAGACCGTCGCGCAGGGAAAAAATGCCCTTGCAACCACAGATGGCTTGGCAAGTGTTTGACAAATGGGCCATAGACTTCATTGGGCCCATCAACCCACCAGGGAAGAAGACAGGTGCGCGCTACATCATCACTGAAACTGATTATGTAACCAGATGGGCCGAAGTGCAAGTTGTAAAGGATTGTACTGCAGACACCACTACGCACTTTATTTTTGAACATATTCTAACCAGGTTTGGTTGTCCAAAGATCTTGATGAGCGATAGAGGTACACATTTTGTTAATGAAACAATAGAGGCTTTGACTGAAGAATTTCAGATCCACCATGCAAAAAGTGCCCCATATCACCCGCAGGCGAATGGAACTGTGGAATATTTTAATAAAATTCTGGAACAGGCAGTGACCAAGATCTGCAATGTCGATTGAAGCAATTGGAATGTGCACATCCAGTCGATCCTTTGGGCCTATCGAACCACCTGCAGGAAATTGACTGGGAAAACACTGTTTCGGATGGTTTATGGAAAGGAGGCCATTATGCCAATGGAATATATTGTTCCTAGCCTATGCATCGCAACCTTTACAAACATGGAAGAGCCTGATATCATGGAGAAATGCTTAGCACAACTCGTTGCCTTGGAGGAAGATCGATTCATTGCCAACTTTCATCAGGAAGTTCAGAAGGCCCGAGAAAAAGCATGGCATGATAGAAATATTCGGTAAAAGATCTTGTTGGAGGGAGAATTGGTCCTGCTATATGATATCCAATTTCCAAAACACCCAAGGAAGTTCCGTCAGCACTAACTAGGCCCCTATATGGTAAAGGAAATCACTGACGGAGGAGTTGTCTAGTTAGCTACACTACGCGGTGACATTGTACCAAGATATGTTAATGGCAGCTGCCTCAAACCATACCAGATCAAATGACTATATGGTTGGAGTAGCTGTATTGGCCGAAATACGCACAGGGATTACGAAAACCATAGGTAGGCCCGTTATACGTGCAGGGATCGCCCACAGATCTGGAAGCCCGGGGAGGTGTTAGTGTCTTGTGATTTTTTAGATTGGTGATATCAAATGCACAAGGTAACATCAGACCAGTCTTTGGAGTCCTAGGACCTAGCCTTCCTGGACTCAGAGAGGGCTCTCTCTATTTTCGGCAAAGGATGTGAACTCTTTTGCTTTTAGGGTTTGATTTTAGGCTAGTTGTTAAGTGTAGGGTTTGTTTGTTTGTTTTGGTTGGGTAGATGATCAATTAGAATAGATTGAGTGAGGAAATATTCAAGTCATTGGGCTATGGATTCTATAAAATTCATGGGAAGTTCAATAATGAATCAGGGAGCATCACAGGGAAAATCTAGCATGGTTAAATGGATTTTCAAGGTTTGTGTGAAATGAGATGAACATCAAGTTTGTGAACAAAGTAGGGAAAAGGGAAATTAAGAATCCTTTGTCAAATAATTTAAAAAAAATTGACTTCAACACTATTTAGCATAAATAAGTAATCATAAGACAGGGCAAACTAGTTACTCTTTGATTCAACTTAAGCAAATAAGCATTTCAGACAAACATTCCAGTGAACTATAAAAGGCAAGAAACTCATTTAACTTCTAGTGATTTCACCTTCAAGGTTAGAAAAACATTTAAGATAGACATATAACTTTAATCAAGGAAGAGGGAACTCCTAAAAATTTGATCATAGCCATAAAGATCTTCAAAACAACTTTTCAAGCATGGACAAAGAGTATGATCGAAACATAGCCTCTTTGGCAAACCTAACCAGTGGTACTTTAAATAATAACCTCAAGAACAGTGTTTTAGTGACATCAAACAAGCAGGGCTAACCATAAAACATCTATGATATATACTATATTGAACCATTCATGAGATAAACAAGCTTAAGTGGATCTAGAGAGAAACTAACGATTCTCTAAACTGACCTAGCAGAGGAAAACATAGAGGCAGTGAAGAACAAACAGAGCTAAGGTGTCTTTGAAGAATATTTCTTAGTCTAAAACCTTTGTCCTACTAAAATATAGAAGGATGAAACACAATGATACATAGGAAAAAAATAACTGAATAGAGGCACTTCACCATTAACCAAGCTCAAGGATCCTGCAAGCAAGCCTTCTCCATCAACAAGCAAAACAAGCCATTCACAACATCCACAACACCAATTTCTCTTCAACCTCCAAAAAACTATGTATTGCTCCAAAGAGTCATCAAATGCCAACATTTTACAATAAGGCCCTCATGCTCTATTTATCTAGCAAAGGAGGGAAAAAACCTTAAATAGGGTTTGAAAATGTCAAAATCATCCATAAATGTCATTAATGCCCAAGATACCATACAAGGCCCAAAGCACAGAATATCTCATTAAATAGATACCAAAATAAATCCTAGCACCTAACTTTAGAGTGATTTGAAACAAAAAACATTAAAATATCTTTTTGCAATAAATGAGTGTATTTTGTTGACTTTTGGCCAAAAAAACAAAGTAAGTTCTAAACGTGTAGCGCCTTCCCGGGCAGAAACTAGGTCCACTTGCAACCAAGTTTTGGTGACCTTCTCGATGTCGAAATTTTCCTCGTGATGGCACGTTGGAAAGCCTGCTGAGTTTATTTTCCAAAAATACCCTTGGTTTTCTGATTGAGCTCCATTAAGTTATCTAAAATGAAAATTTCTCAAAACTTCTCTAGGCGTAGTGCCAGGCCTGAAAACAAGACAGAAAGGTGAAAAATGAGGTGTTTTTTGGCCTTTTGAGGGGTAAACAATGCTCAAAATGCTCTGAAATTTGGTGCGCATACTGTAATAGATGTGAGGATTCCAAAAATGCAAATTTACCCCTTTGAGGATACCTGAGATGTAATCATAGCTCCAGGGGTGCTGCGCTTAGAGGCCTCCAAATTTGCAAAAAACTAAATTTTGTCAAAAATTTCTCAAAATTGGTGGATGTCTTCCCCATGGGGTTTGAGAAGAATTTAGAGAAGCTTTAGCCAAGATTCCAAGGCTTTCTTGGTATTTTTCCTCTTTGAGTGATTGAATCTCAGTAAGGGCCTCTTTGAGCTTGGCACTAGTAAATTTGTTTTTCAAGGAATAGTGCTTGGCCATCTTTTTCTATAGGCCAAGGTCCCTTTTTATCTTCTCCATTTTCTTGTGATCATCCTTATAATAATCAATAATTTATTGTTCCATGCAAATTCTCCTTTGTAGGTCTTTAATCTCTACATTCTTGCTTTGAAGCAGTATGCTATTGGCCCTCCTTTTATCCTCTTTATCACTGTCAAGTTCAATGAGGTCGAATTCATGTTCCACCTCATGCTGGTCTTCCTCTTCTTCATTCATCTTTCCTTTGCCTTTTCCATTGCCTTTATCCTTTGGCCTAATAGGAGTGGAAATCATGGCCCCTTACCTTTTAGAGGCAACAAACACATGTATTTCTCCTCTGTGGTATGCCAAGGGAAAAGGTTCCATTTTTCTCATTTTGGTGTCCTCCTCATGGCTGTCATAATTTGTCTCCATGTCTTATTTTTCATCACTTGGACTACTGCTTACTTCTTTACCTTCAACATTAGCCTCACTGCTGGCTTCTTCACTGATTTGTGCACTCTCATCTTGTTCTTCATTGTAGCTGCCTTCATCATTGCTGTGACCTTCATTTTGGCTGCCAATGTCTTGATTTTCTTTACTTTCTTCATGATTTTCATGACTATTGTCATGCCAGTCATGACTATCTTCATTGGTTTCCATGTTTCTTTCAGCCTCTTCTTCATTTTTTGCATTGTCATCACCCTCATTTTGGCTACCCTCTTCATCTTTTTCCTCATCTTTTTCATGACTATGAGCCTCACTATTTTGATTGTCTCTAGGGCTCTTAGTTTCACTGCTTTGACTGTCATTAGGGCTCTTAGTGTCACTTCTTTCATTAGGATCATCCTCTGCTTCTTGGTTACTTGCCTCATTTATGCCCATGCTGCCCTATTCCTCTTCATCTTCAAAATTCTTAGTGTGATTGCTACTTTCTTCATAACTGGTCTCATTATCATTGTTGGAACACCTAATCCTCCATGGGTAGGTGTGGAATGCGAAACGTCACAATGGAGTCCAAGTGACCTTGGAATGTGAAACCAAGAGTCACACCATTGTACTATAAATGTACATCATGTATAATGGAAAAATAAGAAAGCTGCACGCTTGTCCTTCATTGTGTGTTGAGTCTCTTGTTATGTGTGTTTATCTTTATCATACACCATGTGTGTGTTTAACATGGTATCAGAGCAGGTTATTGTTGGCCCTGTTCGAATCAGATAAATTCTAGCTGCATTTTCTGTGTTTTCTACATTCCAAAATATAAAATGTGCAATCTTTGCTGGTGAGGTGACTCTGTCCTGTGTGCGCTCTACCTGCATCTCTGTCATTTTCCTATTATTCTTGCATGGTCATTTCTATGTGTGTAAGAACAGTTCTATTTTTGAAATTGGTTACTTTTCTCTGGTCATAATGCACTTTCGTGGCCTATTTGCTTTGTTACAAACTATATAATTGAATCCCATACCACATTGCTCTTATTTCTACGTTAAAATCCCCTCGGCGTCCTGACTCCTCGCGAGTTCGAATATTTTGGTTCACTCTCATCCCTTAACTATGCTACCACAGCACCCTCAGCTCAAACCACTCAACCTTCTCCTTATGCCCCCACGCCCTCTGCACAACTCTCCACATTGGTAAGGGAAATTGGCCGCACTCTGCCATAAACCAGTGGGTTGATTTCATGCGTTCTGAAGCCAAGTCTCTATTTTCAGAAGGATCGGGTTCCTCAACAACCAATTTCTTCAAATCCCAAAACCAGAAGCTTAAATTTTATTCCAGGAAGTGAATAATTAAAGACTTCGTGGCTCAGAATTCCTCTTTATCCAAGCGTAGGATTCTACCTTCTCTGTGGTACGAATCATTTGCAGACTGAAGTATCGAGAGCATCTTACAGAGATGACCAAGACAATTCTTTGTTCAGAGTCTTAGGAAAAGCCGAGAACAGTTTTTATGGAAGGCAGAGGGCTTAATCTGCCTACCCTTTACGATGAAATTCATTCATTGTCTTGGGGTCAAGCTGAGAGCATCCAAATAAAAAATCAACTTGTTTAAGGCCAAGAATACCCTCTTGTAGCTAATTGAGAACATTATGGTTTAGAAGTAGACGTCTACCCTCCTAGGTTCAAGCAGGTTGATCCTTGACGCCCATGTGGAAGAAGAATTATCATTCATTCATAGGAGCAGAATTTTCTCAGGATTCTAATCTGTTATCAAAGGCCAAGTGTTGTGTATCATCTGCAGTGTATTAGATTTCACCTTACCTGGAGCAGAGCTGTAACAGAAATTGTAACCAACCTAGCTTAGAGGTGCTCAGAGGTATCACTCCTAGATTTGCTCCAAGATTAGCTGATCATTGAAGCACGCATCTACTGGAAAAATCAATCTATTCCAGAAGCCAAATATATTATGCATCAGATATTCCAAGAACCGAATTATATTTCAGGAGGTTAATTCCTGAATTTTGCAGACTAATTCTTAAATTTTGCAGTCATTGGAAGATGAATTACCTTTCTTGCTGGCCAAGTCGTGTGGCTTTTGCATGGTGGTTGAAGTAAGCAGTGAAAGGGAGCATGAGTTCCATATCATTATAGAGGTTGAGTTTAGCCCTGAGCATGGAAATGAATTTCTGAGCATTTCTCTGAGTTTAAGATAGAGATACTTGAGTCAACATACCAAGTTCTTGTTCTTTATGTACAGTTCTACTATTCATGTATTATGTGGACAACGTAAATTATTTCCTTGAGTTTGCTGTGTGTAAATATCAATGTGTTTCTCAGTCTTTAAGTAATACAATTGTATGCTGCTTTCATCTCTTTCAAAAAGAAAAGAAAAAAAAGGGGTCTTTGAAGTCATTTGTAAGAAAATTGAATCACATTGTAAACGGGCGGATTATTGGTTGAAGCTGACATCCTTTCATTTTTTGAACCTAAGTTGTTGAAATGGCTAAAATCAATGAGGCATTAGAGTTTTTGAGTAACCTCATTCATTCAAATCTTCATGATATGGTAAAAATGAGCAAGAATTCTCTTTGTAACATTCAAAGGTGTTTGCAAGATGCACATGAGAAGATTGAATTTTTGCAGTTGGAATCTCAGCTTCAACAAGATGAAATTCAACAAAAGAGTCACCATTCTGAACCTGTTTCTATTTAGAACATTGAGAAGGACTCCCATCAACAACAAGTTAGTAAAGTTGAAGTCGATTCACATTCAGTTCCTTGCACAAGAGAAGATTTACATGCAGATGCAGCATCTCAGCCTGCACTTCTCAAGCCCATCATCAGACCTTGGGAAGAGCTTGTCCAAAACAAGCACTGAACTGGTCTTGGATATGACAAGGATGTGTCCTTTCATATTCCAGACTACACAAAGCCCATCATATTTCAGAGTGTCGGATTCCTGTATGACAGTTCACCTGCAGCTGTTCCAGATCCTGTTCCACTTCCACAACAACAACAGATTGTAAAATTCCAACACTGTGATCGAGCTGGCCATATGAAATATCATTGTTTTGATCTTCATCCATGCAAGCACTGTGGTCGGCACACCCGTTATTCAGACAGATGCTTCAAAAATAAGCCTCCCGCAAGAACAAAGATTCATTATCCCTATCCATGGCCTATGTTGATTGTTGAATTTTTGCTCATCATTGTTTGATCCATTCCCACTGTCAACTTCTTCATTTTATTCACTGTCATCACCCTCCTCAGTTTCCATGTTTTTTGCATCTTGTGTGCTTAACTCATCATCACCTTAATCTTCATTTTGGTTTGACTCATTGCCATCCTCACCCTCATTTTCATTTGCTTGTTCACTTCCACTTCCTAAGGAAGGGAGGTTTCCTTGAGGAGGGGATACATGTGTAGAGGATGAGGTATGGCCAGTAGGAGGTGATGGAGGAGTAGAGGGAGAAGGATGAGATGATGAGGGTAAATTTGGCCGATGATGGGGTTGTGGGCTTATGAGTACTTCATGAGCTATGAACACCTCCCAAGGTATGCCCTTTTGCTCCAACTAATGTAGAACAACCATCTTGATCAAGGAGTGATGGAACAAACTCTTCATTTGTTGGGAATGATTACTCATCCCAACAACAGAAGACATCTTGTCAATACTCCTATAAAGGTAGTAGAGAAAATGAAGCATCTTGACCCTAGTGAAATGCATGAGCAATATAACATGGTAAGAGTAGAGTCTAGAGTATCTTCCCTCACAGGTAAAGTATTTCATGATGACCCTCATCAAGGGTGTATACCTCTCCAGCAGGTGTGAGAAAGAAAAAATAGTCTTGCAGCCTTATTTGTACCTAGGTTTGATAAATGGCTCATAGTAGCTCATGTCCAACTTAGCCCTTTTGAACCACTTTTCACCAACATCAGGTATACCTATAGCACAAGAAATGGAATCTGCTGATAGTTCGAAATCTACCCCTACAAGGCTTGATTGTTTGTTATGTAGGTTAAGAATGAATAACCTTTTGAGCTCTGGGTGATTTTTCACTTGTTTGACTCTTTCACAAAACTGAAAACACCCTACATTTTGAAAACGTGTGAGAATCGTGGGGGAGGTAGTAATCTCCACTGTGTCTTGGGGTTCAGATTTGTTAATCTTCCCACCCTTACGCTTTTACCTCATAGGAACTTGGCCTCCTTCACTGCTGACACTCCCTTATTCTCCTGACATGGTGATTAGAGTTGCCTTTAAACAATTCTAGGCCTGCTTATAAAACTTGGTAGGAGGAGTGAAATGAAAAGATGGTGAGGGAAGCTCTTGTAAATGAGTGAGATGTAGATGTGGCTTTATGACTGACTTCCCTTGAGCTTTGATGAAGGTTTAACTGTAACTGATTTCAGTTACCCTAATTCACACTCTCCTTGACTGATAATTTCTTGATTGGAGGTCAAAACAGAGTGTTTGTCATGAGGACTCAGGGTTTCTAGTCACTAGGGTTAGATTAATTTACTTTAACCATTAAATCAACAAAACCACTTGGAGGATAAGGAAAATCAACATCTACAAACCTTTAACTTGTTTGCAGGTTCTTGAAGGCAGCTTGGAGGTGCTCCCTTGTGATTTTTGGCAATTTTTCAAATGTGAGAGGGCTTTTGGCCTAGGCACGGCGCCTGTTCGCATTTTCGGGTCACCTCTGCCCTAAGTGCACCACCTACCCACGTGCAGGCTTTCCGGGCCTCCTGAGTGCAGTGCCTGCCCTCATGCAGGCCTGTCGGGTCTTCCTGGGCATAATGTTGGGCCTTTATAAGCGCAACACTGGGTGAATTGCTATGCCTATCGGGCCTATCGGGCCTTCTCTAAGCATAGAACTTGGTGTGTTCTGGGTCTGTCAGGTTCCTCTTGGGCACAGCGCTGCCCGCGTGCAGGCCTGCCGGGCTCCTTAAGTGCAGTGCTAGGAAAAATTGTGGGTTTGTCAGGTTCCTGGGCGAAAGGGTGGAGCCTTCCTGAATGCGTAGCGCATTCA
The DNA here is from genome assembly GCA_034641835.2 of Pinus albicaulis. NCBI lineage: Eukaryota > Viridiplantae > Streptophyta > Pinopsida > Pinales > Pinaceae > Pinus > Pinus albicaulis. The sequence continues at coordinate 317,644,585 of CM076571.1, forward strand.
CTTATAAGCGCAACGCAGTGTAAAATTACACTGAAAAAACTCTCCTATGCACAACGCCTGGTACTGTAAGCGTAGCGCCTGCTTAAAAGCATAACACCGGGCAGACTTACTCGAATTCTCAGTGAAACTTAGAAATTATTCTCCTTGAATGTTTGTTGCTCTTTTTAATTGCAAAATGAGATGGGAGGAGAGTAGAATGGTCCTTTATACCTTTAGGAAAATAAATTAAAATAAAAAATCCTCTTTGCTAATGTTTTCAGCCCTCTGTTCACTTTAACTTATTTTTCATTTTGATCTTTTTTAGTAGGTGGCTAAAAAGCATTCAAGTGACCCTTTTCCTTTCTAAACATTTTCTTTGTTGTTTTTCCGGTAGCTGACATCGTGAAATTTGACCTCCTTTGACCTATTTGTTCCTTTATCACTCTTTTTTTCAGATGTTTTGTTTGAGTCTCATGTCTTACTGTGTTTTGGCCACTTCTGATTTGCAGGTGTTATGTCATACTGATTTTTCCCTTCCTGACATTATTGGATTTTAACACTTTCAGTCACATAACAGTAAACTCAAGATCATCTTGGCTTTCCATCTTGAAACTCAACCCTATGCTTTTATCCCTTTGACCATTTGAGGGAAAATTAATGAAAATGAAGGCTTGAACTTCCTTATACTGATACTCTTTCATGCTTTCCCTTTGAGGCAGTGAAATACTTTACCTCGGTAAACCATAGAAGTCACCTTCAACAGCCTCTTCAAACCTCCTATTTGCTGTCATCATGGTGGATCATCATCTTCGTTTCACCCCCTTTGCCTATCTTTCCAAAACCTTAGGTTTTTGGGTTGTTAGAGAAGAATTATTAGTGTTATATTCTAAGTTCTCTATAGCCCTTTCAATTTCATTCATTTTTGTTCAATTCACCTCACCTTTTTCCCTTCTTCATTTATAATTTACAAAAATCTTCAATTCATGCTTGGTTGTACTAGTGTGCCTCTGTCCTTGTGATTTAATGCATTGATCTTTGCTTGGCATGCTGCTGGCCTAATCAATCATAGAAACCTTGATTTTTCTTGAAAATAGGCTGCTTCCTCTTCCATTTTCTTCTGTGTATCTTTAATGAGGAGTAGGCCTCTTGCCTTACCAATTTTCTTGCTGATAGTCACCTTGACACTCCTGCAGAAATGTCAAAATGCATAGTTTCCTTTTGCATAATTTTGCCCTTGATAAGGAGGTCTTCCTTAAAGGTTTTTCTGATCTACCTTGGACCAACAGATTCTGACCTTCTTTCCCATTTGATTCAACTTATTAGCATATGAAAAACAATGATTTAGAACACCAAAGACAACTCTACAACCTATGAAACCCTAGTGACCGAGTGGACAACTCCTTGGACTTGGCATTTGATTGAAAGCTTGACTTGGGGTCTTCAAGTATGGAAAACAGAGTTTTTGACAAATTGATGTATTGAAGTTCCAAAATCCCATGTACCTGATTTATCTGAAGAGCCTACAGAGATAGTTTTGAGACCATCAATGCCTGAGGAATCTGGGAAACATAAGAAGGAGTAAGTTGTTTGGTGATCCTAGGTGGCAAGTGGAGGGGTGAGGCAAAGGAAAAACAAAGTACTGTGGTATTAGGTGGGAAAATAGAATAAAGATGAGTGGCATGAGCCCATGAGGGGTCTTCTAAGAGAGGTAAGCTGACCATGACATGATAGAATAGGAAAATAGTGAAAATTTTATCTTAAGGGTGAGATTTCTAAAACTCATAATATTCATTAATTTTGTTTTTAGAAATCTAAGACAAGCATTTAGTCATCTATAAATGCAAAAATTATTGATGACTAATAGTGGCTCCACTTGGGGAGGGAAAATAATTTTCATGAGGTGTCCAGAACTTCAGATATCAAATCTCTGAGTTTATGAAGACCAGTGACTCATCCATTGTGCATATCTTTCTTCTTTAATTTGTTGATGTTTCTTTTGAAGTTATGATCTCAAGAATCTGAAAAACATGATTAATTCAACCTCATCTCTACCTACCCATCTTAATTTCCTAACAATTTTTCTTCCTTGGGTGCACTTGGACTGGCAAACCCTTGACATTCTTTTTCTTTTGAAGGCAAAGCAAACTATCTAATTCTACCCTTATCACTTCCAAGAGTTCAGATTATGCTAGTGAACCCTTTTATTCTCTGCCTAGTCTATATGATTGTCAAGATTAAGCTGTTTGACAGAATTCATTCTCTAATCTATTGCCATGAAATTGAAAACATGGTTTAAAACAGGATTAGGAAATTTGATTTACCGTGGGTTGTGGCGTTAGGACGAGCTGCACACAAACATTATTTTTGTAAAAAGAAAACTAGAAAACATGAGGGATGTGATCTATCATTTGTTAAGCCTCCCCATATTTCTCTTTGGTTCAGATTTGAGCATGGAGATCCAGTATATTTTCTTCCTAATCTATTCCTACTGACAAGTCAAGTTTAGATTTCTTGACAAGTTCTCTTTCACTAACCTATCAGCACAAATTTAAAACATGTTTAGCCATGATTAGGCTAGATCATTGAACAATACCTTCTTTTTGAACAAGTAGTGGAATTTAGGCTTGTACACTTTCAATATTACTATTTTTTGGGTATGGGGTTGTACCTCTTTTTCAAATATGCCCTCTTTTCCATTTTCCTGTTTTTGATTATTTGTTTTTTCTATTCTTTCATCAGGCAATGTTATGTACAATGAATGAAAGTTTCAAACTAGGGATATTGACAGTAATAGTACTTGAGCATCTTGTCATCAACAGGATCCCCAAATAACTCTTTTTCATCCATCTCTTGTAAACAAAAAACATTGTTACCTCTACTTGAATGCATGATTTGATGATTTTTCCCCAAACTCTGAAACTTGTCATGTTTTCCTTTATACCTCCTCACTAAATCTTGCTTCTGAACTTTGTCTATGTTAAAGATATTTCTTAGGTGAAAAAGTTATTCTTCATGAGTTTTAAAACAGACAATGATGTCATCAATGTATATCATGCTAGAGTAACTCAAATCAAAAGCTATGGCCCTTTGGAAAGTAGCTTTTGCACTCCTTAACCCAGAAGGAATTTGATCATACATGAAGATGCCCCAAGTTGCTTTGAAAGTGGCTTTATGTTGATCAGTTGGAGATATTATCACCTGATTGTAATCTGAAACACTATCAAGCAATGACATCTTGTTAGAACTTTCTCCCCCTTGCAGTATATGATTTGTCTTGGAAAATGGGTATTTTTTCTTTAGGGAAGTTTGATCTAGGTCTCTAAAGTCTATATATAGCCTACATCCTTTTTCTTTCTTTCTTAGTGACATAATCTGCTCCAAATATTTCTGGTTTTTCTTGAAAGGGATCATAATTTGAACAATGTTTGTGTAAAAAGGCTTTAAGATCTCCTCACCATATGCGAAAGCATACTTAAACTCTTTGCACAGTCTTATGTATTTCAGTTTTATGTGAGGTGACAGAGTTTTGGATAACCTGATCATTTTGGGTTTTTCTAGGCTGCTTATGTTGTATTCTGCTATGTCAGCCTCGGTAGATGCCACTTTAGGCTTCTTAACATCTCTTTTGGAATCCAACAACTCTTTCGGAGTGACATAACCTTTTGGTGATGAGTTATCTTTGTATGACAAGACCTTAAGTTTCTTTTGACCCAGGTTCTTAGAAATTTTTTCCATATGAAAGTGTTCCAGCATTTTTACATTGGAAAAAGAGAATGGTTCTATTTTTTATTTTTGTTCTTCATTTGAGCAACCTTGTTCAGATTCTAATCTTAGTTTTGGTTTTGAAAATTTATCTTCAGTTTGTAGAAAATCAAGTTCAATTTTGCCATCATGTTGTTGTTGGGTGTTGCTACAGTTTTAGTTGTTGAGTTCTTCATGCAGTGCCTAGTTTGACTATTGTGGTATGTCTAGATCTGCCTCAATTTCATTTACCTATTCATCAATGTATTCTTCATTACATAAAATGAATGAGTCAAGATCTGAATGGATGGAATAAAGAGGTGTGTTGTTTGGCCTTTCTTGACTGCTAACCATATAATTCATGTGTGATTCTCAGTATAATCTCCTTGTTTGGTTAAAAGCAGGGATGGTAGCATATGACATGTCTAGTTGAATATTCCCCTGAAGTTTGGCTCCGGAAGATCTACATAAAAGCATGCCATACTTGGGGGGAATGTCAACCACTACTATATCCATGACCAGACCTTTAGCAGGGATTTGTGCGAGATTGACACATAGATCCTTGATTAGACCCAAACACTTGACTCTGCTTAAATCGAAGGAATACAAGTCTTTGTAAGGTTTGGTTATTTCCAGGCCTAATCTCTCCATCACTACCTTTTGCATGAGGTTGTGAGAGGCACCATAGTCCAGCATGGCATTATTTAAGATTTTGTCAGGCATGTTTAGGCTAACATAGAAAGGGGGAATAGCTCCTTCTTGGTATTTTCCTTCTACTTCAGGTCCAAACAACAGCTCTGGTTTGTCATCAGTCTAGTGTAGAGTGTCAGTATCATTTCCCATGTTCAGAACTTACAAAACTTGGGATCTGTACATGTCTTGGGTAATCAGTTTAGTGAGGGGCATAGTGATCTTGATTGTAGCAAGTCTCCTTCAAAAATGAAAGGTAATTGTGTTTTAGGCATATTTACATCAGTTTTATCAGTCATAATCGTTTCTACAAGTTTAGTTTGTTGATTCTGATTTGGGACTTTTGACAAAAGGGTTTTCTCAGGGCCACTAGTAGATGCACTAGGGCAGCTTGGGTCACCACTTTGCTGGCTATTTTTGTCTCTATTTGGATTAGCTTTCTTAGCCATGGTGTTGGCACTGTTTGCTGTCCTCTTAGGAGTATTCTCAGAGGTTTTCTTAACAACACTGTCTGTTTGGTTTCTCTTCGAAGTTTCTTGGTTCTTTTTACTCCTAAGGTCATGTTGTCTATGGAATCCCATTATGGAATTTTCACATCCTAATTGGTATTCTTCAGAATCCTCATAGTTTGTTTCAGTTTAATCTAAGGAAAAGAAACCTTGTTCTTCTTCAGTGAGAAAAACATCACCCTCATTATTAGAACCTATCAATTTTATATGGTTTTCTTCAAGTTCTTCAGTCTCTCTTCCCTATTCATCTACAAAATTTCCTTGGAAAGGAGCCCTAATTTGTTGGTCATTGTCTCTTGGTCTATTTTTGGGGGGGGGGTCTCTTCTGAAGTTCGGATTCCTATTTCTGTTTTTGGGATTTTCTTGGTTTTCCCTAGGAGATATTATTTCACTCAAGTTTATCCTTTCCATCATTCTCTCCATTGTTCTAACTAGGCTGTCAATATTGGCATTAGATGAGGAGTTTGAGGCTATAGTTTCATCTTTGTAGCTAACCCTCTTGTCTGATCTCATCCTAGCCCTTTCTCAATCAGGTTGGCCTCTGCACTCACAGCTCCCCTTTCCATTTCTTTTAAAGTTAAGGGGTCTCTCTCTCTCAATTGGTATGTCATGTCTAGATCAAAGCCTTCTAGAAATTTTACTAGTGCTAGGCCTTGTGGGGGTTTCATGTGAGGTGGGAGAGAATTGTACACACTATTGAACCTAGTGCAATAGTCTTAGACACTTTCCCCGACATTTCTCTTGACTTTGTTATATTCTAAGAGGATTTGGAGGGGGTTCTTCTTAATTTCCCACTTGTTTATGAATGTCTGGTAGAGTGAAGGGAGATCATGTATGCTGTTATGAGTCAAGATTTTGAACCATTTTTTGGCTTCTCCTCTTAATCTTTGGGCAAAGATCCTCATTTTTATGGTCTCTTCTTCTAATTCCATGTAGTCAAAGGCGTCATTCATCTTATCTACATGTTGTTGGGTAGTGGTAGATTCAACTCCGGTAGAGTGGGAAATTCTGGATTGGTAGTCATTTGGTAAAGATACCAGAGGTTGTGGTAGCACTAGGGGGGCATACCATGTTGCCATGATGGGAGAAAATGGAATCCAAGGAGGATTTAAAAGAGGAGGGTTTGTGAGAGGAGGAGGAGGATGAAATGGAGTGGTTTGCACAGTGGTGGTATGAATGGGTGTGGTGGAAGTACTTGGACTAGTAAACTGATCATGAGCATACTTGGGACGAAAAGAGCTAAAGTGATGGAGAAGCTGAAAGTCAGGACGAGTGGAAGGAGAGGCTTCTCTACTTGAACTCTGCTGCAGATCTATGGGCTCAAGGTCAGTCTGGTCAATCCCACTTTTTGACTTGGTTCTAAAAAGGTTCCTTGTATGATGCAAGTCAAACTGGGTATCTTGCAAGGTTGTAAGATGTTCAGGAACAAAACTTGCTCTATGAATGGTCCTGACAGTAGTTGAATCTTTAGTTTTGGAAGTTTGCCACAAAATCTTTTCTGGATCAGCAACTATGGTAGGAGGATTTGGTTCTGGATGAGATCTGGTATTGATCCTTTGTGAATCCATATTTCAAACTCGAAGTGTAGAGAGGCTAAAATTTTTGAGTATTCTCGGAAGGCTGACCTCTCTTAGTGTTTGTTAAACTCACATAGTGTGTAACTAGGCCTCTAAATTTCTCAGGGCTGATTTAACACAATCTCAGGGAAGTCTAATGAGAACTAGTGAAGTAGTAGGCCTACTGGAGGCTAGTGGAGTTGTCAGGTGGATGTTTTTTTTGTTTTAAGGATATGTATTTATGGTCCACCACCAATAACTGACAAAAAACCAATCTAGGGATATTTTTGGGGTTTTCTGAGTTCCTTTATGTAGCCCTAAGGTTTCTATGAGTATCTTCCAATTGAATCATCATTTTGCTAGGATGGTGAGACAATTAGATTATACTATTTGGCTAACACTTGAGTTTTCTAATTTTAACTAAGGGTCTATGAGTCTATAAAAGATATTCAGGCTACTATGTACTCCGAGTCCCACCGTGATCGTCATTATGTTAGTGTCTCGTGATTTGTTAGATTGGTGAGATCAAATACACAGGATAACATCAAACCAGTCTTTGGAGTCCTAGGACCTAGCCTTCCTAGGCTCAGAGAGGGCTCTCTCTATTTTTTGCAAAGGATGTGAACTTTTTTTCTTTTAGGGTTTGATTTTAGGCTAGTTGTTAAGTGTAGGGTTTGTTTGTTTGTTTTGGTTGGGTAGATGATCAAGTAGAATAGATGGAGTGAGGAAATCTTCAAGTCATTGGGCTATGGAGTCTATAAAAGTTGTGGGAAGTTCAATAATGAATCAGGGAGCATCACGGGGAAAATCTAGCATGGTCAAATGGATTTTCAAGGTTTGTGTGAAATGAGATGAACATCAAGTTTGTGAACAAAGTAGGGCAAAGGGAAATTAAGAATCCTTTGTCAAATACTTTAAAAAGAAGGGACTTCAACACTATTTAGCATAAAGAAGTAATCATAAGACAGGGAAAACCAGTAACTCTTTGATTCAACTTAAGCAAATAAGCATTTCAGGCAAACATTCCAGTGAACTATAGAAGGCGAGAAACTCATTTAACTTCTAGTGATTTCACCTTCAAGGTTAGAAATTTTTTTAAGATAAACATATAAATTTAATCATGGAAGAGGGAAATCCTAAACATCATTAATCATAGCCATAAATATCTTCAAAACAACATTTCAAGCATGGACAAAGGGTATGATTGTGTTAGCCACCTATGAAATTTTGTCAAGGCAAATAGGTGGCTAAATTGCTTTAGGAGCCTTCAGGAGATACATTTCCCATGAAAATATCTCATCCTTGAAGCCTTTGTGTGTCCATTTGCCTTTAAAATATCTTCACTGCTGTTCCGATCCAAAAGGTCTCATTGTCTGGAAAAAAATGTGCTTTGAAAAGCCTTCATTTGCCCCTTGTATCCTTGCAAAATTCCCTATATTAACCTTTTTTCCCATTTTAAAAATCCCCCCTTTGGGCTCCCAAAACCCCTCCTAAGTTTTCCAAACCACCCATTTCATCCTTAAAACCAGGTGAAGTCCTTTAATTTTGAGTTTAAACTCCTTTTTACCTCTATTGAATTCCTCTTTTAGCCTTTAAAACCCTCCTTTTTGGCTAAAAATCACTCTTTTCCATATATGATGGCTTAGCCCCTTTCCAGCCAACCCCTAAACCACTTCCCCACATGACCCAAGCGCCGGAACCAAGTGCTAAGTCGAAAGGCACTAATCACATCGGAGTTTCGGAGCGGGACGCTTTTTACCCTTGTGAACTTAAAGTCTCTGATGCGATGGCGCATTTGGCCCATAGACACCCGCCGCGATCTGAACCGTCAATCAACACAGATTTGACGGTCCGCGCTATCTCTACAATGCGCCCGTCGTTCTCCCCGATCACCCCTATGATCACATATCAACCATTGATCTGTTCTTAGATCTGACGGCTAGCGCCGACCGCAATCGCAAGTTCTCAAATGCGTCCCCCTGCTACCTCCCCGATTGTGATCTTTCGATCCAATCGTGACCGTCTGTTCAAACGAGATCAATGGTCCTCATTGCATCTCCTAATTCGTTCATGTTTCTCCCTCAGATTTTTGGCCCCACTCTGCTCAGATGTGATTAGATCGCAACCGTTGATCTCTCGGGATCTGACGGTTCATATCAAATCACCCTCTGCCCATGATCGGGTCCCACCATTCAAAGTCACTTCGTTTCATTTGCATACAGTCCCATGTATTTCGTTCAAAGGTCAAATTTTAATGTTTTTACATTAAATTTTATGATTAAACGCCTTACCTTCCAAAGTCATTCTGTGAGTCAATATCCACCGTCGATCATTGCCCCAGATATGATCGAACGGTCCACATGCATTCTTACGCCAAACTTTCACCAGACCATTATTTCACCATTTCACTGCATTTTTCAGTTGTTTTCTGCTGCATCCACCACATTCACCTCAGTTGTGCTACCATTCTCACGGCCCTCCACTGCATCCACTATCCCCGTGCATGGATTTCTTAACATGATTATGTGTTTTGCAGGGTTACAGGCAGTGAAAACCGCCATGGTTCATAGTCACTGTTATAGTGGCACAGAGCACAGTGAAAACTGGGTTTAGAGCTTGATATTACAGAGAAGAGCTTGAGAGGGTGCTTAGAGCGTAATTTTCATTAAAGGACAGAGTTCAACTCTGCAGACCTCTCCAACACCACTCAAGCTCACATTTCACTGATAGATACAGTCATGAAGCAGCAAAGAGTATCAGTACAGAGTTAAGGAGTTCTAATGCACATTATTGAATATGTTAAGCCTTAATTCAGTGTTTTAAGGGAAATGTACTAGATTGAAGACCTCATGAATCACACAGAAGGCCTAATGAGGCCTAACGCGCAGAAAACAATATCATCAAGGTTTCACATCAGCAGAAGTTTCCTCACGAGAAAGGACACAGTACCCGTACTGTTTTTATTCTATGTCGCGTTCTTGAGAAGATATCCACCTTGACAGAATAGTCCTAATGCTACTAGAGCATTTGTTACACGGTATGGCAGACCTCAAAGTCATTTATCTACCTTTTGTTTATTCACCAGAGTACTGCAGAGTACTATTGCAGCAAAGTACAACAAAGAACATACCTGGAGTAAATTTCAGCCTGTCGAAGACCACTCTTTCACCCAAAGAGTACTGAAGATTAATGCATAGACATTAAAACAGAATGGGCCTCGAGCCCCTCTTCCTACTCTGTTTTAATGTTTCATCTACCTCCTTTTCCTCTCTTTTAGATGATAAAACTCATGAGAAAACATGGAAAAGGTTGTTGACCGGATATCTGTGAATTGTAAGCGGTTTCTCTTGAGATATAGTTCTCTGTGTAAAGTTGTAATATAGGCTGAGGAAGATGTTTTCAGACTGAATATCAAGCTATTGGAAATGTTGTACATGACTGGTGTTTCTCTTTAATATGACAAGCACATTTCTTTGGATCCTGATTTAAAGCAGTGGTGAAGTTTCCTTACTTTGTCTCTGTTTTCATTTGTAATTCACCACATTTCATTTCTCTGGTAGGCATCAGAAATCTGGTTTAGGATATACCCTCGCATGGTACCCTAAGCTTATGCTCTCCCTACCTTTAATGTTTCCTGCTATATGTGTTATCTGAGCACTGATTCAAGTTAATTTAACCAGTGTAGTGGCTAATATTTACTGCTAGCTGATGTATGAATTAATGAATCTGTTCTTAGATGTTCTTGTTAGGCTTTAATTGAATGAATTGGGATACTAGGAGTTTAGAACTCTGTCTCTGTCTCACTAAGGTCACTTTCAATTAATCGAACCTTTCTAAGTTCCCATAAGTTGGATGCCGAAGCATTGACAGTTTAAAGTCTCTTTTTGATCTCAGGCCTTCACCTTTGTGTTTAAATCTTTAATGTTTCCTTGTCTGAAGAGTTAACCTTTTAGGTTGTGGATCACAGGTTTTCCAACGGCATGTCCTATCCCTGGATATGATTCCTGAAGGGTCACCTTGGAGGTCCCTTGCCTTTCACCTTCTTTCTTGCCATTTCATGCCACACTATCATCTTTAATATCTAATGCTTTAGATGACTAGCCCAACTGAAAGCCTGCATATTGAATAGCAAGTAAACCCTTTCCTGACTCCATTGCCCAATGGTCTCGAGTGTTCTTTGAGTTATCTCTCTTTGCCTAAAATCCTCTTTGCTCATCCTTGTCTTATACTGAACCCTTCTTTCCTGATTCCCAACAACCAAACAAAAATAAAACAAACAAACCCGTGCCTATAACTAGCCTAATATCTTAACCCAGAGCTTCAAAGACATAAAACCTTTGCCTATATAGAGATATCCCTCTCCGGACCCAGGAGGGCTAGATCTTGAGGTCTGAAAGTGGTTCTGATGTTGTCTCATCTTTTGGTATTGTCAAACTTTCCAAAACATGGGAACCCCAACAGATTGAAACATAGCCTCTTTGGCAAACCTAACCAGTGGTACTTTAAAGAATGACCTCAAGAATAGTGTTTTAGTGACATCAAACAAGCAAGGCTAACCATAAAACATCTATGATATCCACTATATTGAACCATTCATGAGATAAACAAGCTTGGGTTGATCTAGAGAGAAACTAAGGATTCTCTAAACTGACCTAACATTGGAAAACATAGAGGTAGTGAAGAACAAACAGAGCTAAGGTGCCTTTGAAGAACATTTCTTAGTCTAAAACCTTCGTCCTATTGAAATATAGAAGGATGAAACACAATGATACATAGGGAAACAATAACTGAATAGAGGCACTTCACCATTAACCAAGCTTAGGGATCCTGCAAGAAAGCATTCTCCATCAACAAGCAAAACAAGCCATTCACAAGCTCCACAACACCAATTTCTCTTCAACCTCCAAAACACTATGTATTGCTCCAAAGAATCATCAAATGCAAATGTTTTAAAATAAGGTCCTCATGCCATATTTATCTAGCAAAGGAGGGCCAAAACCCTAAATAGGGTTTGAAAATGTCAAAATCATCCATAAATGTCATTAATGCCCAAGAGACCATGCAAGGCCCAAGGCACAAAATATCTCATGAAATAAATGCCAAAATAACTCCTAGCACCTAAATTTGGAGTGATTTGCCTCAAAAAAAATAAAAATATCATTTTTCAATAAATGAGTGTCTTTTGTTGGCTTTTTGCCAAAAACACACAGTGAGGTTTGAACGTGTAGCGCCTTCCCGGGAAAGAACTGGGTCCACTTCCAACCAAGTTTTGGTGACCTTCCCAATGTTGAAATTTACCCCGTGATGGCCCACTGGAAAGCATCCTGAGTCTATTTTCCAAAAATTCCCTTGGTTTTCTGATTTGGCTCCATTAACATGTCCAAAAGGCAAATTTCCCAAAATAGCTCTAGGCGCAGTGCGAGGCCTGAAAATGAGGCAGAAAGGTGAAAATGAGGTGTTTTTTAGCCTTTTGAGGGGTCAAAAATGCTCCAAATGCTCTGAAATCTGGTACAAATACTGTACTAGATGTGAGGATTCCAAAAATTCAAATTCCCCCCTCTAAGGATGCCTGAGATGAAAGCGTAGCACCAGGGGTGATGCGCTTTGAGGCCTCCAAATTTGCAAAAAACCAAATTTTGTCAAAAATTTCTCAAAATTGGTGGATGTCTTCCTCATGGGGTTTGAGAAGACTGTAGAGAAGATTCAACAAAGATTCCAAGGCTTTCTTGGTCTTTTTCCTCTTTGATTGATTGAAAATCAGTGAGGGCCTCTTTGAGCTTGACACTATTAAATTTATTTTTCAAGGCATAGTGCTTGGCCATCTTTTTCTGTAGGCCAAGGTCCCTTTTTATCTTCTTCATATGCTTTTGATAATCCTTTAATAATAAATAATGTATTGTACCATGCCAAGGCTCCTTTTTAGGTCTTTCCTCTCAGCATTCTTGCTTTGAAGCAGTATGCTACTGGCCCTCCTTTTATCCTCTTTATCATTGTCAAGTTCAAGGAAGTCAAATTCATGTTCCACCTCATGCTGGTCTTCCTCTTCTTCCTTTATCTTTCCTTTGCCTTCATCTTTTCCTTTATCCTCGCCTTTATCCTTGCCTTTCTCCTTTTTCCTAATAAGAGTGGAAGTCATGGCCCCTTGCCTTTTAGACGCAGCAAACACATGTCTTTCTCCTCTGTGGTATGCCAATGGAAAAGTTTCCATTTTGCTCATTTTGGTGTCCTCTTCATGGCTATCATCATTTGTCTCCATGTCTTCTTTTTCATCACCTGGACTGCTGCTTACCTCTTTAAGTTCAACATTAGCCTCACTGCTAGCTTCTTCACTGATTTGTGCCCTCTCATCTTGTTCTTCATTGTAGTTGCCTTCATCATTGATGTGACCTTCATTTTGGCTGCCAGCCTCTTGATTTTCTTTACTGTCTTCATGACTATCATGACTGTTTTCATGACTATCATGACTATCTTCATTTCTTTCCATGTTTCCTTCAGCCTCTTCTTCATTTTATGTATTGTCATCACCCTCATTTTGGCTGCCCCCTTCATCTTTTTCCTCATCTTTGTCATGACTATGAGCCTCACTTCTTCGACTGTCTCTAGGGCTCTTAGTTTCACTTCTTTGACTGTCATAAGGGCTCATAGTGTCACTTATTTCCTTAGGATCATCCTCTGATTCTTGGTTACTTGCCTCATTTGTGCCCATGTTGTCCTCTTCCTCTTCATTTTCAACATTCTTAGTGTGATTGCTACTTTCTTCATCATTGGTCTCATTATCATCATTATCCATATCCATGGCCTCTGCTGCATTGTTGAATATTTTTTAATCATTGTTTGATCCATTCCCACTGTCAACTTCTTCATTTTATTCACTGTCATCACCCTCCTCTGTTTCCATGTTTTCTACCACTTGTGGGCTTAACTCATCATCACCTTCATCTTCATTTTGGTTTGACTCATTGTCATCCTCACCCTCATTTTCACTTGCTTGTTCACTGCCACTTCTTGATCCAATGCATCAAGAGAAGATGAGGAAGGGAGGTTTCCTTGAGGGGATACATGTGTAGAGGATGAGGTATGGTCATTAGGAGGAGATGGAGGAGTAGAGGGAAGAGGTTGGGATGATGAGGGTAAATTTGGCTGATGATCGGGCTGTGGGCTTGTGAATACTTCACGAGATATGAACACCTCCCAAGGTATGCCCTTTTTCTCCAACTGATGTAGAACAACCATCTTGATCAAGGAATGATGGAACAAACTCTGCATTTGTTGGGAATGATTCCTCCTTCAGAGAACATAAGACATATTGGCAATACTCCTATAAAGTTAGTAGGGAAAATGAAGCATCTTGACCCTAGTGAAATGCATAAGCAATCTAACATGGTAAGAGTAGAGTCTAGAGTATCTTCCCTCACAGGTAAATTATTTTATGATGACCCTCATCAAGGGTGTATACCTCTCCAGTAGGTGTGAGAAAGGTAAAATAGTCTTGCAACCTTCTTTGTACCTAGGTTTGATAAATGGCTCATAGTAGCTCATGTCTAACTTAGCCCTTTTGAACCACTTTTCACCAACATCAGGTATACCTGTAGCACTAGAAATGGCATCTGCTGATAGTTCAAAATCTACCCCTGCAAGGCTTGATTGTTTGTTATGTAGGTTAAGAATGAAGAAAATTATGAGCTCTGGGTGATTTTGCACTTGTTTGAATCTTTCACAAAACTGAAAACACCCTACATTTTGAAAGCATTTGAGAATCATGGGTAAGGTAGTAATCTCCAATGTGTCTTGGGGTTCAATTATTTAACCTTCCCACCCTTGTTCTTTTGCCTCATAGGCACCTGGCCTCCTTCACTGCTGACACTTCCTTCTTCTCTTGACATGGTGATTAGTGCTACCTTTAAACAATCCTAGGTCTGCTTATAAAACTTGGTAGGAGGAGTGAAATGAAAAGATGGTGAGGGAAGCTCTTGTAAATGAGTGAGATGTAGGTGTGGATTTATGACTGATTTCCCTTGAGCTTTGATGAAGGTTTAACTTAAACCGATTCCAGTTACCCTAATTCACACCCTCCTTGACTGATAATTTCTTGATTGGAGGTCAAAATAGAGTGTTTGTCATGAGGACTTAGGGTTTCTAGTCACTAAGGTTTGCTTAATTTCCTTTACCATTAAATCAACAAAACCACTTGGAGGATAAGGAAAAGCAACATCTACCAACCTTTAACTTGTTTGCAGGTTCTTGAAGGTATCTTGGAGGTGCTCCCTTCTTATTTTTCGAAATTTTGCAAGTGTGAGAGGGCTTCTAGCCTAGGTGCAATGCCTTAACGTGTTGTCGGGTCACCTCTTCCCTAAGCGCAGCACCTGCCCGCATGCAGGCTTGCCATGCCTCCTGAGCGTAGTGCTTGCCCTCGTGCAAGCTGGTCGAGTCTTCCTAGGCACAGTGTCGGGCCTTTCTAAGTGCAGCGTTAGGAAAAATATTTTTCATGTTGGGCTTGTCGGGCCTTCTCTAAGCACAGCACATGCCGTGTTCTAGGCCTGTCGAGTTCCTCCTGGGCGCAACACTACCCACGTACAGGCCTGCTAGGCTCCTTAAGCGTAGCGCTGGGCAAAACTGTGGGTCTGTTGGGTTCCTGGGAAAACGGGTAGCGCCCGCCTGAATGCGTAGCGCGTTCACTTGTAAGCACAACGCAGTGTAAAATTACACTATAGAAACTCTCCTACGCAAAACGCCTAGTGTTGTAAGCACAACGCCTGCTTGAAAACGTGGCGCCAGGCAGACTTACTCGAATTCTTAGTGAAACTTAGAAAATTTTCTCCATGAATGTTTGTTGCTCTTTTCAAATGAAAAATGAGATGGGAGGAGAGAAGAATGGTCCTTTATACCTTTAGGAAAATAGATTAAAATCAAAAACCATCTTTGCTAATGTTTCCAGCCCTTTGTTCACTTTTACTGATTTTTCATTTTGAGCTTTTTCAGTAGGTGGCTAAAAGGCATTCAAGTGACCCTTTTCCTTTCCAACCATTTTCTTTGTTTTTTTTTTATGTAGCTGACATGGTGAACTTTGACCTCCTTTGACCTATTTGTACCTTTATCACTCTGTTTTTCAAATGTTTTGTCTGAGTCTCATGTCTTACTGTGTTTTGGCCACTTTTGATTTGTAGGTGCCATGTCATACTAATTTTTCCCTTCCTGACATTCTTGGATTTTGACACTTTCAGTCACATAACAACAAAATCATGATTAGCTTGGCTTTCCATCTTGAAACTCAACCCTATTCTTTTATTCCTTTGGCAATTTGAGGGCAGATGATTGAAAATGAAGGCTTGACCTTCCTTATACTAATACTCTTTCATGCTTTCCCTTTGAGGCAGTGAAACACTTTACCTTGGTATAACCTAGAAGTCACCTTCAAAGGCCTCTTCAAACCTTCTGTCTATTGTCATCATGGGGGCTCATCATCTTCAGTTCACCCCCTTTGCATATCTTTCCAAAACCTTAGGTTTTTGGGATGTTAGAGAAGAATTATTAGTGTTTTCTTCTAAGTTCTCTATATCCCTTTCAAGTTCATTCATTTCTTTTCAATTCACCTCACCTTTTTCCCTTCTTCATTTATAATTTCCAAAAATATTCAATTCACGCTTTTTTGTACTGGTGTGCCTCTGTCCTTGTGATTTAATGCATTGATCTTTGCTTGGCATGCTGCTAGCCTAATCAATTCTAGAAACCCTGATTTTTCTTGAACATAGGCTGCTTCCTCTTCCATTTTCTTGTGTGTATCTTTAACGAGGAGCAAGCCTTTTGCCTTACCAATTTTCTTGCTGATAGTCACCTTGACACTCCTGCAGAAATGTCAAAATGCATAGTTGCCTTTTGGAGAATTTTTTCCTTGATAAGGAGGTCTTCCTTAAAGGCTTTTATGATCTACCTTGGACCAATAGATGATAACCTTCTTTCCCATTTGATTCAGCTTTTTAGCATATGAAAAATAGTGATTTATAACACCAAAGAAAACTCTACAACCTATGAAACCCTAGTGACCTAGTGGACAACTCCTTGGACTTGGCCTTTGACTGAAAGCTTGACTTGGGGTCTTCAAGTATGGAAAATGGAATTTTTGACAAATTTATTGAAGATCCAAAATCCAATGTACTTGATTTATCTAAAGAGCCTACAGAGATAGTTTTGAGACCATCAATGCTTGAGGCATCTGGGAAACATAAGAAGGAGTAAGCTGGTTGGTGATCCTAGGTGGAAAGTGGAGGGGTGAGGCAAAGGAAAAAAAGAGTGTTGTGGTATTAGGTGGGAAAATAGAATAAAGATGAGTGGCATGAGCCCATGAGGGTTCTTCTAGGAGTGGTAAGTTGATCATGACATGATAAAATAGGAAAATAGTGACAAATTTATCTTAAGGATAATGAAGGCAGTGAGATTTCTAAAACTCACAATATTCATGAATTTTGTTTTTAGAAATATAGAACAAGCATTTAGTCATCTATAAAAGCAAAAATTACTAATGACTAACAGGAGGTGCGTTGGGAGCGGAGGGGTCAATCGTAGGTCTAGAAGCCTAGGGAGGTATGCTGGGAACGAAGTGGTCGATCGCAGGTCTAGAAGCTCGGGGAGGTGCGCTAGGCACAGAGGGATAATACACAGCTGTGAAAGCTAGCCGTTGGAACAGTAAAACTGGGTAAAAAGAAAATTTTACCGTTGAAAGGAGTGGGAAGTCGGCAGTTAATGAGGCGATTTCCAAAGATTTTTTACCGTTTGCTTGATGGTAAGTTTTAGATAAGCCTCACCTAACCGTTGATCACTATCCAAAGCTATAAAAGTAGGAGGGTAGATTAGAAGTCGGTTCTGTGCATTATGAAATATTGTGCTTTGAAAAATTCCGAAACTATTGTGCTCTGATAATGTCTGGGCGGGCTACCCCCTCTAATAGTAGCAACCCTGAATTTGTCTTCCAAGAAGGAATGATCATGACCAATCATGCTAAATCATCACAGACAATGGCCTCTACTGATGAAGTATTAGAGGTCACTCTTGAATTTGAAGAGGTTGTGTCCACACCAACCAAGGGGAAGCAGGTGGAGAAAAAGAAGGGTAAGGGGAAAGGCCAGGAGCAAGGGCAGGGGAGGGCTGCGAAATGGGTTGGAGGGAAGCAATGCACCTCCCCTCAGAATGTGAAATCCCCTGAACGGTGCCCTAGGCACGCTCACCTAACCCGACAAGCGACCTATGTCTGCTCAGAAAGAGGCCCGGATTGTTGAACCAATCACTTGGTTGCCGCCCTATGATCAGCCTCGTCAACCCTCAGTGTGCACACCTGAGAACCTTGAAGGTATGCATGCCTATTTTCAAATTCCATTGATTCTAGGTGAAGTCCCCGTAATTGGAGAAGCACATGGAAAGCTCGCCTCAATTAAGTTTGACAACCACGAGCTGGCCACCCTAGAGGCCTTCCCAGAATTGGCACTTGAGTTGTACCTTGAAAGAATACTGGAAGATGACATGCTAAGGGTTGTCCCAATGTTGTGGGCACACGGGCTAGAAAAATATGGTTTACTAAACTTGCTGCGAATGCCTAATTTTGGTCAATATAGTATAACTGATCGAATTGCGTGACAGCCACTAGCCCTGATCCATGACGAAAACTTATGGATTCGGGACTACTTTCCCATTGATGCCGCCCTCATTCACCGTATAACTGGTCCCCCCCATGGAGGGGCTGAATCCCATGGAATGCGTTAGAAAAAACATGACAAATTGATAGCCGATAAGATGCGAGAAGACTACCATGTCGAGCTGAATACTAGGGGATTCATGATCAAAACCATTGCTGACCAGAAGTATGCATGGGTACCTTGCTGCTGGCTTGTAAGATGATGCGCAAGTGCCATGCCACGACTGTCACTGCATGTAATTATGTTGGTTGGTCACTACGAAAAGGGGGTCTGCTTTAACTGGTCCCAATTCCTTTGAAACAAATTTTTGGAGAACGTGCCCAAGGCCCATAATCATGGAAGGGAATTTTGCTACCCCTGGCTGCTGCTCCTAATTGTGTTGGTCACGTGGGAAGCTGCTCAAGACTCGATCCTCACTAAGCTTGAACCAGACATGTGTGAGGGGGCGCGATACGTGAATTTGTGGGATTCGAAGGATGAGTAGTGCATTGAGGATAACAAAGTCTTTTGGGTCATCTTTTAGAGTGGGTTCGCAGTAGAAATTCACTCCTGGCCACACTTGTCACTGGATTTCTATGACTATTATAAAAGCATCATAGCGTTCCAAGTCACGATGCACAATGTGAAAATTCAGGGGCATAAGGATCTGGCGTGGGTATCACTGCCTTACATGGTCGCCGACGAGGAAATCGACTGAATCGTTTCCACTTGGCCACCACACTAGAGATTGGGATTCAAATCAGGTAGAACTGACACTGCAGGTACAAGCACCGCCCCGAAGACCACCCCGCTTGATACCACCAAGAATGTAGAAGGACGTGGCCCAGAAGACTTTGCCAGGACAAATAACGCCATGAAGGGTGCGGAGCCAGAATTGCAGCAAGACTCATAGTAGGACTTGGACATGGAGGGTGTGGATGTGTAGGGTGCAGATTCCCCGTGTGGTACGAAACGGACTGCCGACCCTCTCAAAGGCTAGTGAAAGAAATGATGGGCTACAAGGCCTAGTAGGGAGACTAAAGTTACTTTGACCGAGGAAGACCTGGAGCAAATCGTAGATGCAGTTACCCTCGCCTCAGAAGATAGATGGGTTTCTTTGGAAGAGCAGTAGAAGGCCGCAGTCACCGCACTACAGTCTGTCCAAGCTTTGTAGCTCAAGACCGATACCCTGCAGACAAGCATGATTCAGATGAGGACGCCCCCAGCAACTAGCAGTGAACTGATCATCACAACTAAAAGCTGCCTATGCCCCCTACTTAGCGTGACACTCACCTTGAGCTCGCTTGCCTTATGTGCACAAGTCTAGGCCTGTGCAGAAGCACATTTGGATTTGGCCCAGCTTCCACACGACCCATTGCAGGTCCTCCATACATCCCTCTTTAAGGAGATCCAACACAGAGATCACTGGATGCAGCAACAGCTTAGTACAGCTGAGCAGAAAATACTTGAAAAAACCACCAATTCATCCCAGGCATGGTTGCATGCGTCCTTGTCGCCACACAATAGACAAATTTGAAACGAGTAATCAACAGGTTATGCGCAGATGTGACTGAATATATCCCAGCCTCTGCTACCCCCCAGGCTAAGATTGAAGGACTTGTTGTAGCCCTGAAGGCTTCTAGGACCGAAATCCAGCATTTGTCAAGACTGAGATGGAGCAGCAGATTTCTGCGCTACAGGCCAAATTGCAGCTAGAAACTCCGCTTGAGGTATTGTAGGTTTTAACTTTGAACAAAAATTATCTACACACGAATCTTATAACAGAAAATAGACAATAGCGAGAGCATAAAACAAAAAACAGATAAACACAGAGATTTTCTCCTGGATCCCAAATCAGGACGACTAGCTTGATTTTTCATTATATTCCTTTTAGTGTTACAACACATATATATACATGCCGAAGCATACATAAACCCAAATCCATTAACCCTGGATTAGAACATAATCATAGTTCCCTTAACCGGATCTACAAAATACCAGGGGCCGAAAACCATCGTACCCCAAAACCATGGGCAAACTCATGCACAAAACATGGGTGGGTCCTCCTATGAGTGGGTCCGCACACCAAAACAATTTTTGCCGGGGTGTTGCCCTGGACCCCAACAGTGGGGGCTGCCTCCCCCCTTGTGACCCCCTTGCTGTGCCCGGCGCAACGTATAGTGCATGGGGCTAGTCGTGGAAAGAATATAACACATACCCAACATTCTCCCACTTGTTGTTTTCTTTCCATAGGAGAGCTTAGTCATTGGGCCAATTCTTCAACACCCATTGTTTCTCTACACCAAGAGAACTTCTGAGTGCTCATAGACTTCGTCAATGCATCTGCAACATTCTTCAAAGTGTCCACATTTACCAGCAACACCCTTTTAGCCTTAACCATATCTCTAACAAAGTGATATTGAACATGAATGTGCTTTGTATTTGAATGGTAAGCAGGGTTCTTAGCCAAGAAAATTTCACTTTGGCTATCACAGTCTATCCTTATAGCTTGCTGTACCAACCCCATACTTGAACACAATCTCTACAACCAAACTGCTTCCTTGCTTGCATGAGTGGCTACTATGTATTCTGCCTCTGTAGTTGAAAGAGCCACTACAGACTGTCTTTTACTCATCCAACTGATTGCACCTCCAAATAGGTTAAACACATACCCACTTGTAGATCTTCTTTGGTCCAGATCTCCAGCCCAGTCTACATCAACAAAACCACAAATTTCCAACATTCTTTCCAATCCTGGTCTTCCCTGGTAGCACAAGCCATAATCACTAGTGCCACGTAAATATCTGAAAACCCGCTTCATTGTTGTCCAATGCTCCTTCCCTGGGTTTGACATAAACCTGCTCAATACTCCCACTGCATGTGCAATGTCTGGTCTAGTACAGACCATTGCATACATCAGACTACCCACTGCACTTGCATATGGAACACGGGACATATCCTCCTCTTCTTCTTGTGTCTTGGGACACTGTTCAGCAGACAGCTTTACACCTATAGGAATAGGAACATTCACCGGTTTACTATCCTGCATATTGAACCTCTGCAATATAGTCTCGACATACTTCCTCTGGTTTAACCAGAGCTTCCTCTTTGCTCGATCTCTCTTAATTTCCATGCCCAAAATATAGTTTGCAGCATCAAGATCCTTCATGTCGAATTTGGAGAACAGTTGGGTCTTCAAATCTTGGATAATTTCTTTTTCATTTCCAATCAACAACATATCATCCACATACAAGACCAAATAAATAACACGGTCACCAATTAATTTAAAATAAACACAGTGATCCTCCTTGCTTCTGGTGAAGCCAATTCCTCGTATATAGGTATCAAATTTCTGATACCACATCCTTGGTGACTGTTTTAACCCATATAGAGACTTCTTCAACCTGCATACCAGTTCTTTCTTACCCTTCACCATAAAGCCTTCAGGTTGCTTCATGTAGATCTCCTCTTCTAGATCCCCGTGAAGAAATGTTGTCTTCACATCCATTTTTTCTATCTCAAAATCAAATGCAGCAGCAACAGATAAAAGTAATCTAATAGAAGTAACTTTGGCAACAGGAGAAAAAATATCACCAAAATCAATTCTCGGCACTTGGGAATAACCTTTTTCTACCAACCGAGCTTTGTATTTCTCCACCTTGCCTTCTACATTCATCTTCTTCTTAAACACCCATTTTCTCCCAATGGGCTTCCTTCCAACCAGCAACTCCACTAGATCCCATGCCTCATTTTTGTGCAAGGATGCCATTTCATCAACCATGGCCTCCTTCCAGAGTTTTCCATCCTTGGAATCTACTGCCTCCCTGAAAGTTTTGGGATCATCATCAATTATAGTTAAGGAAAAACCTGAACAGAAAGCAGATGGACTATACCTTTCTGGTTGCCTTCTTTCCCGAACTGATCTTCTCAAAGCTGGAGTTTGTGGCTCTTCCTCTTCTGAATCTTCATCTACTGTAGAGTCTGATTCATCCTCCTTTAGCTCAAACTCTATATTCTTAGGTTCCTTTGGTATTATTTCATGTTTAACAACATCTTTCACCTCTATAAACACCACATCTCGACTGTACACAACCTTCCTTGTTTCCGGGTTCCAAAGCTTGTAACCTTTTAAACCATCCTTATACCCAATAAAGATGCACCTTTCAGAATTATTATCCAACTTGGTCGTTTTCTCCTTTGGAACATGTACATATGCATCACATCCAAATACCCTTAGATGTGAAAGAGAGGGATTCTTACCAGTCCATACCTCATGTGGAGGCTTATCCTCCAACGCTGATGAAGGTGATCTATTAACTAAGTAACATGTAGTCTTCACTGCCTCTGCCCAGAATTCTTGTCCTAACTCGGTACCACTGAGCATGCTTCTTGCCTTTCCCATCAGCGTTCTGTTCATTCTTTTTGCAACTCCATTTTGCTGAGGTGTGTATGGAGTACTCTTTTTCCGTGCTATACCACACTTCTTACAGAACTCTTTAAATTTCTTCTTGCAGAACTCCCCACCATTATCTGTCCTCAGCGCCTTTATCTTCTTCTCTGTCTAGTTTTCCACCAGAGCCTTAAATTCTTTAAATCTGTCAAAGACTTCATATTTCTTCCTCAAGAAATATATCCATGTATTCCTTGAGAATTAATCTATGAATGAAACATAGTACACAGACTTTCCTAGTGATGGAACTGACACAAGTCCAAACACATCACTGTGCACAAGTTCTAATATCTTGTTCACCCTCTTAGCACCAGAATTAAAACTCACCCGATTCTGCTTCCCATATACACAATTTTCATAGAAATTGAAATCTAGAGAGAAATTAGACATACCTTCTACCATACCATTTCTATGTAGTATCCAGAGGCCCTTCTCTCCAATATGTCCAAGCCTTTGATGCCATAGCATGGTCTTTTCTCCAGAGACAGCTAGGCTTTCCACTCCACTTTCAGGAACCACATAACTATTACACCCATCAATAACAGTGCTACCTTGTAGCTTGTATAGAGTTCCAGTCCGAACTCCCCGCATTAATACCAGTGCTCCCCGAACCATCTTGCAGGCATCTTTCTCGAACACTGTTTTTACACCTGCATCATCCATCTTGCTTACGGAAATCAGATTTCTGGCCAATGCAGGAATATGCAGAACACCAGGAAGTGTTCTAATCCTTCCACCTTGCAGCTTCAGCTTGACCTTTCCACGTCCGATGATTTTGGCCTTCCTATCATCCCCTAGGAAGACATCACCATCATATTTCTCATACTCATAGAACCACTCCCTATGGGGAGTGAAGTGAAAGGATGCACCTGAGTCAATCAACCATGACTCATGATCTACATGTGTATTTGAAGAAGAAGAAAAATACACATCCCCACCTTCATCCGAGGTGGTTTTTGCCTCTACAAAAGGAGCATCATCAGATCCCTTTCCTTTCTCAGGAGCTTTAGATCTGCACTCCTTTTTGTAGTGCCCTTCCTTTCCGCATTTCCAGCATACCTTTACAAACTTTCCAGGAGATTTAGATCTCCCTCTAGATTTGGATCTCCCACTCAAAACCTTATTCTTGTTTCTGTTTTGGGACCTTCCTTGTACAGATAAGGCATCTCCATTTTGGCCCTCCATATTTCTCCATCTCATTTCCTTCGACAACAAGGCTAAGACAATGTCCTCAAAATTCAAGGTAGTTGTATTGCTACCTATTGCAATAACCAGACTGTCACACGAATCTGGTAGAGAACACAACAAACTGATGCACTTATCTTCATCTGATATTTCAATATCAACAGATGACAGCTGACTTAGCACAGTATTGAAGGCATTCAGATGCGCTGTCACTGAGTCTCCATCCTTCATCCTTAGGTTATACAGCTTTTTCTGCAGGAACAAATTATTCACCAGAGACTTAGATTGGTACAAAGTCCCAAGTTTTTCCCAAAAATTCTTCGTCGTAGCTTCCCCAAATACATTCAACAATACTGAATCTGAGACACACAACCATATTGTGCTCTTAGCCTTTCGATCCAGTTTCTTCCAATCTTCATCTGACATTGCCGTTGGTTTAGTACCCGGATGTACTGCGATCCACTGATCTTTATCCACCAGCAAATCCTCCATCTTGAGCTTCCATAAATCGAAACTCTGACCATTAAATTTCTTGATCTCTATCTTTCCACCGCTCGCCATCTTCTTTCACCACAAGAATCGATCCTGCAGATCTCCCATTGAACAGGGTCTACCTCAGGCCCAAGAAAAAAACCCTCAGCAGCAAAGGCGTCCCCTTGAAGCTGAAACAACTTTGATACCAAATGTAGGTTTTAAACCTGAACAGAAATTATCTACACACGAATCTTATAACAGAAAATAAACAATAGCGAGAGCATAAAACATAAAACAGATAAACACAAATATTTTCCCCTAAATCCCAAATCGAGACGACTAGCTTGATTTTTCATTATATTCCTTTTAGTGTTACAACACATATATATACATGCCGAAGCATACATAAACCCCAATCCATTAACCCTGGATTAGAACATAACTGTAGTTCCCTTGACCGGATCTGCAAAATACCAGTGGCCGAAAACCATCGTACCCCAAAACCATGTGCAAACTCATGCACAAAACATGGGTGGGTCCTCCTATGAGTGGGTCCGCACACCAAAACAATTTTTGCCAGGGCGCTGCCTTGGACCCCAACAGTGGGGGCTGCCTCCCCCCTTGTGACCCCCCTGCTACGCCCGGCGCAACGTACAACGCGTGGGGCTAGTCATGGAAAGATTATAACACATACCCAACAGGTATGAGCCTAGTGATCCGCGTTGGTAACAGAAGCCATGAATGACATTACAACTCATATCGCTCAGGGCACAAAATTTTTGGAGACAGCTATGTAGGTGTTGTCTAAGGTGTAGCGCGATCCTCTCCTGTGCGAATTTACTCAAGAACTACACCAGAAGGAAGAATAATTTGAGCAGCTGGAAGCTACTATGCCCACCCTGATCCCCGCTCAATGTCTGGCACGTCTGTGAGCCATCCATGCGCTCAAAGATGACCTGGAAGAGCTGCGCCACAAGAAGAAGGTTTTGAGTGACCACCTCAAGCTGTGGGCGATGAAGCCCTCAAGCTATCTCAGGAAGTGGATGTTGCAGTCAAACAGCTGAACCAGACCCTGGAAAGTGTCACTGCTACTACTGAAGCTCCAAATTCATAGAAGTTGGTGGATATTGCACAGAACGCTGCCGTGCAGAGCGAAGGAGTGCTTCCCCCTATGTTTGATGCAATCAAGAAGCTTCAGGCGAAGATGCAAACACCATGGCCATTGTGACTCGGGATGAGTCACAAGATTATGTTGGGGGCCTATTGGAACAGGGGTCCCTAAGCTGCGTTTTTTATATAATTTTTTAGTAAGCGGTCTTGCGTAGGGGTTTTGGGGCAGGTCAAAGCCCCTAATGTTTTGTAATGGGTCAAAAGGTAGACCTAAAGTCCGCAAACCACGGTTTGTAGACCATAGGATAACAAAGGCTACGATGATATAAATATATAGATAGTTGGGTCTAGTAAAGAAGTAAGATTGATGCTGTGAAAAAATTGTTGAGATAAGTCTTGGGTTGTTTTGGGTAAGGAATCCTGCTAGATGTGTGCATGGAGATCCTCAGTCTTGCTGTGTGCGGACCCTGCTAGCTATGTGTGCGGGTTGTGTCTTTGGTTTGTAATTGGGTTTTTTGATATTAATGAATGCGGAATCTATTTGAAGTATATTTATGATATCTGGATTGGCCATGTTTATTACTGAAGTGCCTATGTGTTATTTATTTAAGCTGCGAATGTATCTATGATATATGAATTAGCTGTGATTGCAATGTTCTGTGGTAACAATTGCCGATGCACATGTGGATGCGAATGTATTGATCAAATATGTTAATGATAGTAGCTTTGTTTATGGTCACATGTTTATTATACTTTTAAAATCTCGATAATAGACTTGTTTCTGTGTCAACCTAATAGATTCAACGAAGATCTACCTTAATTACCTACTCTCTCCTAGGGTGCAAAAACCTAGTTCCAGCACCCTCCCATACTACTTCGGGCGAGACCTTGGCTTGCAAAAGTAGGTCGTTGTCGAAAAGGCCAGTAGTATAGGGGTTTTTTGGAAAACCTTAACTCCTAACATGGGTTAAGGTCCCTGAAGCCAATAGTAATCTAGACATAAAGAACTACCAAGAAATTCTTTACTACAATATACACTTTAGTGAACCAAGGAATTAGCGTAAGGCAACCAATATCCCCGAATTATGTCTTCAGTGTATCACGGTATACAATGCAACAGACTTGGTTACCTACGGATGGATAGCAACTTATAGGGGACTCCCAAAATATACTTGAGGGTACGTGGGAGTGCAGTCCATAGTAGTGTTGTCTAATTCTTTACCATTCGATGAGAACATTCCCTTATGCTTTACATGTATGGAGTGCCATCCAATATACCCAATGTACATGGAGAATGATCCTATACACTCACATACATGGAACAGGATATCACCCTTGGGATGCAACACTGGAAAAAAAACTACAACCCCTATGTTTAACGATGCTGGAACATGTCTTTAGCCTAGAACTCTATGTGTTTTTGTTAATGTTACTAATTATCCTTAGGTTGATTCAATAAATTCTACTATTTATATTTGATTAAGTTTCAGTTTTTGGCTAACCACGGATGTCACCTGAATATCCTAAAATGAAAATGTAGCATGAGAAAATTGAAATATTTCTCTTTCAATGAAAATCTAGCTAAGTAAGGGAAGAAACAATCATTATGTGGCATACAACATGCAACAAACAAGATGCAAGATACAATTTCCCTTTCAATATGATTGTTCCTATATCAATTCATATACAAAACTCTAAATTTCAAATTCAAAAAATTCTTTTCAACAGACTTGATTTTTGAAATGAAGAAAAATAAGATGCAAATGTTTAATCACTGATTCAAATGCACTTTTTAGAATGAGGACTAGAACAACAATTCATCCAAGTGATCAATGACCAAAATAAATCAGTTTGCAAATGACCAAATGACAAGAACAAAGAAAAATCGAAACCAATTCTTACCAAAGGGAAAAAAATGGAAATGAAAACCAAATGGAGGCTTTAGAAAGACCACAAGGCACTGAAGACTCAGGGAATGTTATCTAGAAGAAGGATGATAAAAGAGACACTCAGAAATAGAGGCAATTTTTGTGCAAAAATAGGGGTCACTACTAGTGCAGAAGAGGCATCAATTCTTTACAACACTGGTACATAGTGGGCCTGAGTGAGGTGCAACACTCTTTCAGAGGCACTGGGGGAGCGTTGGTCTAGGGATGGAATATTCTGACACAAACGATTTAAAATATAATCAATGAAATAACTTCCTAAGTCTATTTTTGACTGATCAAAGCAACAAGGGTATATCAAAGACATAATCAAACATAATGGACAAGGAAAACCATCAAGGGAATACACTGTTCCCTAGCGGAGTCACCAATTTTTTATGCGGTATTTACGATTGTGGATAAACATATCTCCCCTAGGTTCGATGGCCATCCTAGAACAACATAGAGAAAATGAACTCAATGTTTTCTTTAAAGTAAGTATATGACTAAATGAAGCCTACCTGGAATTTGTCGCATGCTCCACTCCTTCTTCGGCTTGAACACTCCAATTCTACCTCTAATTGCTGAAATTAGAACCTATACATTCAGATAACACAAGCCAAGAAACTATGAGATATATGTAGTATCATATAAGTACTCTATTCAATATATCAACATAGTATTGAAATATATCAAAACAACGACATCACATATAGGAAAACAAAGAATTATTTGCATTAATATGAATGGAAGGAGATTACAACCACAAATAGGTGTTGATCTTGTAGAATAGATCCTCCAAGATGTATTGTCCTTTCCTTGTTGCAATATGCACCTCCAGTCACCCTAAATGCATGTAATAATACCTCTTCACCTTAGCAGCATAAGGGTATAATCACTCTCCAAAACCCACCCCTTGCATATGCAAGGTTGTAAATACATAGAGGAGTGGGGTAAGTTGGGAGTTCTTATCCAATTACCAATATAAGGTTTTATATCCACCTTTGACAGGAGGATGGGATCAAAGGATAAGGGATGGAAACTCCAAAGAAGGATGGGATAGGAATTGAATTTTTTAACTGAGATAAATGGTTGTAACAAATTCTAGAAGCTTCTGGAAGAGGAAGCTTCTGAAAATTCTCTCTTTTTCCAAAATTTATAGAACCAACACAGGTGAAAAGGGGAGAAACCTGTAGGTGATAAACCCTAGCCACAGTGGAGAAACTTGTAGATGAACTCTATCTAGAGGAAGATCATCGGGTGTTGGACATAAAACTAGCTCAGATAAGGTGGTTTTAGGCAGAAATTCCAGGAAATTAAGGATGTATTCTTAGGGATTTGTGAAATGATTTTGACAAGGGGGAATAGGATTTTGATTGATCCCATTAGGAAACCTAATGAATAGATGTGAAAAAATGGCCTATAACAACTAGCACCACGCAAATACCTTAAAACCCGCTTCACTTCTATCCAATTCTCATTCCCTAGTTTTGACATAAACCTTCTCAATACTCATACTGTATGTGCAATGTCTAGTCTAGTATAGACCATTGTATACATCAGGCTACTAAATACACTTGCATATGGAACATGATACATTTCCTCTTCCTCTTCTCGTGTCTTGGGACACTGTTTAGCAGATAAATTTACACCTACATGAATAGGAACCTTCACCAATTTACTATCATGCATATTAAACCTTTGCAATATTGTCTCGACATACTTCCTCTGGTTTAACCAGAGCTTCGTCTTTTCCTGATCTCGTTTAACTTCCATGCCCAAACTATATTTTATAGGACCAATATCCTTCATGTCGAATTTGGATGACAATTGGGTCGTCAAATCTTGGATAATTTCTTTGTCACTTCCAATCAATAGACAATACCAAAAAAATAGCACGGTCAGAAATTAATTTAATGTGCACAGAGTGATTTACTTTGCTTTTGATGAATCCAAGTCCCCATATATATATATATATATATATATATGTATCAAATTTCTAATATTGTATCCTTGGTGACTGTTTTAACGCATACTAAGATGTTTTTAACCAACATACCAGTTCTTTCTTAGCCATCACTGCAAATTCTTTAGGTTGCTTCATGTAGATATCCTCTTCTAAATCCTTGTGAAGAAATGTTGTCTTCACATCCATCTATTCTACCTCAAAATCAAAAGCAACAACAACATATAAACGTAATTTAATATAAGCTAACTTGGCAATAAGAGAAAAAAAAAACCCCAAAATCAATTCCTGGCACCTGGGAATAAAATTTTTCGACCAACCGAGTTTTTTATTTCTCCCCATTTCCTTCTGCATTCATCTTCTTCTTAAGCACCCATTTTTTTCCAATGGGTTTCGTTCCAGCCGACAACTCCACTAGATCCCAAGCCTCATTTTTATCCAAATATTCCATTTCATCAACCATGGACTCTTTCCAAACTTTTCCATCCTTTGAATCCACTGTCTACTTGAAATTTCTAGGATCATCATAAGTAATAGATAAAGAAAAAATTGGATATATATAATATGGAATATATCTCTCTGGCTGCCTTCCCTCTCAAACTGATCTTCTCAAAATTGGAGTCTGTGGCTATTCTTCTTCAGATTATTCTTTTTTTGTAGAGTACGATTCTTCCTACTTTAGCTCAAAATATATATTCTCAGGTGACTTTGGTAGGATTTCATATTTAATAACACATTTCACCTCTCTAAACACCACATCTTGGTTGTACACAACCTTCCTTGTTTCTGGGTTCCAAATCTTATAACCTTTCAAACCATCCTTATACCCAATAAAGATGCACCTTCGAGATTTACTATCCAACTTGGTTCTTTTATCCTTTGGAACATGTACTTATGCATCACAACCAAATAACCTCATATGTGAAAGAGAGGGTTTCTTACCAGTCCATACTTCATGTGGAGTCTTATCCTCAAACACTGATGAAGGTGATTTTTTAACCAGGTAACATGAAATATCTACTATCTCTACCAAGAATTCCTGCCCTAATCCGACGCCATTGAGCATGCTTCTTTCATTTTCCTTCAACATCCTATTCATTCTTTCCACAAAACCATTTTACTGAGGATTGTATGGATTAGTCTTCTACTATGCTATACCATGCTTCTTACAAAACTCTTCGAATT
Source organism: Pinus albicaulis (assembly GCA_034641835.2). Taxonomy (NCBI): domain Eukaryota; kingdom Viridiplantae; phylum Streptophyta; class Pinopsida; order Pinales; family Pinaceae; genus Pinus; species Pinus albicaulis. The sequence continues at coordinate 317,675,018 of CM076571.1, forward strand.
CCCTCTTGTAAAACTCTCCATCGTTATCTGTCCTCAATACCTTAATATTTTTCTCCGTATGATTTTCCACGAGCCTTAAATTATTTAAGCTTGTCAAAGACTTTAGATTTCTTCTTGAGGAAATATATCCATGTATTCCTCAATAATTCATCTATAAATGTGACATAGTAAATAAAATTACATATTCATGGCACCGACATAGGTCCAAACACATCACTATGCACAAGCTCTAAATTCCCTTTCTCCCTCTTAGCACCAAAGGGGAAAGTCACCTGATTTTTGTTCCCATATAAACAATGTTCATAGAGATCAAAATCCAAAGAGAAACTAGACATAACTTCTACCATACCATTACCATGCAGTATTCAAATGCCCGTCTCTCCAATATGTCCAAGCCTTTGATGGCATAGCATGGTATTTTCTCCAAATACCACTAGGTTTTCTGCTCCACTTTCAGGAACCACAAAATTGTTGCACCCATCTATAACAGTGAAACCAGAAAGCTTGTACAAAGTTCCAATCTGAGCTCCCTGCATCAATACCAGTGCCCCTCAAACCATCTTGCATGCGTCTTTCTCAAACATTGTATTTACACTTACATCATCCATCTTCCTTAAATAAATTAGATTTCTTTCCAATGCAGGAATATGTAGAACACTGGGAAGTGTTGTAATCCTTCCACCTTTCAACTTCATCTTGATTTTTTCAAGTCCGATAATTTTCTCCTACCTACCATCCCTAAGAAGACATCACCACCATAATATTTCTCATACTTGTAGAACCAATTCCTATGTGGAGTGAAGTGAAATGATGCACCTCTTTCAATCAACCATGCCTCATGATCTACATGTGTACTCAAAGAGGAATCCAAGTACACATCCCCAACTTCGCCTAAGGTCATTTTCACCTTTGCAGAAGGAGCATCATTAGATCCATTTCCTTTATCAGGATATTTATATATACAATCATTTTTGTAGTTCCCCTCCTTTCCGCATTTCCAACACACCTTTATATATTTTCGTGGAGATTTAGGTCTCCCTATTGGAGATGTGATCCTCGTGAAGTAAGAAGAAGAGAAAGAATCTGTAGATAGAGGAGTATAGCGTGCAACGTGGAGTCTATTTAGAGTCATAGGGGCTTTGGGGTGGGTCAATGCCCCTTATTATGTAATGAGATGGGATTTTTTTGTGATTATTGGACTCTGCCCATGGTTTCAAACCATGGTATTGTAAATGCCAAACTTATATAAGGAGTTTAGGTAGAGGTAAAAGGCTATTCTTAAACAATATTTTTGGGGAAATTATATGTTTTATAATTTCTAACATTAAATTAGCAATCCCGGGTCATAAGACTTAGAGGCACAAGCACAGGTAACGCAGGATCAAAGCATCTAACCTAAACTAGGGTCTTAAATCAAATTATTGTCTAAGTACGGAATCATCATTTCTAGTTTAAAACTAATCAATTGAAGAAAATATACTCAAACAATAGAAATAAGAGATTCTAATTGTTGTGAAAATAAAATTAAATCTAATTAGTCATAAACTAAGCAATACAATTTATCATTTGAATATTTCAATCTTAATTTACGTAATGGAAATTTTAAATCAAACACTAAGATTTATTTAATCTAAATGAAAGAATATTAAATCAATTGATACTACCTTTAAAAGGTATTATTCTTATGAAAAATTAACTCAAATCCAAATGATTTTAAACTGAGAAAATAAACAATCAAACAATATTGCAACTGATCTAATTCCCTGGATCACACAAATCAATAAGCATTTGAAACTTATCTATTAATCCTATCTAGTTTATACTTTCAATTCTACAAAGCTTGAAAACCAAAAGGTGACTTCACTTAGTTCTTCTATTAGAGAGACTTATATAAAACAAAAGAGAGATATCCTATGATCTATTCCAATCATGGTCAAACCATAATTCAAATAAATCTCATGCAAGGAATTAAACTATCAATTAAACAATCATTAAATCTGCAATATGTAATTCAACTAAAATACATTACTCACAAAACATAGCTCGAAACACTACTTTCAAATCTATAAATGAAATGAATAATCTCACACCAACTATACTCAATACAAGAACCTTAAATCTGATTATGTAGTTAATGCTCAATATGAAATTTGGTTCTGTACTTAAAACGTAGAAAATTCATAATAATGCACATAGTGTTTCAATCATGATTTAACCCTTCACTTAATGCATTAGATCTGCAATCAAGGGAACGTAAAAGTAAATAATCCTGAGCATTGATAAATGAGTATAGAGCTACAAGATTCAAAATATAAACTCAATTCATATTTGTAAAACAGAGCGCAATTTTAAGTACGTAACAGAATTAATAATTCGGAAATGTAAATGATTATGCTGCTAAATAATTAATTAAACAAAATCCTGATCTCTATACTAGTTTTCAAGACTTGTTTCCAGGTGTGGTGGGCCCTTGCCACTCCTAGAGCAAGTCAAATTAACTCAATTCTATTCAGAAATCAAACACCATAAGACTTATAGAAATTCATGCCAAATCAATTGATGTATTGAAGTTCAGAATGTAAATTGTGTGCACATCATCATTGCTGCTCCTATTACATACAATTGGTTGTTCCTATTACATAAAATCGCTATCCTCTACTAATTCTCCTCTTCCTTCTTAGAATTAGCATACATGTGAGTTAGAGCTTCAAATTTATACATAATTGTGGATAAAATCAATACCTAACAATTAACTATGAAAAGAAAACAACAATCCTCTAGAGAACCTTCGAATAGCCTTTGGTTGGATTCATTCAAATCAATGCATAGAAGGAGGAACCACTTACATGTTCAGCACAAAGGCATTCAGAAAAATGCATTCAAAATAAAACCCGAATTGACCCATTCAGGTCGAACCCGACTTGACCCGACACATTCAGACGATCCTGTACTTGAGAACTCATTCTTGTACTTAAGAAGTGTTTTGACCTTAACTTCCTTTTGGTGATGAAATTTTCCAAACAGGTTTTGGGTTACCTTAAAGGGGGTATTTTGAACACGATCCAAGCCTCAAAATGTCAATATTCTTCACCATTTTATCAAAAATTGATATTTTCACTTTTAAAAATTTTATTCCATACTTAACCTATAATAACTAGTTTAACTGACTCGTGAAGAATTTCGGCAATGGAACCCTGTGAAAAATGAACTTAACTATACTGTCATTATTAAATCATGACTAAATCATCTCTAATCAGAGAAAATCTTAAGAAAAATAATGATACTTAACCACAAGGTGTAGGATATGTATTAGCGATAAATTATGAAATTATGATGTGAAATGAGTGTAAAAGTATCAAAATGTAGGTTATGAATAATGGCTTTGTATGAAGGAAAATGGGCATATTCGAGGCCCAACATCCCCACATGATTAATCCAAAATTTCTTTTTCTTTCAACATTGGAACTAGTTGATGTGTTGAGATTGACTAATTGAATGATTCTCCATATTCCATATTGGATTCCTGTTCCTACTAAATCCCCAACGATTGACCTAAATTTGAAGGCAAGTCTGGAGAAGATCCTCGGGCACACGTCATGGCCTACCATCTCTGGTGTTCCTCTAACTCATGGGTTAATGATTCCATCCATCTGCATCTTTTCCAAAGAACATTGACTGGGGCCACTGCAAAGTGGTACATCGATCTTACTTTTGGAACCTTCCAAGATTTCAATTCTCTAGATATGGTTTTCCTCATGCACTTCCAGCTACCTGTTCTCTATGAAACAAGAACTCACCTCCTCACATCCTTGAAACAAGATACTGCTACACACATCTTCTATCACATCCATGAATGGAGACAACAATGTCGTTTGATCCAATTCAAAATTCCTCATCAACTCTTGACCGAATGGTTCACCAAATCTTCCTCAATGATATTGCCAATGATATTTCTATGGGGGCATATGTCACAGAAGAACAAGCCATTACTCGTGCACAATATCTTAAGCTGGTTTATTCCCAGTCTGGCACGTTGTATGATCTCTTTCCTGATCCTCCATGCACTTCTACCAAACCTAAAACTTCGAAAGCTCCGATGACACCACCTGTCGACAACATAATTGGGTAAATTACCTACACTTTGTGAAATTATTCTTCTGCTTCTAAGCGGAAATCATATTTATCTTCTGATTATGTTCTGTGGAATACTTCAAATCCTAGAAAAAATACACAGGGTAATGTCATTCACTTTACCACCGCAGAAAAAACTTCCAAAGGTAAAAAGAAGGGCAAAGGAAAATATAAATTTGATCCCCTAAAACAGGATTCTCCCAAACCTTGTACTTATGATGGAACTTAGCGCAATCCAGAGTACCCTTGCCTAATCTGTGATGATGAACACTATACTAAAGAATGCCCACAATGGGCTGAAGTTAGTCATTTACTCAAAGGTACTCAAGGAACTTCGGTTGTCCTCAAAGAAACATTTCCATCTTAGAAAACTAAGATGATAGACCAACCACAATATTCTTCTTCGTTGGGTTCCCAAGTGTTTATGATGAATGGAACAACACCCATTTCTGTGGCCACCAGATCCAAAGATTATTCAACTCATCCTTTTCATTCGGTGGAGAAAGAAATTTTTGATGCTCCTTCTCCATTTACTCTACCCACTTCTGGTCCTCTTCATATCGAAGGACCTTGTCCTGATCCCGTTATCCGACCACCTTCTAAAGGTGTGCTTCGAAAATCCTCTTGCAACTTGAATGCCCGAGCTGCTCAACATTACAATATCGTTGAGGATTTGGCTCAAGCACCTTCTGCTATGTATGCATTATAGGTTCTTCAAATTTTTTCTTCACAATGGAAATCGCTACTATCCGAAATTGGAGGAATTGATCCAAATAATTCACGTCTCACCACTTTTGATCTAGAAAACCACGTCCCTTGTCTTCCACATCATATTTATTTCCTCATTCAATTCATCATTAATGGAAAGACAATCCATTAGTCAGTCGTGGATGAGGGTGCATCCACTTGCATCATCTTTGTGTCTTGTTGGAAGGCCATCGACTCGCCGACTCTTAGCCAGTCCTTGAACACCTTGGAAGCTCTCGATGGAAGAGATTCCCATCCTTTTGGTATTCTACCTAACTTGCCTATCACTTTGGAAGGAAAAACAGTCAATGTCTAAGTAGAGGTTGTTGACGCTAAACTCAATTAAAATCTTCTACTCGGTTGTATTTGGACCCACGTTATGCTTTGTGTGTCATCCACTTTGTTTCATGTCCTTCGTTTCCCACATCAAGTGAAGATCATCACTATCGACCAATTGTCATTTTTTTCTTCTACTTCCTTAGAAAGAAACGTGCCATATGTGGAGCATACCACCGCACCATATGAAAGTGTGGGGGGAGGAATTTTTAAATATTCTTAATTAATGGGTATTTTTTCTCTCCCACCGTCGAACACTACTCAAATCAACATGATCTCTACTCCTTATGATCCTTGGATCATTCCTTCTACTGGTCAAATTGATTCCTTTGGCAATCTTATGCCGTTAAGCCCATTGAAATCAATTATGCTAAAATTATCTCAAACTTCGGCTCTTGATCCTAATCATACTACTCCTAGTATGCACTTTGACGTGTATTCTCAAACTCCTTGGCTTGGTTCTTTGGATTCTTCTGGTCCCTTGAATGAGAATTTTCCTTTCGCTGAAATTATCGTGGAAACCATGTCTCTCGAGGAAACACCCTAGGACTATACCCATCATCGTTCTTCGTTTCTTTCAATTTGTGGAGTAATTATTTCATGTCTTGAAAATGTTTCTTCCCATACTGTGACCTCCCCACTCTAGACACCCATCTTAACACATGAGGTCTTTTCTAAAGGAAACATGGAAAACATCACTTCTACGATGCCTGTCGACATTTCTATCAAACCAAGAATCATAGAGAACATCCATATCGAGGTAACGTGCTCTCTAGATGAGATCAAGATTTACACCAGTCTTTTTCAAGAGTTATGAGATGTATTTTCATGATCATATGAATAAATTACTAGCATTGATCCTAATATAGTGGTGCACGAGATACCCACTTATCATAATGCAAAGCCTATTCATCAACGACTCTGCCCCATGCATCCTTGAAAGGCAACCGCTATAAAGGAAGAAGTTGAAAAAGTTCTCAAAGCTGGGTTTATATATCCAATCCCTTTGACAGATTGGGTTTCTAATATCATCCCTATTGATAAAAATCAGGGTACTATCCGTGTCTGTGTTGATTATCACGACATCAATCGTACCCGCACTAAAGATAACTACCCCACTCCTTTCATTGATCAAATCATTGATGAATGTGCTGGGAGCGAGATATTTTCTTTTATGGTTGGTTTTTTTGGGTATAACTAGATTAACATCCTGTTAGTCGATCAACATAATACTGCTTTCATCTACCCTTGGGAAATTTTTCCTACAAGAATCTCCCTTTCGACATACAAAATGTTAGCGCCAATTTTCAACGAGCGATGTCATATGCCTTTCATGATATCAAACACATCATTCAAGATTATCTGGATGACTTACCTGCTCAATTAGCTAAGCGTCGTGACCATCCTGCTCACCTTTGAGAATTTTTTCTCCACCATAGACATTATAATATTCGACTTAATCCACATAAATGTGTATTTTGCGTTGAGTCTGGAAGACTTCTAGGGTTTTTCGTCTCCAAGAAAGGCATCTGTCTCGATCCTCGAAAATTTGAGGCTATTGTTAACTTACCCCCTCGTTCATATTACATCACCTATAGATCTTACAAGGGAAAGCCAATTTCCTTCATCATTTTGTACCTAACTATGCTAAGCTAGCTAAAGGTTTTACACGGTTTCTTATGAAAGGCATCCCATTTCTATGGGATGAAATCACTCAAAATTCCTTTGATGCCTTAAAGTTTGTTCTTATCAATGCTACTTTACTGCATCCCCCGAATTTCCATCTTTATTATTTCAGTTACCTAGCAGATGCTTCTAGTACTATTGGTATGGTATTGGTCCAAGATGATGATGATGGCACTGAACATGTTGTTTACTACCTCACCAGAAATATCATGGATACTGAGACTCGATATGCTCATGTCAAAAAATTATCTTTAGCTACGTTTCATGTTGTTCAAAGTTTTCAGCATTACATTTTACTTCGTACAACTACAGTGATATCTAATTGCAACCCAATGACCTACATTTTGACACGTCAGTTACTGGGGAGGAAGTATTCTAAATGGATTGTCATCCTACAAGAATTCGATTTGGAATTTGTTGTTTCCAAATCTTAAAAATCACTAGTCTTTGTCGAGTTAATATGATCCCTTCCCTTTGCATCTGTCTCTTTTAGTTTTGATGAGCATATTTCGGATGGCACTCTCTTTCTTATCATCATTTTCGACCCTTGGTATGGTGATATCATCGTGTATCTCCAAACTCAAAATTTTTGATATGATTTGACTAAAGTTGATCATCGACGCATTCAAAATCACTCTCAACCCTACCGCATCATAGGAGATACTTTATACCATGTCGGTGTTGACTCGATTATTCTTCGATGTTTAACTTTCGAAGAGGTTGAGAGAGCACTCAATGATTGCCACTCTGGGGCATGTGGTGGTCTTATGTATGGATATGCCATTACTCAGAATATCCTTCATACTGGTTATTTTTGGCCTTCCATCTTCAAGGATTGCATTCTTGCCATCCAAAAATAGCATGCCTGCCAGATTTATCAATAGAAAATGTTTGCTGCACCCACACCCTTGCACTGAGTTATTACCCTTGACCCTTTCTCTAAATGGGGAATTTATTTTATGACATGTAACCCTCACTCAGTCAGGGGGCATTCCTATATTATCGTCGCCGTCGATTACTTTACAAAATGGGCCAAGACAATGCCTACATATTCCGCTGATGGTAAAAATACCACTCAATTTATATTCAATCACGTTATCGTCCGGTTTGGAGTTCCTCAAGCCATCGTCATCGACCATGGCTACCATTTCTGCCATTACATGATGTTTGAACTCACCACTCAGTTGGGTCTATGACACGAGATCTCGACTCCTTATTACCCTCAGGTCAATGGCCAAGTTGAAGGAGTCAACAAACTCTTAGTTACTATGCTTCAGCACACCATTGGGATGCACAAGTCAAAATGACATCTCATGCTTTTTTCAACTCTTTTTTCTTACCAAACCTCGGCCAAAAATTCTATCGGATTTACTCCTTTCCAGTTAGTATATGGTCTAGTAGCAACTTTCCCAATTGAATGTGAGATCCCTTCACTCAAATTAGTTTTGGAATTACTCCCCACTACCTCATCAGAAGAGGAATGTATTCTATATCTGGAAAGGGTTGATGAAACTCATCACTTCACTACTTTAGTCATTGAAGCTCAGAAGAAATTGGTCAAAGCCCATTTTGATCAAACTGTTTTCCCATGTGCTTTCTCTAAAGGAGACTTGGTTCTTCTATATGACCAATCTCATGATAAAACGGGGCCAGGGAAATTTGAACCTATGTGGCATGGGCCATACATTGTCAAACGGGTTTTGCAAAAAGGGGCCTATGAGTTAATTGATTATGAAGGAAACCCTTTGGACACGCCTCAGAATGGCCTTTACCTCAGGAAGTATTATGTGTAATTTCTTTCGTATAATAAATTTTTTACATTAGTGTATTTTCATTTTGTACAGTTTGGTTTTGGTGTGCTTTTTGTGAGAAATTTTCCTTCTTATCTTGTTTTACATGCTTTGCAGATGTCTTTAACTCCTTATGTCAGTTTTGCTGACGGTACTTGTTGTAGCACCTAAAACCTATCCTCTGCCACATGGGTAATCTATGACCCTAATGGTGATTTAGTTGATATATAAGGTATTTTTTTAGGTCATACAACCAAAAATATTTTCGAGTATAGTGCATTCATTGAACTTCTGTCAGAAGCGATTACGCTTGGCATTAGAGAACTGGTTGTAAACCTTGATTCACAACATGTTGTCCTTCAACTCAATAGGCAATATTCTGTCAAAAACCCTCAAATTTTGAGAATGTATCTGCCTTTTTTTTCTCTTAGAAAGAAAATTTGATTACATCGCATATCATCATATTCCAAGACACATGAATAAATTAATAGATGCATTAGCTAATTATGTTTTAGACATACAATTGTGAAATTTGTAAAACCATGATCATCATTACATCTTCATTGAATATATATATATATATATATATATATATATATATATATATATATATATATATATATATATATATATATATATATATATCACAACTATTTATAATTAAATGTAATTTACTGGACAATCAGTTTTAACTGAATGGGCGGCTCTGTAACAAAGTAGCCCATGTTAAATTGGGATGGCCTGAGAGGCTTGTAACTTAAGGAGAATCATTCTTGATTAATAAATTTTCAAATCCCTTGCCCCATGGAGGTTTCATTGACACCCTGTCAAGGTTTTACCATGTAAATATTTTGTGTGTTTAATTTAGTTTTTGATTCAGTTATATATTATATTTCTTTCACCTATAATGTGTTTCTGAGTACAATAAGTAGTATCAGAGCCAGTTAACTGTGCCAATAAGGAATGTAAGTGTGTCTGCATAACTGTCTAGAAAGAAGGGTTCTCGACTGCTGTTTTGGTTAAAATTTATTTGCCATTATTCAAGTCATTAACCCGCCGCCTGAGCCAAATCAACCAGTTGATTAAGATGCCACACTGGTGTTGAATCTGGATTGTTGTCAATTCTCTGTTATGGGAAATAGGACAAGCAAATTGATGAGGATGAGAAAATTGATGCCATTTATAGAGAGAAGGATCCACTATTATGGGAAAAGCTACCCTAAGGCCTTTGGTTGAGGGACCTAACAGAGCGGATGGCATATCATGACAAGAAGGATTATAATTACCAATTTTTATGCTTTGAACTAGAAAATGAGGATTGTGGACCTTACCCATTTATCATTCGTTTGAGGTAGATCTCGTAGGGTGTAAACCCTCTGCTACTCCTCGTGCTCTAGAACCCACAAATCTGTCAAGAACAAGCACACAAACTAGTTTTACAACATATATGTCCTATATGTTAACATATTAGCATATATAATCTCATAAAGATAACATGAAATAAACTATTAAAGATTATTAAGCATGTATAAGAGACACATAACACATGAACATTAGGAATAAGATGGTACTTACTTTATTGGTAACATGTACAAAAAATAGTGGAGAAATCACTTGAGATCTTCCATGGCCTTGAGAAAAATCTTCCTCCGGATTCGTCTAGCCCTAGCCTCACAAAGCTTCTTCCATAAATGGTGCACAAAGGATGTCACATAGAAAGAGGGTGATCATCACAAGGAAACAAGGGTTTCCTGAACCTAGGAAGTGTAGGAGGCACGGGGGAAATATCAGACTTGATAAACGCTATAACAAGCTATAATATCACTAATATTCTCTCTCCTCCTTAGGCCATTCCCTTGAGGTGTATTTACACTTCCTCAAATTAGTTTTTTTAGCTGGGGAATAGTTAGGCCACAGGTTGGGGTAGTTAGGTTAGAGGAAAAAACTATAAACCCTGCCTCATTAATAGGGATTTATATATTTTTTATTATTTTAAATATCATACGCGGGTTAGTTATGAAAAAACTAGGCAGAGTCGCGTATGGATTTTAAAATATTGTTTTTTGAGAAATGTGACCAAGTCTGAATGGAAGGGTTTCCCAAGGCCAATTCATAAGTCATGAATTACATAGAGGTGATAAATGATGCTATAAATATGAGGTAAGAAGGGGTACATGATGGCCGAAATGTATTATGTGCATAGAAAGAACCTTGCGAGAACTAGAGAGGACTTCACCGTATTTCAGCCTGCCAAAAACCAGTGATAGAAATTAGAAATATAGCTCAAGTTTGAGGCGGGCATACCCATTCTCAGTGAAATAAAATCATGTCTGCATATCAAGTATGGAGCGGATCCAATATGTTACAAGTATACATGAAATGTAAAGTACATAGTGAATCATCTAATCACTGCCCGGAAGTACAAGTCAAAATCATTTCCAAGTATCACATATAAAATATTGATCAATAAGGTTGCATAGATATCTGATCACTAAAATCACAACTGAATCTCCAAGTACCAAATCATAAGTGGTGGAACAAATGGTACAATATGCAACTCGGGTGCCTACATATAAGATGTTGATGTGATGAAACTGCAACATATAAGGGTGGATGGTGTCACTAGTAGAAAAATGAAGGAGTTGTCAAAGTGAACCAAAGCATGGTGATTCAAACCCGAGGTCTTCACTGATCACCATGGCACAATTATACACAATGGGAATAAATAAGCTGAAGTCGACCATGTGAGAAATCGTTTGATTATCGGTCATTGATGTATAACATTAACAAACACGAGACAACCAACCGATAATGATAATGAGTGTCAAGGTGCCCCATTAAAATCTAACAAGTGTGAATAAATGAGTTGAAGTTGAACACTTGAGAGAATATACCAATCAGGAGACATCGATGTATTATCACTATCGATAGTGAAGGAGTCTGCCACTGATGACTCCAAAGTCTAAGGTACTGACAAAAAGACTCCATACCTTACTCCCAGAGCAATGAGTCGGAGTTGATGGGAAAAGATCTACTGGAAGGAAGGAATTAAGGCATCCTACATTAGTCCAGTGCAGGTGTAACTCGTAGGCCAATATTTGGAAGGAATCAGACGAAGAAAAGTGAAGTAAATAAACCGAAGTATGTTTCTGACATAAAAAATGTAGCTAGCGCACGACAGAAACCCTCTAAACCAACCAATAATGAAAGATAAAAAAGAGGTGAGATATCAACTGATAGGGTGAAATGGAAATCAAGGTACTACACGAATCCCAGGTGTGATAATGGAAGCTAAATTCAAACACAAGGGAAACCGCTCAGTTAAAGACCCATGATGTTGATCAAATTCTGAGCACAAGGTCACCTATCAATGATGTAAATAGAGCCAGGGTGTAGCTCTAGTTTTACTCTCAGATTAATATGTTGCATTTGATAAGAGACAAACCCTCCAACAAGAAGTCAATTGATACCTTCTCAAACCAGCATGAGCAAAGGACAAAATAGCTGATGTGATAGAACAAGACTCAGACAGACAGCGATGGCCAACTGAAAAATGAGTCAAGAGACACTACAGATAGACCGACTCGGGTTAACTTCCCTTTAAAAAAAGCATGACTCATTTTGACTATGGCAGCATATGATAAATCTGTATAAGTTTGTCATGCATGAGGCATAAAAAAACCCTCCATATGATTGGAAGAGATAACCAACTAGGGGACTACTGAATCGATAAAAAGGTTATGGATTCTCCTAAGTAAAAAACTAAAACCATCCCAAATGGAGAAAAGACACAACTTTTTTGCGCTTTGCTCAAGGGCGACACAACTAACTCTATAGCTGCCATCAAGTATGGAAGTATTTACACATTCCCGCTCTTTTTCAAATATTTAATTTTTTTGTCTTTTTCATATTTCAAAGCCTGAAAAAGAATAAAAGAATTCCTATAGTACAATGGATATAATGAGTGTTGGTAAACAGATGCACTAATTCCTGGGATAGGAACAATCCAATGCTCAATGCAAGGTGGCAAAAACTAGTAAGTGACACTCAAAGGGATGTTACATCCATGGGTAAAGGTGTCCAGTTGCGAAGGCTAAGTGATTGCATGGTTAACTTGTGCAGAAAGACATGGTCAAAAAAGGGATTAAATTACATGAGTCCAAATGAATCCGGCTAAAGGCCAAGATAAACAAGTGGTCAATACGCAATGTAGCAATACAACTCGACAAAAAAAAATCGGAGCCTCTAAGGTATATGGCCAGAGTAAATATAGAAAAGAAGAAGAAGAATGAAGATTCAATGCATAATTCATGACGGTACTAAAGAGGACTCCCGAGCCTACACAAATTGTAGCATGGGCAACAAATGCCAGCGAGGAACTAACTAGGAAGCCCATGTAAAGGATGGCTCTACCATCATATCATGATTTAAAAATCAGCGAGTGAATTTAGTTTAGTCATAATATGATGGGGTCGACTCTATGACAAGTGATTAGAATGGAGGCTAGTATGCAGAAGTGAAACAGAAAGTGAATTACCTAACCTATATTCCAGTTCAGAATCAAATACCTGCCATGACAGGTCAGTGGTCATGGATCCGAAGAAAAATTGGAAATATCTCAAAACACCAAAATGTACCTAAAAATAACTTTTCTCAACACTTACAAGCCAAAAGGTTAAATAGCCCTAAAAAAACTTGAAAAATAGACACAAACCAAATTTGCGAATTTTTTTCAAATTCTGGGCATAAATAGTCATTTTTTACTCACATTTGGTCATTTGTGCTGAATAGAAGTGGAGAAAGAACTCTGGAGCAAAACCCCCTTCTTGCAAATGGAGCAAATGACCACTAAATCGATCCAAACCAGTCAGGTAAGCCTCATACTCAGCTTGTTTGTCAATTTTGTTGTCATTTCAAGCAAATTTTAAGATTTTTGACCGTAGGAAAATATATTTTCTTGAAACCCTCTGCGTATTGTTAGAAAATTATATATTATGGAGCAATGAAACACATAAAATATGCAGAAAATACAAGCACACAAAACACATAAAACCAGAGAGACACAGATATATGTGGTTCACCCAGTTTGGGCTATGTCCACCCCGAACAGCCAGTCCTTTCTTTTTATATCCAACAAAAATTAAGAGACAAAACCTATAGCAGATCTGCTGTAATATCCTCCGTTCTCTCTCACAGTCTCCCTATCTATTTCCCGCTCAGAGAATACACATGTAATACACAGCTGCAATACAATACCCTCATACAAAGAGAGGGGTTGCCTTCTAGGGAAAAAAACCCTAAACTAAACATAAATTCTACCGTCAGATCATCCGCCTAATGAACGGCCCAGATTGACTAGAAATTACTATACTTTTACAAGGAAATTTTACATATGTTTTTAGCTTCGAGGGCACTGCCCCCGAAACCCCCCACCAGGGGGGGGCTCCATAAATTCGTTGCCGCCCCCCCTGGACCCCCCACGGCAACGATTAATTACAGGTGGCATTGCCGCCCCATTTAAGGTACAAGGGTCCAATGCTGTGATACAAAGTAAACATGATAATCAGGCTCCACACCCAACACGTATACGTCGTTTCATCATGAGGAACTCGCGTATAGACGCGACTATGTCTGAATGAAGTCGCGTATGTGCAGTGCGGAATTCAAAAATTGATTTCTAAATGGCCAGTTGATGAAATGATTCAGGATGACTATCAGCTGGAGGGAAAGAGAGCACAGTGTAATAGACAATGAAGTCATGCAGGACCAACAATTGTTGGATATCCTTCGAGGATGCGGTATGTTGAAATTTTTCAAAATGCCAAATATGAAAACTAACACTCTATTTCTCGAGATTTTGGTTAATTATTGGGAACCAGATGAAGACTGCTTCATGATAAACCAGATGCGATCGAGGGTTGAACATGAAGACATCTATTTCATAGCTAGACTTTCCCAGAGGGGACAACCAGTTGATTTGCATCGTAAGCCCACAAGAGGGCTTAATGTATATGACTATGTCTAGGGGTACTGTGTTGATGGTGCAAAGAAGGTGGGGACATAGATCCCAATCAAATATGTACGAGACGTGTACATGAAAATCCTCCTTTTCACTATTGGAAGAGTGGCAGGGTCAGCATCCCTTCACCAGGCCTCACTAACTCACATGAGTCTAGCAGTAGATTGCTTGGCCACACTCTATGATTGGTGCACAACCTTATTGGAAAATATGAAGAAATGAGTGACTTCTATCTGGCATGCCAAAACAAAACATTTTGGATATGGTACCATTCTACTAACATTATTCTTTGATAGATTACTAGGGATTTGACCCAAGATAATCTCAACCATTAGTAGCTCACGTGATCCATGGATAGCTAGATGGGCAGACTTGATGAAGGGACTGGGGGGAATTGAGGTTCCTCGAACTACATGGGATGATGAGTTCTTACAGTGGTGGGGAGAACATGTCATCTTAGTGGAGGATTGTCCCTATAATGGGATGGATTTTAGAGCAAATCCTGATTTGGTTCTTCCACCCGGATCAACATGGGGTGCAACTGGTAAGATTACACAATGATTTTTTTTTATTATGTGATTTTTTTTATTTTTCAAATTATATGAAAATGAAAAATGTTTTTGATAGGAAAATATGACTTACAAAATTTTAGTGATCATGATGCAGACATGCGGTCGGTTAGGCCTGAGGGCTACCGAACATAAGCGCCCTGAGAGGAGAGAAGCGGTCGTGTTGAAGACACAGGAAGAACCCTCCATGCTATCGAGAGAAACTTGGAGAGAGAAACTTAGAGAGTCTAACTTGCCAAGTACCCATGGCAGCTATAAAGGCTCTTCCTGAGGCTATCCAGAGGAGAGTGGTTGGAGTACTATGAGACTGGGTGCGGTTATTCGGTCGCGTAGCTACTGCCATTGTGTTCTTCTAGAACACACATGTTGGGCATGGACCTCTAGGATATATTTTAGATTTTATCATATGACTGTATTATTTTTTGATGACAAACAAGAATGGGCATAAGCCCTAATTTTGTAGGACATGACGGTCCAATTTTTGTATATTTTGAACACACTCTGATATATATATATATGATGTGATTGTCCCAAATTTACAATGATGAATGATTTTTTTTCATATTTTTAAAGTATTGAATGATTAATGTGCCAATCAAGTGCTTGATTAGCTAATGAGTCTGCAAACCAATTATCAGATCAAGGAATGTGAATAAACGTAATAAATTATATATATATAGTGATTTTATATGATGTGATTGTCCCAAATTTACAATGATGAATGATGTTTTTCATATTTTTAAAGTATTGAATGATTAATGTGCCAATCAAGTGCTTGATTAGCTAATGAGTTTGATAACCAATTATCAGATCGAGGAATGTGAAGAAACGTAATAAATTTAAATGAACATTGTAACAAAGACACACTAAAAAATAATCGATGCAAAAATGGGTCTCTGACATAATAGGTGTTGTTTAATTGTGAAACCACCAATTGTGAATCCAAGTAAACTACTAATGAATCAACACCAAGAGATATTTCCTTTGAGAGTAGGTTGACCATTGCAATGTATTCTAACACATTGTTCAAAGCAGGACCAATGCATACACCCCTTGAGACTAACAACTGACCAGATGGATAGTGAATTACCCAAGCCGTGGAAGCCAAGTTTCGAGTTTGTCCACTAGCATCATCGGTAAAGCCAAAATGACTCATCTCATCCAATAATACCTGCCAAAGAAAATCAAAATCATCAAATTCACACCAAAAATCGATAAAAATACAAAGAAAATGCTAGGTCGAAGCCTAGGCATAATACTTCTTCAAATAGATCGCATTTCTGGGCTCCGCCAGCTCGTTTCCATCAAAATTAGCCAAGGCATAAACTCCCTTTTTCAGGACCTTATTGGCAATAAAGGGCCATACCACATGGATTTGAACTTGCCTGCCCCCAAGACATCCTTATATTTGGCACAAACCAAGACAAAGTCACCTTTAGAGAAAAACCTAGGCTTGATCGCCTTATCGTACTGAACCTTCACATGTTTCTTATGAGCCTCATTCATCGTAGCTACATCTCGGCCCTGCTCATGGAGATGTTCTAGATGGATAAGGCATTGTTTGAGACTAGAAGTGTCAAGAAGAAGCTCAATTTGATCCAGGTGGATATTGATGGCCACCTGCCTATTCTACTTGGGGCTCCACAATTGTCTCTTTCAGTTTTTCAATTTTGGCACAACTTACTATTTTTAGCAGTTTTTCGGGTCCTGAACTTCTGGAGCCGTTTTGAGGCCCTAAACAATATTTTTTGGGAAATCCTAGAGAAACATGATTCCATAAATTGATTTCTCTCACATCAAAACTTGTATTCCTTGGATAGATGTTTCTAATGAGGTATGGTGCACATCAAACATAGATTGTATGCCAAAGTTACGTCCCTGCGAAGTTGAAACACCAATTTACCCAACCGAGGCCCATAGTTTTGGCGCTTCATCTCCTAGGGTTAGGGTTCTAGACGTTTAGGGCTTTTCATTGTTTCTAAATATTAAATAGGCCCTTAAGTCTCATTGTAACAAAGTTTAGGGGCATGTACCCACCACATCTCTTCTCAGAGATAAGCTACCAGCGCCCTAGCTAGTTTATTTCAATTTTGTCTGTAAGAAAATTTCAGTTCTTTGATATTAACGAAATGAAGTGTTATTTACACTGCATATTTTTATTTATGGTTATATGTGTATTCTGTTTCATTCCTGCCTAAATCCGGATCAGTGGTATAAGAGAGATCTTATTTTTCTCGATCCTTCTTTGCATGTCCCCAACGAGGTCAAGGTATAAGGAGTTAGGGCACGATCTGGTTGAACCTTTGCAAGATTAGCCTCACAAACCTCGACATGCGCCCATGGGGGATGAAAATAAATATGAGGGGGTAGGAGATAAAAATATTGATTGAGGACGCCCTCAAAAAATAAAGGAAAGCGATGATGGATAACATTGCCTAGATCCTTGAACGACTTCCCACCAGCGGTGCATCTGCATCCAACAGCCACTCCAGAGGTGCGACTCCCTTTAAGGTACAAGAAAAATTTTAGATTCCCATATTTGAGGGTCCAATAGATGTAGATGTTGTAGATATATGATTGACTCTATTAGAAGGATATCTCTTGGTTCATGAATTTTCCGACCAGGAGAAGATTATTTTTTCGCTCCTCAAAGCTACCCCCCATGTCAAGGACTCGTGGGAAACCTACTGTGAGAAAAAGGTCGAGACAAAACCTTCTCTGTTCTCAACCGTACCCACTTGGAATTATTTCTGAGATACCATAAAGGAACTATATTATCCCATGGGGAGCTATGAGGACAAGTACATACAATGGACCACTCTGTGGCAACAAAGGGATCAAGATGTGCATGAGCTAACGAATCTGTTCCATACCCTGCGCACAAAGTTGGGTATCAAATATTCAAAGAAATATTTAGTGCTAAATTATTGCGGTTGTCTGCATAGATAAATTCAGGAGGAAATGGAGTTCCTTGGCATCTCCTCACTTGGTACGACATACTGGTATGCTCCCAAGATTGAGCAGAAATTCAAATAGAAGAAGCGAGATTTTGGATCTGCGATTAAAAAGCAAGGGAAAGGTTCCCCCAAACTGCAAAACAAAGGACAAAGCCAAGGAATGGAGGCCCAAGACAACCTGCCAAAGATGAAAGCAAAGAAAAACACCGTGAAGACAAAGAAGGATATGGGAAAGTGGTGTGAGTTCCATAAGATCTCAACTCACAACACAAGTGAGTGTCAGGCCAAGCAGTCGCTGGTGGCCGAGATGAGGGCTTGTGAATCAAATGCATGCTCCAAATATGAATCAGAACCTCACAAGGGGAATGAAAAATGGAAATATATTATTGATGAGGAGACCAATGCCAGTGTTGCTGCTTCAAAGATCCAGAAGGAGGAACCAGAAGATCTAGAGGAGGAGGAGAATCTCTTCCACTCCCATATGTGGGTAAAGGGCTCCCCACTACAGTTCATTGTCAACAATGGGAGCCAAAAGAACCTCATTTCAATAGATTCCATGAAGAGGTCGGGCTTGCTGACCACATCACACCCACAACCATACACCATCCGCTGGATTCACCAACGACGGGATCTCCACGTCAACCAACAGTGCCGCCTTCCCTACATCATCAAGTCCTTCACAGATGAGGTATTATGTGACATTGCTCCTCTTTATGTTTGTGATGTATTATTAGGTCAACCATACTTGTGGAAGAGACATGCTGCGTATGAGTCCCGGCCTCGTGATGTTATTGTTATTTTGGGAAATAAGTTGTATAGGATACCAAAGGTACCACCGCCTGCCGCTATCCCTTTGGTTACTACAAAACAATGTAGTAAGCTCATTTCCAAAACCTGAAATTTTTTTTTCCTGGTGATCTGACCCCAGGGGAAGAATAATATTGTGGCCACGACCTCCAGACATGGCTCCTCTGCATGATAACAATAAATTCACAAGGTTGTGGAGGAGTACAGGGAAATCTTCACCTCAACCACAGGGGTGCCTTTGCACTGTCAATTCAAACACCCCATTTATCTAAACCATGTGCGCCGCTACCTAATGGACCGATCTATCAGTGTTCTATTTTGGAGAAAAATGAAATCAAGAGGCAGATTCAGGAGCTTCTATAGAAAGGTCTCATCAAGCCAAGTTCATCGCCCTGTGGGAGCCCGATCGTGTTGGTATAGAAGAAGGATGGGACTTGGAGACTCTATATTGACTATTGGGCGCTGAACAAGATCACTATCCAGAATAGGTACCCGATCCCATGGATTGAGGACCTTCTGGACCAACTCAAGGGGGTGAAATGTTTCAGCAAGATCGACTTGAAGTCTGTTGTGTAACCAGCTCCAAAAATAGAAGAAAAGAGATATCAATTCCTTAGAAATAAGCCACTTCGAGGGGGCAACCTCCAATACATTACATAAATGAACAATTCTTGGATGATACAAATGAACAAAACCTCCTTCTATATATAAGAGTCCATGGGGCCATAATATAATCCTAGTGGGGCCACAATGTAATCCTAGCCGACCTAACAATAATAATGTAAGGGCACAATAATAACAATATGGGGGTTACAGAGGTACAATAATAACAATAAGGGGGGCTACACTAACATAATAAGGGGCTACACTATTAATATAGGGACTTAACATGCCCCTCTCCTTCAAACAAGTGTTGTCCTCAATGCTTGATTATTTCTTGATGCTTCTGTATAAAATTCTCATCATCCCATGTGGAATCTTCTACAGGAAAGTTCTTCCACTTGCTGAGATAATTTGAAATTGATTGTACTTGTCGAGTTCTTGTTTCTGTGACTGCTTCAGAACTTCTTTCGATGTGATATTGATCTTCTGGTTGTTTCATTTGATTTTGCACCAAAGTTAGGTTATCCTTTGAGAGTTGGAGAACTTGTTGTTGATGCTATATTCCACTACTTTATCATCCATAATAGATTGTATTTGATCCTTCAAAACATCCAAATTAGCCTCCATTTTTGCTTTTAAACCATCTATGTCATCTTCAGTTGCTCTTCGTAAGATCGAAATTTGTTGCACTTGGTACTGTAATTTTGATATCTCATATTGCAATTCTTCCTCCTCATGCGTCATAGTATAGCTTTCTGAGGGCTTAATTGGTATGGAATTATTTTTTGGAGGCATAATAGAACCCATTACTGACAAAAATTCTTCAATATGCCCTTGGAATCAATTCAACTTGATTCTTCAAACAAGACTTATGCAATTCGAAAAAACAATACACACCTTTTTCTTGCTTTTGAGGAGCTCGATATTGAAATTGGATTATCTCTATGATTACGGCCCTTCAATATTTGAAATTCTGCACTGAAGTAGCCCTATGAATTCTCTTTTGAATGCCACAGGTCTAACCTGATTTGGATTCTCCAAGACAAAGTTGTGTCCAATCTCCCACAATGACCTAATTCTGGACTGGTTCAGTAGAGCGAACTTGTAGGACTTGCCACGTGTCACTGTTTCATCCTTTCTCTTTGAAATTGATAGCCAAGAAACTATAGTCTATGTACTTGTGACCACATTTTATGACACTCCAATCCAATGCCCAGAGAGAGAGTTATTGAATGTTTCCCACGATCACCTCTTTGAGATGAAATTCAGGAGCCTGAAAAAGCACTACCTTCCACAGATCATATCTCCAAAACTATTTCGAACCAAGCTCCGAAATTTTTAGACAAGATTCCTTAGGCTTTTGGCTTTGCACCCTAAACATTTCCACTTCTGAAACTTCGTAGAAAAAACGTTATAGAAAAAATTCCACAATGACCTGTTTAGGAGCCTGAAAAAAGACCTAACTTCCACAGATCATATCTCCGAAAATATTGTGAACCAAGCTCTGAAATTTTTAGAAAAGCTTCCTCAGTAGTTCGGCTTCTCACCCTAAAATTTTCAGCATCTGAAACTTCGTAGAAAAAAAGTTATAGCGAAAATTACACGATGACCTTTTTGGAGCAGTGAAACCCTAGAATCCAAAGCTCTGATACCAAATGTTGTGTAACCAGCTCCAAAAATAGAAGAAAAGAGATATAAAAGCCTTAGAAATGAGCCACTTCGAGGGGACAAACTCTAATACATTACATAAATGAACAATTATTGGATGATACAAATGAACAAAACCTCCTTCTATATATAGGAGTCCATGGGGCCACAATATAATCCTAGTGGGCCACAATGTAATCCTAGCCGACCTAACAATAATAATGTAAGGGGACAATAATAACAATATGGGGGTTACAGGGGTACAATAATAACAATAAGGGGGGCTAGACTAACATAATAAGGGGCTACACTATTAGTATAGGGACTTAAAAAAGTTTGGGTATCACCAGGTACCAATCAAACACTCTAATGTGTGGAAGTTTGCCTTCAAAGCTAAGGAGGGCCTTCTTGAATGGCTTGCCATGCCTTTTAGGTTGAAGAATGCTCCCAAAACCTTTATGAAGTTGATGAATGACATATTGCGGCCATTCACCAACTCATTTGTAGTGGTGTACCTGGATGAAATTTTGATCTTCAGCCAGACTTGGGAAGAGCACCTCCACCACATCCCGCAAGTCCTCCAAACACTACGGCAATACCCGTTGTGTGCCAATTTGGAGAAGTGCACTTTTGGCAAGACCCAGGTGCAACATCTGGGATACATTATTGATGAAAGGGGGGTGCATGTAAATCCAACCAAGATCCAAGTCATTCGGGATTGGTCAGCCCCAGTCACTCTAACTGAGCTTCGCAACTTTCGGGGTCTTGCTAATTTCTACTACAGCTTCGTGTTTGGATTCTCTCATATCACTTGGCCCTTAAGTCAAGTCACCAAGGGAGGAGCAAAAGAAAAATTATTTTGATCAAAATCTCAACAGAAGTCATTCATGTAATTGAAACATTTCCTCTCTTCTTCCCCAGTGCTCACATTACCAGACTTGCAATAGCCATTTGAGATCGAGATAGATGCCTCTGACTATGCTATTGGAGCGGTTATTACTCAACAGGGGCATCCAGAGGCATATCACAGTGAGACATTGTCCGAAACAGTCTGTAAGTATCCCACTTATGACAAAGAAATGTATTCCATTGTGCAGGCTTGTTGACAATGGAAGCATTACATTTTGGGGAAGGAAACAATCATCCACACAGACCACCTACCCCTACAGTTCATACAGACACAAGGGAAGTTGCAAAATGATCGCCATTAGAAGTGGTCCACATATCTACAATAGTTTCATTTGAACATCAAGTACAAGAAGGGTAGAACCAATAATGTTGTAGACTGCCTCAGTCGACCACCGATCATGGCGCTAACCACCGTTCTCAACTCTTTTGGGCACGAAATGTCTGATTGGCTGCTTCTCTACAAGAGTAATCCAGAATTTTGCCACACATACAAGGCACTCTTGGTGGGTATGCAAGTTCCAAATTTTCACCTCCAAGGTGCACCATTATTCCACTTGGGACACCTTTGTGTTCCTTCAAGCGAGCGTGCCAAGATGATATGGGAAACCTTCGACAGGATGTCGGGAAGTACATTAGATCTTGCACTGCTTGTGCCATTGCCAAATCGACCTTCAAGAAGCAAGGTCTCTATAATCTTCTACCTACCCCTAGTCAACCTTGGGAATCCATCCCCATGGATTACATGTCGGGCCTTCCTTCTACTAAGCATGGAAATGTCTATTTTTTCGTGGTCGTCGACAGATTCTCGAAGATGGCCATTATGGCATCCTGCAAGAAGAATATCACACTAGAAGCCACTACTAAACTCTTCTTTTAATGAGTGTGGGTTCACTTTGGGATCCCATAGTATATCATCTCAAATCGGGACAACAAGTTCCTCAACACATTTTGGTCCAGCCTTTGGTCAATGTTGGACACCAAGCTCACCAAGTCCATAGCTTTCCATCCCCAAACTGATGGCCAGACAAAGGTTGTCAACAAGATGATTGTACACAATTTGTGCATGTACAATTCAAAGCATCCATGCACATGGGATGAGAGCCTCCCCTATGCACAACATAGTTATAACCGGGCTCTCCATAGCTCAACAGGCCACAACCCCTTTCAGATGGGCTTGGGATTCTAGCCACTATGTCCCATTGACGTAGCCATGCCATTTGCGACTACTCAGGCCGATTTGGCTCATGTCTAGTCTGACGCTGACAAAGAAAACAACTTCATCGAGCAAATTCAACACATCCGCCAATAGTTTCATGACGTATTGGACAGATCTAATGCTAAGTACAAGCAACGACATGATCAACATCGGGTGCCACACAACTTCCAAGTGGGCGACAAAGTGTGGCTACATTTGCAGAAGGAGCACCTCACTGGACCCCACCGCAAGCTTCGCCCACTCCGATATGGGTCATACACCATCACCAAGGTTGTAGGGAAAAATTATTTCGAGCTCAGTATTCCACGATTCCTTGGTCTTAACCCAGTATTCAATGTGGACCGCCTTCGTCCCTACTTCCCACCTCTACTGGACACCTCTGACATTGCAGAACAACTCACACCAAATATTGAGTTAAACTTAGATTGCATGGAACAGGCCACCACATATTGTATCATGGACATGCAAATCAAGAATACTCATCTATAAAAGATCCAACTATATCGGGTTGTCAAAGCTGGCCAACTCTTGCACCAAGGCAAGTGGTTCACCAGGGACCAAGTTCAGCTAAAGTTTCCTCATATGATGGAAGAACTCAATGAAATGGGGACCATTTCTTCCTAAGGGGAGAGTAATTATCCAGGTGGATATTGGTGGCCACCTACCTATTCCACTTGGGGCCCCATCATTGTCTCTTTTAGTTTTTGAGTTTCGGCACGACTTACTAATTTTAGCAGTTTTTTGGGTCCTGAACTTCTGAAGTCATTTTGACGCCCTAAACAACGTTTTTGGGGAAAAATGGGAGCAACATGGGTTCATGGATCAATATTTCTCACATCAAAATTTGTATTCCTTGGAAGATATTTCTAACAAGGTATGGTGCGTGACAAACAGAGATCATATGCCAAAGTTACGTCCCTAGGAAGTTGAAACACCAATTTACCCAAATGGATCCCATAGTTTTGGTGCTTCATCTCCTAGGGTTAGGGTTTTACATTGTTTCTAAATAATAAATAGGCCCTTGATCCTCATTGTAACATAGTTCAAAGGCCAGTAGCCACCACATCTCTTCTTAGAGATAAGCTACCAGCGCCCTAGCTAGTTTATTTCCATTTTGTCTGTAAGCAACTTTCAGTTCTTTGATATTAATGAAATGAAGTGTTATTTCCACTGCATATTTGTATTTATGGTTATATGTGTATTATTTTGTGTTCCTGCCTAAATTCGGATCACAACTGCCAGCTTAAGGGAAGGAATTTCGCATTCAACAGGAAATATAGATTCCAGCCCATAAACTAGTTGAAACAGAGTGAAACCAGTTGCAGTCTTTACAGAAATACGGTATGCCCAAAGTGTAGGGTATAGCATGACATGCCAATTGGATCTGGATTTATCATTTTTCCATTGAGGGACAATCTTCATGGACTTGTTAACGGCTTCAACTTGCCCATTGGCCTGCAGATAATAAGGAGATGAATGCTCCTACCAAAAACCCAATTTGAGAGCCAATTTAGCCATCATACTTTTTTAAAAATGACTTCCATGGTCAGTGAAAATCTATTTGGGGATACCAAAGTGAGAAATTACTTGGTTGAATAGAAGCAGGGTTGTTGTCTCACCATCATTCACAAAAGTAGGCATAGCCTCAGCCCACTTCGTAAAGTAGTCTACTACTACAATAACGTACTTATGACCCTTAGCCGAAGGTAGGTTACAAGTAGTATAATAAATACCCCACTTTTTGAATGGAACAATAGTGATGACAGGAAAGAGTGGAGCTAGATGAGCACACATCTTCCAAGTATAGAGTTGACAAGGATGACACTTTTTGACCGCCTCAACACAATCTTTGAAAATTGAGAGCCAAAAGTATCCTACAGGCAAGATTTTTTTGGTTGTAGCAAGCCCAAATAAATGACCACCACAAGCTCCAGTGTGGCAATCATTCAGCACAACCTCAGCTTCTTCGAGAGTCAAGCAACATCTAAGGATTGAATTGATCACACGACAATACAGAGTGTCACCGATAATTAGATAATTTTTAGCTAAGTGCTGCAACTATCGACGCTCATCTTTCAAAAAAGATAAGGGAAACTTCACAGTCTCGAGATAGACAATGAGATCTCCATACCAAGGATCCTATGAAGAAATAAGGAAAATATGTTCATCAGGGAACAACTCTTCATAAACAATCTCATCTCCATAGGGCAACTCAGAAATTAACTCTGCAAATACCAAAGACTTCTTGGATTTGGCAGACAAGAATTCCAGATCAAAATCTTGCAAAATTACAATCCATCGATAGTATTCTCCCCCAATCACTCGCCCACTCAGATCAAATTGAAATGTATTAACTGCTGCCAAAACATAGGTTTTGCGAAGAAAGATATAATGCTTAAGCTGCTAGACAGCATGGACAGCTGCCAAAGCTAGTTTCTCAATTGGAGAATACCAGAGTTCATGACCCACCAAGCCTCAACTAAGGTAGTAAAAAACATTCTTGCAAATAGAATCATCTTCCTGAACCATAACCATACCAATGGTAGATTCTGTTGCAACAAGATACAAGAGAAAATCTCTGCTATAATTAGGTGGACTCAGTAATGGAGTAGAGGTCAATGCCTTTTTCAAAGAATCGAACGAGCATTAATAAAGTCATCTTAGAAGATTGGAACTCCTTTCTTTAACAACCTCATAATTACCTTTGTAACCTCGGCATAATTCACGATAAATCTCTGTAAGAAATTGGCTTTGCCTTATAGACTTTGAAGTTGATGGATTGAAGACGTGAGAGGCAACTGAAGTATTGCCTTAACCTTGAAGGGATCTACCTGAATCCCTTCCGTAGACACAATGAATCCCAATAATCGACTGGATGTGACAACGAAAAAACACTTATTAGGGTTCAACCGAATTTTATAATAATGACACCATTCAAAAACTTGACGAAGGTGTGAAGGATGATCAATTCTCTTACGAGAACGAGCAACTAAATCATCCAAAAACACTTCGATAATATGCTTGATGTCATGGAAGGCATAGGACATAGCCCATTGAAAGGTACATCCAGCATTTTAAGGCAAAAATACATATTTTTGTAAGCAAAATTACCCCAGGGGAAAATAAAAGTGGTCTTATGTTGATCTTCAGGATGGATAGTGATTTGATTATATCCCGAGAAACTGTCCATGAAGGAGAAAATCTCATTCTCCACACACTCATCGATAATATGATCTATAAATGGTGTGGGGTAATTATCTTTAGGACATGCCTTATTGAAATCCCTGAAATCGATGAAAACTCGGATCATTCCTTGTTTCTTGTCCACGACAACTAGATTCGAAACCCACTCAGTTAATGGAACGGGGTGTATGAAACCCGTCTTTAGTAGCTTTTCAACCTTGGCCTTGATAGTTGCAGCCTTCCTAGGGTTGACCAGACGAACCTTCTGTTGTATAGGCTTAGAATTTTCGTATGTATTGATCAACATGAGATAAGACATAAGACAACACATAAGACAAACACATAAGGCATTTCCTCATAAGACCAAGCAAACACATCCCGCAATTCTCAAAAGAGATCAGTGTAAGTCTGAATTTCTTCAGGGGAATATTCAGCTCCAATTAATAAATTCTCAATAATATTGGGATCTTTGGAGTTTTTCATTGGGTTAGTAGCATAAATGATAGCCATGTTCCCTTTAGAAAAAACCTGTGTTGGTGCTAAGGGGTTCGAGACTGGGTGAACAGGACCAGAAGATTGAAGGCTAGACAAACTTGTTTGAACTTCTCGCAAGTCTAGTAGAAAATAGGACCGATGATGCAAATCATCCCATGGTCTTTCCACACCATTCATTGCTTCAAGGATGGACTCTTTAGATGGAAGAGTGGTATCAAGGTAATCTTGAGAAGAATATGAACTAAGATTCCAATTCGGAGCCGCATCTCCATCCAATTCCTCTGGTGAAAGAGAAAGTGGAATAGAGTCTGCAGAGTCAACAATATATTGATAAGCAATCTCAGCTGCAGACATAGGAAATTTCATTCCACCCACTTTTCCTTCCTCTAATGTGGAGGTAGGATAATGCAAGGTCCAAGGGTCCGAAAAATAATGAGTTTGAAAGAACTCTCTTCGAGTAGGAATCCTGGAGGATGAGATAACATGAATATGAATTGAAGAAGGTGGAAGATCAAAAGTACCCATCAACGATGTATACATTCCATCCCCCAAATTCTCAATAGGTTGCTTGGTATCATTCACCAAGGGAACAATCAAGTTAGCAGATGCATTCAGATCTATAGGAGAACAGTCCATCTGATCAACAGTGACAATCCTCCCTTCATGAGTGAAACAAAAAATGAGAAATAATGACGAAGAAATGACATCCATCTCATAAATCCAGCTTTTCCCCAACATAAGGTTGTAGTCTAGATTTGCATCAACTATCTCAACCTCAATATTGACAGTTTTACCACCAACACAGATGGGTAAAGTTGGAACAATTCCATGTGGCCTATGAGAATGACCATCAAACACAGTCAGAAGAGTAAGAGAAGGGATAGATGAAGGTCATCCAATAGCCTTCCAACATGAGATAGACATCACACACGTGGAAGCACCCTCATCGACTACTATTCGAAATATATTGATCTTCCTATATGTAGACTTAATCTGAAAAGCCATATGATGAGGAAGTCTCTTTTTGAAGTTCGATATGTCAAATGTGATCATAAGATAATATTTTGGATCAATAGCCCCAATAGCAGTGAGCAATGCACTCCTTTGTGTAGGACATGACTAGAGTACCTATAATGCAGACATGGCACAAGGACATTGAACCAGATCTTCTACAATCGAGTAGTTCTGGGCAGCCTTGGCATTACGATTGATCGTCGTATGATTTGTAGACCCTTTCGACATCTGAGGTATAGGCTCAACTGCAGGCCTCTCGATATGGAGCAACTCAACATTATTAGGAGCACCTTTAGCTTTCGAAGACTCGGCTTTGCCATAATCACGAGATCTCATAGCGATATTTGCATGAGCACTCATCATGTATACATTTGATGAATTTTCCCCTTCCTGGTTGCCCCTAGAGCGAGCTCCAGTATTCATGATCACGCCAACAAGTAGCTGTTGCCCTTGGGGAAAAGGGTTTTTCAGTATAGCCTAGGAGCTAGAAGAACCCTGTTGAGCTAACAAGTGTTGAGCAACTTGAATTGTCGGGAAGAGGTGAGTAAGATGGTCTCCATTGCATAACTTGCATGGAAACTTAATCTTCTTCTTATCGTCCCTCTTACCCTCTCCAATATGATCATTGTATTTGTTCGCGTTTCCCTTCCCATCCTTGTCTTTCTTCTTATTATTTCATCCCTTCTTCTTCCCATCGGATTGTTGATTTCCTTTGGGGTTAGAAGCTTGAATGGCATTAATAGTCAAGGGTTGAAAAGGAGTTGACACCGAAGGCATAGGCTAAAAATAAGGAGCAGATTGTATAAACAACTATTGGAATTGATTTAGTAGGTTAGTCATACCACTACTTATCGTATCTATAAGTCCATCACCATGAGGATCAAGCTTCATTTTGGCTAAATATAGCTTAGAGTGAGGAGAATCTGGAAAATATTTATTAAGGACCCCAGATTGAGAATAGATTAGCTCTAGCTATTGAGCCCTAAAAATAGCCTATTCCTCATAAAATAACCCTGAGAGGGATACATCCTTTGAGATTTCTGGCTGTAGAGATTTCAGAAACCATTCGAGAAGGAGCTCATTCGGAATTTGGGCTTTGATGAGCCTCTTCCTTCTCCTCCATTCCTGAATATGATTAGAAATTTGATTTGCCTTCTCTTGTTGGAAATTGGCCAAGATATCAGTCCCGACATCATAACAGACAGACAATTGAAAATGGTTTAGAAACATAGTATCCAACTCACCAAAAGTAGCAAAACTTTCCCTTGTTAGCTCAATGTACCATTATGTTGCGTTCCCAGTTAGGGTTCTTTGAAATAACCTCAACCTAATCGAATTGTCGATAAGGGAGTTTGACGAACACCATAAGTGGAAAGTGGTGACATGGTTAGCCATATCCTCACGAGTCTTCCCTTCAAACTTTGGAATGTTTGAGGGAAGTTTAGTAGGGACCAGAGGCCAACCTGGACTATACCAAATAGGATCATTTGTTAGTTTCGACAGATCTGGCAAGTTTAAAGTTGTCAGGAAAGGTAAGTGTAGACGATCTTGGGAATTCCATCCCCCATAGGAAGAATTCCTAACATTCTGAAAAGAATAGCATGGATTTTTTGAGGCACCAGGTTTCTAGATATTGCTCGTAGAAAATGCTAAGCAATAAGAGAAGCCTTGTGACCCAACATTTAGAGAAGTAATCCCTCCTATTGTAGGGTTACTATAAACAAGGATATTCCCTCAAATAGAAGCGTTAAAAGAGGAATAAACCCCTTGGTAAGGGTTCCAAGCATTGGCGAATGGAGGAAAACCTTGAGAAGCACCTACCGAAGGGAAAGGAACATTCCCTTACTGACCAGAGAAAAACTGACTCCTAGCTCCTAACCTTGTAAAAGCAAGGTTCCATCCTGAAAAAGCATTAGATCTTTGACCTCCAACGAAAGGATTGAATCCTTGATTTTGAGAGGTGAATGGAAAGGATCCTGAGGAAGGGTTGGAATGAGGAATATGCCCACTTCCAAAGGGGAAACCCTGAAATGAAGATGATCCACTAGCCATAATGTTGAGAATTTAGAGGGCTGGAGATTAATACAAATTCTCTTCTTGATAATTACTTGTGAGCTTAATTGAATTACTTATGTCTTATCTTCTTTTATATTAGTTAATCTTTCATCAAGTCAATTATCAAAATGCACAAGACACAGAAGTTAGGCTCCTAGAGCCAGGGCAAAACCTCTCCTTCTTGGAGAGGAAAACCCACAAATAATTCTTCTTATATCTCTTCAAATGGCAAGTACCATGACCAAGACTCATACCCTTGACCTAGATGTGCTTCCAATACCTTGATTTGGCTTCTTCAACTTTGATCCTTCATTTCGCCAATTTTCTTAGTTCTGCATCAGTATTAGAGACCTTGAACTTCACCTTGTATACGCTTGTATTTGGTTTTCTTGAACGGTAGGAAGGTAAATGCAAGATTTACCTTCCTCACTATTGTTGCTTCTTATTCTTATGATGATTGTCTCAACTTAAATAAATTATTTCTTCAGATCAAAAACCATAACTAACACTCTTAAACTCAGAGTTATACTTACTGTACCCTTCCTGCACTTGTCCAAAACTTTGCTTCAGTCATCTGCAATCCTGTACCTCCTGCACTTTCTGCAATTTCCCTTCCTTCTCTTTTGTTTTAGATCTGCACTTAATCACTGTCCTTTTATCCGCACTTATATGCTTCCTTTATCTGCACTTATATGCTACCCTTTATCTGCACTTATATCCTACCCTTTTATCCGCATTGTTGAAACCTAATCCTAAGGGATTGGGTGAGATTGTATATTATTGTAATTTAGTAAATAAGGAAGGCCAAGAGACATTGGGAAGTGAATCCCAATAGTATCACCTCCATGTATAAGTACACACACAATCTCCATCTAATGCATCTTCAGTTTTGTGGAGTTACCTCCTAGCCTGACATGGTATCAGAGCCAGTTCCTTTTTTGGCATTCCTGCCCTTGGTGTAACTCCCTCCTGTCTATGTTCTGCAATTTTGCAGTTTGTCACTGTGCATTCATATTTTTAATGCTCCTACTGCATTCAATTTTTCTATTGCATTCTGGTAATTTCTGGCATTCATTTTTTCTACTTCAATTTGATTTCTCCTCGCAGAAGTGCTCCTTTTATAATTCTGAAAATTCTGCCTCAATTTTTCTGCACACCACTATGCAATTTCAGCTCAATTTTTCTGCACACCACTATGCAAATTTAGCTCATTTTTTTTCGGCTCTCTCATTCCCTCACGCTGCCTCTCAGCTCCATTCCCTCACGCCCTCTTCTCACTCTGGTCGCTCTCCTTGTCGCTTGAACTGAATCTCTCATTCCATCACGAATTCCTCGCCTCACTCCTTGTCGCATGCACTCCCCACCCCCTTGTTGCTCTTGCTCACCTCACATCCCTCCCACCTCCTCCCACGCATACCCCAACACGCTCACCTCACATCCCTCCCTATGCCTCCCACACATCCCTTGTCTCCCTCACACCCCATTTCCCTTCCCACACCCTCCCTCATGACCTGTCCCCCTTCCCACCACCCTCCCTCACAAACCATCCCCCTTATTCTCCGGATATTTCGACACATAGGAAATAGTTAAGTATAACTTGGTATAGTGTACAGTTAGGTAAAGTGTGTTTCTTTACTATGTACATTTGTAACTTATAATCTGATGATCAGGATTTGTAGTGATCCGACGGTTCACTCTCTCCTTGATATTAACGACACTTGATATGTGGCTTAACACATGATTGGTCCATGATCTCTATTTAAAGAGCATGGAGGGTCATTTGTCTGGTAATTGTTTATGAGAGAAACATATGTAAAATTTCTTTTTTATATTAATAAATTTCCTAAAGTGTCCGCGTTGGCTCAGGTCGTGGACTGTTTCCCTCTTCGAGGGTTTTAACCACATGATATACTAGTGTACAAATTTGTGATCTATTTTTGAGCGGTGACATTTGGTGTTTGATCTAAGGAAATTGCCCTGTAAATTCCTACATGGTATCAAATCCATTTTTAGGGCCGCATCTGTTGTTGATCCAAATCCAAAGCCAGCTTGACTGCATGTGATTATTGCTTTCTAGATCTACTGTTTCTAAACTTTCGGGTCTGGAGAACTGCTCTGTTGTGTCTGGCGCATCTGTTACAGTGAGGAACCCTCTTTGTTTCATGTGAAAATGTTTCTGGTTGCCAAAGTTATGTCAGTTTAAATATGGAGGTATAAAGCATCCTTTTTGCAGTTATATTTGTTAATCATTCTGCTTATTTTGGTTCCCTCTGTTTATTTTGGTTTATAGTTTTTATTCATTTGCCGGATCTGTACCCTCTTCTCTGTGTATGCTCTTTTCTCTACGGTGTGTGCGATCTCGGCAAATTAGAAACAAGAAGAAGGGATTTTCTTAGCTACGTATGCTCTTTCCCCGCGTCTTTGTGCGATCTTAGGAAATCAGAAATAGTGAAAAAAAAGATAGTTTAAGGTAAGGGTAACCGAAAATCTAACGTTCTTCCATAAGGCTTGCATTTCAATTTTTTCTGCACATATTTTGTTATTTTTTTTTTCAGTAAAAAGCACGCAATTACAGAATCCTTCCTCCTTAAATAAAATAAAATAAAATAAACCTTCCTCCTTTCAAACAATTACATAATCCTTTTACTAGCTCACTTGGTGTGAAGTTAGTTTATGAGAATAGAGGTCTTGGGTTCAAGTCTCTTTATTAAAGTAGAACTTCATCATAAAATTTGAAACCGTTCCCATAACTATTCGACATCTACAACTCTTTTTTTCAAAAAGGCATAACTTCTTCATCCAGAAGTCGTTTTTCGAGGTGTTTTTTTTTAATCAACCTAATTTTTCGAGATATTTCCATAGGAGCAGTTAGTTTCAACCATTTTCAACTTCAATTTTTTTATTTTAAATGGAAAGTGCATGCTCATTTATTCTTAACAACACAAATTATTTCCAATGGCTACCTCACATGGTAGATTTACTTATAAGTAAAGGGCTTTATAGAATAGCCACAGGAAAAGAAACTAAACCTACCGATGGAGATAAGGCCGTTAAATGGGAAAATAAATAAGATCAAGAATGAAGGCTGATAGGAATGTCCATTGCTCAAGATCTTCGATTTCATATCCTTGAAATTGACACCCCTGATGCAGTCCTAAAAAAGCTCAATATTATTTTTGGCATTCAAAATGAAATCAAGGCCCACTAGCTTGAAAATGAGTTGCTTACTTTGGACCCCAATAATTTCTCCTCTATTGAATTTGTTTTGTCCAAATTCAAGACCCTTATACTTATTTTATAAGGTTGTAAGGTCAAAAAGGAATATGGTATCCTTATCTATTCCATTCTTGCTAAGCTTGGCTCTGCATAATCTGTATTTGTTTCCACCTTCCATTCCACTAGAGAAGCCACCATTTCTCAAGGAATAGCCTACAAGAAATCCTCTTTTGATTCCTTTTTTGATTCTTTGATTAGAGAACAAGAAAAAATATTACACCTTGGTCTTATCACTTCTGGAAATTCTTCTAAGAAAGCCTTGGCAGCCCAACAACAACTATATCAAAAGAATCCCAAGAAGCAATATCCTAAAAATTATGGTCCTAAACCAAACAATGGTCTAAAGAAATTTCAGCTGCAAACTGAAAAAGCACCTCACCAAACTGATAAGACAACTAAAACAAAGGGAAGAAAACAGATAGAGATTTCAACTTTTGTAATCGTGATGCCCATGTAGAGTCCAAATGTTTTAAGAAGATGGAAGCCTCAGAAGCAGCAATGAAGAAGCATCACAACAATTTGGAGACCTCTTCAACTTCATCTTCAGGAATGGCACTTTCTACTTGTGGTTGCCAAGCATTTGGTTATGCATTAACTGTATCTTCTTCTTCTCATTCTCATGAGTGGCTCATTGATTCTGGAGCTTCTTACCACATGGCCAAAAATAAAGCCATGTTTTCTTCTTTAAATTTTTGTAACACCAAACATATTTATGTTGGTGATGATAGATCTCTTAGTGTTGTAGGATCTGGAACCATTCATATAGATAATGGTCAGTTTAATGATGTACTATGTGTTCCTGCCTTGTTATGCAACCTTCTATATTTTTATCAGATAACTCATTCAGGTGAAGGGAAAATAGTAGAATTCTCACCTCATGATGTTGTAATCAAGGACCTCAAAGATCCTAGACATATTTTAGCTATTGGCATTGCTGATGATTCCACAAGGTTGCATAAGTTTGAGAAATTTGGGTCATCATGTCTTCCCTCTATTTTTGTTGCTCATAATGATGAGGTGAGCAAACTTTGGCATGAGCGATTTTGTCACTTAAACTATCACTCTCTTCAAACTCTATGTAAAGAAAATATGGTGACATCTCTTCTTATGGTATCTTGCCAAGATGGTGTTTGCTTCGGATTTGTACTCGGAAAACATCATCAGGATAGTTTTGACAAACGTGCCTCTTGGCATGCTTCAGCCCCTTTGCAACTTGTGCACATTGACTTATTTGGTCCACTTTCTATTGTTTCTTGCTCTGGTTTCAAGTACTTCTTAACTTTCATTGATCATTTTTCCAGATGCACTTGGATATACTTCTTAAAACTAAAGAGTAAATTTTTTAACATGTTCTTGGCCTTTAAGGCCTTTGTTGAGAAATAATATGGACATCAAATTCTTAATTTAAGGTCGGACAATGGAGGAGAATATGTTAACAACAAATTTATCAAATTTTGCACTGCGCATGGCATTCAATTGCAATATACTGTTCCATATACTCCACAACAAAATGGTGTAGCTGAAAGGAAGAATCACACCTTAAAATAAATGGCTAATTGTATGCTTCAATCTAAAGGACTTAGTCTCAATTTTTGGGCAGAAGCAATTAAATGTGCAAATTACATAGTAAATCGTACTCCTACTAAGGTTTTATGAATGTAACTCCAGAATAAGCCTAGAGCTCAATCAAACCAGATGTAAGTCACTTTTGTGTTTTTGGAAGTGATGCTTGGGCCCATATTCCAGATGCGAAACATAAAGCCTTAGAACCTAAGAGTGAAAAATGAATTTTTGTTGGATATTCTGAAGATGTCAAAGGATATAGACTTCTTTAATGGAAATCCAAAAATATAATCATTAGAAGAGATGTAAATTTGATGAAAATATATCGGCTTGCGAGCCTAGTTCAGCAGGTGTGCCACCTTTGGCCTGTGAGCCTGATTCGACATATGTGCCACCTCTCTCTATCTCTTCTATTTTCAATAGCATTCCTTCTAGTTCAGATGATGAAAACGAGGATGAAAATCCTCCTCCACCTCTTGAAGATATTCCTTCAGCTCCATAACTTCCAAGATGGGTCCTCTCTACTCAGGATGCAGCAGGTTCTCTTGCAGGTGACACTCCAGACCGACGACATGCACATTCTCAGTTCGAAAGAGCCTCTTCCTTATTGGCTCAAGTTCCAGAAAATCCTGATCCAGACATCCTTGAAGAAGCTTCCAGTCATCCAGATTGGGATGAAGCTATGAATGAAGAATATCGTTCCTTATTGGAAAACGATACTTGGGATCTTGTTCCTTTTCCAAAAGGAAGAAAACCTGTCAGATGCATGTTGGGTGCATAAAATGTGTCTTTTTAACGCCTATTTATCCTACATTAATTATCAATCCGGGAACGACTTTTTGTTTTAAGAGTGTACTCAGTCTGAGGCGGAAATTTATCCAAGAGTAATGCTCTTCAATATGTAGTATAGTGTTTTAAATACAAGAGTAAAAGGATGCTTGGAAAAGAAATCTAACTACAACAACATAAACTCAAGTGCTCTGAAATCCAACTATTCACTCAGCAAACATCAATCGAGGATACAGTAGAAATAACTCATTCCTCTAGAAATTGATGCAATGGAAATCAAACTGGAATAAGAAAATCAATCTGGGAACGAGGAAGCAATAACCAATGTTCTCTACAGTTGACAATCCTGCTTTAAAGTAATTAAAAGGAAATAGAAATTAAATTAAAGCTGCTATTGAAAGTAAACTAGGAAAACTCTTTAAAAGCAAACTCTTGCAATCTGTAAACTATTGAATTGGAAATGAAAAACACACTGGAATTGAATGACAGTGTAAATGGGTAGCAAATTTTAACTTAAAAGAATTGAACAACAAATCCTAACTAATGGGATTGAAAAACTCTATTAAACGGAAAATCCTATTGAACAACAAACTAAATAACGAAGCTTTGTATCTGCACTCTGAAATGAACAGCAGTCAAACGAAATAGCAAAGGGAATGGAACATCAAATGACGAACAACGAAGCATAACACGATAAGTAATTCGAGGATTAAGATTCTTGTCAAATTGGGAAGGAACGACAATGAAATCCATTATAATAAAACAGTAAACTATTAAGCATGGAATTATGAGTTAATTAAGATAGAACCAATATCACTTCCGCCAATCCAAGGATGATCTAAGTAAAGCAATATGCTATCTCAATTAACCCACGCTGTAAGAAATAAAATTCAGATCACACAATAATGAAATAACTCATAAATAGAGCGTGTAATACATAAAGACAATAAGATGATAAACAAATAATGAAATGAAATCACAGTAACATGCATGTATCAAATCGATGACACGCTGCAAGAATCGAAAATATGACACAGAGGAGCAGTTCACGCTGCCAGGGGTCGGGCCCTTAACCACCAGCAGGGACTGCTCAAGCTACTTCAGATGATGCGAATGGAACAACAACTTCAATTAATCATTAAACTGGAGCAGCATTACAATGGAATCATGTATTTCAATAACACAACTTTTGATTAAGTTTACAATTCACAAAAGCAACAACAATCCCCTCTCTTTTACAAACGTCTCCTTTTATAACCAAATAGAGGAGAAATTAAATAGTAAATAGGATCTCTCATAACAAAATTGAATTGTTCCCAACAACTTGATCAACAAGAAAATATATTTCCATCAATCTTTCAACAAGAGCAAGTTGAATTTGGCTTTGCAGTTGAGATAATTTGTAGGACGGCCACAACAGTAAATCTGAGAAAATCATGCTCAAAGAACCTTGTGTTTCTGTCAATACAGGCCGAATTTGGGAAAACTGTTTTTTCTAAAAGTTAATTTGGTCCGTTCTGGACAACACCCATGTTCCGGATTTTTCAGATTCTTCTCCATTTGCCTATAAGCGCAACCGCAAAACTGTCACTTCTTATTCTAGCGAATTTCTGAGTTGGAATATTTGATGATGATTTGGAGATCAAATCTGCAATCTGGCAAATATCTTGGAGGCTAAAATGGTGAGTGTTGGTACAAAATATATTAATAAACCATCATTTATAAAATTATGCATAATAATCATCAATTTATTAAAAATAAAGGAGAAGAAATAATATTCATCCATAAGAGCATAAATCATTATAACATGGATTTATATGATAAATTATAATAAATGACATGATAACGAATGGTAGAAATGGATGAAATAAGTGTTAAAAAGTGGTCGTATTCACGACCCAACATACCCCCAAACTGAATATATTGCATATCCTCATGCAACCCAGAACTGAATATATTGCATGTCCTCATGCAATCCAAAGACAAAACCCATGTGTTAACCAAGCAAAGAAAATTGTTCATCCCAACACATGAAATGGATGGAACAAATGAATTTTTCCTCAAATAATGAATATTCAATTTTAGCAATCTTGATAAGGCATAACAATTTTTACAGTTGACATTCAACTATATGTATATGAAGTTGCAGAAAAATGTGACATAAGTAACAACAAACTTCATTAACCATTTTTTTCAAAAATCAAATCGTTTTGATGCATGGATCCTGAGATATAAAAAAATGGTTGTAGGTGATAGTGCATAATTTTTGAAATTTTATGAACTAATTTAGCGTGAAATTATCTAGGTTTGTGTATTTTAATGATACCTATTTTTTATCCAGAAAGCACATGAATTCAGTTCATAGTTTTAAAGATATATGAAAATCAATTTCTACACTGTATAAAAATGAAATCGTATGCCTTAAACGAGAAAGAGAGTAGAAAACATCCACCATGTGTAGCAATTGCCCCCCCAAACTGAAGAATTAGCATGTCCTCATGCGATGCTAGAAAACAAAGAGAGGTGGTTGCTACAATCTGTTGAAATCGATACTTGGTATAAAACAACATGAAATAAGGGAGGTGTTGAGAATGAATAAGAATATCAATGGATGATAAAGAATATTACTGACATGTTCATAAGAAAGAAATGAAGGAAATCAACACTCCCCCAAACTGAAAGATGAGACGTGTCTAAAAAAAATGGGAAGTGGTAAAGATGTGGAATGAATGATGATAAATAATGCTCAATGGATTTTCATGAAATTCTCCTAAATTCATAATAAATCAGAAAATTATGCTATTTTACCTCAAATGTTACTTACGAAAAATGTGGAATGACGTGTACGAACTGGCCTTTGTTGAAGTTAATGCAGGCTGAGCGGATACTGAAAGTGATACAAAAGGTGGAAGCCATGCAAGCACATCATGTCTGAAGAATTGTGCGTGTTTGCAAGTTGCATGGGCCTTTACTATTAGTTGCAATAGTGTGGTTGTGCTGCGAATAGAATTTCCCCCCGATATTTTTTGTTCTCCTGTAAACAAATCACGATTTTGTATGCAATTTTCTAGAATCCACAGTTTTAGTTTTGAATGGCAACATATGCATGCAAAAATTTTAAGCAGAAAAACTTTCGTAGAAATGAAGTATGAATATTGTGGAAAAATGGCAGCGTACTGCACAGCAATTGTACAGCATGGAAAGGCATACATACTTATGATATGATCAAAAAATTATCGCATTACTGAAATCAATGCATATTTTGAAATCGTAAGTAGATATGGAAATGTTTATGTAATGATTCGAAAATAAGGGAAAAGGACAGCTGATGTGAAAAAAATACTTATGCGGTCATTATCCACATAAACCATTATGATCGATTTATAAATAAATTTCATGCATAAGTGGTTCCGAACAAAGGGTTTAGGGGCATACTCTCATTTGATATTAAATAAAGATATAAGAAAATGGTTTATCATTACTATTGATTTGTGAAAAATATGACTCCAATACCATCAATAGAGCTCTGTTGCTCACAGGTGTCTATAACCCTGACAAAGTTGTTTTGTCACCCTTGAAACCATTATCCTTTATTTATGCCTAGGGAAGTGCTGTGTGATGTCATGATGGAGGCCACTGTGCTGGCTTAGGAACCAGATGAATCACAATGCCATTCACCAGGAAGGAGTGAAAGGTGGGCAAGCCGGCTCGTGATGAGGCCTCCTGTTCCAAGGACTTTTCATTTTTCTAAGTTGTCCACTGGATCATATCCCTGGTGTGGTGGCCATAATGGGAATGCCACTTCACTTCTCCCTTATGATCATGGTAGGCTGGCTCTTGATGAGACCCCCTATCCTCCATCTGCCATATCATAGAATTGTTAGTAATCATATAGAGATTTTTCTTCTTCTTTTTCTTTACATATAACACTTCCCTATTTATATATAAAGGGTGGCTCAACACTCCTTAAGAATAGGGATGGTGGAAGAAGTCTGAGCATCTCAATAGAGAAAATATGCCCTTATTCTTATTCAATGAAATAAAAATCAAAGAGAGTTATGAGAATTTAGGGAAGCACTAACATGATAAAGATAATCGATCATATTAATTTTAGTGAACATAAAAACAACAAAGAGATATAGATGGTTGTGTCATTTCCTTTTTCTTATCACTACAAAACAATTTCTTAAAAATAACAATTTCTCTTGATTTGTTGATTCCGTAACCTCTAATTTGTGTATCCTTGCATAAATTATATGTTTCCCTTTCAAAGAGTCATGAAAAATTCACAAAAATTCCTAGAAATGTTGTTGAAAAACAAGAAAGATGCATTCAAAAGGTGATGTTCCTTTGGAAAGGAACAACAAAAACAATCTGCGAAAATGCTGTTCCTTTCGAAAGGAACAACAAAAATTATTAGCGGAAATATTGTTCCTTTGGAAAGGAACATCAAAAATAAATGGTGAAAACTACTGTTCTTTTGGAAAGGAACAACAAAAACACTCGCAACAATACTGCTGTTCCTTTCGAAAGAAACAACAAAAGTGTTGTTCCTTTGGAAAGGAACAACAAAAACACTCACAACAATACTGTTGTTCCTTTCTAAAAGAACAACAAAAGTGTTGTTCCTTTGGAAAGGAACAACAAAAATTCGCAGCAAGCAAAGTAAGAGCGGTTCAAGAAATAAAATTTTATACAAAAAAACAAGCAAAGGAAAAGAAAACAAATTTTGTGTACAGGTTTCAAAAATTAATAATTTTTTTTTTTTTTTTGACAGAATTGGTGTTGCCGAAAAATTGCCTTTTGTAATTGAAACTTGCATGGTGGGGTCCTTATTGTTCAATTGCAAATGGAACAGAAACTACAATTTGGAGGGATCAACACCTAAAACACAAAAACATAAAAGAAATCAGAAAAGAAACAACACTTTATTAAGTTACAACAGCTATGATGTTATTTCCTAAGGGAATATCAATCTGTTAATGGAAAATAATGATCTTTTTGAAAAATGTTTTGGCAGTAGTGGCATGAATCTTCAAATGGAAAAAAATTCTTCATTTCTTCTGTTATGAATCCGTTAGGTAATGAACTGGATGAAAGGCCCTTGTTTTACTAAAATTTCTTTCAAGAATCGCTCGTCCATAAATTGACCTTCTTTGTTCTCCTAGGACCTGCAAAAAACGCGTGTCTACTTGCAATAAAAAATTAAATCATGGAGAAAGAAAGGTGATCGGACTCCACTAATCTAAGAATTATGCAAAAAAACTAACAAGTAGTTACTCTATAGAACAAATCCACAAAAAAATAAAACAAATTATATTTGTTACCTGCGGGAGAGCAGTGGTCGACGATACTAACCAGCAGTGTTTTAATCATACCTTTTTTGTTTTTTGTCCGATTTGAGTGATTCCAAAGCCAAATGAGAGATAATTCAAAGGATGATATCCAATAGAAACATGTTTTAAAATTCCATGTAATGGTATGTTAAATTTTCTTAGAACAACCTGCGTAATAGAGTCATTTTCTATTTTCCAGCTCAGACCAACAGTTGATATTTCAAGCATAAATTTTTCGTTTGATGGTAGATTGAACCAATTAAAATTGGATATTAAAGTAGATTTATTTATTTATCTCCAATAGAAACATGTTTTGAAGAC
The DNA here is from genome assembly GCA_034641835.2 of Pinus albicaulis. Taxonomy (NCBI): domain Eukaryota; kingdom Viridiplantae; phylum Streptophyta; class Pinopsida; order Pinales; family Pinaceae; genus Pinus; species Pinus albicaulis. The sequence continues at coordinate 317,716,467 of CM076571.1, forward strand.
AAGAATAATTGATAGGTCAAATACGCTAGTGAACAACCGAGAAAACAAAGTTTCAAGAGTGCTGATTTATGATAGGCAGTCAGTATTTTGGTCATGAATTCCTCATACGATATCAAAATTGAGTGATTAAAATTGATTTGAAAACTATATTAATATATAAATATACCATAGAAACAAGTTTTAAAAATATAGTCATTTAGGCCTCCAAAAACTGACTATCCCAACCCTGTTCCTGAGCTGCCTACTAGACACCCTGTCAATGTTTTGGTTCTAAATTTTTTGTTTCAAATCCAAATGGAGTGATTCAAATTGGGTTGGAAAGTAGAAATCAAGGGATACTTAGGATATATATATATTTTTTAAAATATTCAATTTTGGTCCCTCAAAACATGACTATCCCAACTTTTTTTTTCAGAAATTTCATCAAGCCCGCAAGCCAAAAAAATGATATTTAAGAAATTTTTCCATATTGATGATAAAAATGAATATAAGTGTTTGTAGAATGGTTATTTTCAATATAATTTATCTACATACACAAATAAATTAGAATATTTATCATCAATGTTGATTTCCACAGCGTGTTGCAACAAAGAAACAACTATTTTTACAAAAATAAAAAAAAATGTGTTTGTTTTATTTCCTTATTTATTTTATTTCCTCCACTATCCTACTCTTCTTTGAGAATAGAATATGTTTATGTATAAGAGTATTTCCAGTGGAACCATTTTAGAAATAAGGCCTCTAGTATGTACATACTCAAATTTGAAAAATGCATGTTGATAAAAATTAGGGTATGAGAAGCCAACTTCCCTTGAAAAGATGGTGCCAAAAATTGTTGAAGCATGGAATGATGTTGCAAAAAAATGATGGAGTGAAACCAATCTTCAATATATCCTTTACTTCCTTGATTTCCCATAACCATTGTATCATGAAGTTCTTGAGATTTTAAAATGGTTTGTTGGTGCAAACTAGAAGAAACCTCATTTTCTTTCATAACTTCTACAATTTTGGGATTTGATACATTCTGAGTCTCAGTGTAAGTTTTCTCCAATGGTGCATGTGAGATAGAATGGGTGGGAAGGGTGGGTAAATTTTGCAGTTCAACATTGTAAGCATGTTGTACTGGCTTATTATGGTGAGGGTGTGGAATGAGTTGAGTAGGAGACTGCGTAGGGAATGGAGCCTCTTGATGATGTAGTTGATTGTGTTGAGTGGATGATTTTGATGGGCAAGCAAGATGTTGTGGAAGAGCTGGAAGATGTGTTTGTGCTACAAGATGAGGGAGAGTAGTCATGCAATCATAAGATGAACCATTCCAAACTTGTAGACAAGATTGGTAGTGGTTATATTGAGATTGGCATGGCCGCCCTAACATATGAGTATTCCATAACGAATTATGCAAGTAAGAGAATGGAGAGGAAGTGTTTTGAACCATACCTGTTGACCTTGTTGCAGCTTCCCCATCTCTTTGATATGCCACTTCCAAATTAGATAAGGAAGAACAACTATATATGGAATGCTCCTTTCGGTAATGAGGGCAAAACACTGCATCAAATTCTTGATTTTCCTGAACCTACAAAAAATTCAATTGTGAATTTAGAGAGCTAATAAAATCATATTTAAAATTTCAAAATAAAACATTGATTTCAACCCTTATGTCTCTTGTTCTTGTAGTAAATTTGGAAAAGAAAGAAGAAAATTCTCTAGAATTCTTACCAGCCTTGGCAATTCCTCTTGAATACCTTATGCACAACTCACAAACATCATCATATGATAAATGAAAAACATCACCTTTTCCTATCATATTTAAGAGTTCTAAAAATTCATCTTTTATTCCTTTAAGAAGGAGTGTTTTCAAGATCTCTTTTTCCAAATGTTTATGCTTTGATTTTTGAAGGTTATATCGAAATCGCTCGACGTAGTCCTCCAAGCTTTCATCTTCCCCTTGTATCATACCGAAAATATCTTCATTGGATTTGTAGTAGTCTTGGTACTTCTTCAAGAATATGTTCTTCATGTCCTCCCATGTTTGGATGCAGTTCCCTCCTAGGCTCATGAACCA
>CM076571.1:317718628-317912663 GCA_034641835.2 Pinus albicaulis
TCGGAGAGCTGCTCCTTTTAGAGTAAGAGGAAACACTTTCAACCTTTATTCATTAGTACAATAATCATATCCTCTACAAAGTATTCAAACTCAAATAAGAATGTATCTGGATCTTTATTTTTCAAATCGTGAAAATTTGGTAGAGACAATGGGGTGATTATGTGCATTTGTGTTACTCTTCCTAGTTCTTTGATAGGGAATTCAAAAGTTGAAATGTGAGCCATTTCTTACCATAATAGAAGATGTTCTTCATATGTTTCTTTAAGGATCCTCCTTCCAATGTTCCTGTCAATTGGTTAGTGAAATGGGTGGTGCTTACATCACCACTCGAGTGGAATTACAATATTTTTTTCAAAAATTCTACCTCTAAAATTCATAAAAATGCAAGCATTCATTCCTACCTTAAGCTTTCACTCAATTCTGCTGTGAAGCGGGCCAGTGAACAAGTGTGTTCCTTGCTCGGTGCATGGGTTCTTACCTTTCGTCTTTAATACCCAATTCTTCCCAAGCAAAAAAAAATTAAATATGCATCACTCTTTCTAAATGGCATACACTCTCCCTGGCAACGGCGCCAAAATGTTGGGTGCATTAAAGGTGTCTTTTTAACGCCTATTTATCCTACATTAATTATCAATTTGGGAACGAATTTTTGTTTCAAGAGTGTACTCAGTTTGAGGCAACAATTTATCCAAGAGTAATGCTCTTCAATATGTCTTACATTGTTTTAAATACAAGAGTAAATGGATGCTTGGAAAAGAAATATAACTACAACAACATAAATTCAAGTGCTCTGAAATCCAACTATTCACTCAACAAACATCAATCGAGGATATAGTAGCAATAACTCATTCCTCTAGAAATTGATGTAATTGAAATCAAACTGGAATAAGACAATCAATCTGGGAATGAGGAAGCAATAACCAATGTTCTCTACAGTTGACAATCCTACTTTAAAGCAATTAAAAGGAAATAGAAATTGAACTAAATCCACTATTGAAAGTAAACTAGGAAAACTCTTTAAAAGCAAACTCTTGCAATCTGTAAACTAATGAATTGGAAATGAATAGCACATTGGAATTGAACGACAATGTAAATGGGTAGCAAATTGTAACTTAAAAGAATTGAATAGCAAATCCTAACTAAAGGGATTGAAAAAATATATTAAACGGAAAATCCTATTGAACAACAAACTGACCAGTGAAGCTTTGTATCTGCACTCTGAAATGAACAACAGTCAAACGAAACAGCAAATGGAATGGAACATCAAATGCTGAACAACGAAGCATAACAAGAAAAGTAATTCGAGGATTAAGATTCTTGTTAAATTGGGAAGGAACGACAACACAATCCATTATAATAAAACAGTAAACTATTAAGCATAGAATTATGAATTAATTAAGATAGAACCAATATCACTTCCGCGAATCCAAGGATGATCTAAGTAAGGCAATATGCTATCTCAATTAACCCACGCTGTAAGAAATAAGATTCAGATCACACGATAATGAAATAACTCATAAACAGAGCGCATAATACATAAAGACAGTAAGATGATAAACAAATAATGAAATGAACTCATAGTAACATGCATGTATCAAATCGATGACACGCTGCAAGAATCAGAAATATGACACAGAGGAGTAGTTCACGCTACCAGGGGTCGGGCCCTTAACCACCAGCAGGGACTGCTCAAGCTACTTCAGATGATGCGAATGGAACAACAACTTCAATTAATCATTAAACTGGAGCAACATTACAATGGAATCGTGTTTTTCAATAACACAACTTTTGATTAAGTTTACAATTCACAAAAGCAACAACGATCCCCCTTTTTTTACAAACGACTCCTTTTATAACCAAAGAGAGGAGAAATTAAATAGTAAATAGGGTCTCTCATAACAAAATTGAATTTTTCCCAACAACTTGATCAACCAGAAAATATATTTCCATCCATCTTTCAACAAGAGCAAGTCGAATTTTGCTTTGCAGTTGAGATAATTTGGAGGACAGCCGCAACAGCAAATCTAAGAAAATCATGCTCAAAGAACCTTGTGTTTCTCTCAATACAAGATGAATTTGGGCAAACCATTATCTACAATAGTTAATTTGGTCTGTTTTGGACGAAACCCATGTTCCGGATTTTCCAGATGTTTATCCATTTGCCCGGAATCTCAACCGTAAAACTGTCACTTCTTATTCCAGCGAATTTCTGAGTTGGAATATTTGATGATGATTTGGAGATCAAATCTGCAATCTGGAAAATATCTTGGAGGCTAAAATGGTGAGTGTTGGTACAAAATATATTATTAAACCATCATTTAAAAAATTATGCATAATAATCATCAATTTATTAAAAATAAAGGAGAAGAAATAATATTCATCCATAAGAGCATAAATCATTATAAAATGGATTTATATGATAAATTATAATAAATGACATGATAAATAATGGTAGAAATGGATGAAATAAGTGTTAAAAAGTGGTCGTATTCACGACCCAACAGTGCAGATGGGTTTACAAAGTTTGGACCAGATGGAAAAGTGGATAGACATAAAGCTCGTCTTGTTGCTAAAGGATTTTCACAAGTTGAAGGCATTGACTATACAGAAACCTTCTCCCCTTTTGCCAAAATGAATTTTATCTGCCTTGCTCTGTCCCTTGATGCCTCCTTTAAATGGGAATTCCATCAGATGGATGTTAAATCTTCCTTCTTACATGGAGATTTGCATGAAGAAATCTACATGGAACAACCTCCTGGCCTTATCCAAAGCGACTCTAACATTGATTTTTGCCTTAGGAAGTCTCTCTATGGTCTTAAACAAGCTCCTCGGGCTTCGTATGCCAAAATGGATAGATTTCTATTAGATAATGGATTTTCTAGGTGTCATTATGACAACACTGTCTGCACCAAGAAAGTGGGTAAGTCCTTCACCATCCTTGTTCTTTATGTTGATGATCTTATCCTTACTGGTGGTGATCCCAACCATATAAACCATGTGAAGTCTAGCCTCAAAACTAAGTTTGAAATGACAGCCTTAGGACACTTGAATTATTTCCTTGATCTTCAAGTCTTGCAATCCAAGGAAGGTATTACCCTCTCTCAATCCAAGTATGTCTGTGACCTTCTATGCCACTTTCACATGTAAGACTGTAAGCTAGCCCCTTCTCCCTTTCATCCTGGAGTCAAGATTTCAGTCACTTGTACTACCCTTGAAGTTGATGATACCTTCTACCATCAACTTGTTGGTAAAATCCTGTATCTAACCCATACCCATCTTGTACTTTCCTTTGTCGTTGGTCTTGTTGCTCGATTTATGCACCAACCTCATGAAAGTCACTAGAAATCAGCTAAAATAATACTTCGATATATTCAAGGTATAGTTCAGTTCGAGATTCATTACAGTGTAGGAGCATCTCCATTTTTTATTGGTTTCACTGATTCTAATTGGGCTGGTGACCCCGATGTTTGAAATTCTACTGTAGGATATGTATTCGCTCTTGGTTCAGGACCTATTACTTGGTCTTGTAAGAAAAAAAGTGCCATCTCTCTCTCTTTGGCAGAAGCAGAATATCGTGGTGTCGTTGAAGCCAACAACGAAGCCATGTGAATTTGTCAAATGCTTTCTGAATTTGGTCTTCATTAGCAGCATCCAACTACACTTTGGTGTGATAATCAGAGTGCCATTCAGTTATGCAAAGATCCAGTTCAGAATCAGCGTATGAAACAGATTGAGCTTCATATACACTTCATCATAAATCTCATTCATGATTATGTTCTTGAAGTACAATATTGTTCAACCAATGATCAAGTTGTCGATATCTTTACAAAGGCTCTCACAGAAGCAAAGTTTATCAAACTTTGATCCATGCTTGGAGTGCAAGAAAGTTACCGTAAGGGGGGATAGGCTCTAATGCCTCCTTCCTTCTCCTATTGTGTCACCTTTGCAAATCCTTCAATCCTATCCCAAGTTGTTCTTAAGGGTGGATATTAGGATATTTCGACACACAGGAAATAGGCTCCTTTTGTGTCACCTTTGTAAATCCTTCAATCCTATCCCAAGTTGTTCTTAAGGGGTTATGTCAAGATATTCAAACACATAGTAAATAGTTAAGTATAACTTGGTCTAGTGAAGAGTTAGGTAAAGTGTGTTTCTTTACTATGTACATTTGTAACTTATAATCCGATAGTCACGATTTGTAGTGATCCAATGGTTCACTCTCTCCTCGGTATTAACGACACGATCTCTGGCCCATGATTTCTATTTAAAGAGAATGGAGGGTCATTTGTCTGGTAACCATTTACAAGAGAAACATATGTAAACTTTATTTTTATATTAATAAATTTCCTTAAGTGGTCGCGTTGGCTCAGGTCATGGATTGTTTCCCTCTTCGAGGGTTTTAACCACATGATATACTAGTGTACTGATTTGTGATCTATTTTTGAGTGGTGACCTTTGGTGTTTGATCTAAGGAACTTACCATGTAAATTCCTACACTTCCCACCCCATTCCCTCATGACCTACGACCCATCCCCTCCCCTAGCTCCTCCCTCTCCCTCATCCCTCCCCTCCCATCCACCTCCCTCCCACCGTCATCCTTACTCGGCCCTCCCCTCGGCCTTCCCCTCCCCTAAACTTGTCCTCCTCTCCATTGGCATGTGCCGCCTCCTCCCTGTGTTATTTTTCTTACAGAAAATACCCCCCCCCCCCCCAGAAAATGCCTCTCCCTGCGTTATTGTTTTTTTAGAAAATACCCCCCCCCCCCAAAGAAAACGCATCCCCTAGTAAATACCACCCCCCAGAAAAATCCTCCCCTGGTAAATACCTCCCCCAAATAAACCCTCCCTCAAATAATACCTTTGCTTTTCCCCAATATTTTTTTACAAAAAAAATAAATAAAAAATTGCAAAATTTAAACCAGAATTGATTTAAAAAAAAAAATCATGATAGCAAAGTGATTTTGTTTTCTTCAAAAGAATGCATTATCTCATATCCATTGTGGGATTTGTTCTCTTTGAAAAGGAGAAATATCCTGAATGGTCTCAGAAAATCAAGCATACTCTCATTTTTAGTGAGTTGTGGATAGGTATTTGTGAAGGAGAAGGAGACCATCCACTAGCAAAGCCCACTTCAGACAAGGAGATCATTATTTGGGACAACAAGAACTGCAAGGCCTATGCCTTGATTACAACTTCCGTAAATGAAGAGGTGAGTCACCATATTACACCATTTTCAAATGCCTATGAAGCCTTGAGCAAACTAAAATAACTCTATGACTCACATTCAGAAGTTGAAATTGTTGAATTAATGATTAAGTTGTTCAGTCTTGAATTGAAAAATGATGACCCTCTTGCTTTAGCTTCAGAAGTAAGATCTATCATGCATGACATTAAGAATACTAGTGTAGAAGTTGACATACCTCTCATAGCATATGTTAAGGCATTTTATCCCACTTACTCACATTACCTTGATTCATTGCAAGCAAGTGGAAAACTCATAAAAATCACCTTTGATTCCCTTGATAAAAAGTTTGTAGAAAGAGAGAAGGCTTTTGGAAATATGACAGTCCCTCTATCTTCTGAAAAGGATGTATGTTTTTCACATAGAGAAAAGATTCATGCTCAATATTATTCCAGAGGAAGAGGTGGTCAACGAGGAACAGGAAGAATAAATTTCAAAGGAGGGGGGGGGGCAGACAAACTCAAACTGAAAAATCTGATCTTCATTGCATACGCTGCAATAAAGTCTGGCATGATGCATCTATATGTAAGCTGCCTTGGGATAAAATTAAGCAGCAAAATCAAGAAAAATGTAAAACTCATGACAGAGACAAAGGTAAAGCACTTGAATCTACTCATTATGTTGTAGCACATTGTAACAATGGAGTAACTAAAGACTTGTTTGATGTTTCATTTACTTCATGGAGAAAGGATTGGTTGCTAGATTCAAGAGCAACATGTTACATGACATTTAAAAAATATTCTTTTGAATAATTTACTGACAAAGTTGATGGATCAGTATACTTCACAGATAAATCCAAACTCAAGCCATCAGGGCTTGGCACAATCAGGATTAAGTTGCCTGGTCTTCCAGATCATCTTCTACATGAGTTTCTATAACCCCCTGAGTTGAGGAGAAACTTGTTGTCATTGGTCCACATCCGCCAGCAAGGACACTCCATTCACATGTTTGATGGCAAGGTTGAGGTCAGAAAATTATCAGATCACTCACTTGTCATGGAGGGAATAGAAGAAGGAAGACTTATGAAGCTGCAAGGTTCCTCTGCTCATGCACAAAACTTTGCATTCAGTTCACATCATGATGGAGGTACATTCCCATCAAGTATTTTATGGCATGCTATATTTGGACACTTAAACTATGAAAACCTTCAAATTTTGAAGAAAAATGGTGTTATTGGACTCCTACAATTCCTAGGAAACCTAAGCAATGTGATGCTTATATTCTAGGAAAGCATAGCAAACATCCATTTCATGATTCAAATTCCAGAGAACATAGAAAAATTGAGCTTATTCATTCATATTTATGTGGCCCTATGCCTGTTGCTTCTGAAAATGGAAATAAATATATGATGAACTTTATTGATGATTACACCAGAATTTGTTGGGTTTACTTATTGAAGCACAAATCTAATGCTTTTCAAACATTCAAGAATTTTCATGCATGGATTGAAAATGATGCATAAACTCATATTGGCTCTTTACGAACTGATAATGGAAAAGAATACACTTCAAACAAATTTGAAAACTATCTTATTCGACATGGGATCAAACATCAAACAATTGTTCCCTATAATACCCAACAGAACATTGCAGCTGAAAGAATGAACAGGACAATTTTAAATATGGTTCGCTCCATGATGTTTTTTAAGAATGTAAAATTGATGCTTTGGGCTGATGCAGTTCTGTTCTGTATACATAAAGAATAGGTGTCCTTCAAATTCAATCAGAAACAAAACTCCTTATGAAATGTGGCATGGCCACATTCCTTCGGTAAATCATTTCAGGGTCTTTGGTTCCACCTGTTATGCTTTGATACCTATGGTACAAAGGAATAAACTTGGTACTATAAGCCTAAAATTTATATTCTTTGGGTACACCAATAATTCCAAAGGATATCATCTCTATGATGAAGTCAATAAGAAGTTTGTGGTAGCAAGAGATGTCACATTCCTTAAATATTCCAAGACTGACAATGTTGTTGAGCGACAACTTGATCGCATGGATATATTCACTCACGCAAAGTATTTTCAAGCATTTGATAATCAGTTTCCACATCTTGAAGGGGGGATTCATATACTGAATCAATCTGTGGAATCATTTTCCAAAGAACTCTCTCCCCCACATGAAGAACCAACTACGGATGACAACTTGAATGATGTGATTGACAGAATTAAGAGATTAAATCTTGATTCAATTCTAACTCAGTCAAATGAGCAGCCTGGTCTATCTTAGAAAGGTCCCCCAAAATGGCTGACAAAGACACTAATTTTTTTTTGTCCCGATGAGGTTGGAAAGGCAGGAACAAGAAGTTCCACCAGAAAAAAAAGAGGTGACATAGATGATTCTGATTCACCTATTGATATGGATATTGCTTATAACTGTGAATTTAATTTGTCTACAGATCATGAACCAACTTCCTTCAAAGAATATGCTTCTCATGTTGAATGGAATGAAGCGATGCAAAAGGATTATGATGCCTTGATAAAGAATGGCACTTGGAAGTTGGTTGATCCTCCTTTGGGAACCAAACCAATTGGTTACAAGTGGGTCTACAAGAACAAGTAAAAACCAAATGGCTCACTTGACAAGCACAACTCCAGGTTTGTGGCAAAAGGTTTTGCACAGAAAGAAGGGGTCAATTATGAAGAAACTTTTTGCCCCACAACAAAATGGGCCACCATCCAGACACTCTTTGTACTAGCAGCTCAGAAGGGATGGAAAGTTCATCAGATGGATGTAAAAACCAACTTTTTTAATGGAGATCTAAAGGATAAAGTTTTTATGTCCCAGCCAGAAGGATTTTTTGTGAAGGGCCAAGAACACAAAGTATGAAAACTTAGAAAATCATTGTAGGCCTCAAGCAAGCACCGTGAGCCTGGTATGAGAAATTAACTAAGCATATTCTGAAACTTGACTTCAAACTTTTTGATCTTGATGATGCGTGTTTGTTAAGAAAGTTGGAATTTTTTTTTTATATGTTGTGGTGTATGTAGATGATCTTTTGATGACAGGGAACAATGAGAGTTATATTGCATCCATAAAGAAAGAATTGAAGAAAGGTTTTGAATTGATTGATTTGGGCTATGTTCATTACTATCTGGGTATTGAAGTAACTCAACATCCTAAATTTGTATTCCTTTCTCAAAAGAAGTCATTGGAGATCTTTTGTACAAGTTTGGCATGGATGAATGCAATCCCTTAACCACTCCAATGGAACAAAACTTGAAGCTCACATCCATTAAAGGGAAGGAATTCTAGGATGAAACGAAGTATAGATAGCTTGTAGGAAGTCTTATCTACCTGAATAACACCAGACCAGACATCTCATTTGATGTTGGAATCCTCTCCTTATTTATGCAAAAACCTTTTGAAGGACATTAGTCTACTGCAAAAAGAGTTTTAAAGTAATTTAAGGGGACTGAAGACTTTGGACTCAAATATACACAGGTAGGCGACCTCAGCTTGATCAGATACTCTAATTAAGAATTTGATGGGGACAAGGAAACTAGGTGTTTACTTCAGGCTATACCATGAGTCTTGGATCAAGAGTTGTCTCATGGAGATCACGCAAACAGTCAGTTCTAGAAGATTCCACAACCAAGGCAGAATATGTGGCAGCAGCTGAAGCAACAAAGCAAATTGTGTGGCTCAGGAAAATCCTAGAATACTATCAGATGAAACAAATTCATTCAACATGATCGACAACAATTTTGTAATAAAGTTGGCCAAGAAACCAAAGTTCCATGATCGAACAAAGCACATCAATACAAAATACCATCTGATTCGACATCATGTTGAGGCCAAAACTATCCATCTACATCATTATTCCACAAATGAGTAGACTACAGACATCTTCACAAAAGCGCTTTGAAGACAAAAGTTTGAAAATTTCAGAACGATGATTGGACTCACCAACATCCCTTCAGATTAAAGGGGGGAATGTTGACACCTAATCCTAAGGGGAATGTTGACACCTAATCCTAAGTGATTGGGTGAGATTGTATATTATTGTAATTTAGTAAATACGGAAGGCCAAGAGACATTGGGAAGTGAATCCCAATAGTCTCACCTCCATGTATAAGTACACACACAATCTCCATCTAATGCATCTTCAATTTTGTGGAGTTACCTCCTGTCCTGACAAACATTTATATACTACCATTTATCCACAATTACTTCTTGGAGGTGTCTGTATTCTTGTTCAAATATAGTTCCATTGTAGGTTCAGTGCAATCCTCAATATTTGACTCAGACAAATCCAAAATTACTTCTTGTCCAAATGGCTGCAGAACATGTGCTATTTATATAGTGCCAAGATTGGCTTTTAGGCCAACCATTCAATCAATACTTAGGCCAACTTTCATAGAGTTTATTCCAGTGTTTATGAGGTATTTCTTCACTGCTTTTAAAGCTTGAATTCCATCATTATTTGAGGGCTATTGTGAGCTTATTCCACAAGTTCTTGGAGCAAATATTCCTAGACTAGATCCTTCTTGTTTGAGACAATTAATTCTATTTAATCCTAGAGGAAAAAAAACCTAATAGAAATCAAGAATAATTCTATCTACATAATACAATCTTGCTTATGAAACCCATGAAGAAAGTACACCAAATACATTTTATTATCTTTGTCTTCTTCTTTACATAAAGACATAATTACATAGTCAACATGAAGACCAACCTAGTGACACTTTTCAACACCCCTCTTAACTAGGGAGGTATTCTTACAAGTACGTGGTCACTTTCAAATTGAAGAATATAATAAGAAGAATCAGATTGGTAATCACATCTATATATCATCATATCGAACAACATTGTCCTAGTGTAAGGCCTTGACTAACAGCCCCATCTCTCAACGATACAATGGGCTACAATTCTGGGGAGACACATGACTAATAGACACCATATTCATTGTCTCTCCAAGGTACATACCCCACCTAGGTGTTCCTATAGTATGAACTTCTTGGACTATTCTTCTCTTGGGTAGCCAGCCCTCAAATAATATCGGTCCATGATTAATCTTATCTTGAATGCCATATCTCATTCTCAAAGAGTATCAAATGCCATATGATTACCCAATCCTCCATTCTGTCTTCTAGGTGAAGACCAGAATGATGTGTCTATCCATTCTCTTCGCATGCCCTTCACTAAGACTTATGGTTGTTAGTCCTGGTCTAGTGCATGACACATGTAATAAAGAATCATGTACGTCACTCCCTCTTAACATAGGAAAGACATACTTCAAGTTTCTTCCAAACAAGAAACTTACCACCAGGCTCCCTATCAACCAGGGTCATGCAGTAACAATCCAAATACTCATGAATAATTCCCCCCTCCCCGATGTCATGGTTTTTGATATTGAGGAATCTTCAACTTTTGGCTTCATAGGGCACAAATCATCCATCACTTTCAGTCATGAGTCATGTCCACTATCAAAAACTGATTCATCATTCTTTCTCATCTGGTCCACCGTTATGCCATGATTCTTTCCTTCGAATCATCTCCAAGGATCATACGTCTTTTCTCATGATTAGCAGCCCTGCACAAATTCATCTAGATAAATTTTGGAAATACTGAGAGGGGGGGAGGGTGAATTAGTATTCCTTTCAATTATTATTATTATTAATATTTTATAGCATTAGTTAATATTCAATTATTATCAATGTTTGTACAATGATAGCATTAAACAAAAGGAACACAAATGCACATAGTTTTTAAGGTGGAAACCCCCTCTGAGACAAAAACCACCTGAATGCTTTTTTAATAATTCTTTTATATTCAACTCCAATTGAAAATAAAGCTCCAACTTCCTAGAATATTGAAAATAATTCCTCTTGAGCTCCCACTAGATGGAGCTCCAATGCCCAAGATTCTTCAATAGTCAACTGAACAGATGCCCCAACACCCAATGAGCTACAACTCACCCTAGCATCACCCTATCACCCTGAATTTTTCACAGGCTTGAACCTGTTGGTGACATCATGCACCAGCTTAGCACCACCCTACCACCCTATAGAAGAATAAAATAAGAATGGACTCTCATACTAGGGAAAATGGTTCACTTTACAATGATATAGAATGATGTAGAAGAAGAAGACACACTAGACCATAACCCAACTATGACACAAATACCTAATGATGATCCTAGACCTCCCGACACTACCTGTTCAATTCTTGACAGATAGACACTTGTACAAATTTTACAGTGATGCTTTTACAATGACTCAGTACAGTGATACCTTTACAATGACTGTATGCAATGATGCCCACGTGAGGACTTCATGTGGTGAACTTCTTCCTGATGTTCTGCACCTTGATTGATGCTGTTATCATGCAACCCTTCCTCACTCTTTAGAAAATTAGATCATGAATTGAGTCTTATCTTGATGAATATATAATACCTGCAAAAATTCTTCAAGGAAATACCCATGACATGATAATAGTAAAACTTACCTCATCCTGCAGAGGATATGTCAGTGCTAAACGAAAAAAACAAATTAGAATACAAAGAACCTAATGTAATTAAGAGATGAAAATGCATATACAGAATATACTTACCTGGAGCTTACCTTTGCTGCACCTTGTTTTTCTTTTCTGCCCTAGAAATTCTGGTCCTTCGCGGCCCTTGACAACACATGATCTTGCTTTTTCTTTCCTTCTATGAGCTCGATATTGAATTTGGTGTATCTCTGTTATTTTAGATCCACAATATGTGATTTTTGATCCTGTATTATTCCTTTGAGACTTCTTTTCAATGCCATAGGTTTGACCCAATTTGGATTATTCAAGACAAAGTTATGCCCAATCCATCACAATGACCTAATTATGGACTCGTTCAGTAGAGCGAAATTGTACGACGTGCCATGTGTCATTGTTTCTTCATTTGGCTCTAAAATTGATACAAAGAAAACTAAATTTCGTCTACTATCCACCACTTTTTACATAATTCCAATCCAATACTGAGAGAGCAAGTTATGATGATCTTCCCAAGGTCACCTCTTTGAGATGAAGTTCAAGATCCTGCAAAAACCATGACTTCCACAGATCATATCTCCAAAAATATTACACACCATAATCTGAAATGCTTACAAGGGCTTCCTCAAGTTTTTGACTTCCCCTAATAAAAATTTCCACTTCTAAACCTTTGTAGAAAAAAATTTATAGCAAAAATTCCACGATGACCTATTTCAGGTAGCAAAATCCCTACATGAAGAGGATATGAGGATCACAATTTATATAAATGCTTAGGTTGAGAAGGACTTCAACAAGTGAACGTGGGAGGGATTTTGGGAGCTTAAAAATGATTAATTATTTACTTTTCAATGACCACAATCAATTGTTAATGTCATGCCACAACCCCATGGGGTTTTAGCCCACTAAATGGGGGTCACTAACTTCAAATATGAATATCTCTCAAACCATGAAGAATTATGTGGCGTGCCATATATCAATGGAAACATATAGATAGGTAGAAACCATAAAAAATATCCTTGAATCGGAATATATTAATTTGGTAGGTCAAAATTCCCATGCAAGATCAGGGTAGCCCCTGGTGCTGCTTGGGTTGACATCAATGAAAACCATTGATCAACAATCTCCCCCTTTGGCATTGATGGCAACACAAGTACTCCCCCTGTGATCATGACACCTCTTCCTGCAACATTATCTTCCCCTTTGACATCAATCTCAAATGGTAACTCCCCCTGACACACAACCATCCTGCGGACCTGTACAAACTTCCACTCCCCATTTATATTATGAATAAGGAAAATCTAATGAGAACTTGGGAGAATCCTAATCTTCTGGCGAAGATATTCAAATTCTTCACAAGGTAAAGGTATAGTGAAGATATCAGCGACTTGTTCTTTTGTACCAACTTTTTCAAGTTTGATATTCTTTTTAGCGACTTGTTCTCTAACAAAATTATATTTGATTGGAACGTGTTTTTTTTTCAAATGTGTTAGCCACCTATAATATTTTGTTATACCAAAAGGTGGCTAAGATCTTTTTGAGTCTCCAAGGAACAAATTTTATCACTAAAAATCGTTGGCTCTTGAAGTCTCTTTAAGGCCTCATGCCTCTGTCCCAAATCCTCATTTGCTGTCCCATTTTTTATACTCATGAATTTCTGCTGACTCCAACTGAAAGACTGCTGAAAGATCGCCATTTCTCCTCTTCTCAAAACCCTTCATCTGCTCCCCTTTTTCTCCATCAAAACTACCTTGTTTTCATAAGTCCTCTTCTTTCCATTTATGAAAATTTCCCCTTTCATAGTTAAAAACTCACTTTTTAACTATTTCCGAACCCCCAAAATCCATTAAAAAACCGTGAAAATCATAAAAAATACAAGTCTTTTTATAGACTTAAGCCCCTTGGGCTAAGACCTAAACCACTTCCCCAATACGCCCTCATCATAAAAAACCAAGCGCCAAACCCATGAAGCGCTAATCAAATCGAAAAGATTCAAGTGTGCATGTTTGTGAGCCATTTCAAAATATCGATTGCGATCAGCCCCTTTGTCCTAAACCGCAGTTCATATTGTTATTTCATTTACCCGTGGACCCGCAATCAGGCACTAAAATATTAAAAAATCCACCTCCGGTCAATATTTTCCTTTGTAAACCCAAAAACCCACTTTCCGAAGTTTTAAGTTAAAAACTTAAAGTCATATGTTTAAATAAAATGGGTTGATCAAAAGACCGATCGCGCAATCGCGATCGAAGAATTTAAAATGGGTTGATCAAAAAGACCGGGCCCGAATGTTTCGATTGCGATTGGCCCTAGTTATATAAAGCCTGGGTCCATGGTATTCCATACACCCCATGGCCCCGCAATCGGGCGCCAGCCTATCATATATATACTCCACCCATTTCACTCAAAACCTTGCTTTTTATTGAAATTTATGTTTTTCTTACCAAGTACAAGGGTCCCGCCGGTGCAAGAAAACAAAGGATCTAGGCTGACGATCTGATCTACAGATCGAACGGTTATCGCCCAATCGAAATGTTTTCAATCGCAAGTTTCCAATTGCATACTTTATATCTGTTCCCCCGATCGACCCGCCCCTCCGATTTACTCCCCGCCGTCGATCTGATCTGCAGATCGAATGGTTATCGCTCAATCGAAATGTTCCAATCGGAATGTTTAAATCGCACTGAAATTTTCAAACGCGTCCCCTTTTCTGCCACCTCCGATTGAGACCCTCCGATTGAATCTGGACCGTCCACGTGTCCAGATCGGACGGTCCGGAACTACTCCGACTTGTTCATCTCCCCGCTCTCCTTTTCGCCTCATCTACGCAAATCTCCACCGTTGGTTGCCTTCATCCGACGGCTACGCTCCTCCCCGCAATCTGAAGTAGTTTAAACCTATTTCCGCAGGATTTCTTAACTATTTTCGTGTTTTGCAGGTGTTTTAATGGTTTTCCATTGTATAATGAAAGAAAGCCGAGGGTTGGGAAAGACGTTTCCTGCGCCTTCAAGCTGTTAAAGAGAACCATCTGCGAGGTTTTGCTCCATTGTTTTCTCAATGCTTCATGGGCATTGATGCCTTTTAAAAAGCCTAGCGCGGCCTGCACATCGACAAGACACTGTTTTGATTCAAAAACAGTTAAAGAGTATCAGTTTGAAGACAGAGCATAGTAGATGAAGATTGAAGACATTTTTGTGGGGATTACGGCTAAGACAGTTATTAAAAGCCTAATCCCCAATTTGAAACACAGTTTAAAAGAAAAATCATAAATGTTTTGATGACAGAAAGGTTTCCACCGCTTCAACTAAGGAGAATTGATTCCTCAGCTACTACAAAGAGCCACCTGTTGCCTCAAACCTTTCAAACAGAGGCCGAAGTTATTGATTCAGGGAATATCTGCCTCCAGCACTACCAAGAAGTTAATTCTGCCAAAGGAGTGTAATAAAAAATAGCTGCAGAGTTGCTCCGGACGGAACATAGAGCCTCAAAGTCAAATAAAGCTCCCGCCGAGCTTTGATATTAATTGTAAAACATTAATACAGTGATCCACCTGTACACTTCTCCATCGAACCCCTCAAGAGACCGAGAAGTCATTTAATCTGTATTAATGGTTCACGAGATATTTTTGTTAGTTCTCACCTCCTCATCTTCTTATAAGTACTTCTGCATAAGATGAGAAGGTTGGTTGCTGTTTGATCACAAGTTGTAATATTGAAACTCTCTGAAATAAATATACAAGTCTGTTGAAGTTGAAAATAATTTGGAGTCTTGGATGTCTTGATGATGATGTTGCATGTCTGTCCCTAAGAAGGCTCTATCATTTGATCCATGAGCTTGGCTGTTGGTGAAGTGCTCTGAACTGTTAAATGTTTTTCCTTGTTTTCATTATGTTCCATAATTTCTTACTACAGTAGGCTGAAATTTTTAGGCTAAGAAATGACTCCTGGAAGCACCTTAGACCTGTTCACCCTTCACTGTTTTATGTTTTCTTCTGCTGAAGTATTTTAGAGGCTTTAAAACTTCTCTTTAGTCTTCATGCTCGTTTATTTCCTTGATAGCTCAAACAGTCGGTTTCAGCATGTTATGGTTCTCCCTGCTTGTCTGCCATCACTTGAAAGCCATTATTGAAATCTCCCTTCGAAGTACCATTGTCTTAAGTTAACCAAAGAGGTCGGTTTTGATCTTACCCTTTGCCCCTGCTTAAACAGTTGTTTTGAAGGTCTTTATAGTTGCAAACACAGATGTTATTTAGGTGTTCCCTCTTCTATGAATGCAACTATCAGTGAATCTTTTATGTTTTCTAAATCATTTAAAATAAGATCTTTGAGGAAATAGGGTGTTCCCCGAATCTTAGATTTCATTTTAGAAGTTGTCTTGAAATCATTATTTTCTTAAAGAATGTTTGTAGAATTTATGGTTAGCCCTGTCTATTAAATATCTCTTTATTGATAAGTCATGTTTCTCAAGTTCCCTTTGTTGAGAATTAAATTTCTTTTTCCAAATCATTAATGTCCATCTCATTCCAAAACAAAAGATCCTGTGGCCAAGTTAGATTTTCCCTTTGATATCCCATATCTCTTGAAGAGTTTGTCATGACCTTATTTTGACTCCATTGCCCAATGAACCGGATATTTCCTCTTTCTGTCTATCTTTCCTAGACCTTTCATATTCTGCTGTGTCAACTCAACCCAACCCAACAAACATCTGCATGTAATAACTAGTCTAAAATCCATAACCAAAGCAAACAAGATAAACCTTTGCAAACAAATATTTGAGAGATCCCTCTCTGAGAACAGGAGGACTAGATCCTGGAACTCTAAAGATTGGTTCTGATGTTGCCTTGTCTTTTGATTTGCCAAACTGTCAAAACACGGGACACCAACAAAATGCATGATAGGATTCTTGGAGATGCTGATGGCACTGGTGTTATCAGAGAAGATGGAAATAGGCTCATTGAATTGTAATTGAATATCTTGCAAAGTTTTTTTCATCCAAAGGACTTGAGTACAACAAGTTGCCGCTGCAATGTATTCTACTTCTGCTGTAGATAACGAGATTGAGGTTTGCTTTTTGCTCAACCATGATACAAGACAACCACCTAGATATAATGCTACTCCACTAATACTCTTATGATCGTCAATGCTTCCTGCCCAATCTAAATCTGTAAAGGCTTGAATAATGATATTTTTATCCTTGGGATACCACAAGCCATATTCTGTTGTGCCCTTTAGATATCGAAGAATTCTTTTGATGGCAATAATATGTGATTCTTTTGGTGCTGCTTGGAATCTTGCTACTTTTCCAACTGCTTGCATAACATCTGGCTAGGAGGCTGTTACATATAGAATACTACCAATCATTGATTTGTACAATCTCTGATCCACATCCTTAGATGAGTCGTCTATGCTCAATTTGCAACCTGTTACCATTAGAGTAAGGACGGGTTTGCAATCTTCCATTTTGAATTTCTTGATCATTTCCTTGATGTATTTGACTTAAAATATAAATATTCCTTTCTCTTGCTGAGATATTTGAAGCCCCAAGAAGTATGTAATCTCACCAAGTAAAGACATCTCGAGCTCACTTTGCATCTTAGTATCAAAGTTATTACTTAGTCGATCATCATTGCTACCAAATATTATATCATCCACATATACCTCAAAAATTCTTAAATTATCTTTATCTATTTGTACATAAAGATTGCTATCAGAAGTACCTTTCTTGAACCCTTGTTGACATAGATATCCATCAAGACGAGCATACCATGCTCTGGGAGCCTGCTTGAAACGATATAGAGCCTTCTTTAACCTGCATACATAGTCTTCTTTTTATGAAGTAGAAAACCTTCAGGTTGTTCGATGTAAACTTCTTCTTCTAATTCGCCATTCAAAAATGCTGACTTAACATCCATTTGGTAGAATTCTATTTTTCTTGAACATGCATATGTGAGAAACATTGGGATGGCTTCCATTTTGGCAACTGGTGCAAATGTTTTGTCGAAATCAATTCCTTCCACTTGTGCATAGCCTTTGCAAACCCATCTTGCTTTGTTTCTGGTAACCTGTCCATCTTCATTCAAATTGTTCTTGAAACTCGTTTAGTCCCAATGAAGTTTTTATCTTTTGGTCCTGGAACTAATTCCCAGGTGTTATTCTTCTCGATTTGATGCAATTCTTCATTCATAGCTGCTACCCAATGTTCATTATGGTTGGCTTCCTCAAAAGTACTAGGCTCAAATGTTGCTAGAAAAGCAATGTGAGCTTGATGTGATGAATGAAGTTGTCGACCTTCATTTATGTCACCAATGATTTGATTTGATGGATGGTTATTTTGAATCCATTATTTTGTTCTCTTTAGAGGAGCTTCTTGTTGTTGTTCCGGTATATCTTGATGATCATTATTTACTTCTTCCTGGCTGATATTTGCTTCTTGTTCTAGAATTTTCTCTATGTCTTTTTCAGCCTCTATCTCAAGTTTCAAAGATTCTAGATCCTCATAATTATTCATTAGAACACCATATTCATCAAATGTAACATTTAAGCTCTCCACTATATGTTTTCGTCTTAGATTGTGTAATATCCCAGATGGGATATTTTAACTAAAAATGCAGAAATTGACTTGAGCAGCAAAATAAATGGAAATAAACACACAACCACCAATATAAAAAAATGGATGTCAATAAAATCACTGAGCCATTTTATTAATCCATGGTAAAAAGTACATCAACATAAAGGAACAGCGGAACCCGAACTTGCCAAGCAAGCAAAGCAAAACCCAGAAAGATCTCTGGCCCAACTGATGAATGACACTGGAAATGATGTAGATGGCTCGACAAGAAGACTGCTGCAAAGCGACTAAGGCAAAAGCTGTCACTGAACCCACTGAAGCACAAGTTGAAGATCTAAATTATCCTCACACCAATCCCTAAAGCTCTGCGAAACTTCTGAATGAAGTCTCCTCAAGAGAGTTGGGTTTTCGTCCAACACTCACAAATCACCCGAGAGTTTCCATCCTAGGGCTACGGCTGAAGTAGAGAACCACGGTCTCACACTTATCATATAATAAAATAACATGATCCCAAATATATCCCTCAATGGCCTCCTCCCTTTCTTTTATAGATCTCTTGGAGCCTTCTAGAGCCTTATTTTAATATTATTTTATTCATGGAGGACTTTTCCCTCTTATTAAAATATTCCTTTTTAATGCAGAAAAGGGTAAATCGGCTACCACGCCTCCTTCGGTCACTGAAACTCGTGTCCAACCATCCCATAATGTAGGTATACTCATCCCAGTTCCAATGAGCTATTACACTAAGGTGTTCCATCATGTATTCGTCTCGGAATGCCACCTTGAGCATAATCAGCTGAGTTAAGCCCACAAATAACTCAAATTTTTGAAAGTTGTCGGAATGCACCGGAACAAAAGCCAAACTACTCAGATGATTGAATATATCAAGAAAATGCCACCCGACTGCATAGGAACTCCTAAAATCTCCTCAAAAAATCCTTGGGCCCTCTAATGACACCAACTTGTGCCTATGACCGGTTTGCTCCTAACTCTAGAAGTCCATCCTAGCCCTGTCATAAGTGACACCAAAAAAAGGAATATTACAGACCTTCCACCCCAAGATTGCTTGCCCTGAAGCAATCCAAATATGTGGGCCACCATATTGGCCTGATGTAACTAAGACTCAATGCCTGGATCCCATACAAACCCCTGGGTGCAGCTATGCACCTATGTTAAGCCACTTGGAATAGACCCCTCAATGTCGGGATCCCAAATTGATCTCTCCTTGTTTCTATCAACAAAAAATCCTCCCAGACCCCAACGTCACCATGGCTAATCATTGCCCAAGTCCCATGGCTCGGACTACACACTACCTCAAGCTATAGATGATGCCCCATGAAATGAAGTCCGCCAACAAACATCAATGCTCCATGGCTCCTGCTGTGATGTACCACTAACTGTATAAGCTGCTCCACCAACTACGTACCAACTCATCACCTCTCTCCAATCCCAGTCCTAACTCAATCCCACTTTGATCCTGCTCTCCTGAAATTAGGATGGAGTGTTGAAGAAATGATAACCTATGCCCCACTACCAGCTAGAATCTGTAACATTTGCTATGTCTAAGGGCCCCTACTCTACTGTTATCCCTACGAAGAAAATCATACCATCAAGAGGGTACCAGCTCATGATCTCCCGCCAATCTATCCTGGAAGAAGAATCCAATGTAGTGTCAACTGCATACGGAATATGCCTAGAGAACTGTCACCAACTCTTAATCAACTCACGCTGCTATGTCCCGCCTGCCAACAAAAGATGCATGTAGAAGAAAGCCCATCCCTCTATAATGGGCCAAAGTGGGCAAGATATGCTGCAAGCACCATCGATGTACTCCTAGAGAGTGCTACTCCCTGGAAGTACTACAGCTCTGTAGACTGCATGTGCATCTATCTGTACCTCATCAGTGTGTCGGCCCAACAATGGATGCTCCACCATCTCCAACAGCTCATCCCTCTCTTGATCGAGAATGTAATGCTCCTGCTGTCTACTATCCCCTTGCAGAACTATCCCATCAACCTCCAACATCTCTAGAGGATATGGATCTGCAACTGCTATCATCGTACTTGGTGTCTGTGCATCTAACTGCTCCTCCTCAATGGCTGACCCCAAGGTTAGCTGCAAAGACTCAATGTGAGCCTCCATCCGATTCTCCCTCAAAGGACTATCATGCATGATGTGCATAGTATCCTCCTCTGCTGGCTCAGGCACCATCATATGTTTCTCTAGCTGAATCTTCACTAGTGACTCATCACCCAGAGTCTCTCCCGTAGAGTCCCCTGACTGCTCACCCTCCACACTGGGACACATCTCCATTCTACTGTCGTCATCTCTGCATGACTGCTCTCGCTCCCTTGAATCATCCTCAACTAATCCCATGGACTCATCTGGAGAAGATTCCTCACCCTAGCATACAGAAGGAATGCCCTCCTGTTCTACCTCTGCCACATCATCTACATCACTCAAGCATGAGTGATCAGGCCCCCAAGGTTCTTTGTAGATGAAGCAAAGTCCCTTCCTCCTCAGCTCATTCCTGCTGCCAGATCCACCAAACTGGAGCAGCTCCTCCCTGGTCAATTGTCTCCTGAGTAGCCTAATATTCTGCTCAACCAGACCTTGGGCTAGCTCATAAGCAGCGGGTGAGACCAAATTCTCTCTCCTCCAAATGCTTAGTAACCTAGTCTACAACTCCCGGTAAATGGCCTCACGGACTCCCATACATGACGACAGGATGGACTGCATGTGTGCTATGACTATGTCAGAATGATGCCTCCTAATACTAAAGAAGCATTGGAACATCTATAGAATCAAGCCACCACACTCAAAGTCAAACATGATATTATAAGTCCAGGTCATGGCCATGACTTCTAAAACCTTAAGCTTCCTCCCAAATGTAGGGCCTGCACAGCTGTCCAAATCCCGAAAGGTTTCTACTATCAATCTCAAAATTCTTTTCATAATGTCATCATTATAGGGAGGGAAGGGTGTTGTTATCCTCAAAATATCACTGAAACAAGAGGCAGTTATAAGCTTGACTCTCTCACTTGGATGTTCCAAGAATCTAGCTTGTACCAATGCAAGCATAGATGGCTCCAAGGCCCAATTTAAACTCCAATCAGATTGCTCTACCTTTGAAAGGCAGGATTCTAGTTTCTCTAACATGGGAAATTCATTTTCTAATCTTCCGCTCTTTAAGTCCATCCCAAGTGCATAAAGCCAATTTCCCACTTCTCTCTCTTTTATATGTACCTCCTTGGAGAAGGGTCTATTGTTTTGTTTCAAGGAACTAACTTTTGCATTGTTTAATCTTTTTGGTCTTTGGTTTAGATTGCAACCCACTGAGGCACTACTATTTTGATTTAGAATTTGTTTTAAAAACTTCATTGTTTCAATGAGATATATGGAAGTAATAGTGGTTTAGCTGGACTTGCACAAGGCAAGCCACAAGGACCAAGTGATGATTGCAAGGAAATCCAACCACTCCAATAGCAAGCTCCTCTAGAAACTGCACTGATGCTCCAACACTACACTGCTTCCTGACTTCGGCCTCTGATTTACCCATTGAAAACTGCTCAGAAAATTCTAGGAAATTGGGAAGGTGATTCTTGCCCAAAACCCAAAAAAACCCAGAAAGGGTTTCTTCTAATTCCAACCTTCAAAATTTTACCCTTTGTAGTTTGGCCCTCTTCCAATTTCATTTTCTACACTGCAACTGCTACTGTCAATCGTTGCTCTCCAAAATCCCAGCCAACCTCCTTATATGCAATCCTATCAATTTCCCAACACCCCAGCTCTAAAATCCCACCAATGCAACTCCCACAAATGAGCCTCCTCCAATGACTTCATAGGCCCTTCTAACCAAAATAGCTGCAGCTGAAAATTGGAAACCCGCAGGCTGATCCAATATTGAAGCTTTGATACCACTATAATATCCCAAATGGGATATTTTAACTAAAAATGCAGAAATATACTTAAGCTGCAAAATAAATGGAAATAAACACACACCCACCAATATAACACAATGGATGCCGATAAAATTACTGAGCCATTTTATTAATCCATGGTAAAAGGTACATCAACATAAAGGAACAGTGGAACCTAAGCTTGCCAAGAAAGCGGAGCAAAACCCAGAAAGATCTCTGGCCCAACTGATGAATCACACTAGCAATGATGTAGATGGCTCGACAAGAAGATTGCTGCAAAGAGACTACGGCAAAGCTCTCACTAAACCCACTGAAGCACAATTTAAAGATCTGAATGATCCTCACACCAATCCCTGGAGCTCTACGAAATTTCTGAATAAAGTCTCCTCAAGAGAGTTGGGTTTTCGTCCAACACTCACAAATCCCCCGAGAGTTTCCGTCCTAGGGCTACGACTGAAGTAGAGAACCACAGTCTCACACCGATATCCCTTAATGGCCTCCTCCCTTTCTTTTATAGATCTCTTGGAGCCTTCTAGAGCCATATTTTAATATTATTTTATTCATGGAGCACTTTTCCCTCTTATTAAAATATTCCTTTTTAATGCAGAAAAGGGTAAATCGGCTACCACGCCTCCTCCGGTCACTGAAACTCATGCCCAACCATCCCATAATGTAGGTATCCTCATCTCGGTTCCAATGAGCTATTAAACTAAGGTGTTCCATCATGTATTCCTCTCGGAATGCCACCTTGAGCATAATCAGCTCAGTTAAGCCCACAAATAACTCAAATTTCTCAAAGTTGTCAGAATGCACCGAAATGAAAGCCAAACTGCTCGGATGATGGAATATATCAAGAAAATGCCACCCGACTGCATAGAAACGCCTCAAATCTCCTCCAAAAAGCCCCTGGGCCCACTGATGACACCAATTTGTGCTTATGATCGGTTTGCTCCTAACTCTAGAAGTCCATCCTAGCCCTGTCATAAGTGACACCAAAAAAATGAATATTACAGATTATAGCATTTATAGGCCTTTTTTTTGCGTGAGTAACCAACAAATATAACTTCATCAACACGTGATTCAAACTTACCCAAATTTTGATCTCTCTTTTGATATAACATTTGCTTTTGAAGATTCTGAAATATTTTACATTAGTTGGTTTTCCTTTCCATAATTCATATGGGGTTTTGTTGCAATTATTTCTGAGAAGACGTCGGTTGATAATGAAGACTTTCGTATCAATTTCTTGAACCCAGAATTTTTCATCCAATTTTGAATCCTTCAACATTGTTCTACCCATTTCATGTACGGTTTTGTTCTTTCTTTCAGCAACTCCATTTTGTTGAGGTGTTCATGGTGATGAAAATTTTCTTTTTATTCCATTTTCATCACAGTTTTGCTGAAATAATTTGGAAGTGAATTCTCCGCCATTATCTGATCTTAGACACTTTATTTTCAAATCAGTTTCATTTTTTACCAAATCCTTGTAGATCTTAAAGCACTCAAATGCTTTAGATTTTTTCTTTAGGAAACTGATGGCTGTCATCCTGGTATAGTCATCTATCATTAACATGAAGTATAATTCTCCATCTAAGCTTTTTGTTCTCACAGTACCACATAGATCAGTATGTATCAATTCCAATCAATGTGATGCAAAGAGTTCTTTTGTTTGCTTGCCGTGCCAACAGGCCTCACATTGTGTGTTGGAAGGTTTTGAGATTTTCGACATTTCTCGTACTGTTTCCTTTTTTCTTATCCTGACGATATTTTCAAAGTTTATGTGACCCATTCGTTTGTGCCATAACCAGCTTTCATCTTCTTTATCTAGTAGACATGCTTTAGCTGCTTCATCCAGAACACATATGTCATTTGGAGCTCAACTTGCTGTAGCCACAATTTTTCCATACCTGCCTTTCCCGATTTCACATTTTGTAGAGTTGAATAGTATTATGTCCTTGATCACACATTTCTCCAACAAATGAGCAGATTTTGATTCATGTTTTCAACCAATAGAACATTCTTGGCCATAACATCTTTACTTCCAAGAGTGGCGATACGTGATCCTATAAAATTTGAAGATCTATCATTTCCAAAGGATACAGCTCCATCCTTCTTCTCTTTCAGAGATACAATTTTCTTTCTATCTCCAGAAAAGCTTGACTCTCTCACTTGGATGTTCCAAGAATCTAGCTTGTACCAATGCAAGCAAAGATGGCTCCAAGGCCCAATTTAAACTCCAACCAGATTTCTCTATCTTTGAAAGGCATGATTCCAGTTTCTCTAACATGGGAAAATCATTTTCTAATCTTTCGCTCTTTAAGTCCATCCCAAGTGCATAAAGCCAATTTCCCACTTCTCTCTCTTTTATATGTACCTCCTTGGAGAAGGGTCTGTTGTTTTGTTTCAAGGAACTAACTTCTGCATTGTTTAATCTTTTTGGTCTTTGGTTTAGATTGCAACCCACTGAGGCACTGCTATTTTGATTTAGGAGTTGTTTTAAAAAATTCATTGTTTCAATGAGATATATGAAAGTAATAGTGGTTTAGCTGGACTTGCACAAAGCAAGCCACAAGGACCAAGTGATGATTGCAAAGAAATCCAACCTCTCCAATAGAAAGCTCCTCTAGAAACTGCACTGCTGCTCCAACACTACACTGATGACTGACTTCAACTTCTGATTTACCCACTGAAAACTGCTCAGAAAATTCTAGAAAATTGGGAAGGTGATCCTTGCCCAAAACCCAAAAAAAACCCAGAAAGGGTTTCTTCTAATTCCAACCTTCAAAATTTTACCCTTTGTAGTTTGACCCTCTTCCAATTTCGTTTTCTGCACTGCAACTGCTACTATCAATCGTTGCTCTCCAAAATCCCAGCCAACCTCCTTATATGCAATCCTATCAAATTCCCAACACCCCAGTTCTAAAATCCCACCAATGCAACTCCCACAAATGAGCCTCCTCCACTGACTGCATAGGCCCTTCTAACCAAAATAGCTGCAGCTAAAAATTGGAAACCCGCAGGCTGATCCAAGATTGAAGCTTTGATACCACTGTAATATCCCGAATGGGATATTTTAACTAAAAATGCAGAAATATACTTGAGCAGCAAAATAAATGGAAATAAACACACATCCACCAATATAACACAATGGATGCCAATAAAATTAATGAGCCATTTTATTAATCCATGGTAAAAAGTAAATCATCATAAAGGAACATTGGAACCTGAGCTTGCCAAGCAAGCAGAGAAAAACCCAGAAAGATCTCTGACCCAACTGATGAATCACACTAGCAATGATGTAGATGGCTCGACAAGAAGACTGCTGCAAAGAGACTACGGAAAACGCTCTCACTGAACCCACTGAAGCACAATTTGAAGATCTGAATGATCCTCACACCAATCCCTGGAGCTTTACAAAACTTCTGAATAAAGTCTCCTCAAGAGAGTTGGGTTTTCGTCCAACACTCACAAATCACCCGAGAGTTTCCGTCCTAGGGCTACGGCTGAAGTAGAGAACCACGGTCTCACACCTCTCATACAATACAATAACATGATCCCAAAGATATCCCTCAATGGCCTCCTCCCTTTGTTTTATAGGTCTCTTGGAGCCTTCTCGAGCCATATTTTAATATTATTTTATTCATGGAGCACTTTTCCCTCTTATTAAAATATTCCTTTTTAATGTAGAAAAGGGTAAATCGGCTACCACGCCTCCTCCGATCACTGAAACTTGTGCCCAATCGTCCCATAATGTAGGTATCCTCATCTCGGTTCCAATGAGCTATTACACTAAGATGTTCCATCATGTATTCCTCTCGGAATGCCACCTTGAGCATAATCAGCTCAGTTAAGCCCACAAATAACTCAAATTTCTGAAAGTTGTCGGAATGCACCGAAATGAAAGCCAAACTGCTCGGATGATGGAATATATCAAGAAAATGGCACCCGACTGCATAGAAACTCCTCAAATATCCTCCAAAAATCCCCTGGGCCCGCTGATGACACCAATTTGTGCTTATGATTGGTTTGCTCCTAACTCTAGAAGTCCATCCTGGCCCTGTCAAATCAGTTTATTTTCAAATCAGTTTCATTTTTTACCAACTCCTTGTAGATCTTAAAGCACTCGAATGCTTCAGATTTTTTCTTTAGGAAACTGATGGCTGTCATCCTGGTATAGTCATCTATCATTAACATGAAATATAATTCTCCATCTAAGCTTTTTGTTCTCACAGTACCACATAGATCAGTATGTATCAATTCCAATCAATGTGATGCAAAGAGTTATTTTGTTTGCTTGCCATGCCGACAGGCCTCACATTGTGTGTTGGAAGGTTTTGAGATTTTCGGCATTTCTCGTACTGTTTCCTTTTTTCTTATCCTGACGATATTTTCAAAGTTTAAGTGACCCATTCATTTATGCCATAACCAGCTTTCATCTTCTTTATCTAGTAGACATGCTTTAGTTGCTTCATCCAGAACACAAATGTCATTTGGAGCTCAACTTGCTGTAGCCACAATTTTACCATACCTGCCTTTCCTGATTTCACATTTTATGGAGTTGAATAGTATTGTGTCCTTGATCACACATTTCTCCAACAAATGAGCAGATTTTGATTCATGTTTTCAACCAATAGAATATTCTTGGCCATAACATCTTTACTTCCAAAAGTGGCGATACGTGATCCTATAAAATTTGAGGATCCATAATTTCCAAAGGATACAATTCCATCCTTCTTCTCTTTCAGAGATACAAATTTCTTTCTATCTCCAGAAAAGCTTGACTCTCTCACTTGGATGTTCCAAGAATCTAGATTGTACCAATGCAAGCATAGATGGCTCCAAAGCCCAATTTAAACTCCAATCAGATTGCTCTACCTTTGAAAGGCAAGATTCCAGTTTCTCTAACATGGGAAATTCATTTTCTAATATTCTGCTCTTTAAGTCCATCCCAAGTGCATAAAGCCAATTTTCCACTTCTCTCTCTTTTATATGTACCTCCTTGGAGAAGGGTCTGTTGTTTTGTTTCAAGGAACTAACTTTTGCATTGTTTAATCTTTTTGGTCTTTGGTTTAGATTGCAACCCACTGAGGCACTGCTATTTTTATTTAGGAGTTGTTTTAAAAATTTCATTATTTCAATGAGATATATGGAAGTAATGGTGGTTTAGCTGGACTTGCACAAGGCAAGCCACAAAGACCAAGTGATGATTGCAAGGAAATCCAACCGCTCCAATAGCAAACTCCTCTAGAAACTGCACTGGTGCTCCAACACTACACTGCTGCCTGACTTCACTGAAAACTACTCAGAAAATTCTAGGAAATTGGGAAGGTGATCCTTGCCCAAAACCCAAAAAAACCCAGAAAGGGTTTCTTCTAATTCCAACCTTCAAAATTTTACCCTTTGTAGTTTGGCCCTCTTCCAATTTCGTTTTCTGCACTGCACCTGCTACTGTCAATCGTTGCTCTCCAAAATCCCAGCCAACCTCCTTATATGCAATCCTATCAATTTCCCAACACCCCAGCTCTAAAATCCCACCAATGCAACTCCCACAAATAAGCCTTCTCCAATGACTGCATAGGCCCTTCTAACCAAAATAGCTGCAGCTGAAAATTGGAAACCTGCAGGCTGATCCAAGATTGAAGCTTTGATACCATTGTAATATCCCGAATGCGATATTTTAACTAAAAATGCAGAAATATACTTGAGCAGCAAAGTAAATGGAAATAAACCACAGCCACCAATATAACAAAATGGATGCCGATAAAATTACTGAGCCATTTTATTAATCCATGGTAAAAAGTACATCAACATAAAGGAACAGTGGAACCTGAGCTTGCCAAGCAAGCGGAGCAAAACCCAGAAAGATCTCTAACCCAACTGATGAATCACACTAGCAATGATGTAGATGGCTCGACAAGAAGACTGTTGCAAAGAGACTACGGCAAAATCTCTCACTAAACCCACTGAAGCACAATTTGAAGATCTGAATGATCCTCACACCAATCCCTGGAGCTCTACGAAACTTCTGAATAAAGTCTCCTCAAGAGAGTTGGGTTTTCTTCCAACACTCACAAATCACCCGAGAGTTTCCATCCTAGGGCTACGGCTGAAGTAGAGAACCACTGTCTCACACCTCTCATACAATAAAATAACATGATCCCAAATATATCCCTCAATGGCCTCCTCCCTTTCTTTTATAGATCTCTTGGAGCCTTCTCGAGCCATATTTTAATATTATTTTATTCATGGAGCACTTTTCCCTCTTATTAAAATATTCCTTTTTAATGCATAAAAGGGTAAATCGGCTACCACGCCTCCACCGGTCACTGAAACTCGTGCCCAACCATCCCATAATGTAGGTATCCTCATCTCAGTTCCAATGAGCTATTACACTAAGGTGTTCCATCATGTATTCCTCTCGGAATGCCACCTTGAGCATAATCAGCTCAGTTAAGCCCACAAATAACTCAAATTTCTGAAAGTTGTCAGAATGCACCGAAATGAAAGCCAAACTGCTCGGATGATGGAATATATCAAGAAAATGCCACCCTACTACATAGAAACTCCTCAAATCTCCTCCAAAAAGTCCCTAGGCCCGCTGATGACACCAATTTGTGCTTATGATCGATTTGCTCCTAACTCTAGATGTCCATCCTGGCCCTGTCATAGGTGACACCAAAAAAATGAATATTACAAATTATAGCATTTATAGGCCTTTTTTTTTGCGTGAGTAACCAACAAATATACCTTCGTCAACACGTGATTCAAACTTACCCAAATTTTGATCTCTCTTTTGATATAACATTTGCTTCTGAAGATTCTGAAATATTTTACATTAGTTGGTTTTCATTTCCATAATTCATATGGGGTTTTGTTGCAATTATTTCTGAGAAGACGTCGGTTGATAATGAAGAATTTCGTATCAGTTGCTTGAACCCAGAATTTTTCATCCAATTTTGAATCCTTCAACATTGTTCTACCCATTTCTTGTACGGTTTTGTTCTTTCTTTCAGCAACTCCATTTTGTTGAGGTGTTCATGGTGATGAAAATTGCCTTTTTATTCCATTTTCGTCAAAGTTTTGCTGAAATAATTTGGAAGTGAATTCTCCGCCATTATCTGATCTTAGACACTTTATTTTCAAATCAGTTTCATTTTTTACCAACTCCTTGTAGATCTTAAAGCACTCAAATGCTTCAGTTTTTTTCTTTAGGAAACTGATGGCTGTCATCCTGGTATAGTCATCTATCATTAACATGAAATATAATTCTCCATCTGTGGAGCTATAAAAAGGGTCTCTTTCACCTCTAATTACCTCACATTAATATGTCAATCCGGGAGCGTTTTGTTATTAAAAAGAGTGACTCAATCCGAGGCTATCATTTTTCAGAGTAATGCTAGTAGTACAGTGCTTAAGAAATACAAGAGTAAACGGATGCTTGTCTATAACTAAATTACTTCAAAGAATAAATCACACACTCAGAAAACTCAACAGTTTATCAGTCAAGGGTTCGGCAGTGATAACCCATCCCTTAAGAAACTGATGGAAAGGAAACTAGAGCATAGACCATGAGCCTGGGAGCTAGACAGTGACTGCCAATGCTCACTACAGCCTTAGATCATCTCTCACACCAAACCAACAACTGCAAGTAAATGGAACAGCAAAGCGAATAAAGGATTGAACAGCAATTCTGGAATAGAACAGCAAATCTAAAATGGAACAACAATTGAATAACTAAGTCCCGCGGGTTGTAACCAAACTTAATCTATTAACTCAAATACTCTCTTTGCAATCAAATAACATTCTTTCACTCTAAAGGCAATTCACACAAATCACACTAAAGGAACAACAATAACTATTAATGAATTATGAAACAGTACTGATAAATCAGAAACGCACACAACACAAACGTTTAGTATAACAGCTCTGTAACATAACAGTAAGAACATGCAATTAACTCTTGAAAGGATTAATAACTTGATGCGGAGTCAACACACGATTCTATCTGTAAAAACCTCAATGATTCAATCTTTAACAGAGCATGTAATATGAACTTATAAAGCATATCAAATCACCAAATAATACTGATAAACAAACCACACAGAAGTAAAGTCGTAATGGTACAGAAGCAAGTGTCCTTCGGGGCCGGGCCCTTAGCCTCCAAGGATACACCGCTTGAAGTTAATCCAGACGCGGAGATGAAATAATCACCAAGCTTTTATTAATGCATCGGTCAAAAATACATTGAACCAGTTCTCAACGAAACTTAATAATCAAAGCTGATGTTTTACAGAAAATTACATAAAAGCGTATCCTTCATCTCTATATCTATATCCCAAGCTTAACAGTGCTGTCTCTTTATATAAAGATGACGGCGGAGATGTCCAAGTAACAAGGTAAATAAAGCAGCGATCCCTCAGGATCGAAGATCCTGAGGGATTCGCCAAACTGTTAACTCTTCATCCTGTCTTTTCTTTTGCGCTGAGCTGGTGTCTTCTCCTTCTTTTCCGAGCCGATTTGCTTTGATCTGTTTATCTTTGTTTGCGTTCGGTTCTCGTCCAGAGGGACAGCAGTTATCTCGACTTTGTCCTTTCCTTTGGAACGGCAATTCCTCGTTTTCTCCTTTTCCTGTATAGAAAATAACCATTATCAGTGGCTAAGTCTTGCATATCAATTCTCACATGTTTTGTTATAGTTCCTTATTACTTTCCAAATTCATGACACAAAAAGGTTCACAAATTCTATTAAAAAGCCACTTAAATAATCATGAAAAGCATACCTTTTTAGTACTCCACACACCCCCCTGCTTACCTTGTTTCATGTCCTCATGAAAACATTGTAGTTGACATGCAATGCAGTGAGAGAATATGCTGGAGAAGGAGTCTCATGCGGAGGCCTACAACCATGTTGAGTGATTAGATAGTCAAAGAACTGACCTGTTTGCCCCTCAGGCATATCATACAGGGCCTGGTATATGGGTGCAGGGTGCCAAATAATTGGAGTGCGAAATCTATATCCTAACCAGGATGACCCTGCTTTCAGAATGCTCTCGCCATAGAGGTTCAAATGGTCGGCAGCTAACTCAAAGTTCTCATACTTAAATGGTTCTCTGAGCTGGATGTTTGGATCAGAGATTCGGTATCGAAATTTGGCTGCATTAATGGCCAAATCTTTGATGGAAAGAAAATACTCTAAACTCTCTCGAATGAGTGCCTCATGCATGGGTCCTAATGTTTCAATGGCACCAGGATCCCTTATAAGATTTCTATGAGCTTTCCACAACTGTACTGGGTTCCTAGGCTCAGCCCTAACCCGTAAATCTAGACCATTTTCCTGACCCTGGAAAGTATCATAGGTTTGAGCCACTTAATCTGATTAACCCTGAATGAAATGAATGCTTGGAATTGGATGTCTCCAATGAAAGGGCCAGGGTTTAATTCAGTCTCCTGACTTAGCACAAGGTCGTGCAAATAAAGTTCACACAACAATCTCGGGACTTTCACTCCATAATGTTTACAGCAGTCTATAAAGTCATTGACAGTGTTGATTTGTATAGGGGTGCCTGCTTTAACAGCTTTTATTTTTAATTGTAAATACCGTTCTAATAAAAACAGAGCATAGTTTTTAGCAGGGGCCCTACATGCTAAAACATCATTGTATAAATAACACAAGTCATTCATCTGTTTGATAACAGTATCTAGTCTACGGGTTACCTGTGCAACTTCCTCTTGTTCCTTTTTCCACCCTTCAAAGGCCTGGCTTTTAGATTGACTGACGTCCCTTAGTTGCTGCTGTAACTCTTCATATTTTTCTCGGGGAACCGTTTGCTCTCTAAGCTGTTCGGCTTCTTGCTGGGCTTGCTTCACCATCTTATGCAAGGTTTTCGTTTTCGGATCTTTTTTCCATAGGTCGGTGGAGGCCGGGAGTTTTACCTGAACTTTCTTATTATGCTGTTTGGAGTTCAGAACCCTTATTACCCCTGAGGGTGGTGCCTCTGTCTGAATTTGTTTGTCACTGACCCTTGTATCATCCTTTTCTGTTTTAACGCGAACACCCGTCTGTTCCTCGGCATCAATTGGAACGGCAGCTGGATTCTCAGTAGGGTTTTGAACAGCAGGCCGCTTGTTGGCCTTCTTTTTCCTCCCTCCAGTATTTCTTACCTTCTGGTTCTTTTTCAGAATCCTAATTTGTTGTCTGAGCTGGGTTATCGTATTCAACAATTTACTCCGTTCCATCCGCAACTTCTTAATTTCCAGCGTTTCATTCGAAGGAACAACAGTCTGTCTGCTACGGACGGGATCATGACTAGTTGCTAAATCTTCCTCTTGGGGTTCTTCCTCACTGCTCTGCTCTGGATGTTCTGGGGTAGGAACCTCGACTGGTTCTGTCTCTTCCTGAGCAACTGCTGTTTCTGCTCCTACTCCCTCTAGAATTTCCTCTTGTGACCTGGGAACAGATTGTTCCCGTTCAATATTTTCCTCCTCTTCATCATGAACAGGCATGTTTTCTTCTTGGGGTTTGTCGTGGGGGTCCTCTGAACTAGAAGGTTGACCATACTTACTCATATTGGCTAGGACTGCGGCCAAGTCATCATCTCCCAGTAGGTCTTGTAATGGGCCATCTTCCTGCTGTCCCATTTCTTCCTCCTGTTCAGTTTCTGCTTCTATTTCTGTTCCCGAAGGCTCGGCTGCTTCTTCTTCGGGTTGCTCATCTTCAATTATCACTGGTTGGCTGGTGCTTCCCTGAAGCTTTTCCAGCCTTCCTCTTATCCGAGCCAACCGGGCTGATTTTCTGGGCTTATCTATGCTTCCTCTCATCTGAGCTAACCGAGCTGATTTTCTGGGTTCCTCCGGTTGCTCGGGTGGATCGATGGCATGCTTTCGCTTTGCCGATTCTTGATGTATCTCTGGTTGTTCCGATGTACTAGCAACATGTTCTCTGCGTTTTGCCGGACGCTCTGGTGTGCTTATAGAATGTCTACGTTTTGGGGATGGCTCTGTCAATCCCCCCTCAATCATTGCAATCAGCTCTTCCCAGCTGCTCTGCTGCTGGGTGAGACCATAACTAACAACTAGTCGTATCAACCCATGGTGACTAACGACTGAATCTACGTGCTGTGCCTTTTTTATACTTTGTGCAGCGTCATGCAGTAATGAGTTCAGGAGTGCCGGTAAATTTACAGAGCATTTCTGCTTTAAAACAGCTAAGAGTTTAAGATGTCATGGTGTTACCACGTCTTTCCTTCCTTCGCAGGTAATGTAGCTCTGCACTGTTCTTGCTAGCTCCGTCCAGGGTTCTCCTAGGGTTGCTGGCAGAACTCCCTTCCCCTTAATTGTCAAATTCTGGCCTTCGTCCTGGAAAATTTCCATGACCTTCTGTAATCGTTCCTTTTTTAATGTCCATACCGGTCCGGTGGCTGGTAGTCCTGAAACTTCTGCAATTATGTCATCAGTGACCACTATCCGCTTCCCCCTTACTGTGGAGTGATCATCCTGTAGGTTCTGCAAAAATTCCATCGCTACTGTTTCATTGGACTCCTGTAGGTGATTGAAATAATTCAACCATCCTGCTCTTTCCAGGATCTCCTGGGCAGCAGTGGAGATCGTCAACTGTTGAGGCTCGCTTCGAATTGCCCTTCCTCCCATAGTTTCACTGTAGATTCTAAATGGAACAACAACTACGTTTTCTGTATGAAACACAGAGAGGGTGATAATCGCAAGGTTTCGAAAAAACACAGAGTATGCAACAGTGCAACAGAAAGTAACTTGTGACAAAAATAGAAATGCCATGCCGTTAAACCATGCCAAACCGTCGTATACTAGCTTTCCCGAATAGTGAGCTGACACGTAATTCAGGGAATGATGAGGTTAACCTCCCCCCCCCGCAATGTGATAGGCTGTCCCAGCCGGAAAATAAAGGAGCGGCACCCGGTCTGCAATCAAGTCAGAAAGGAACAACATATGGAATTATGCCATGTTGAAAAAGGACAACGAATTACCGAAATCGAGGCGGAGAATTGATCGTGTATTATATAAGAGGCTGCTGTGTTATGATGTGAGGCTAATGGATAGGGCATGTATCGTACTTGCCAATCTCAAGTGGTCATGGTCACTTCCGTTGCCATGATTGGTAATGATAAATGTTCATGCGATATATAAATCGGGAAATGACATATGATTAGTTCCTAGGATATAAGAAACAAAAGAGTATTAGTATCTTACCCATTGGTGTAAGCAAGGTGACTTCAATACCATTAACAGTACTCTGCTGCCAACAGGTGTCCATAACCTTGGCAGAGTTGTTTTTTTCACCCTCGGAACCATAATCCTTTGTGTATACTTAGGAATGTTGTTATGTCAAAATGTAGACCATTATGCTGGCTTGGTGACCAGTTAACCATAATGCCATTCACGAGGAAGGAGCGAAACGTGGGCAGGCCGGCTCGTGATGAGACCTCCTGTTCCAAGGTTCGTTTATTTGATATACCTTTTGGACCATATCCCTGGTGTGGTGGCCAAAATGGGAATGCCACTTCACTTCCATCCTCATGATCATGGTAGGCTGGCTCTCGATGAGACCTCCTATCCTGCATTTGACACTTCACATATCATGTTCACATATTTTTTCTTTTTTCATAGAATACTTTTCCTTATTTATACACAAAGGGTGGTTCAACACTCCTTAAGAGTAGGAATGGTGGAAGAAGTCTTATTATCTCAATAGGAAGATATAAACTCTTTGCTCTTATTCCCAAGTACTAATAAAAAAGTTTAAGGGAATCGGCATGATAAAGATAACCAATCAGGAAAAATTAGTAAAACCATGTCAACAAAAGGTAAGAAATAAGTATGTCCTTCCATTTGTCCTCTTACTAATGCAGAGCCTTATAGATATAGCGATTTATGGTTTGCAGATTTCGGTATGTTGTGATTTTATATTTCATTGCACAAATACATAGCTGTATCTTAAAGACTAGAAAGAAGACGGGCAAGAAGCATCCTCAATTTAGATCAGCAAAAAGAATAAGCTGTTTCACAAGGAGAGCAGAAGTATGCGAGTGGTGTTCCTTAGGAAAAGAAACAACGACGGATGATAAAAAAACAGCAAAAATGCAAATGCCGTTCCTTTGGGAAAAAGGAACAGCAAAAATAAAAATACTAAAAAAACACTCAAAATGCCATTCCTTTGAAAAAGGAACAACAGCAATAAAAGAACGCTGTTTCTTTGAAGAAAAAGAACAGTGGTAACCAAAAGGAACAGCAGAAAATGTAACAATGCCGTTCCTTTGAAAAAGGAACAACAGAGATCCCGAATGCCGTTCCTTTAGAAAAGGAACAGCAAAACAGCAAAACCAACATAAAAAACACGCATATGCTATTTTTAGAAGAGCAAAAATCGAACTTTGTGAAAGAAAAGGAACAACAAAAATGACAAAAAAAAAAAATATTTAATTCAAGCTTATGTACAAGAACCACTCAAAAAAACAAGAACTTATGTACAAATTGCAAAAAAGAAATGAACCCTTAATGAATTACAGGTGAGGAAGATTTCTCTTCCTCTCCTAAGATCTCCATATCAGTGTCTCGGCGTAGCTGCTGGCAGAAGGATTCCCGAGTGAGTGGTTTGCGATAGAGACGGACTCGGTGGCCATTTACTTTGAATGCATATCCAGAACCATCAATGGTGATTAGAGTAAGGGTTTCGTTGTCATGCAACTTCTGGATTTCGTATGGTCCCAACCATCGAGTCTGAAGTTTTCCAGGGAAGTCCTGAAACCGAGAGTCGTATAACAGAGCCCAGTCTCCCTCATGGAAGACTTTGTTTTTGATGAGCACATCATGCCATTTAGCTCGCTGCTGTTGAATCAATGCTGTATTTTGTAGTGCAGAGAGCCTAATTTCGTCTAATTCATTGATCTGTTGTAGTCGATTGATTTGTGCCTCGCTTAGATCTAGGCCAACTTCCTGTGCTGTCCATAATGTTTGGATTTCGAATTCTATGGGAAAAATGGGTTGTTTTCCAAACACTAATTGATAAGGTGAGTAACCGGTGGTGCTCCTCCATGTGGTTCTATAGGCCCAGAGTGCTTCAGGTAATCGGGTAGCCCAATCACGCCTATGTGACGCAATGGTTTTCGTTAGGATTGATTCTATTATCTTATTGCTACTTTCTACCTGCCCATTCGCCTATGGGTGATATGGAGTAGTGATTTTATGCTGGACGTGATAATTGTTGAGTGTTGCGGCTAATTTATGCCCAACAAATTGTGGTCCTCCATCTGTAATTATTTCCCTAGGAAGGCCATAACGAACAAATAGATGGAACAGGAACTGTATGACAGAATCCTCTGTGGCTCTTGGCAATGCTTCTGCCTCAACCCATTTGGTGACATATTCTGTTGCCACCAAAATATATGTTTTCTGATTTGATGAAGGGTTGATGGGTGCAACGAAATCAAGAGCCCACCGCTCGAATGGTTCGATGACTAACTGTGGTTTCAGAGGCATCTCATCAGCTTGACCAGGTCGTCCTGCTCGCTGGCAGCTGTCACAGGCTTGGAAAAACTTCTTTGCATCTTTGAAGATCGTAGGCCAGTAATATCATGTCTGCAATACTTTATGTCCAGTTCTACGCTCAGCGAAGTGCCCCCCACACGGTCCATCGTGACAGGCTTTTAGGATGTCAAAGATTTCATCCTCTCTAACACATCGCCTGATATGCATGTCTGCTCCTGTGTGAAACAAATAGCCTCCAATCCACGAAAATCGAGAACTTTTCTGAATAATCTGCTTGTGCTCATTAGGAGTTAAATGTTTTGGTAATTTACCTACTGCGAGGTAGTTGGCAACATCAGCATACCAGGGTGTTTGAACGGCAACAGCAAACAGATGCTCATCTAGAAATTGATCTTCAACTGCTGCTGCATCGCTTGATTTTGGTATTCTTGAAAGAAAATCGGCTACAGGGTTTTCTTTGCCAGGCCGGTCCTTGATTGTGATGTCGAATTCCTGCAATAAGATTAACCATCGAGTTACTCTGGCATTTGTGACGGGCTTATTTGCTAAATATTTTATAGCAGAATGGTCTGTATACAAGATAACAGGATAGCCTGTAATATAATGTCTAAATTTATTGACAGCATGTATTACAGCTAGGAATTCTTTTTCAGTAACAGTGTAATTCAATTCAGCAGGGGATAAATTCTTGCTGATGTAATAGATGGCATATGGTTTTTTATCCTCTTCCTGCCCAAGGACTGCGCCAATGGCTGTATCTGAGGCATCAGATGATATCTGGAATGGTAGGTCCTAGTTTGGTCCTCGAAGGACTGGGGCTATGGATACAAGCTTCTTTAGATCCTCGAAAGCACGGTCACATTTGTCTGTCCAAAGAAAATCAACGTTACCAGTTAGTGCATATAAAGGAGCAGCAATGTGCGAATAATGCTCTATAAATCGTCTATAATAATCGGAAAATCCAAGAAAGCTTGGGAATAAGCAAAAGTATTTGGATTTTGGCCGGGTCTACCTGAATGCCTGCTGCTGAGACATAGTGTCCTAGGATAAGTCCTTCAGTCATCATCAAGAAACATTTTTCGTGGCTTAAGCAAAGCCTGGTAACAATGCAGCGTTGTAGGAATTTTTCTAGGGTGTCTAGAGCTGGATCAAAATCATCTCCATATGGTGTAAATTCATCCATGTAAACTTCAAGTCCATCATTTATTAAATCTGCAAAAATGCTAAGGATAGCCCTCTGAAATGTGGCAGGAGCATTACATAGGCCAAAAGGTAGAACTCGATAGGCAAATGTTCCCCAGGGACAAGTAAAAGTAGTTTTATCCTGGTCTTCAGGGGCAATCTGAATTTGATTGTATCCACTAAAGCCATCCAGGAAAGAAAAGAACTTCTTCCCTGCTAAAGTATCCAATACTTGATCTATGAAAGGGAGAGGAAAATGATCTTTCTGTGTTGCCTTGTTTAGTTCCCTATAATCCACACAAATTCTCCATTTTCCATTCTTTTTTGGTACCACCACAAGCGGAGAGACCCATTTACTATCAGAAATAGGGTAGATAAAATTAACATCTAAAAGCTTCTGAAGTTCAGTTTTTACGACATCTTTTAGATGAGGATTAAGTCTCCTTTGCGGCTGACGCACAGGTCTGGCATCTTTTTCTATATAAATGTGGTGTGTACATAATTGGGGATCGATTCCTTTCATATCGGGGTAGTCCCATGCAAATTCTTCTTGATATTTTGTTAACAAATGGATGAGCTTTGTTTCTTGTTCAGGTGTGAGATTAGCATTGATGTTTAAAGTTTTCCCCGGTGCAATTTCCACAGTTTTACTATGTGCAACAGAAGTAACAGGTATCGTTTGGTCATGAATATCTTTCAGGGGATCTTCTTCCAATTCATTATCAAATGTTGCTTCTATCATGTGACACTGTGTGCGAGGTTCAGTTTGAGTAATGAAATTATTAATGGCATCGTCTTCTGTTTGATCTTTAAAATCGAGTGCCTCTTGTATAGTTAATGGAGATCTGATGTTATCAGTAAGGTATGATACAGGGTGTTTATTAGTTTTGATCATTGTGACACTTGGCTGCGATGGAGGATATAGAACTAAATTTTTGCTATTCGGTCCTCTGGTTATGGTCATATTTCCCTACTGGCAGCCAATGTAGGCATCGGCAGTGGCAAGCCAAGGTCTACCTAAAATTAGCGGATGTCCATCAAGTCGGGTTTTTGGATTAATTATCAGGAAATCGGTTGGATACTCCCAGGATTCTACAGAGACCATGACATCATGTAGAGTACCCTCTGGTCTAACCATAGATCGGGCAGCCAATTCTAACAGAGTGGAGGTGGGTTCTACAGATGTAATGCCGAGCTTTTGGCAAGTTGTGGTTGTTAAAATATTAATTGCAGCCCCTAGATCAACTAAGGCATTAGACAGGGTCTGACCATAAATTTGAACAGTTATAATTGGATTCCCGGGGTCTTCATATTTAAGGGGTGTTTCTCTTCCAGACAATAGATCAGATAAAGTACCGACTACTTGGACTCTTGGATTATTTGTTATATTCCTCCTTGGTTTCTTTATGCACAATTCTTTGATAGTTTTGCGTATATGGGAATGTCTTGAATGGCTTGGAGGAATGGAATTTTTATGTACAGATTTTGTAATTCTCCCAGAATGTCAAAGTCAGGATATTGTATGGATCGAGGTATGGCTAATCGTTCTGGGAACGGAGGAGAGGATGTGGTTGCTTGATTATGAGTTTGTTGCTTATTTACATCCTCTTGTTGTAAATGATGTTCTCTGGGTAACTGATCTTCAATATGAACTGTTTTATCTCCCTCAGTTTCAATTATACGTCCAGATCTTAACTGAAGGTCATTGCACTCCCTCAAGTCGGGTCCTGTTTCTGGTGATTCTATGATTTGGATAGATTGGACCTGTCTGTTATTTGGATTGGGATCGGGTTGGGCTGGGAGTTGTGGTCTCAGGTTAGACTGGGGATTTTGCTGTAAAGCTGGCAAAGTAGGTTGAGGGAGCGGAATAGTTCCAACTAGGTGGTACATCGGTCTTTGCCAGCTTGTCTGCCAGGGTGAACTTTGTGAAGTAGAGGGAGTCCACTGTGAAGGGTATGGGCCATTTTGCCAATATGGTGGAGTATAAGGGAAATTCGGCCAACCAGTTTGGCTTGTTTGATTCAACCATGGATTTGAAGAAGGAAACGATTGTGGTGACCATTTTGTAAATGGGGGTTGAGATTGATTTTGCCACATACCATATTGTTGAGCATTATACTGTGGGGTTTGAAAGAAAGAGGTTGAGTCCGGAAACATACCAGGTTGTCTCGGCTGCCACTGGCGGCGCTGGTTGATCGAATTCACCGATTCTGGTTCTTCTTCTGCTTCCTTATATACCGCTTTCAATCCAGGAAGTGAGGGGCAGCTTTCCGTAAGGTGATCTTTTGTACAGATGGCGCATGTTTGGACTTTATCCAATGGACACTCCTTGTGGCTGTGTTTTTTTCTGCATCGGGGGCAGAAGATTGCCAAATTCTGTTCTGCCTCCAGCTGCTTCTGTTTAGCCTGCACAATATCAAGTTGTGTAGTTAGTGTCCCCATAATATCGGTTTTAAAATTTTCTAATAAATTTCCAATTTCTGCACGTGTTACTCCTTCTGCTGATACTTTCTTATCTCTTGCAAACCGATCATATTCTGTCGGTTTTATTCTTGTGCTGCCTCTCGAACTCCTGATACATAAGTCAAGGATGTCAGTAAAATTCTCTTGATAAATATCCCCTTTTCCCATA
Organism: Pinus albicaulis; assembly: GCA_034641835.2. NCBI lineage: Eukaryota > Viridiplantae > Streptophyta > Pinopsida > Pinales > Pinaceae > Pinus > Pinus albicaulis. Next base: position 317,759,157 of record CM076571.1, read on the forward strand.
ATGTTTAATGTTTCAATCCATTGTTCCTTCATGCCCCTCATTAATGCAGTTTTTAACACATTAACAGGTAAAGGTAGCGATGCATAAGGAGATCTTTGTAGATTATACTGAAAACGTTCCACATACTCCTCTAATGTTTCATTTGGTCTGGCTGACATTTGAAATATTTCGTCTTTTAATTCTCTAGAACTACAATAATCCTGGTATTTCTTTAAGAAGGATTCTTTCATTTGATCCCAATTGTTGACAACCCCGCCACCTAGCCCCATAAACCATCTTAAAGCAGCCCCTTTTAATGTAGAGGGAAATAATTTCAATTTTTGGGGATCGGTGGTGTAATCGTACCCCCTACATAACACATCGAATTCGAATAGGAATGCATCCGGATCTTCTGATGTGAGTACGTGAAATGTAGGGATATGCTGAAGAGGGATAGCTTTCATGGGTGCATTTTCTGCAGAATCCACTATAGGATATTGTAATGTAGAGGTTTGAGTATTTGGCTGGTTTTGAGCATTTGGCTGGTTTTGAGCCATGGGATCAAATATATGCCAATAACCTTCTGGGATATCTAGGAGGGTATTCCTAGGTTGAGTGGGAACTGTTTTGACAGGGATATTTTTAATAGCGCTTCCTTTATCTGGAATAATGGGAATACCAGGTGTCTGAGGGGATTGAATTCCTTCAACAATGACTTTCGCAGCACTCCCCTTATCTGGGCTATCTAAAGGTTGATTTATCTCAATAGGGGATTTTGGTTCCTTGGTTTCCCCTGTTTCTCCTTCTCCCTCACAAAAGTTGCTAGAGTTCCCTTCCTGCAATAATTCTGGAGTAGAATTTTCAATTTCTTGAAAGTCCTGCTCTTCAGTTTGACTATGCACCTCAGCGCAGGCTACAGATGGTGATCCTGTGGCCTGAAGGGAACTAGTAGGCGGTTTAGAAATGTTTTTCTTGAGGCCTACTGATGGCTGAGATTCTGTTTTCTTATAGATTTCGTCTATGAAGGTCGTTCGACCAAGGGTCACCGGCCCCTTAGCTTTTTCAGGCTTGGATGGGGGTTTGATATTCTTTTCTGGTCTTTTCTGCTTAGTCATGCACTCAAAAATGAACTACCAACTTCTATTCAAACAAAGCAAAAACAAATCTGTTAGGAAAGCGGATAGTGGAGCAGGTCTTTTACATGCTCCGCACGTAGGTTCTTACCTTCCGTTTTTAGGATCCAACTCCTCCCTAGCAGGCTCGTACACTACTCTGAAAAAGACAAATGGCTACACTCTTTCCGTGGCAACGGCGCCAAAATGTGGAGCTATAAAAAGGGTCTCTTTCACCTCTAATTACCTCACATTAATATGTCAATCCGGGAGTGTTTTGTTATTACAAAGAGTGACTCAATCCGAGGCTATCATTTGTCAGAGTAATGCTAGTAGTACAGTGCTTAAGAAATACAAGAGTAAACAGATGCTTGTCTATAACTAAATTACTTCAAAGAATAAATCACACACTCAGAAAACTCAACAACTTATCAGTCAAGGGTTCGGCAGTGATAACCCATCCCTTCGGAAACTGATGGAAAGGAAATTAGAGCGTAGACCACGAGCCTGGGAGCTAGACAGTGACTGCCAATGCTCACTACAGCCTTAGATCATCTCTCACGCCAAAACAACAAATGCAAGTAAATGGAACAGCAAAGCGAATAAAGGATTGAACAGCAATTCTGGAATAGAACAGCAAATCTAAAATGGAACAGCAATTGAATAACTAAGTCCCGCGGGTTGTAACCAAACTTAATCTATTAACTCAAATACTCTCTTTGCAATCAAATAACATTCTTTCACTCTAAAGGCAATTCACACAAATCACACTAAAGGAACAGCAATAACGATTAATGAATTATGGAACAGTACTGATAAATTAGAAACGCACACAACACGAACGTTTAGTATAACAGCTCTGTAACATAACAGTAAGAACATGCAATGAACTCTTGAAAGGATTTCAATAACATAATGCAGAGTCAATCCACGATTCTACCTGTAAAAACTTCAATGATTTAATCTTAACAGAGCATGTAATATCAACTTATAAAGCATATCAAATTACCAAATAACAATGATAAACAAACCATGCAGAAATCAAGTCGTAATGGTACAGAAGCAAGTGTCCTCTGGGGCCGGGCCCTTAGCCTCCAAGGATAGACCGCTTTAAGTTAATCCAGACGTAGAGATGAAATAATCACCAAGCTTTTATTAATGCATCGGTCAAAAATACAATGAACCAGTTCGCAACGAGACTTAATAATCAGAGCTGATGTTTAACAGAAAATTACATAAAAGCGTATCCTCTCTCTTTTTTCTTTTTAAGCTAACAGTGCCGTCCCTTTATATAAAGGCAACGGCGGAGATGTCCAAGTAACAAGATAAATAAAGCAGCGGTCCCTCAGGATCGAAGATCCTGAGGGATTCGCCAAACTGTTAACTCTTCATCCTGTCTTTTCTTTTGCGCTGAGCTGGTGTCTTCTCCTTCTTTTCCGAGCCGATTTGCTTTCATCTGTTTATCCTTGTTTGCGTTCGGTTCTCGTCCAGAGGGACAACAGTTATCTCGACTTTGTCCTTTCCTTTGGAACGGCAATCCCTCGTTTTCTCCTTTTCCTGTATAGAAAATAACCATTATCAGTGGCTAAGTCTTGCATATCAATTCTCACATGTTTTGTTATAGTTCCTTATTACTTTCCAAATTCATGACACAAAGAGGTTCACAAATTCTATTAAAAAGCCATTGAAATAATCATCAAAAGCATACCTTTTTAGTACTCCAAACCATCTAAGCTTTTTGTTCTCACAGTACCACATAGATCAGTATGTATCAATTCCAATCAATGTGATGCAAAGAGTTCTTTTTTTTGCTTGCCGTGTCGACAGTCCTCACATTGTGTGTTGGAAGGTTTTGAGATTTTCAGCATTTCTCGTACTGTTTCCTTTTTTCTTATCCTGAAGATATTTTCAAAGTTTATGTGACCCATTCGTTTGTGCCATAACCAGCTTTCATCTTCTTTATCTAGTAGACATGCTTTAGTTGCTTCATCCAGAACACATATGTCATTTGGAGCTCAACTTGCTGTAGCCACAATTTTACCATACCTACCTTTCCTGATTTCACATTTTGTGGAGTTGAATAGTATTGTGTCCTTGATCACACATTTCTCCAACAAATGAGCAGATTTTGATTCATGTTTTCAACCAATAGAACATGCTTGGCCATAACATCTTTACTTCCAAGAGTGGCGATACGTGATGCTATAAAATTTGAAGATCCATCATTTCCAAAGGATATAGTTCCATCATTATTCTCTTTCAGAGATACAATTTTCTTTCTATCTCTAGTCATATGCGTTGAGAAACCATTATCAACATACCAGACATCTTAGTTGTTTTCAGCCTTGAGAGTGAGAGCACAATTATCAGTCTTCTTCTTCTTCCATGTTCATTCGTTCTGTGGCTTCGAAGATTCTTCTGGAGGATTTTCAAGTCTCCAGTTTCTGGCTATGTATCCAAAGTTTCAACATTTGTAACATTCCATATTATTTCTTAAATGTTGAAATCTATTGATGTTTCGTTGAGCCCTGGGAGGTTTATATTTGACATATCTCCTGGAATTGTATTGGTTCCTAGGGTATGTGCGACATTCTACAGCTTTATGACCAAATTTTCCACATGAATAACAATAGCCACGAAAAATATGTTGGTACCTGGATGGAAATATTCGTCAAGGAATTGTCTTCCAAGGTTGTTCTTGTGAATCTTGTCCAATGAAGTCTACATGCATGTCAGATCTCATAGGCTCATTGTATTTTCTTGTAGAAGGTCCTGATTATTCTTCTTTGTAACCGAGGCCAGTTCTGTCATTGTAAGATCATTGATTGTTGATTAGTTCTTCCAATGCCCTTGAGCTGTTGGCATAGTTTTGGACAATTTTTCCCTTCTTCACTTCCTTACGCAGTGAGACTACTTTGTCTTCTAATGCTTCCTTTTCTTGGTTTCTTTCTTCCAACTTCTTTTGAATTGACTCTTCAATACATTTGTGTTCATCAACTTCAATTTTGAGACCTTGAACTTATTCTTCAAGAGTATTGGAATGGATCTTCTTAGCCTTGAGCTCTTTTATAAGCCTGATTGACTCAAAAAATTCTTCTATGGTCAACCCTTCTTCTTCGTTGTTTGATACCTCTTGTTTATTGTGCTTGGCCATAAACAATACTCTCTCATTGGCTTCTTATTCACTGTCATTGTCTTCATCAGATGATGAGCTATCTTCTTTAGAGAGAAAGTTCCTTTTGAATCCTTTATTTTTGCCTTGCTTGTTGAATTCCTTAAAGCCTTTCTTTCCTTTTGAGTTGCCATCACTTCTATTTGGACATTTTGCTGCGAAATCCCCAACTTCACCACAGCTGAAACATATCAATGGAAGTTTACCTTTGAATTTCCCTGACCAATTTTTAGTTTTCTCGTAAATTAAGCATATTCTCCATCTGAAATACCTTCTTCATCATCTTCCTTTTCTTCACACTTGCAGGTGCAGGAATTTTCCTTTGAAGGTTGTTTGTCCTTATTGGTTTTCTTAGATGCAATGAACGCAGTTTCTAGATGTGAGTACCGTCTTCTTCATCAAGTCTCATTGCATATGCTATGAGAACTCCATTTAATTCCTCTTTGCTGAGTTTGTGCAAATTTGCATTGTATTCTAAGACCGATACCTTTGGGTTGAATCTCCCTGGTAACATTCTAAGAATATTTCGTATAATAGTCTTGTTGTATGTTGTCCTTTGAGATGATTGTGGTCAATAATCATGCCAAAGCATCTAAAATGTTTTGTTTGTGTTTTGAAATATTTGGAGGACTAATGCATAAGATAAATTTTAATCAAACAGTTAAGGTTTTTAAATCTTGCAGATAATATCAGTAATTATAAGTGAGGCTACTTGTTTATCTCACATAGTGATTAAGATTTAATTATTTTATTAAGAGGACCTGTGTAAGAGAATATTATTATTAAATATTCAGATCGAATCTTCAATACATCATAACCTGGAAAAAATTTAAACAGTGTTCAAAGTTTCAACAAAATTTATCTAATATCATCAAGATATTGACAATTAATAAATTAAAGGGACTTAAATTAATAGATTGTCAAGTAAACCAATCTTTATAATGATAATAACTTCAGGAGGAATTATAAGGTTGCCAAAACATAGTCAACCTCACCTAGTTATCTTGATCATAATTAAATATACGAAGAAACAAATTCATTTAAGAAAACTCGAAAAACTTACAGAGGAAATACAGAGTTGTATGAAATAAGTTTAGAATCCTTCTTGTATTAATGATGATCAGAAAGACTTAATATAATTTCTGCTTTACAAAATCTGCTCATGCAAGGGTGCAACCTTGAATTCTTCAATAGATGAAGTATTTATAAAAAATATAAAATATTACAATCAATTGCCTAAGTGACGAGGAAAACTACAATTTCTGAAAACGAACAGAAAGGAAATAAAAATGATCTAAAAGAAGTGAATCTACGTTCTGTCCCTATTCTGTTGGAAAGTTGTTGCTGAGTTACCACCTTTTCAGGACTGCGCTAGCAAACTGAGTGCTGTAATAGCAAAACTGAGTGATGTGCTAACAAATATGACTTGTTCTTTACTCTTGGTATTCGCAGAGCTTGTCCCATCACTCTTCATCTGGAATGGAGGATTTAATAACCTTGCGTTAGATATCATCTACCTCAGTGTACTTTGTAAATGTTGGTTTTACAGTGAAAATGTGTTCTATTTCATGGTGAAAAAAACTGTTATCTTCCACTGCTTTGTAGAATGCTTTAACTGTCAAAGAACCTTGAATAGAAGATATAGACACAGACCTTGTTGTTCCCTTGAGCTTCTTCATATAATCCTCCTTAGGCATTAATTTTTCATTTATAACAAATAGTGATGGAAGACATTTTTTAATCAATGCATCAATCCTTGTAAGAAACCTATTGATTGTGATATCCAGAGTATGACATTTTTTTGTTAACCGTACTACCAAGTTCTTTTTAATCAGAACTTTGTTTACTTCAAGGATAGTCTCAGTCATTTCATCTACTCATAACTCATCCAATTCTTGGATGTTTGTAGATTTTAGAAATTTAATGATGCTACTAGTTGTATTGGGAATATCTTCTAGTTGAGTGTTTGCATCAGAAATTGCTTGATTTTCTTTTTCTACTAACTCTTTCTACTCGAAGATGATTATGATAGATGGTCGTATTTCACTAATCTCTTCAAAAATATTAGTCCAAATGATTTCTTTGACATTTCCCCGAGTGTAGCCAATGGAAGCTTCAGTGGCTGACTTCTTCCAGATTTCAAATTGATTTTGAGTTCTCTGAAGCTCTAATGAATGATAAGTCTCAAACTTCTTTTGTTGATCTTCGAGAAGTTTCACTTTGTCCTTTAGTTTCTTTACTTATTCTATCTGCAAAGTCATATTTTAAAGTGTGGGGGCTAATTGATCTGCAGAATCTCCTTTACTGATAGTAGCAGCTATAGCAGTGGGAATAACTATCATTGGAAGTGCTTCTAAAGGAGCATCTTGCTTGACTAGTTTCTTACTTTCCTTAATCCACTTCTCCATCTTTGTTTCCATTTGTTTCAGCTGTGTACTCTGTTCAAGAATGAGTTTCAGCATATCTGCCTTTTCTACTTCTGTCTCTGAAATTTCTTTGGCTAAAGGATCTTATGTAGGTGGCAATTTCAACTGCTTCTTCAATGTTGCAATATCAACATTCTTTTTCTTGATTAACTCTTCTGTAGCATTGACATTTGTAGGGTCATATCCCAACTTAATTACCAAATCCTCCAAGGTTTTAATCTTGGTGTCCTTGGCAAAAGCTGAAACTTTCTCCATGTTGAGTTGTGATCTAACATTTGTTAGTGTAACCTGCATTTTAGATAAACACATGGCAATGCTAGTTATAGTTGAAAATATCATTTCTCCAGTTTGTTTATGCATCTCCATTTGATCAATGGGATGTATATCTTTGACATCAAACTCAAAGGATGTTTTATTATAGTCTACTTCTCCATTAGGCTGAGGAACTTGTCCTTGAATAAATTCCATTAGCATTCTTCCTTTCTCTGCATCAAAGGCTAACAAAAGCCTACTTTGGGCGCCCAAAGTTTGTTTCCAGAATTCGTTATATGTATTAATCTTCAAGGCTTTATTTTTGAGTTTTATTTCTTTGAAGATGTCCATGGTGCTCTTTTCTAGCTCGCTTGATGATCTAGGTGGCTCCAGAGACACACACAGGACAAAGAGGGCTTGAGAAAACTCAAAAATAAAATTGTTTGGATTGCTTTCAAACCAGGGCCAGAGCGTATATCTCGTCATTCTGATTCCAACAGGGTAGACAACACTCAATTCCGAGTCCGTATGAAGGATTTAGGAGTAGTCAAATTTCGAAAGTTGACTTGGTGATGTGGCAGCTTAAGGATGGAACAATTTCACTAGAACCATGTTAGTGTCAGTCTTGTCATACTGCCATCATTAATCAAAATTTTCTCTTTCGCATTTGCATAGTAGGAGTCTCATACTATAAATTTTTATCACTCCTTTAGGTCGTGGATCCACTCATTGGTTCTCCTCTCTATGGTCTTTATTCATGATTCATTTTCACTCTGCAGTTCATTTTATTAGGTCATATGGTTTGGTCTCATTAGTTTTAGGGTTCCACCATAGTCAAATTGATGATGAAAGTGTCAATAAATATCATCAAGGACATGAGGATGGAAAATAAACTCAAAGCATAGTATCTGGAAAAGTCGAAGAAGTTGTTCTTTTAAGCTTAAGGTGATTTTCAACTCAAAACCATGTTTTGAGGTGAAAACAGGGTACTTTGTTTTTATTATCATTTCTTATGTAATTTTATGTCTCCATATGTAATAAGTTGAACTTCAAAGCTACTATCTCCATAAGACTGATGTTAGTTCCAGTCTTTGTAGCCTATCACCAGGGATCAACATGGGCTCTTACTATGTTTGGTTTTGTTAGATTTTTTTCACATGATCTTTAGTGAAAAACATGTTGTAAATGTTCCCATCAAAATTAGATTAGAAAAATCTTTCCAACGGTATATCACACTCCAAAATCAGTTTATGGATCGGAAAATATGCCCAAATGAATAAATGGCCCAAAAGCACAGCTCTGCCCCTTTTTTCCATTATTCCGCTAGCGTTTAACTTTAAAAATTATTTCCTTTTTTTTTATATTTCCCTTTACTGCAAAGTCCTTTGCATTTCTGTCTCCTACAACCCCGATGCGATGGATCATCACCGATGCGATCACATTGCATATCGCCCATCGCATTATCGCTTTCCCAAATTTCCTCAATGCGATCATCGCTCCATTTCCATCGCATCGTTCTATCGCCGTGCTTAACTACACCTTCCCGTTCTCCGCCGATGAGATAATCATGCATTGCATATTTCATTCCCCGCAGCACCGAACCCTACCATCTCACTTCCGCGGATGCGATAATCCACCATCGCTCCATTGCACATCGCTCATCGCAGCGCACCCTCGTTGCATCGGACCATCGAACTATCGCTCCATCACAGCATCGCTTCATCATTCACCGCCGATGCGATTATCATTTCCATCACATCACTCCATTTCCATCACGTCGCACCATCGCTCCTTCTCTCATCGCTCATCGCTCATTGCATATCACGATTTCTTCCTCCCAAAGTAATCCCGCTCCTCTTCCAATTTGCGATTGCGATTTTCGGGCCCACCACTTCTTCCGCTCTTTTCAAAGGAAAAAGAGGTTTTTCTCTGTTTAATGAGGCACATCTGATTTTTTTTGGTTTAAAAGGGTTTTCTTAAACTTAAAGGAAAAAGGCACTCTGTTAAGGCTGTGAGCAAATTATGAATATAGAGATCATTTTGGCATTAGCCACAGAATGGCAGCAAATGATAAATGATGGGAGCGTGTCATTCCAGATTTGTTTTCTTTCTATTTTCCGGAGTAAGTGTAATAGATAATACTTCTAGATGGTCAAATATACATTTTCCTCTCTTTCAGAGGCATATTGTTGGGTTTTTCTATCTTCAGGTTTTGGTTTCAGGGCAGGTGAAATAGCTCCTCTTTCTACGGCTTCGCCCCCTAAGGCTAGTCTATTTAATGTAATTTCTCAGTAGGTTGGAAAGGGTTGGAATCACTGGGACACTCTAAGCTTGATTGTACATATTTGTAACGAGTTTGGCAAGGAATTAATAAAGATTTGCAACTATTTTTTATGGGATCCCTGTGGTATGGAATTTTAGAACAGTTTCTTCTTTTGTAATCATTTGTTAAATTTTATGTATGCCATCATTCATTCCATTGAATTCTCTTGAATGTTTTCAAGTTAGATAGGTAGAATCCATTGTTACAGTGCTCTCTCTTGGGAAATCATTCAATATTTTATGTTTTCTACTGTTTGAGAAGGATTCATCTCATGTGCCCTCCTCAGCTCCTCACCAGCCTTAAACACTTCACATTATTAAGCCAAAGGTGTTAAAGTCCATGCCTACCCTATCCCATAGAATACTCTACATTTCTGATTTAATTTCCCAGACTTAAACTGCCTAGCCCCATCTGATCCAACAAACACCAACAAAATCTATCAAAACCTTTCGAGCTACTATACCTAGCCTAAAATCATTTTTCGCAGTCATCCTTGACTGAGATTCCGTACGGAGAGAGCCCTCTCCCTGCCTTGTAGGGCTAGCTACAAGGTTAAGCATGGTTTGTGGTTACCCTGGCTTGCCTTCCTTCAGCCCGAGGTCAATCTAGGTGATAACATAATGGCGACCATACTAGGGAAGAAAAATTAAGAACTAAAAGACAAATCTTCCCTGGAAAATAATGACAAAATATCATATCTAAATGTTGATGGTGAACAACAGTTGGATACATATGAAGGCTAAACCATTCACCTGGCGACTCCATTTACTGAAAGATCCAGAAAATCAACACCTCATGGTGACTCCACTGCAGGAAGATTAGTGGCTTTAAGATTTTTCAAGATGGAAAGTGTTACAAGAAGGTATGCTCCCATGAGTCGAGATCACATTCCAGGTTTCCCAAATAAAATGCCTAAGGTAAATTGGCAAAGGAATTTTCCTATGTTCAAAAATGTGAAAGATAATGATGCTACTCTTCATCTGGTGATATTTCACATGCATGTGCGTAGATTAAAGATTAATTTTCCTGAAGATTGCTTGATGAAGATATTCATGGCCACTCTTGAAAATGAAGCTTGATCTTGGTATGAAATTTTTCCACCTGCTTGTATTTGTTGTTTAAAGGATTTTCATACCATATTCTTTGAAAGGTATAAAGAATCTTGTCCATCCTTAATATTAGTTCAGAAATGTTGTAAACATGTTAATATTTTCATTGAAAATCTTGAGAATTTTTATGGAGATGATGAATTCATCGACGATGAGATCATGGAAGCCCTGTATGAAAATCCATTTCAGCGACATAGAGAAATCTTAGAGGATACTTATCAAGATCAGCAGGCTGAGGATCTTTGTGCAGTTGAAAATGATGGAAGACAAGGTCTTATTTTAGATATGATTGCAACAAAAGATGGTATGCGGGAAAATGAGGTTTCAATCTCAGATTGTGATAAAGACAAGATGGCTAATGCAGATCTAGATTCAAAATGTGATGATAAAGAGTATGTTGTTCTGGATCCCATGAAGGATAGCTCTAGTGTTAAGGTCACCTCAAATGAAGAAAACAGAGTTATAGACCTAAATGTTCTCATCCCATCAGAACAAAGTCTTCACGAGGAGGTAATCCATTCCCTCTATGAAAAACAAGATGAGATATTTGTTCAAGTAAGTGAAAAATTTTCTTTGGATGAATCTGTGGTAGATGATAGAAATGTCAGTTTTGGGTTTCAAGAACAATCTGAAGTTTTTTCTCTTATGACTGATGAGTGTGATAAGAAACATGAAAATGTGGTTGCCATGTCATATGAAGATGATTAACAATATATTCAGACTACAGAGGACCAGAGCATTGAGAACTGCCATTCGGATTTTTCTTCCCATGTCTCATGTTTTGAAAATTTTTTTCAAGAAGAAATATGCTCACCTACTTGTTCAGAATTTTTTGAAGACCAGGAATACACTTTTGCTGAGGTACATTATGAAGAGAGATCAGAATCAAGAGAAAAAGGTACCTTGTTTCTTCTATATCAGTAGGAGGTAAATTTTCATGTTTTTCAGGATCCAGTGGCAAATCTATTGCAGTCAGCAGTGAAGGTAATTATTTCAGTATTCAGTGATGAAGAAGATCATTGTCAACTATGTTTTTGGCTTCCCAATTGTAAAAATTTATTGTTGTCCAGAGAATTTGATTGGGAGAATCAATTAAGGAGGAATTTGCTTGATTGGTTACACTGGCATTTTGATATCGCTTGATTGTACACATGCTAAAAAAAAAATAGGTGGTTGTCATCAGGATTTGAATCCCTCAAGTCTTGGTGATGTACTGCCATCAATGTTCAATTTTTAAGTTTTGTTTTAGTTAGCCTTGAGTCACTTTTGAGTTAGTTTATCATGTCAAGTTTCTTTCAGTATTTAGTTTGGTTTTTAGCTATTGACTCCATTACCCAATGGATAAGGCTACTAGGTCTACGGTGTTCTTGGCACCTCCAAGGAACTACCATCCCCATTGGAGCCAATGTTAGTGTCAGTCTTGTCATACTGCCATCAGTGATCAGAATCTTCTCTTTTGCATTTGCATAGTAGGAGTCTCATACTATAAATTTTTATCACTCCATTAGGTCATGGATCCACTGATGGTTGGGGTCACTTCATCTGTTTTCCCTCATGAAAAATACTCGCTGGTTCTCCTCTCTATGGTCTTCAGTCATGATTCATTTTCACTCTGTAGTTCATTTTATTAGGTCATAGGGTTTGGTCTCATTAGTTTTAGGGTTCCACCATAGTCAAATTGATGATGAAAGTGTCAATAAATATCAGCAAGGACATGAGGATGCCAAATAAACTCAAAGCATAGTATCTGGAAAAGTCGAAGAAGTTGTTCTTTTAAGCTTAAGGTGATTTTCACCTCAAAACCATGTTTTGAGGTGAAAACATGGTACTTTTTTATTATTATCATTTCTTATGTAATTTTATGTCTCCATATGTAATAAGTTGAACTTCAAAGCTGCTATCTCCATAAGGCTGATGTTAGTTCCAGTCTTCGCAACCTATCACCAGGGATCAACATGGGCTCTTACTATGTCTAGTTTTGTTAGATGTTTTTCACATGATCTTCAGTGTGAAACATGTTGTAAATGTGTCCATCAAAAGCATCTTAGAAAAATATTTCCAACGGTATATCACACTCACAAAATCAGTTTCTCGATCGGAAAATATGCCCAAATGAATAAATGGCCCAAAAGCACAGCTCTGCCCCTTTTATACATTATTCTTCTGGCCTTTAACTTTAAAAATTCTTTCCTTTTTTCTATATTTCCCTTTACCACAAAGTCCTTTGCATTGTCATCTCCTACAACCCCAATGCGATGGATCATCGTCGATGCGATCGCATCGCATATCGCCCATCGCATTATCGCTTTCCGAACTTTCCCCGATGCGACCATCACTCTGTTTCCATCGCATCGTTCTATCACCGTGCTTAACTACACCTTCCTGTTCTCCGCTGACGCGATAATCTCTCATCGCACATCGCATTCCTTGAAGCACCGAACCCTGCCATCTCGCTTCTGCCGATGCGATAATCCACCATCGCTTCATCCACCATCGCTCCATCCAGCATCGCTCCATCGTGCATCGCTCATCGCATTGCACCCTCGTGCATCAGACCATCAGACTATCACTCCATCGCAGCGTCACTTCATCATTCACTGCCAATGCGATTATCATTTCCATCGCATCGCTCCATTTCCATTGCGTCGCACCATCGCTCCATGTCTCATCGCTCATCACTCATCGCATATCGCGATTTCTTCTGCCCAAAGTAATCCCACTCCTCTTCCGATTTGCGATTTTGATTTCTGGGCCCACCACTTTTTCCACTCTTTTCAAAGGAAAAAGAGGCTTTTCTCCGTTTAATGAGGCACATCTGATTTTTTTTGGTTTAAAAAGGTTTTCTTAAAGTTAAAGGAAAAAGGCACTCTGTTAAGGCTGTGAGCAAATTGTGAATACATAGATCATTTCGGCATTAGCCACGAAACGGAAACAAACGATAAATGATGGGGGCAGGTCGTTCCAGATTTATTTTCTTTATGTTTGCTAGAGTAAGTGTAACAGATAATACTTCCAGATGGTCAAATATATAGTTTCCTCTCTTTCAGAGGCATATTGTTGGGTTTTTCTATCTTCAGGTTTTGGTTTTGGGGCAGGTGAAACAACTCCTCTTTCTATGGCTTCGCCCCCTAAGGCTACTCTATTTAATGTAATTTTTCAGTAGGTTGGAAAGGGTTGGAATCACTGGGACGCTCTGAGCTTAATTGTACATATTTGTAACCAGTTTGGAAGGAAATTAATAAAGATTTGCAACTATTTTTTATGGGATCCCTGTGGTATGGAATTTTAGCACAGTTTCTTCTTTTGTAATCATCTGTTAAATGTTATGTATGCCATCATTCATTCCATTGAATTATGTTGAATGTTTTCAAGTTAGATAGGTAGAATCTGTTAGGTCCTTGTAATTTTAGGAGATTGGCAAGACTAACGCTGCAGAGACAACATTATGAACCACTTTGGGATTCTAGGATCTAGCCCTCCTGAATCTAGAGAGGGATCTCTCTTATAAGTGCAAAGATTGATTTATCTTTAAGGCTTTTGAAATGATATTAGGCTAGTTATGAAGAACAAGGGTTTTGTTTGGTTTTGGTTGGGCAAAGATATGTGAAGTTGAAGTCTAAATGAAGGGTGAAGGTGTATGAAAGTGAAGGAATGATTCAACTAACAATATAGGCAAGAAGCAGCTTCAATCCATTGGGCTATGGAGTCATAATAGGATTTAATTGAAACAGCAAGGTTCAAGAGTGGTCCATGGGGCAAGTCATCTATGTCAAAGGATCTCTTTAAGTTGATTTTATGGAATGAAACAATAAGAAAAGGAGATCAAACAGATGAAGAACAAAGAGCAGCCTAAGACTAAGTAAGTACTTTGAAACTGTCCTGTTTTTGGCATGCACTTAAGGAAAAACATAAAATTTATCTAAGATCAGGTAAGTACTTTGAAACTAGCCTGCTTTTGATGCACTTTCAATAGAAAACATTCAAAACACAAATAGAATAGCTTAAGATCAAGTAAGGACTTTGAACCTATCCTACTTTCAGTATATTCAAAGGGAAACTTTTCAAAGCAATTGTTGGAGAAGAAACTAGAGGATAGGGCTAACCATAGACTTCCCTAGTTTGTTCTTTAATTAATTAGCAAAATTTTCAAGATAACACTTTAACATAAACAAAAAATAGTCTAAGATCAGGTAAGGAATTTGAACCTATCCTGCTTTTGACATACTCTTAGGGAAAATTTCAGACAACCTTTGGAGATAAAACTAGAGGACAGGGCTAACCATAAACTTCCCTAGTTCAAATTTACTTAGCATAAACTGAAAATATCATTCAAGAACAACGTTTAAATTTTAGACAGTAAGACATGGGCTCACCAACATTCCTTAACTGCTTGGACTATATTAAATCATTCTTAAATACACAATTGGAGGAAAACATCAAGATAAATCTTATCAGTGAGAGTAGGGTACTGCAGACAGTAAATCCTAGCTCTATATTTGTTGTTCTTTATCAGAGAAAATGGACAGAATGGAAACAAAAAGAAAATAACAATTTACAATAAGAAAAAAATCACCATTAACATAGACCAGGATCCCATAAATCAGCTTGTATTTGATGCTCAAACCAGTTACAATCATCAAGTCTAGTGGGTCTCTATAGCTTCAAACTTCTCATATCGACTTAGGTATCTTCAATTACAAACAGAGCTTATAGTAGCTTCAGAAAACTATTTACATGCATCAGATATTCAGAGACCAACCTTTATCTTATCTTCTACAGAAGTATTTATAGAAGAAATGAGGAGGTGGGATGAGAGAAAAGATCTCTAGGCTCAATTAATACAAGTTAATGCTTCTTGGCCTTTGAAGGGCTCAATGGAGAAGCTTTCTGATATTTCCTATGTATTAATTGATTTTCATTAAGTATTAAGCATGCTAGGCATATTTTGTTGACTTTAAAACTCTAAGGCGAGCTAGCAAAAACTTTGGCTGTCTTTAGGCAAAATATCACTGACTAAGGCAATAACTTTGCCATTTTTTGATTTATTGAAAGATGCAGATGGCACTTTGGTAGCTGGAGAGGATTAAATTTTCCTCTGATGTGGCAGTGGAGGCTTTTCAGAATGATATATTTCTTTGTTTATTCTTAAAAAACTGTCAATTTGCTTTTGTTCTATGTTTTAGGCCTAATTAGGCTTAACCTTTATCTTCTGGTCTTCACATTATAACACTGTCTTTATCGCTGTGGATTAGGCTTTTGACTCTCGAATTTATGCCTTAATCCTTTTAAATTCTACTTTAAAACCTTTAAACACTGATACTCTTTGATATTCTGTCTTTAATGTTGATATTCTTCAATAAATGGATTTTGAATGTGTTTTTGCAGTTTTGCAGGTGCGTAGAAGGTTTGGTGACTTCACCAATGCTCATGAGGCATAGGAGGAATCATAATCTAAATCCTGTAGGTTAATTTTCTTCATGGATAGTGGCTTGGGGGATCTTCATCCCCGGCCCTTGATTTCTTTTAAAACTGTGGACAAAACCTTTAAAACCTGCAAAAAAACGAACAAAGTTAAGAAAAATCCGATGAAAATAGGTCAAAGGCTGCTTTGGAGGTGAGAATAAATCATGGCTGTCGATCCAGATTAATCGACGATCGAGATTGATCAATCAAGTCATTTGGGAGAAGATCGGGTGAATGGGGCGAGATTAAACCAGGATCGTTCGATCTTTGGAGATCGACGATGGAGAACTCTCAATGAATTGTTTGGAAGGAGAGGCGAAGGGCAAGTGAAATGGAGGATGAAATATAACGTGAGTCATCCGATATAAACGATCGATGACCAGGATTTAAAGGTGAAAAAGTAATGCGGAGGGTAGGTGGTTTGATGGAAAACCGACAGCAATTTTCGCGCAGATCTGAGGTAGTTTTTAAAATTTCTCCGCAAAACGCGATATGGGTCTGCGCTTGACACGTGGATTTACAAGACTGCCCATTTCGTGTAATTTTTTGGTGTTAACGTTTAGGAGAAAAATTTACGCGAAACGCGTTGGTGATCATCGAATTGGAGAATACATATCTAATGGTGTGGATCGCACGTGATGGATGAAAAGTTGCGGGGTAAAGTGGTAAGGGCGAAAGGGAAGAATCAACGGGAGCTGTCAGATTTAGAGGATCGACGACCGAGATTAAAGATGGTGGATGAATGAGAAAGGGGGGGGGGGTTAAAAAGTAGAAGCATTGTAGGCCGTCGGATCTAATAATGATCAATGGCGGAGATTTGATCACAGGATCGCATCGACGGAGCTCAAAAGGTAAAGTAGCGAGGAAATGTGTCGATGCGATTAAGTGCGGGTCATTAGATCTAAAAGAGATCAACGGCTAGGATAAAATCAATAGGTTTATGTCGAAGGGCTTATGGAATGGATGAGCACGATGCGATGAGGCACGGACCATCAGATCTGGCGGAATGAATGGTCAGGATTTGATCGCATCGGAGAAAAAGGAAGAAGGCAAAATATCGAGACTTTTGATTTTGCGTTGCACGATTAAGCGCTGACCGTTGGATCGGTTTCAGAGATCAATGGTGGAGATTTAATTGGCAAGCGCGATGTTGAAGGGTTTATGACAGAGTGCAATTAAATCTGAGCCATTGGTTCTTGTGGATTCAACAGCCAAGATTTAATCGCAGGATCGCAATCGGCGAATCTCAAAGGAACTGGATAAGATATTTGCGATTGCCGATTTTGCGATGGAGCTAGAGCCATCGATCTAAAAAGTATATCAACAGTGGAGATTTAATCATAAATGAAAAATACGGAACGGCGGGTTCAGAGAAGGGAGCGATATGGACCGTTGGATCTGGGTGGAGTAGATCAGATCAATGGCGGAGAAATGATCGCAGGATCACATCAGAGAAAAGGAAAAGAACCAAGAAAATGGTCAAATGAAAGTTTGCGATGCGATTTTAAACTTGCGATGCGATTAAGCACTTAGCACCTGGTCTTGGTGTGGGTTATATGCAGAAAAAGGAGTTGGGGCTTAAAGCCGAAAGGGGCTTAAGGCCTTATGGAAAATTAAGGTTTTTAGGCCAAAATGAGGGTTTTTCAGAGGTTTTGGAAGGTTCCGATAGGAGTAAAAATGGGGTTTTAAACCTTAAAAAAGGATTTTACAAGGCTTTAAAGGGGATTTCGAGGGAATGAGAGGTAAATGAAAAGTTTTATGGATGAAATGGAGAGGGAAAATGGAGAAGGGAAAATTAGGGAAAATGGAACTTCATGAGCAGTTTTTTCCTTTGGTAAACATAAGGGTCTTTGAGGGCTTTGAAATGAAATAGCAGTGAAGAGTAATTCCAAGGATAAAAAACATATGGGACTTCGAGGATGATAGATTTACAAAGGGAATGTTTCTCTTGAAGGCCCAAAAACTTATTTAGCCACCCTTTTGCTTTGACAAATTATTATGGGTGGCTAACAGCGGCTCCAACATGGGATGGCACCTTCTTGAAGGTGTCAAGAACTTCAGACATGTCTTCTCTAGAAGTTGATCAATGCCTCATCCATTGGGGTGCAACTTTCTTTACCTTTTCTAATCTTCTTTTGCTTTGACAATGTTAGCAGCCATTAAAAACATTGAAATTCTATGAAAACAAGCTCTCTACTTACCCAATCTTAATGATATAACATTTTTTCTTCTTTCAGAGTGCATTTGGATTGGAAAACTCTTTTTACAAACATTTTATTATTTTGAAAGCATAAAACTAGTCTACTTCTACCCTTATTTCTCCATGAACTCAAATTAAGCAGTTGAGTTCAAAAGCTTCTCTACTTAACTACACACTGTCAGGATTAGACTGTCTGACAGAGTTTATTCTCTAATTTCTAAGACAGAAATTTAAAAGCAGCCAAGCCAGTATTAAACAGTCTAACTTGCTGCTGATCTATGGCATAAAAACAAGTTGCACATAGACTAAATTTTTCATAAATTTAATGCAAGGCTTAAGATCTGAAAACTAAAGAACATCCTTCATTTTTCTTCAGCTCTGTTCTTAGGCTTGTTTGAGCTGCTTTCTCTTTATTTTCTAGTTCAATTTTTGGACATATTTAGAACCAGTTTGCTTCTATCCTTGGCTCAAGATTTGATCTAATTAGAGCCATTTTTTCTTTTGAAATTCATAGGTTCAAATTTTGAGATTGTTTGAACCTTTTTTCTTCTATCCTAATCTACCTAACTGATAAGCCAAGATTAAGTTGTTTGGCGAATCTATTTCACTAACCTATTAGCAGTAAATTGAAAACTAATTAGTCATGATTAGGCTATATGACTAACTAAGAGTGTGTTTTTAGGAGTGGCATTTGAGCTTGCACACTTTCAGATTTTGTTTCTCTTTTTGGTATGGGGCCGTACCTTTCTTGTTTTTTACAATCTGCCCTCTTTTATTTTTCATTGTTTTTTGTATTTTTTCATATTCTAACTTTGAATGCAATGATGGATATGATATTGAAAATGGGAAAAATAAAAGAAAATCTTTCAAACTGATATGGTTAAGAAAAATAATGTTTGAGCATCTTGCCATTGACAGGACCTCCAAAAAGTTCAACTCCACTTAATTCTTGTAAAAAATAAGCATTGTTACCAACAATAGAATGAATGAGGTAAGGGCCAAGCCATAAGTTATCAAATTTCCCATGCTTGCCCTTATCTTCTCTCTTTGAATCCCACTTTAAAACTTTGTTACCAATGTTGAAATCACTGGCTTTTTTCCTTCTATCAAAAAGCTTCTTGATGCATTCTTTCTTTTGTAATGTTCTGTTGTAGACTTCCTCTCTGGTTTGTTGAAGATGTATGGTTTGATTAATTCTTCTGATCATGTCATTATCTTCAGACTATACTTCTTGGATCAGCTTCATGACTGGCACTCCTAGGCTGGTTAGAAAAATTGCATCTACTCCATAAACAAGCTGGTAGGGTGACATTCCAATTGATTTTTTAAGTGTTAATCTGTCAGTCCATAATGCATGTACTAGCTTTGTGTGCCAAGATTTCTTATTGCCCTCCAGAAACTTCTTGATTATGTTTACCAAACTCTTATTTGAGGATTCTGCCAGCCCATTACCTTGAGGGTAATAAGCAATAGAATGGCCCAATGTAATCTGATATTTGTGACAGAATTCAACCATCTTTTTGGATCCAAATGCAGCAGCATTGTCAGTAACAATATTCCTAGGACAACTAAATCTAGAGAGGATATGAATTTCAAGGAATTTTATGATGACAGAGTCATTGGCTTGCTTAGAAGGGATGGCTTCTATCCCTTTGGTAAAGTAATCTGTTGTAGTGAGGATCCATCTATGTTGGGCAGATGATGGTAAATGGATTTCCCCTATGAATTCTAGACCCCACTGTTGAAAAGGAGCTTCAACAGTGATTGGATGCAAAGGAAAGGAAAGCAATTTTCTTTTGCCTTCAAAGAGTTGCATTTATGATAGGCAATAATCATTTTATGGACATCTTGAAAGAGGGTGGGCCAAAAGTAACCAGCTCTAAGGATTTTATTGGCAGTTGTCTTCCAATAGAGATGGCCTCCACATTCTCCTTCATGGAACTCATGCTTTATTTCATCTGCATCATTCTCATGCAAACATTTAAGCAATAATCCACTAGCATTTTTCCAATAAAGATATTTATCCAAAATGCAATAATTTACAGCTTTTAACTTTAAAAATATTGCCTTTGTTTTAGACAAACCAGGAGGTGTATTCAAATTGAGAAAAACATATAAAATATCAGCATACCAGGAGGAATTCATAAATGGTCTTCAACAATGGGAGTTGACAATTCCTCTTGTTCATCTAATGCATTTATCATGTTTATGTCAAGAGCTTCAAAATTAGATTCAACCATTAATCTTTCTAGTCCTTGGCCTTTTATGAGCTTAGTGGGCTTGATTTCTAAATCATATTCAAGTATCACAACTATCCACTTTCATCTTTTGCCATATGGTTCCTGTGTTAAAATGTCTTTTACAACTAAGTTTGGCACAAATGCAATTATGTGGGAATGTAAAATGTAAACTCTGAAGTCTTTTAAGGCTTTGACTAAGGCAAAGGCTTGTTTTTCCATGATATTGTACTTCAGAGGTGCATCTCTCAATGCCTTAATAAAGAATGCAATTGGCTGCTCTTGTCCCTTCAAATTTTTCTGCAATAGGAAAACAACCACTGTGTGTTCTGATGCAAATGAAAAAATGAAAAAATCTTTTGTGAAATCAGGACTTATAAGAACTGGTTTTTTTAATCAATGCTTTTTTTACCAGTTAAAATGATTTCTTTGCTTCTAAGGTCCATTTAACTCCTTCTTCTTTCTTTAACATGTTTTTTATTTTTCTAAGAAGTTCAGCTAAGTTGGGTATGAACCTTCTCAAGAAATTAATCTTCCCAATGAAAGATTGAAGTTCCTTAATGTTTCTTGGATGGTTGATTTGCAAAATACCATCAATCATTTTTGGATCTATCTTTATTCCCTCTTCTGATATGATGTGTCCAAGTAGTTTACCTTCTTGGAGACCAAACATTGTTTTCTTTGGATTTAAAGATAACCCATATTTTCTACATTTCTCAAATAATTTTCTCAAGAGTTCTAGGTGTTCTTCATCTATTTTGGAAAAAATAGTGATATCATCAAGGTGAATAATGATGAAGTAGCCTAATTCTTTTGAGAATGCAATATCCATGGCTCTCTGAAATGTAGCACCAACATTCATTAAACCAAAGGGAATTTTCACATACATGAAAGTACCCCAAGGTGTAGTAAAGGCTATTTTGAGTTGATCATCAGGATGTACTAAAATCTGATTGTATCCTGAGAATCCATCCAGCGAAAAAATTCTTTTAGAACCAACTACCTTTTCTAAAATGTGATCCATCTTGGGTAAAGTGTATTTGTCCTTTAATGAGGCTTTGTTTAAGTTCCTAAAATCAATACAAAGCCTAATCTCTCTTGTTTTCTTCCTTACTGACACTAGATTAGACAGCCACTCTGAGTATCGAATAGGGACAATAATTCCAGCTTCATACATTTTCTTGATTTATTTCTCAACCAAAGGTAATTGAACAAGATTGATTCTGCACAATTTTTGTTTAAAAGGTTTTTGGTTTTCTTTGAGGGGTATCTTATGCTGAATTATCTCTGTGTCATAGGATTTTAGATCTCCATAACTCCATGCAAAAACATCAGAAAATTCTTTAAACAACTCTATGTATTTCAGTTTGATGTGAGCTAGTAAAGTTTTAGACAGTTTTATCATTCTTGGTTCTAGTTCACTGCGTATATTACACTCTTCTACCTCAGTTTCAATAGGCTCCAGTTTTGGTTTCTTGGCAACATCATTGAAATCAAACAATTCTTCTTAGGGGACCAGCCTTTTTGGAAAATTTTGAGTGTTAGATTGCAATTTTTCTAAGTCTTCTTTTTGTAAATCTGCACTAATCTCTGTGTTATGTTCAAGTTTATTAGCTAACAGATTTATACAGTAATTTTTGGAGAGTTTACTTCTTCATCAAGTAGATTTTCCTCAGTAGGACAGTCATCTTCATACTCTGAATCTGAACTTGGTAACTCAAATTCATTTCTAGACTGTAGGAAGTCTTCTATTTGTTTGTCTCCATCAAACACTTGCCAATATTTTTCATTATCAGGGATAGCTGGTCTAAATTTGATTTGGGTGGTGCATTGTTTGGTTTCATAAGGTGTTAGGCATGTTCTAGCAGCAAAAGCTAAACCATTAGCAGCGATATTTTGATTTATTGGGACAAAAATAAGTTGGAATTCATCAAATGTTTTCAATAAATGCATGACATCATTCCTATAGGCTCTAAGTCTCGGATGTTTGGCACTATATTCCCCATTTACTTTCCTAATTATTAGTTCAGAATCACCATGAACCTTTATCCTTTTGGCCCCTAATTTCTTCAATAAGTGTAGGCCTAAAAGGAGGGCTTCATACTCAGCTATGTTGTTGGTGCATTGAAAGTTTAATTTGCAGGAATGCCCTTCAGCATGATTATTTATTGTATTGTGAAGCCACACTCCTACACCTGCATCACTCTTAGTGTAAGACCCATCAAAGTTCATACTCCAAAGAGGACTAGTTTCAGATTCACTAGTTTGGCTACTATCCTCTTCATCTAGTGCACTTTTGGATTGTTCTTGTAAGTCAGCAGCATGCTGAATTTGTTTTAGTTCCTCATGTTTAATTTGTTTTAGTTCCTCATGTTTTCATTGTGTTGAGGATTCTTCTGACTCTCAAGTTTGAAAAGCAATGGATGATTGATTTGTAGTTCTAGACCTGTGATTTGTTTGCTGTGATTTTCTGATTTGAAAAACTGTTTTGACATTTCTATCTTGTCTTCCTCTTTTTCTATATCTGCCACTAATTTAGTTAAGGTTTCTTGCTCAATGATTCTTTCATCATTGAAAAGGATAAATGAATCAAGGCCTATATGTACAAAATAAAGAGGAGAGTTTTGTGGTCTCTATTGGCTGGTAACCATGTATTGCATATGAGATTCCCTATTAAGTCTTCTAGTTTGATTAAAAATAGGGATGGTAGCATATGTCATGTCCATTTGCATTGTTCCTTGTAACTTAGCACCCCAATATCTTGATAAGAGCATACCATACTTGGGGGGGACATCAGCCACTACAATATCCATTACTAAACACTTGGCTGGAATTTGTGCTAAGTTTACATAGAGGTCTTTGATCAAACCTAAACATTTCACTCTTCTTGAGTCAAAGGAGTAAAGATATTTGTATGGTCTAGTGATTTCAAGGCCTAGGCTCTCCATTATAGCTTTGGGCATTAATTTATGAGAGGCCCCTGAATCATGCATAGCGTTGTGTAAAATTTTTTCATGAATCTTTAAACTAACATAAAAAGGAGGAACTGGTCCTTCTTGATATCTACCCTCAATCTTAGGACCAAATATGAGCTCTGGTTGGTCATCATTAAGATTGACAGTGTCATTATTCTTTTTTATGTTAAAAGCCTTCAAAATTTGGGATCTATACACATCTTGGGTAGCTAATTCAGTGAGAGGAACAGAGATTTTGATTTTGGCAATTTCCTGCTCCAAACTAAAAGGCATCTGATTTTTTAAAATGCTTGTTTCAGCCTTATTAACTACCACTCTATCAACAAAATCAGTTTGCTGATTTCCTCTATTTACATTGGTAAAAATTGCTTTAATAGGAACACTAGCTGAGGTGCTAATGGTGCTAAGATCTGCACTTTGTTTTTCATTAATTTGAGTGCCTGTTTCTTTGTTTTTATCAGAATTTATAGCCACTTTTTTGTCTTTCTGTTTTGTAACTTTGGGTTTGTTTACAGGGCTGCTTTTTACAGAATTTTTAGAGGTTTTAGTCTTGGGAGTTTCGTGATTTCTTTTACTCCTAAGGTCATACTCTTTTGGAGTTTCTATAATGACATTTTCCAATTCTTGAAAATAAAATTCATCTTCTGCTCTTTTATCATCATAGGGTGTGTATAGACCTTGTTTCCTATTGTAATGAACATCAAAATCATCATTGTCTACTCCCAACATGTTTATATCATCTTCCTCTGCTTGTTCTATGGTTTCTTCAACCTCACTCACATAGTTTTGATGAAAAGGAGGTATAATCTCCTGATCAGGGTCTCTTGGTCTGTTTTGAGGCTGATTTCTCCTGAAATTCCGATTTTGGTTTTGAGATTGGTTTATGTTTTGAGGAGCTGATTGATTTTGACTTGCTTGTGCTCTCTCAAGTATGCTCATCTTTTTCATCATTTCCTCCATCATTCTTTCCATCTTTGAGCTAGATGTGGAAGGGACAGATTCCTCCCTAAATGATACTTTCTTTTCATTTCTCATTCTAGTTCTTTTCTCCATTAGATTAACTTCCACAGCAAGAGCTCCTTTCTGCATATCTTCAAGAGTCAAAGGATCTCTTTCTCTAAGTTGATAAGCCATTTCAGGATCAAATCCTTTAGGGAACTTGTTTAAACCTGAGCCTTGTGGAGGTTTCAATTCTGGGGAAAGGGCATTATAAACACTATTGAATCTAGTGTAATAAGCTTGAACACTTTCCCCGGTGTTTCTTTTGAGGCTATTATAATTTGAAAGTATTTGGAGAGGGTTTTTTTTGACTTCCCACTTGTTAAGGAATAACTGATGGAGGGCTTAAAGGTCATTGATACTGTTAGTGGTTAAGCCTTTAAACCATTTTCTTGCTTCTCCCCCTAAAATTTGAGAAAACAATCTAAGTTTGACAGTTTCATCATCAATCTCATTTCTGTCAAAGTAGTCATTCATCTTGTCCACATGTTGTGAAGTAGTAGTAGCACCACTGGCATCATACAATGGTATCTTGGACTGATAGTCCTGTGGAAGATTGACTAAAGGTAAAGGAAGGACTAGAGGTGCATACCATGTTGCCATGATAGGAGGTTCTGGGAAAAATGGGGGGTTTACTAGTGGAGGATGTAAAATGGGAGGGGTTTGATGGAATGAGGTGATTTGAACAGTGGGTGTATGGAGACCAGATGTGGATGGACCAGCAAGAGATTGTTGAGCAGATCTAGGATGAGAGAAACCAAAATTATGAAGGAAATGTGAATCAGGTGGAGTAGTTTCTTTGCTACTAGGGTGTTCACTTCTATCTTGGGATCAAAGTGAAGGCTGTAAATCTATTTGATCTATATCATCAAGTGACCTAGTTCTGAATGGATTTCTTAAGTCAACTTGTGATTCTTGTAGAGCTGCAAGGTTTTCAGGAATAGAATTAGCACTATGGAATGGTCTGACAATAGTTGAAGATTTGGCCTTAGGAGACTTCCTAAGTATTCTTTCAGGGTTATCAACTATCTCAGGGGGATTTGGGTCAGGATAGGCTCTACTATGAACTTTTTTAGAAGCCACTATGCTATGTTTTTTAGACCCAACTAAAAAAGAAAAGTTTAACCAAATATGACAATCTTTAAGAGGCTAACTGATCTTTAAACAAGAAAACTTTAATCCTTAAAGTCTTCTTAACTGAGTTTATATGATGTTATGATGATAATGGGTTTCCCAGTGGAGTCTTTAGGTCTGTTTTGGATTGTGGAGTCACCAGGTGGAAAAGTTTTAGCTTTTGTGAAGGTAAAATGTTTTATGGTTCCAACACCATGTTTTTTTGAATACCAATCTGAAATATTTTTGGGTTTTTTGAGTTTTTTCAGTCTTATGAGTTCTAAGAGTGTCCTAAATATGTTTCAACACTTAGCTAGGGTGATGAGACAAAGAAAGTTTTCTCTTATGGCTTAGCTAGCTGATTTCTTCAAGGTTTGATAAGGTCTATGAGAATCCTAAGGGTTACTTAGTTTGTCATTGATTCAAATAATTCCTATCATGATTACCATTTTCTTGGTAGTGCTTGAAGAGAGCTGCTTAGACTGCACTAAACAGTGTTCTTGAATCAAGGGTTTTTCTTAAGGTCCTAAGAGTATCTAAGATGAAATTCACTCAGAAGTTCCCCAGCGGAGTCACCGGAAATGTTAGGTCCCTGTAATTTTAGGAGATTGGAAAGACTAAAGATGCAGAGAAAACATTATGAACCACTTTGGGATTCTAGGATCTATTCCTCCTAAATCCAGAGAGAGATCTCTCTTATAAGTGCAAATATTGATTTATCTTTAACACTTTTGAAATGATATTAGGCTAGTTATGAAGAACGAGGGTTTTGTTTGGTTTTGGTTGGGCAAAGATATGTGAAGTTGAAGGAAGTATAAATGAAGGGTGAAGGTGTATGAAAGTGAAGGAATGATTCAGCTAACAAGATAGGAAAGAAGTAGCTTCAATCCATTGGGCTATGGAGTCATAATAGGATTTAATTGAAACAACAAGGTTCAAGAGTGGTCCATGGGGCAAGTCATCTATGTCAAAGGATCTCTTTAAGTTTATTTTATGGAATGAAACAATAAGAAAAGGAGATCAAACATATGAAGAACAAAGATCAACCTAAGATCAAGTAAGTGCTTTGAAACTATCTTGCTTTTGGCATGCACTTAAGGAAAAACATAAAATTTATCTAAGATCAGGTAAGTACTTTGAAACTAGCCTGCTTTTGATGCAATTTCAATAGAAAACATTCAAAACACAAATAGAATAGCTTAAGATCAAGTAAGGACTTTGAACCTATCCTGCTTTCAACATATTCAAAGGGAAATTTTTCAAAGCAACTATTGGAGAAGAAACTAGAGGATAGGGCTAACCATAGACTTCCCTAGTTCGTTCTTTAATTAGCAAAATTTTCAAGATAACACTTTAAGATAAACAAAGAATAGTCTAAGATCAGGTAAGGAATTTGAACCTATCCTGCTTTTGACATACTCTTAGGGAATCTTTCAGACAACCTTTGGAGATAAAACTAGAGGATAGGGCTAACCATAGACTTCTCTAGTTCAACTTTACTTAGCATAAACTGAAAATATCATTCAAGAACAACGTTTAAATTTTAGACAATAAGACATGGGCTCACCAACATTCCTTGAATTCTTGGACTGTATTAAATCATTCTTGAATACACAATTGGAGGAAAACATCAAGATAAAGCTTATCAGTGAGAGTAGGGTACTGCAGACAGTAAATCCTAGCTCTATATTTGTTGTTCTTTATCAGATAAAATGGATAGAATGGAAACAAAAAGAAAATTACAATTTACAATAAGAAAAACATCACCATTGACATAGACCAGGATCCCATAAATCAGCTTGTATTTGATGCTTAAACCAGTTACAATCATCAAGTCCAGTGGGTCTCCATAGCTTCAAAATTCTCATCTCAACTTAGGTATCTTCAATTACAAACAGAGCTTATAGCAGCTTTAGAAAACTATTTACATGCATCAAATATTCAGAGACCAACCTTTATCTTATCTTCTACAGAATTATTTATAGAAGAAATGAGGAGGTGGGATGAGAGAAAAGATCTCTAGGCTCAATTAATACAAGTTAATGCTTCTCGGCCTTTAAAGGGCTCAATGGAGAAGCTTTCTGATATTTCCTCTGTATTAATTGATTTTCATTAAGTATTAAGCATGTTGGGCAGATTTTGTTGACTTTAAAACTCTAAGGTAGACTAGCAATAACTCTGGCTGTCTTTAGGCAAAATATCACTGACTGAGGTAATAACTCTGCCCTCTTCTGATTTATTGAAAGTTTCAGATGGCACTTTGGTAGCTGGAGAGGATTCAATTTGCCTCTGATGTGGCAATGGAGGCTTTTCAGACTCATAGATTTCTTTGTTTATTCTTAAAACACTGTCAATTTGCTTTTTTTCTGTGTTTTAGGCCTAATTAGTCTTAACCTTTATCTTTTGGTCTTCACACTATAACACTGTCTTTATCGCTGTGGATTAGGCTTTTGATTTTCGAATTTATGCCTTAATCCCTTTAAATTCTACTTTAAAACCTTTAAACACTGATACTCTTTGATATTCGGTCTTTAATGCTGATATTCTTCAATAAATGGATTCAAAATTTATTTTTGTAGTTTTGCAGGTGCGCAGAAGGTTTGGTGACTTCACCAATGCTCATGAGGCATAGGAGGAATCATAATCTAAACCCTACATGTTCATTTTCTTCATGTATAGTGGCTTGGGGGATCGTCATCCCTGGCCCTTGATTTCTTTTAAAACTGTGGACAAAACCTTAAAAACCTACAAAAAACAAACAAAGTTAAGAAAAATCTGGTGAAAATAGGTCAAAGGCTACTTTGGAGGCGAGGATAAATCGTGGCCGTTGATCTAGATTAATCGACGATCGAGATTGCTTGATCAAGTCATTTGGGAGAAGATCGGGTGAATGGGGCAAGATTAAAACAGGACCGTTCAATCTTCAGAGATCGACGACAGAGAACTCTCAATGAATTGTTTGGAAGGAGAGGCAAAGGGCATGTGAAATGGAGGATGAAATATAACATGAGTCGTTCGATATAAATGATCGACAGCTAGGATTTAAAGGTGAAAAATTAATGCGGAGGGTAGGTGGTTTGACAGAAAACCGGTAGTGGTTTTCGCGCAGATCTGAGGCGGTTTTGAAATTTCTTCAAAAAAATGCGATATGGGTTTGCGCTCAACACACGGATTTACAAAACTGCCCATTTTGCGTAATTTTTTGGTGTTAACGTTTAGGAAAAAAATTTACGCAAAATGCGTCTGCGATCGTCGGATTGGAGAATGTAGATCTAACGGTGCGGATCGCATGCGATGGATGAAAAGCTGCGGGGTAAAGTGGTATGAGGGGTCTAGGTGACGTCAGCAAAATTTGCGTGCAGTGGATAGGTAAAATAGGCCATTCGATCTTTAAATTTCTTTGATAAATGGTTAAAATTGGAAAAAGGGGCGGATATGAAAAAATGAAGGGAAAAGGAAATAGGTAGAAGAATGGGGCCTGATGGCCTTAGATCTTTGAGATCAACGGTCAGGATTCATTTAAAACCTTTATGTAACGAAAAAAAAAATACAGAAAAGGTAAGGTTTTAAAGGAAATGGCGAAGAAATAAGGGGAAGAGAGGGCCCACCTTTTATATAAGGGCGGAAGGGAAGAATCAACGGGAGCCATCAGATCTGGAGGATCGACGGCTGCGATTAAAGATGGTGGATGAATGAGAGGGGGGGGGGGGGTTAAAAAACAGAAGCATTGTAGGTTGTCAGATCTAATAATGATCAACGACAGAGATTTGATCGCAGGATTGCATCGACGTAGGTCAGAAGGTAAAGTAGCGAGGAAATGTGTCGATGCGATTAAGCGCGGGCCGTTAGATCTAGGAGAGATCAATGGCTAGGATCAAATCGACGGGTTTATGTCGGAGGGCTTATGGAATGGATGAGTGCGATGCGATGAGGTGCGGACCATTAGATCTAGCAGAATGAACGGTCAGGATTTGATCGCATCGGATAAAAAGGAAGAAGCCAACATATCGAGACATTTGATTTTGCGATGCGCGATTAAGCGCTGACTGTTGGATCAATTTCAGAGATCAACGGTGGAGATTT
Source organism: Pinus albicaulis (assembly GCA_034641835.2). Taxonomy (NCBI): domain Eukaryota; kingdom Viridiplantae; phylum Streptophyta; class Pinopsida; order Pinales; family Pinaceae; genus Pinus; species Pinus albicaulis. The sequence goes on from CM076571.1 coordinate 317,788,600, forward strand.
AATCGGCGGGCGCGATGGTGAAGGGTTTATGATGGAGTGCGATTAAATCTGAGCCATTGGTTATTGTGGAATCAAAGGTGGATATTTAATCGCAAGATCGCAATCGGCGGAGGTCAAAGGAACTATATAAGAGATTTGCGATTGTCGATTTTGCGATGGAGCGAGAGCCGTCGATCTAAAAACTAGATCGATGGTGGAGATTTAATCATAAAGGAAAAAGGTGAAATGGTGGGTTTAGAGAAGGGAGCGATATGGACCGTTGGATCTGGGTGGAGTAGATCAAATCAACGGCAAAGAAATTATCACAAGATCGCATCGGAGAAAAGGAAAAGAACCAAGAAAAGGGTCAAATGAAAGTTTGTGATGCGATTTTAAACTTGCGATGCAGCAAAGTTTTGCGATGCGATTAAGCACTTAGCACTTGGTCTTGGCATGGGTTATATGTGGAAAAAGGAGCTAGGGCTTAAAGCCGAAAGGGGCTTAAGGCCTTATGGAAAATTAAGGTTTTTAGGCCAAAATGAGGGTTTTTCAGAGGTTTTGGAAGGTTCCGATAGGAGTAAAAATGGGGTTTTAAACCTTATAAGAGGATTTTATAAGGCTTTAAAGGGGATTTCAAGGGAATGAGAGGTAAATGAAAAGGTTTATGGATGAAATGGAGAGGGAAAATGGAGAAGGGAAAATGAGGGAAAATGGAACTTCATGAGCAGTTTTTTCCTTTGGTAAACAGCAGGGTCTTTGAGGGCTTTGAAATGAAATAGCAATGAAGATTAATTCCAAGGATAAAAAACATATGGGACTTCAAGGATGATAGATTTACAAAGGGAATATTTCTCTTGAAGGCCCAGAAACATATTTAGCCACCCTTTTTCTTTGAAAAATTATTATGGGTGGCTAACAGAATCCATTGTTACAGTGCTCTGCCTTGGGAAATCATTCAATATTTTGTGTTTTCTGTTGTTTGAGAAGGATTCATCTCATGTGCCCTCCTCATCTCCTCACCAGTCTTAAACACTTCACATCATTAAGCCAAAGGTGTTAAATTCCATGCCTACCCTGCCCCATAGAATACTCTGCATTTCTGATTTAATTTCCCATACTTAAACTTCCCAGCCCCATCTGATCCAACAAACACCAACAAAATCTATCAAAACCTTTTGAGCTACTATACCTAGCCTAAAATAATTTTTCGTAGTCATCCTTGACTGAGATTCCGTACGGAGAGATCCCTATCCCTGCCTTGTAGGGCTAGCTACAAGGTTAAGCGTGGTTTGTGGTTATCCTTGCTTGCCTTCCTTCAGCCTGAGGTCAATCTAGGTGATAAAAAACCCGACCACCGGATTCCGGCCAACCTGGTCGTATTCCGGAAAATTTTTTGGGACAATTAATTTGTCTCCTTTAGTAAATTTTCAAAATTTCCAAAACAACTATATTTTTTTAAATTAACAATATATATATAGGATCTGGCGGGCCATGACCCCCACCGGACCCACGACTCCTAATTTTCATATTATAATGGAAAATCAAATTAAATAAGGGTCAGCGCTCATGACCCCATCGACCCCACCCACATTAATGCTCACATGATATATAAATGGGGGCGAGGGTTGTGAACCCCACCGTCCCTGCCCGCGCCCCCCCTGGCCACACCCTATTATGCCACATCGTTACAACGTCGGCAGAAATATGGGGGCGGGCCGCCCAATGCAGACCCAGCCCCCCAACCACCTCCTATTAAAATATTTAGCGTGATATTTTTAGAAAAATGCAGAGTTCCAAAACAAAATTTCGACTTTAAAAGGAGGGGGCAGGGTTTGAACACCTGACCCCCTCCCTCCATTACAGATCTCTAGCCATTCAACCAATGGACTTCCTTTGGAAAGTCCGCCAACTTTTTAGTATATAAACTTTAATTTCACAATATGCCTAGGCCAGGAAGACTAGAGGAGATTGCACACAGATATCGAGTCTGAGTTTTAATTGCAGGGTGGAACCATGAGCATGGAGCAGTAATTATGCAGGAAGAACCATGAGCCTTGAGATTTTCCCGGTGAGGTAATTTTTCTCCATATCAGAATATAGTCAAGTTTACAGTAATTTTTCATGGTTTTTTGCAGGGAACGTAATGGCAAGGTTAGATTCACCTTTTGAGTTGCAGATTTCCAGTGCACCCATGGAGCAGCTATGTGGAGGAATCTAGGGGGAATCTAAAAGATTCCTTTTTGTCCCAGATCTTCACCTTCTCAGAATTTAGCAAATGGACAGTCGATTTTTCACTATTTGACGTCGCAAATCTGATGGCATATTCAGATTTTCCATCTGAGTTTGATATTTTTAAGTCACTTTTTGAAGTGAAGTTGCAGGTGTCAGTTTTCAGCGAGTGAATAGTCGATTTCACACCTCTCGACGCCACGATTATGATGGTTTTTTCAGATCCAGTAGAAGAAGAATTCATTCTTCAGTCATCTTGAGCATGAGGTATATGATGTGTCACTTTCATTTACTTCTTTGTCCCTAAGATGCATAGTGTTGTACAGATTCCTATTGATATATGAGTTGTGGGATCTTGTCTTGTTTTGTTATTGATGTACTTTCTGTCAACGACTTGTATTATGTTTGAGATCCCTTGATGCCATATTGGCAGGATACTCATGTATGTTGTTTGAGATCCCTTTTATGCCATGTTGGCGGGATACTTCGTGTCACATGTATGTCGATGAGATCCCTTGTTTTCCATGATGGAAGGATACTCATAGTCTTCATGTGTGAGCTATTTTCATACTGATAGGAGTCTTTTTTTTTATGCATGAGAGTTTCACATTGGAACATATCATAGAGAGGTCTAGCCACTCTTGCCTGAGGGCATTTTTCTTGTATGTCAGAGAAAACACATCCATGTACATGTTCTTCTTACAACACTTAATACAGCAGCCTACACCATCTTGACACTGAGGCCCGGAGATGTAGTTCCTCTTGGACAAACTTCGTTATCAAATGATGTGTTCTTATGATTGCTGATCTTGACATGTCTTGTCTGTCTTTGTTATAGCATGCAGTCATTCATTCATGTTCATTAACACTTTAATTAAATGCAATTATAAGTTATCATCCAAAGTAAAAGGTCTTGGTTAAGGGTATCAAGAATTTACCGTGGATAAAGTGGTATCAGAGCAGGTATTCTTGTTGATCGAATTGCAGGCATGAACATTGAACGTTCACTGAGTTGAGCCATGGAGAGTTTCATTTACATGTATGAAAGCATACTTAGGGTGTCCGAGAAAGTCAACATATTGTACGAGGCTTATGAAAAACAAGCAACATAGAACGATCAATTGAAGACACTCCTACAGGAAGAATAGGACAAACATCAGTTACATCTTCAGTTGCAAGCCACGATAGAGGCGTGGGAAGGATTGAAGTGGAATAATGAAATTATTCAAGCAGATCATGATGCTTTGAAGGCATTCCTACAAGAAGGAAAAGAGGAGAAGAAGCAGTTGCAGCTTCAGCTACAAGCCGTGACAGAGGCATTGGAGGAAGTGAAGCATAATGAAGGCTTACAGAAGCCTTTTTCATCTGTTTCGCAATCAACAGCTAAGGTAAATAGTGTTTATTTTTCTTCAGTTTCTTCACATGACATCATTTCAGTTGGAAGTGTGGAGATACCCATCACAGGTACCAGCATGAGACTCCTCACCAAGATGTGGTACAGATACTTGGCGTTCGTTGCCAAGGAATAATCGAGCCATTGGAGGTTGTGCAACGACCTCGTTATGCAGGGTTGGGGTACAATGAAGAAGGATGTTCGAAGGAAATCAAAGGAAAACATATATACTAATGAACTCTCCAGGGAAGAGGAATATGGGGACACTTCGCCATCGTCCCATGGTAGTGCATGTTGTAGTGAAAGAGCTGAGGCGAGCTCCCATCACCATGATTGCATTAGAGATTACCCGAGAAGGTATAATAAGTCTCTTTATTCTAGAGTTCATTTTAATATAAGAATGTTGATAACCACGGTCGTAAATCATGGCATCGAAAAATGTGTCATTTTGTGATTTAAATAACCATATGATTTCCAAGTGTTGGAAAAGGATGGAAGCAGAAAGGAGGATGAGGCATGGGAAGCCTTCTCCACAGCAGGAAAATAAATAGATTAACAATTTTGGAGGAAAAAGACCTTTTGCACCCATTGCGACTGAAGTGGCCACGTGCTAGAGACTCCATCCAGAGCAGCGCCTTAAAGACAAAGTTCTCATGCATACACCAGTCGAAAGAGCTAATCGACAAGCAAGTTTGTCATAGGGTAATGATCCACTCACTTTAATAAGTGAGAGATGGTTCTTCTAGATTGGTTTTCTAGAGATATTACCTTGTCATGGCCGTGTTTTTAATTCATTTGTTTCATTTTAAGTGTGAAAGTGATGATGTGTTTTCCATCACTTGTTTAAGCAACAATGATATTTTTGGATTTGTTTTATAAGTGTGTTTCATTTATTTCATGTAAAAGTGATGATGTGTTTGCCATTACTTCAAAATGCGACAATGATGTTGTTGGCCTTGTTTTATGAGTCGGGTGATGCATTTCTTTCATGTAAAAGTGATGAGGTGTTCACTGTTAGGACTCCGTAGTTTGCAAGATTGGCAAGAACAAACACTGCAGAGCCTACATCATAACCACTTTGGAATCCTAGGATCTCGCCCTCTTGGATTCAGAGAGGGATCTCTCTATATAAGTGTTTTCAAAAGATATGATATTATGCTAGTTATGAAGCACAAGGGTTTTGTTTGTTTTGGTTGGGTAGGATATCATCAAAATGAAGGAAGTCTTTTGAAGGGTAAAGGTTTGAGAAGGTTGAAAGAATGGTTCAGATGATAGGATAGGTAAGAGACAGTATCAATCCATTGGGCTATGGAGTCACAAAAGGATTTAATTGGACAACAAGTTTCAAGAGTGGTCCATGGGGCAAGTCATCTATATCAAAAGAACTCTTTAGATTGATTTGTGATATGGGACATTTAAAGTGTTGTGAAAAAAGAAAATCTAATAACCATTTAAGAATATATTAACTTCACTAAAGAAGAAAAGCCTTTCAAAGTAACTGTTTGAAGCAAGCAAAAGGACGGGGCAAACCATAGGCTTCTTTGGGTGAACTTTTACTAAAGCACACTTTTCAGACAACCATCCAGCAATCTAATAGATTACCTTTAGAAAGTAGAAAACATATAAGAAAACAGAGGGCAGCCTAAGATCAAGTAAGGACTTTGAACCTATCCTGCTTTTGGCATACTCTCAGGGATCTTTTCAAAGCAATTATTGGAGATAAAATAGAGGACAGGGCTAACCATAGACTTCTCTAGTTCAACTTTACGTAGTAGACTTTTCAAGAAATTTCAAATACAATATCTCAAGTTGTACTCGGGAAACATGGGCTCACAAACACTTCACTAGTTATACTCTATTGAATTATCCTCAAAACACAATTAGAAGAAAACATAAATATAAATCTTATCAGTGAGATTTAGGGTACCTTTACCGTAAATCCTAATCTATATTTCCTGTTCTTTATCAGAGAAAGTGGACAGGATGGAAAACATGAGAAAAACAACAATTAGAGTAAGAAAAAAATCACCATTGACATAGACCAGGATCCCATAAATCAACTTGTATATTAGATGTTCAAACCAGTTACAATCTTCAAGTCCAGTAAGTCTTTACAGCTTCAAACTTCTCTTCTCAGCCTATCTTTCTTCAATTACTAACAGAGCTTTAGCATGCTTCAATAACTATTTACTTTTAACAAGTATTCAACCAACAATAATAATGTCTCTTCTTGAAGTATTTATAGAAGAATGAGGAGGTGGAGTGAAAGAAAGGGTTATTTGTTCAATTAATACAGAGTAAATGCTTCTCGGCCTTTGGGAGGCCTAATGGAGAAGATTTCTAATGTCTTAACTCTGTTAATTTATTTTTCCATTAAGTTTCATCAACTTCAATTTCTTTTGTTGACTTTTGAGGCTTTTGGTAGGCTGGAAATTACTTTCTAAGCTATCTTGGAAATATCTCTGACTGTGCATTCAATTTGTATTCTTTTGAGGAAAATAAACTTGTAGGTGGAATTTTGATCTCTGGAGGAGTAATTGCTTCAGTGATTTGGAATTTGAAGCATTCATTTGCATGATATGTCTGTCTTTGATACTTTAAACTCTGATTAGGATTTCGATATACTTTAGGCCTCCTTTAATCATCTTTATTCTTCAACCTGTGTCTTTAACCTTTAATCTTTGGTTTAAGTCTTTTGATCTTCGAGCTTCTGACTTTAATCCTGTTAGCCACCTATAAAATTTTGTCATATCAAGTGGTGGCTAAATCATTTTTGGACAACCTTCAAGAAATAATTTTATTGACAAAATTGTTGGTGCTTAAAGTCTTCTGAAGATATTCCATCCTTTGGGTAATCGTCACTATTGTTCCCCTTTTGAACCTAGAAATTCTATTGTTTTTCCATGAAGAAAAGATTGCTGCAAAATCCCAATTTTCCTCTCCTTCATTCAAAACTAACCTTCATTTTTACCCCTTTATTCCCCATAAAATTCCTCTATTTTTCATGATTTCCCTTCTTCCCTTCATGAAAATCCTTTTACAAAGTTTAAAACTCACTTTTAAAACTTTGTTGAAACCCCCAAATCCATCAAAAACTATGAAAAATTTCATAAAAAATACATTTTTGTATTAAGGCTTAAGCCCCTTTGGGCTAAGCCCTAAACCACTTCCCCACCATATGCCTTAGTGCTGGAACCAAGCGCTTAGCCCATTAGGCGCTTATTGCATCGGAAAAATTGGAGCGTGCAAGTCTATTTCTTATGATGAAACCTCCGATACGATAAGCTCTTTGTATATAACACTTTGGTCCTTTGATCCCTTTCATAAACCCGAGGGCCCGCAATCGGGCGCTAAACCTTGTATAAACCTATATCCAATGCATATTTCCCTTTGTTAATTCAAAAACCCACTTTTCCTAAGTTTTGGTCTAAACCCGCCAGAGCGAAGTTTTTTAATGAAAATGGGTAGAGTGAAAGACTGGCACCGAAGTTCCAATGCGATTGGCCCGTATACATATAAGCCCTGGGCCTATCGCATTCCATATAAACCAATGGCCCCACAGACGGGCGCCAAGCCTTTCATATATATATAACTCGCCCCAAGCCATAAAACCTTTGCATTTCACAAAGTTTTGGGGTTTTCATAATTATTAAAGGGTTTCCGCTGGTACATAATTTAAAACAATATCCGCCGTTGATCTTAAGCCGATCAAATGGCCCGCGCAATATCGCATCGTAAGTTTTTTTCGGGTGCATTTTTTCCCCCTTCCGATTGGGATTCCCTAATGGATCCTCCACCGTTAGATCTGTCTTCCATATCCCCGATTGAGTGGCCCTTATTTTCTCCGATCACAAGCTTTTACCTCCGCTTGTAACCCCTCCGATTTATTCTCCACCATTGATTTGATCTGCAGATCGATGGCCAATGCTCAATCACATCGGCGCCATTCCAGTTTCTCCCCCCGCCGATCGCATGCCTCCGATTGCATCTGGACCGTCCACGTGTCCAGATTGGAAGGCCCAGAATGTTTTTTCCGACTTTGGTTTAAATCATGTGTCCCACTTCATTATGTTTTAGGCCAAATCCTGGCCGTTGATCTCTATATATCAATGGTCCTTATTAAACCTTTCTCCACCTTTGCATCATTTCATTTATACCCCAGATCACATCTCAGCCATTGATTTGTTCCATCTAACGACTCATATTAACCCCCACGAGCCTGACCCCTGTGGGTCCTTCCTCCCTCCAGACCTAATCTCCACCGTTGATCCCTTGATCGGACCGTCCATAATAAAACCGCCCTACTTATCATCGCCTGCGCATTTGGTCTGTATCGCGCTCACTCCCTGATCGTCCGATCTGAGACCCTTGATCTAACGGTTGGTGTGCGTTTTCGCGCAACTTTAAGCGCGAATGTTAATTTCCAAAAATCACGTGAAATGGGTGATATTCTAATGCCACGTGCCACCTCCTAGCACATATCGCGTTCCAAAAGTGAAAACCACCTATCTGCCTCTTCCCCGCACGAAACCCGTGGTTTTCACCTCTGAAACCACTTTTCCCATTTCTATTACGTTTATCGCGTGCTTCGCCTGCCGTTGATCTCTGCAGATCAACGGTCCAAATTTAATCTCACTTCGTATCATCGCCCTTCGCCTCTCCAAAGGGTTTTCAATGTGCAATCTCCACCGTTGATCTCGTGGCCTGATCTCATCCGACGGGCCACAATCATCCCGAAACCCCAAGTTCAATTCCTTTTCATTTTCCTCCGCCAAAGGGTTCTTTTACCTTAAGTCTTTGCATTTTCTTCTATTTTTACAATAATGTAACCCCTTTGCATTATTAAATCACCACTAATCTCAACCGTTGATCTTCTTGGTCGATCATAAATCAACGGTTCTGACTTAAAAATCTCCCACCGCTCTCCTTTTGACCACCACACGCAAATCTCCACCATTGGATGCTGCCATCCAATGGCCATGCTCCTACCAGAAACCTCCAAAGCAGTTTTTACCAAATATGCAGGATTTCTTAATTGCTTTTGTATTATGTAGGATTTAAAAGGGTTTTTCAAATTTTTTAAAAGAAAATGAGAGTTGAGGGTAACTATCCTCCAAACTTTCGTTCATCATTAAAGAAAGCTATATACAGGGTTCAATTTCACATTTCATCGATGCCTCATGGGCATTGATGCCATATGGACCTCGTACATACCTACACATCAACAAGACACAAAGAATTAAATTAAACGAAGAGTATCAGTGTTGAATACTGACACTACCACATAAGGGGCAAATTGATTCCTCTCAGCTACCTAATGCCACGTGTGGCCTCAAAGCATTTAACAGAAGGCCGAGTAATGACCAGAACAGAAGATATCTGCCCCTTACAACTGAATAGTTATTTCGAATCAAAGAAGCTAATATAAACTATCAGAAAAGTTATTGCAAAAGATGAGCCAGAGCCTTAAAGTCAACATAAGCTCCCAACAAGCTTAAATACTTAATGCAAACCAATTAATACAGGAAAATCTCTGTAAACTTCTCCCTTGAGCCCCTCAAAGGCCGAGAAGCATTGACTGTATTAATTGAACTCAGAAGATCTTTTATCTCTTTCAACCTCCTCATCCTTCTATAAAAACTTGTTGAGAAATCCATTGTAGACGTTGGTTGGTTGATTGATCACTAGTTGTAATACTGAAACTCTCTGAAATAATATATAGTCTGTTGAAGTTGAAGAAGAAATTGAAGTCTTGGAAGCCCTGATGATGTTGTTGCATGCCTGTTATTGAGAAGGCTCTATCATTGGATCCATGAGCTTCGCTGTTGGTGAAGTATTCTGAACTGTTTAATGTTTTCCCCTATTTTCATTTTGTTCCATAAATTCTTACTACAGTAGGATGAAAGTTTTAGGCTAAGAAATGACTCTTGGAAGCACCTTAGACCTGTTTATCCTTCACTGTTTTATGTTTTCTTCTGTTGAGGTATTTTAGAGTCTTTAATCTCCCTCTTTAGTCCTCATGCTTGTTTATTTCTCTAATAGTTCGAAAAGTTGGCTTCAGCATGATTTATGGTTCTCCCTGCTTGTTTGCTACCACTTAAAGGTTGTTATTGAAGTCTCCCTTTGTAAGTATCTTTGTTTACAGTGAACCAAGGAGGTTTGTTCTGAACATGCCCCTTGTCCTTTCTTGAACAGTTGGCTTAAAGGTCTTTATAGTTGTGATCATAGATGTATTTAGGTGTTCCCTCTTCTATGACCGTAATTATCAGTGAATCTTTTATGTTTTCTAAGTCATTTGAAATAAAATCTTTGAGGAAATAGGGTGTTCCCCGAATCTTAGATTTCATTTTAAAAGTTGTTTTGAAGTCATTATTTGCTTAAAGTGTGATTTGTAGAATTCATGGTTAGCCTTGTTTATCAAATAGCTCTTTATTTTTCAATTCGTGCTTTCAAATTCCCTTTGTTGAGAATTAAACTTCTCTTTCCAAATCATTGATGTCCATCTCATTCCAAAACCAAAGGATCCTGCGCACAAGTTAGATTTGCTGGAAATATGATAGGATGTTGTCCTTGATGGCAACCCACTGAATGAAGATGAAGACATTTGACTGTTGACATGTGTTGTCCTTGATGGCAATCCGCCTGATGAAGTTATGCTTGACTTGATGGACTTAGTAAATGATGTAAATATGATGTGATATGATGTTTGTTGACAATATGATGCTAAGTGTTGTCCTTGAAAGGCAACCCTCTTGATGAAGATGATGACAACTTACTTGATGAAGTTGTGCTTGATAGAATATGTCCTTGATGAAGGAAATCTGATGTATCTACAGTGTGTACAGAAGGCAATGAAGAAAGGAATTCATCATGTGCTAATTCTATGATGAAAAAGAGTATGTCTCTAAGTATACGCGGATTGGCCTAGGGTAAGTCACGTATGCACGCGGAAAAGAACGTGCCAAGTCGCGTATGGGCAAAAGCGCTCATAAAGTGCAAAAACAGGGGCCCGTGGTATTGAAGGCTCGTGGTATTGAAGGCTCATGGTATTGCTTTGGCCCGTGGTATTGAAGGCTCGTGGTATTGAAGGCCCGTGGTATTGAAAAAGGATAAACCTATATAAGGAGAAGAAATTCATTGTGCAAATCATGAGAGTGGGAGCAAGATGTCTGAGTTTGAATGAATACTTCTCTCTGAAGTATATCTGAATGGAAAGGGTTACACTTGAATGATAAATCTGAATGTATGATGCACCAATGATGAAGAAGGGGATCTAGATCTGAATTGCTCTTGTATTTGCTAGATCTCATTATGGAAGGCCTAGATCTGTGATGAGGCGAACATCTAGGCGAACATCTGTCTGAAGCAAAAGGGTAGATATGAACTGAATATCTGATCTGATGAAGTATGCTGCTCTGTAATGATTAAAGATCTATACGCTACTTCGCCATGGAGGAAGCGTGTATATACGCAGCTTCGCTGAAGTAAAAGCGCGTATGCGCAATAAAATATACACTGAAGTATACGCTGGTTTGTGTGGACGGAAGCACGTATATACGCGACATCAGTAAAGGGAAAGCGCGTATGCAAACTAGGGTTTGCTGGAGCAAGGGGTATGAAATATCTGATCTGTTCTGCTGTGTTTCTGCTATCTGATCCGTGTTGATATGTATTTGTTGGTGATGTATGTCTGTGCTTAAAAGTATGGAAAGGGTCCAGTTTGAAAATATGATGAAATGTGGCCTGCAAGTTGTGTTCTATTGAAGTTGTTGGATCCAGTGTGAAAATTGATGAAACGTGGTCCACAAAAGGCCAAGGTTGCAGCCTTCGCCGTGGGTCGAGCCTTCCGCAGGCCGGTAAACGAGTCGGGGGGTCGTAGCCCCTTCCAGGAGAGGTCAAACGAGTCAGGTTGGAGCTCCCTTCCGTGAGAGGTCAAAAACGAGCGGAGGTAGGCCGCGTGTCAGTCAAGTCCGAACCGAAGACATATGTTGTAAGATGTTTTCTCTATAATAAATATTGAAGGCCGGCAACGACAACGCGTGGTTTTCTCCCGATTTGCCTCCCACCTAAAAATCCCGGTGTTCATGTGTGATGCTTTGTGATGTATTTCTATTCGTCTTACCGCACATGTTTACCGCTTAATGTAATATCTAATGAATGAATGATGGAATGATATATGAAGAACTAACGGCATAATTGGATCTCTCGTGTATACGCGAGTTTTATGAAGGATATCCGCGTGTATACGCTACTTGGCTTCAGCAAAGTAGCGTATGGGTTTTAAGGAATGAAAAAGTAAAAAGTTTTGAATATGCAGTAAATACTGATTCACCCCCCCCTCTTAGTATTTTTACCAACAATTGGTATCAGAGGAGGTTCTTCTGCAAAAGCTTGATCGCTTGAAGGAGATCCGTCGCAATGGGAAAGAAGCAAAAGAAGAAGGCCACTGAAAAGGAGATATCTCAGAAAACATGTGCAGCAGAAAATGAAGAAGATAAATCAGGTATTGATAGTGGTTCTTGTGACTCACTTTCTGGTGCATGTAATGATGAAGATAGTGTAAGTAAAGTCTTGGATCTGAAGGAAGCTATCAAGAAAATTGAAGATCAACAAAGATCATTTAATAAAAGCGAAGCTATTTACAAAGAGATGATCTCTCAAATGGAAAAACAAATAGAAATGCTGAATGGACAGGTGGACAAATATCAAAGGTTTCATACTTATGCATCTAATCGAATGACAAGACTTGAAGCAGAAATCAACGAATCAAGCAAGAAGAATGAAGGACTTGAAGCTGCAATCATCTCTCTGCAAACAGATAGTGAAGCATCAAGTAAGAAGAATGAGGAACCTCTACAACCATTTGAAAAGGAAGGCCTTGAAGCAGAAATCATCTCTCTCAAAGAAGATCTGAAAAAATCATATAAGAAGAATGAAGAGCTGCAACAAACATGTGAAGAAAACGAAAATTGGTTGAAAGAAGAGATTCTAAATCTGAAGGATCAAGTAGAAGATGGAAGAAGGAAAGAAGAAAGCATGACAAAGCAATGTCAAGCCCTGGAAGTTGAGGTAAACATTCTCAAAGGTAAATTAGAAGAAAAGGTTAAACTTTTGAGGTTTCAAGATAGTACTAACACTTTGGACAAAATTCTAAGTAATCAAAGGTCTCCTGCTATCAAACTTGGTCTTGGTTTTCATGAAACTGTTAAAGGAGAATCTAGTTCACAAGGAAGTGCTAAAGATTCAAAGGAAGTCAATGCAAAACCTGAAGAGTCGAAACAAACAAAAGGTCAATCAACAATGATGAAATCTCAAAGGAAATCATTCAAAAATGTTGAATGTTTCAAATGTCATAATTATGGGCATGTTGCAGCAAATTGCAGGAGCAGATCACTTCAGCCTCAAAAAAACAGATTCTACTCAGAAAGGTACTCTGGTTTATTCAAGGGATATTGTTTTTCATGTAACAAGTATGGACATAAAGCAGCTGATTGTAAAAGGAGGAAGAATAGAAATACTCATTATGATTCTTATGTTTATTTCTCTGGCCACATGAGATGTTATGCTTGTAATAAGTATGGACATGTAGAAAAAGAATGCAGGATGAACAGATCTGGGAAAGTGGACAATTTTCAGCACACTGTTGGAAAGCTCAAGCAAATTTGGAAAAAGAAGGAGGACCGATCAAAAACGTAGGGAATTCAGACCCTACTGCAGTCATCCACTTCTGGAAGCTTACTTCTCTGATTGACTGCAGGAATGATGTGGGATACATTATGAGATTTAGTAATGTATCGTCACAAGGGGAGCAATGCATGATGACTCTCATGGTTGATTTGATTATTCTGATTATGTTTACTTCTGACAGCGCATCTAATGTGGAAAGGACAGGTACAAGAGGTACAAGCTCAGGAGGAGATGAAGGAAGATGAAAATTTTATATGCTTCACTTTCCATACGCGAGTTATATTAACAAAAGTCGCGTATACACGCGAGTTTCATCAGACACAGTCGCGTATGCATTGATGATAAGAAAATGTATCTGATAGCTGAAGATCTGGAGCAGAGGTCTAGGGGGAGCATCAGTCTGACTGCTGATTATTGCACTGTTAGCATCATTCTGGTTATACTTATGATAATGAAATGATACATGGGTTCTTGTGTTGAAGATTATGGATGAAGCCTGGTTGCTTTATGATGAAGAGCATTCATTGGTGAGATGAAAGTCTTATATTTCAGAGACAAGGACAAAACATGCAGAGATTTTTGCTGATTACTGGCTGTTGAAGGTGTTTTAGATTGCATAAGTTAAGAAGGAGCACTGGTTTAGGGGGAGCAGTAGGTTGAATACTAATGATTGCATTCTTGGAAATATGACTGCTTATTCTTTGGATACTCATGCTCAAATGATGATTTCTTGGTACATGGTTTATTTTGTACTCACACATGGATGAGTTGGATGTCATTTGATTCAGAAATAAATCATGCAGAGTGTGTTACTATGGTTGAGAGATCTTTTGCCTACATATGTTACTTCATGTTAAATCTTGAAGATCATGGTGATGTTGGACCACATGGATGATTGCTTGACACCTATGTGAAGATTTTGTTCTGATATGACAATCTCTTGGAAAGATTGTATTGATGCTGCAAAGAATCTGAAGGCTTGGTTACTATTGTACTGATGCCACAACCATTGGATGACGCTTGAAGACACAACTACACCATTCTATCTATCTGTAGTCCAGGGAAGCATTCAAATGTCTCAGAAAGAAGCTGAACACTGTCTTTGCCTTACAAAGAATCAGATCTAGTTGAAATTTAGAAGATGTCTTGGGATACGCGGGTTTCCTGAAACACAGTCGCGTATATACGTGAGTTCCTGCACAGAAAACCGCGTATGACTAATTGATGACAATTTTTGGTTGGTTCAAATTTCCTTTCAAGCAGCTGCAGTGTTGTTTGGTATCTCTGATACTGTTTGGTATCTCTGGTGGTGTTCCAGTTCTCATAATTCTATTTCTAATGTTTTGATAAAGATGCCTTGATGATTTGTTGGTAAAAGTGTTCAAGATGCACAAACTAAGGGGGAGCCTTAGTCATATGGAAAGGTTGCTTGGATGCACAGATTCAGGGGGAGCATTAGCCTTGCTGAGTATAATGCATTGCCGGTATTATGGTGGTTCCGACATATGATCTCTTCGAGGTCTTTTGGTATTAATTATGAAAATTCATATTTGTACTTTGATGAAAAGGTCTGGTTGAGACCCATGTTGTAAAATTGTAATATTCAGTCATGTAAGGACTTGTCAATTTGTAAACCCGCTTGGTTGGGTAGCTGAGTCATTTTTGTAAACCCACTTGGTTGGGTAGCTGAGTCAAATTTTTAAACCCATTTGATTGGGTACTTGAGTCTTATATGTAAATCCACTTGGTTGGATATTTGATGGAAGTACGAGTCTTTGGTGATAGGAACTTCATAGAGTCATGTACTTCATTGAAAATATGTTTGATGATTCAGCATGAACTCAGGGGGAGCTTGGTCACTTCAGTATACATCAGATCTGCAGAACGCTTCTTCTACATAAGGAGAAAAGGGGGTGAGTGTGTTGGTTTTGATCCGCCCGTTGCTCTTGATGTCAGCGGGGAGAGTGACATGGTGTTTGGAATGAAGATAATGATGTGCCCTTTGCCCTTGATGTCAAAGGGGGAGAGTGACATGGTGTTTGAATGAAGATAATGATGTCAAATATTTGGGAGAATGACATGGTGTCATTTTATTCTTAATGTATCTATCTGTTGTGGTAACCAAACACCATCGTGGTTGCCATCAAGTCCAAAGGGGGAGATTGTTGGCAATATGATGCAGAGTGTTGTCCTTGATGGCAACCCACCGAATGAAGATGAAGACATGTGACCGTTGACATGTGTTGTCCTTGATGGCAATCCACCTGATGAAGTTATTCTTGACTTGATGGACTTGGTAAATGATGCAAATTTGATGTGATATGATGTTTGTTTACAATATGATGCTAAGTGTTGTCCTTGAAAGGCAACCCTCTTGATGAAGATGATGACAACTTACTTGATGAAGTTGTGCTTGATAGAATATGTCCTTGATGAAGGAAATCTGATGTATCTATAGTATGAATAGGAGGCAATGAAGAAAGGAATTCATCATGTGCTAATTCTATGATGAAAAAGAGTATGTCTCTAGGTATACGCGGATTTTCCTTAGAAGTCGCATACAGGGCTTTTTTTTTACGTTCCAAGTCGCGTATGGGCAAAAGTGCTCATAAAGTGCAAAAACAGGGGCCCGTGGTATTGAAGGCTCATGGTATTGCTTTGACCCATGGTATTGAAGGCTCATGGTATTGCTTTGGCCCGTGGTATTGAAGGCTCATGGTATTGCTTTGGCCCGTGGTATTGAAAAAGGATAAACCTATATAAGGAGAAGAAATTCATTGTGAAAATCATGGGTGAGGGTGAAAGATGTCTGAGCTTGAATGAATACTTCTCTGTGAAGTATATCTGTATGGAAAGGGTAAAGGCTTGATGATAGATCTCGAATCTATGATGCACTTATGAAGAAATGATGAAGCGGATTTCTAGATCTGAAATGTACTCGTATTTTCTAGATCTTATTTTCTAGATCCGTTTATGGAGTGATTAGATCTGATTATGGAAGGCTTAGATCTGAATTGAGGCGAACATCTGTCTGAAGTAAAAGGGTAAATCTAAACTGAATATCTGATCTGAAGAAGTATGTTGCTCTATAATGATTGAAGATCTATACGCTACTTTCACCGTGGAGGAAGCGCGTATATACGTGCCTTCGCCGAAGTAAAAGCGCGTATGCGCAATAAAATATACACCGAAGTATACGCCTCGGTTTCAGGTGGACGGCGTATACGCGACATCAGTAAAGGGAAAGCGCGTATGCAAACTAGGGTTTACTGAAGAAAGGGGTATGAAATATCTGATCTGTTCTGCTGTATTTCTGCTATCTGATATGTGTTGATAAGTATCTGTTGGTGATGTATGTCTGTGCTTAAAAGTATGGAAAGGGTCTAGTCTGAAAATATGATGAAACGTGGCCTGCAAGTGTTGTTCTATTGAAGTTGTTGGATCCAGTGTGAAAATTGATGAAACGTGGTCCAAGATGGTGCTGAGGGTTGTAGCCTTCAGTCAGGGGGTCGTAGCTCCCTTCCAGGTGAGGCTGGTAAACGAGAGCAGGGGGTCGTAGCTCCCTTCCAGGTGAGGCTGGTAAACGAGAGCAGGGGGTCGTAGCTTTCTTCCAGGAGAGGCTGGTAAACAAGCTAGTGGGTGCTCATATAAGTTTGGTCAAGTCTCACAAATAAAGACATATGTTGTAAGATGTTTTCTCTATACCAAAATATTGAAGGCCGAGCAACTAAGTAATTATGGGTTTTCTCCCCGATTTGGGTTTCCACCTAAAAATCCCGGTGTTCATGTGCATGCTTGTGGGTGGACAAGTTTATTCGGTTTCACGTACATGTTTACTGTTTATAGAACATCTAATGAATGAATGATGGAATGATATAAGTGAAGAACTAATGGCATAATTAGATCTCTGTGTATACGCGAGTTTTATGAAGGATATCCGCGTGTATACGCTACTTCCCCTAGTTTAATCCGCGTATACCTAGAGACATACTCTTTTTCATCATAGAATTAGCACATGATGAATTCCTTTCTTCATTGCCTCCTATTCATACTGTAGATACATCAGATTTCCTTCATCAAGGACATATTCTATCAAGCACAACTTCATCAAGTAAGTTGTCATCATCTTCATCAAGAGGGTTGCCTTTCAAGGACAACACTTAGCATCATATTGTCAACAAACATCATATCACATCAGATTTACATCATTTACTAAGTCCATCAAGTCAAGCATAACTTCATCAGGTGGATTGCCATCAAGGACAACACATTTCAACAGTCAAATGTCTTCATCTTCATTCAGTGGGTTGCCATCAAGGACAACATCCTATAATATTTCGAACAATCTCCCCCTTTGGACTTGATGGCAACCATGATGGTGTTTGGTTACCACAACAGATAGATACATTAAGAATACAATGACACCATGTCATTCTCCCTATTTGCCATGTCACTCTCTCCATTTCCAAACACCATGTCACTTGGTATCGGAGCTCCCTTCCAGGAGAGGCTGGTAAACGAGTCAGGGGGTTGGAGCTCCCTTCTAGGAGAGGCTGGTAAACGAGCGCAGGTGGGTGCCTGCGTGCTGGTAGGAGTTTGCACCAGCACATATGTTGTAATATGTTTTCTCTATAATAAAATATTGAAGGCTGAGCAACTGCAGCAGTGGTTTTCTCCCGACTTGGGTTTCCACCTAAAAATCCCGGTGTTCATGTGTGATGCTTTGTGTGATGGTTTATTTTGTTGTTACTACACATGTTTACTGTTTTATGTATCATCCACGAATGAATGATGGAATGATATGAGTGAAGAACTAATGGCATAATTAGATCTCTGTGTATACGCGAGTTTTATGAAGGATATCCGCGTGTATACGCTACTTGGCTTCAGCAAAGTAGCGTATGGGTTTTAAGGAATGAAAAAGTAAAAAGTTTTGAATATGCAGTAAATACTAATTCACCCCCCCCTCTCAGTATTTTTCCCAACAAGATTTTCCCTTTGATATCCCATATCCATTGATAAGTTTGTCATGACCTCTTTTTGACCCCATTGCCCAATGAAGCTGATATTTTCTCTTTCTATTTGTCTTTCCTAGACCTTTTAGGTTCTGCTGTATCAATTCCAACCAAACAAACAAACAAACATCTGCACTTAATAACTAGTCTAAAACCAATATCCAAAGCACATAAGATAAACCTCTGCAAAAACAAATAATTTGAGAGATCCCTCTCTGAGAGAAAGAGGACTAGATCCTATAACTCTAAATATTGGTTCTGATGTTGCCTTGTATTTTGATTTGCCAAACTATCAAAACACGGGACACCAACAAATCCTTTATCTTTTAAATCTCTGATACACTTTATCTTCTTCTGCTAATGTTCTCGGCTTATGCTGTACAGGTGGCAGCTTGGAGAGTTTGATTTTTTTGGCCAAAGATCATGATACTTTGACTGAAACATTTTTCCCCCTTTGGTCCCTTTTCTGTGTTATATGGGCCATAGAGGATCATCATCCTCGGCCCTGAGCTACTTTTTACTTGCTGTGGGACAGCTTTAATAGCTTATCCGCCATTAAACCTACAACAAACCATCAAAATATTATAAAAACCTGTGAATGGGGCTAGAACTGCTTCAGAGGGCTCGACGGAGGGCGAAAGGGCAGTGCAGAGGCAAGGGAGCATGTGGAAGGGGATTCCATGGTCGAAACCATAAGGAATAGGATTTAAATCTGATTATGGCGCGAAAATATGGATAGGCGGTTTTGCAGAAAATCAGAGGTGGTTTTCGTGCAAGGGATGGGCGGTAAATGGTTTTGTGTGAAATGGATGCGATACGGTTCTTTGGATGACGTGTGTCCAGGCAAAAACTGCCTATTTCACGTTGAAAATGCACAATAAATTTTATTTGTGAAATGAGCGCGAAATCAGATTTAGACTGTCCGATCTGGGGGGGGGGGCAGATCTACGGCTGTAAGCGTGCACGAAAAATAGAAAAAATGTGCGGAGGAAATATATGGTGGGGCCAGGGTGACATGGTGCAATATTTGGTCAATGAAAAGTGGGAGATGATGCGAGGATTGTTGATCGGGAAAGATCAACAGTTCAGATTTGATGCGGGACTTGATTGATATGGAGGGGAAATACAAAGGAAAATACCTTTTTGCAAGGGGCGCGGGGGTAAAAAATGGGAAGGGAAGGAAATGCGGGAGATGCAGCGATAAATGTTGGATCAATTGCGATCAATGGTTGAGATCTGCTTGTGGGGTGAAAGGATAAGAGATGGGAGGACCCACCTTTATACAAAGGGCAGAAAGGTTTTTCACTTAGGAAAAGGGGTTTTTTACATGGGAAAAGGGGATTATAAGAGCGGCAGAAGGGATCAATGGGAACCATTGGATCGGGGAAATGAACAGTACAGATTAAGTCGCGGAGATCAGAGATTAAAAATGGTGGAAGAGGGGTCAAGGGGATGGTGAAAATGCGATGAAGCGAGGGCTGTTGATCTAAAACAGGATCAACGGTTAGGATTGATTTCGGTGGATTGGCAATCAGAGGAGAAGAGGGTCCGGTAACAAAGAAATGTGGATTTGCAATGGCCAATGGCCGATGGGAAAACGAAGTGCGATGGATGGAGGGTCGTTCAATCAAGATCAAGATCAATGGTGGAGATGCGATCGGGGCTTCGCATATCGGCGGAGAAAAGGTTCAAGGGAGAAGGAAAAGCGAAGGTGTGATGAAGCGATGCAATGAAGAAGCACGATGCGATGCGAGGCGCGATGCGATGAAGCGGTAGTCATCAAATCTGGATTAGATCAACGGTGGAGATTTCATCGATGGGGAAAATAAAGCGATAAGTAAAAGGCGATGCGCTGATGTGATGAAGTGCTGGCCATCATATCTGGAAGAATGGACGGTCACGATCTCATCGGAAGATTGGCCATTGGCGAAAAAAGAAAATGGAAGTGGGAAAATTGGAATTGCCGAAGTGTGATTACCAATGGGCTTTAGTGCTCGGTCATGGAGCTAGGTCACTTGGTGAAAAAAGGGCTTGGGCTTTAAGCGAAAGGGGCTTAATGCCTTAATATAAAAATATCGGAAAATAGGCTAAAAAGTGAGTTTTCAAGCCTTTTTTGAGATTCCGATAAGGGGAAAAAAGGACTTTAAACCTGTACAAAGGGATTTTATCAAGTTTAAAGGGGATTTTGAGGGAAAATAAAGGGTAAAAATGGGAAAAATGGATGAAATGAAGGGGTTTACAGAGGGTTTTTCAAAGGAAAAGATGATGGAAAATGGGTCTAAAAACAATCTTTTTTCATGATAACAGCAGGGTTTTTAAAGGATTTTTTATGAAGATATGAGTGGAAAGGATCTTTGGCCAAGGTACACAGCAAGGCTTCAAGAACTCACAAATTTTTGCATGAAATTTGTTTCTTGAAGACTAAAGATCTGTTTTAGCCATCATCAATAATGAAATTTTTTTATTGATGGCTAACATTCACCATCACTTCGAAATGCGACGATGATGTCTTGCCTTGTAATGATACCTAGGGTATGACTCCCTTTTGATGTAAACTTGAACACTGAGTACATCTTATAAACTCGTGGAAAGTATGGGAATATTTGGGTCATATATTGGTCAATTGGAGCATGTATTTCCATGGGATTGTACTACAGGTTTGCAGAAGGTGCAAGTTTCAGTTCATCACTTATGGCTCCGAAGGACGCAAGTGAAGGAGAAGTAAGGGTGACCTTTCAGGACACTCATAGTGTAGACATAATACATAGCAGTGCATATTTTTGTTGATGCTTTTGGAGGACCAAAAGCTCCTTAGTGGGGAGGATTGATCCAGGTGGCTCTAGAGACACACATAGGACAAGGAGGCTTGAGAAAGCTCAAAAATAAAAGTGTTTGGATTGATTTCGAACTAGGGCCAGAGTGTAGTATCTCATCATTCTGATTCCAACGGCGCATACGACACTCAATTCTGAGTCCGTATGAAGGAGTTAAGAGCAGTCAAAGTTCAAAGGTTGACTTGGTGATGTGGCAACTTAAGGAGGCAACAATTTCGCTGGAACCCAGCCACCGAATTCCAGCCAACCTGGCTGGATTCTGGGTGAATTTGTGGGACAGTAAATTTTTCTCCTTTGGTCAATTTTCAAAATTTCCAAAACAACTATATTGTTTAAATTAACAAAAAAATAAAAATTATATATATATAAGATCCAACGAGCCATGACCCCCGCCAGACCCACGGCTCCTAACCCTGATATTATAATGGAAAATTAAATTAAATAAGGGTTGGCGGTCATGACCCCACCGCCCCGCCAACATTAATAGCTGCATGATATATAATAAGCGCGAAGTTAGAACCCCGCCCTCCACCCCCCCCCCCCCCCCCCCCACCCCCCCCCCACACCCTAATGTGCCATATGGTTATGGCACCGAAAAAAATATGAGGGCGGGTCGCCAAATGCGGACCCAACCCCCCAACCACCTCTTATTAAAATATTTGGTGTGATTTTTTTAGAAAGATGCAGAGTTCCAAAATAAAATTTTGACTTTAAAAGGAGGGGGCGGGGTTTGACTACCCGACCCCCTCCCTCCATTACGGATCTCTAACCATTCAACTAATGGACTTCCTTTGGAAAGTATGCCGACTTTTTAGTATATAAACTTTCATTTCACAGTGCACCTAGGCTAGGAAGACCAAAGGAGAGTGCGCATAGATTTTAAGATTGATTTTTAATTGCAGGGTGGAACCATGAACGTGGAGTAGTAATTATGCAGGCGGAACCATGAGCCTTGAGATTTTCCCGGAGAGGTAATTTTTCTCCATGTCAGAATATAGTCAAGTTTATAGTCATTTTTCATAGTTTTTCACAGGGAACACAATGGCGAGGTAAGATTCACCTTTTGAGTTGTAGATTTCTAGTCCACCCATGGAGCAGCTACGTGGAGGAATCTAGGGGGAATATAAAAGATTCCTTTTTGTCCCAGATCTTCACTTTCTTAGAATTCAGTAAATGGACAGTTGATTTTGCACTATTCGATGTCACAAATCTGATGGCATATTTAGATTTTCCATCTGAGTTTGATATTTTTCAGTCACTTTTTGAAGTGAAGTTGCAGGTGTCATTTTTCAGTGAGTGAGCGGTTGATTTCACACCTCTCGACACCACGATTGTGATGGTGTTTTCAGATCTAGCAATAGTAGTAGTCATTCTTCAATCATCTTCAGCATGAGGTAGATGATGTGTTTCTTTCATGTACTTCTTTGTCCCTGAGATGCATAGTGTTATAGAGATCCCTATTGATATATGAGTCGTGGGACCTTGTCTTGTTTTGTTATTGATGTACTTTCTGTCATGGACTTGTATTATGTTTGAGATCCCTTGATGAAATATTGGCGAGATACTCATGTATGTTGTTTGAGATCCCTTTTATGCCATGTTGGCCACATACTCTGTGTCACACGTATGTCATTGAAATCCCTTGTTTGTCATTTTGGCAGGATACTCACAGTCTTTATGTGTGAGCTACTATCATATTGATAGTAGTCATTTTTTTTATGCATGAGAGTTTCGAAGTGGAACGTATCGTAGAGAGGTCTAGCCACTCCTGAATGAGGGAATCTTTCTTATATGTTAGAGAAAACACATTCATGTACATATTCTTCTTACAACACTTAATGCAGAGCCCTACACCATCTTGACACTAAGGCCCAGAGATGTAGTCCCTCCTGGGCGAACTCCGTTATCAAACGACGTGTTCTTATGATTGCTTATCTTGACATGTTATGTTCCTATTTGTTATAGCATGCAGTCATTCATACATGTTCATTAATGCTTTAATTAAATGCAATTCTAAGTTATCAGCCAAAGTAAAAGGTCTTGGTTAAGGGTATCAATAATTTATGTTGGATCAAGTGGTATCAGAGTAGGTATTCTTGCTTATCGGATTGTAGGCGTGAACATTGAACGTTCACTGAGTTGAGTCATGGAGAGTGTCAAGGACCTATATGAGACCATGCTCAGGGTGTCCGAGAAAGTGAACATTTTGTATGAGGCTTATGAAAAACAAGTAGCACAGAACGATGAATTGAAGACACTCCTACAAGAAGAAAAGGAGGACAAACATTAGTTGTAGCTTTAGTTGCAAGCCATGACAGAGGCGTGGGAAGGATTGAATTAGAACAAAGAAATTATTCAAGAAGATCATGATTCTTTGAAGGCATTCCTACAAGAAGGAAAAGAGGAGAAGAAGCAGTTGCAGCTTCAGCTACAAGCCGTGACAGAGGCATTGGAGGAAGTGAAGAGAAACGAAGGCTTTCAGTAGCCTTCTTCATTTGTTTCACAATCAACTGCTAAGGTAAACAATGTTGATTTTTCTTCAGTTTCTTCACTTGAAATCATTTCGGTTGGAAGTGTGGAGATACCCATCACATGTACTAGCATGAGACTCCTCACCAAGATGGGGTACAGAGGAGGAGGAATTGGCGTTCGTGGCCAAGGTATAACCGAACCATTGGAGCTTGTGCAGTGACCTCGTTATGCAGGTTTGGTGTATAATGAAGAAGGATTTTTGAAGGACATCAAAGGAAAACAGATATTGATGACTCTCCAGGGAAGACGAATGATGGGGACACTTCTCCATCATCCCATGGTAGCACATGTTGCATTGAAAGAGTTGAGGCGAGCTCCCATCACCATGATCGCACTAGAGATTAACCAAGAAGGTGTAATGAGTCTCATTATTCCAGAGTGCATTTTGATTGTAAGAATGTTGATAACTATGATCATAAATCATGGCATCGCAAAACATGTCATTTTTGTGGATGAGGCATGGGAAGCCTTCTCCATAGCAGGAAAAGAAATCCATTAAGCAGGTTTGGAGGAAAAATACCTTTTGCACCCATTGCGACCAAAGTGGCCATAAAAGAGCCATGTGCTGGAGACTCCATCCAGAGTAGCGCCTTAAAGACAAAGCACCCGTGCATACACCAGTTGAAGGAGCTGATCGGTAAGAAAGTTCGCTATAGGGAAATGATCCACTCACTTTGATAAGTGAGAGATGGTTCTTCTAGATCATTTTTCTAAAAATGTTAGCTTATCATGATCGTGTTTTTAAATAATTTGCCATATTTTAAGTGTGAAATTGATGATGTGTTTTCCATCACTTGTTTAAGCAACAATGATATTTTTGGCCTTGTTTTATAAGTAGTGTGTTGCATTTCTTTCATGTAAAAGTGATGATGTGCTTTCCATCACTTCGAAATGTGACGATGATGTTGTTGGCCTTGTTTTATGAGTCGGGTGATGCATTTATTTCATGTAAAAGTGATGAGGTGTTCCCCATCATTTCAAAATGCGACGATGATGTATTGTCTTGTAATGATAGCTGGGGTATGATTCCCTTTTGATGTAAACTTAACCACCAAGTACATATTATAAACTCATGGCAAGGATGGGAATATTTGGGTCATAGATTGGTCAATTGGAGCCTGTATTTGCATGGATTGTACTACAGGTTTGCAGAAGGTGCAGGTGTCAGTTCATCACTTATGGTTCCAAAGGACGCAGGTGAAGGAGAAGGAAGGGTGACCTTTCAGGACAGTCGTGGTGCAAACATAGTACACAAAAGTGCAGATTTTTGTTGATGCTTTTGGAGCACCAAAAGCTCCTCAGTGGGGAGGATTGATCCAGGTGGCTCTAGAGACACACAAAGGACAAAGAGGGCTTGAGAAAGCTCAAAACTAAAAGCATTTGGATTGCTTTCAAACTAGGGTCAGAGCGTAGATCTCATCATTCTGATTCCAACGACACAAACAACACTCAATTCTGATTCTATATCAAGGAGTTAGGAGTAGTCAAAGTTCGAAGGTTGACTTGTTGATGTGGTAGCTTAAGGAGGCAAAAATTTAGCTGGAACCCGGCCACTAGATTCTGGCCAACTTGGCCTGATTCTAGGCGAATTTTTGGGACAATTAATTTGTCTCCTTCGGTCAATTTTCAAAATTTCCAAAACAACTATATTGTTTTAAATTGACAAAAAACTTAAATATATATATATATATATATATATATATATATATATATATATATATATATATATATATATATATATATATATATATATATATATATATATATAGTATCCTGCGAGCCATGACCCCAGCCTAGACCTCTCTACAAGTATCTCACCCCGGGAGACATAATGGAAAATCGAATTAAATAAGGGTTGGTGGTCATGACCCCGCCGACCCCGCCCACATTAACGACTGCATGATATATAAATGGGGGCGGTGGTTGTGAACCCCATCACCCCCGGGCTCCCCCCCCCCCCCCCCAACCCTCCGCCCACACCATATTGTGCCATATGGTTACGGTGCTGGTGGAAATATGAGGGCGGGACGTCCAATGCGGGCCCAGCCCCCCAACCACATCCTATTAAAATATTCGACGTGATTTTTTTAGAAAAATGTAGAGTTCCAAAAAAACATTTCGACTTTAGAAGGAGGGGGTGGGGTTTGACCACCCAACCCCCTCCCTCCATTACAGATCTCTAACAATTTGACCAAAAGACTTCCTTTGGAAAGTTTGCCAACTTTTCAGTATACAAAATTTCATTTCACAGTGTGCCCAGGCCAGACAGACCAGAGGAGAGTGCTCACAGATTTCGAGACTGAGTTTTAATTGCAGGGTAGAACCATGAGCGTGGAGCAGTAATTATGCAGGTGGAACCATGAGCCTTGAGATTTGCCCATGGAGGTAATTTTTCTCCGTGTCAGAATATAGTCAAGTTTATAGTCATTTTTTACAGTTTTTCGTAGGGAATAAATGGCAAGGTCAGATTTTCCTTTTGAGTTGTAGATTTCCAGTCCACCCATGGGTCAGCTACGTGGAGGAATCTAAGGGGAATCTAAACGATTCCTTTTTGTCCCATATCTTCACTTTCTCAGAATTCAGCAAATGGACAGTCGATTTTGCACTATTCGACGTCATGAATCTAATGGCATATTCAGATTTTCCATCTAATTTTGATAATTTTCAATCACTTTTTGAAGTGAAGTTGCAGGTGTCAATTTTCAGCAAGTGAGAAGTCAATTTCACACCTCTCGATGCCACGATTTTGATGGTGTTTTCAGATCCAGCAGTAGCAGCAATCATTCTTCATTCATCTTCGGCATGAGGTTATGATGTGTTACTTTCATGTACTTCTTTGTCCCTGATATGCATACTGAAGTACATATCCCTGTTGATATATGAGTCATGGGATCTTGTATTGTTTGTTATTGATGTAATTTATGTGATGGACTTGTATTATGTTTGAGATCCCTTGATGCCATATTGGCAAGATACTCATGTATGTTGTTTGAGGTCATGTTGGCAGGATACTCCATGTCACATATATGTCATTGAGATCGCTTGTTTTCCATGTTGGCAGGATACTCACAGACTTTATGTGTGAGCTATTTTCATATCGATAGGAGTTCTTTTTTATGCATTATAGTTTCGCAGTGGAACATCTCGCAGAGAGGTCTAGCCACTCCTACATGAGGGAATTTTTCTTGTATGTCAGAGAAAACACATCCATGTACATCTTATTCTTACAACACTTAATGCAGTGGCCTACACCATCTTGACACCGAGGCCCAGAGATGTAGTTCCTCTTGGACGAAATCTGTTATCAAACGACATGTTCTTATGATTGTTGACCTTGACATTTTATGTTCCTCTTCATTATAGCATGCAATCGTTCATTCATGTTCATTAACGCTTTAATTAAATGCAATTTTAAGTTATCAACTAAAGTAAAAGGTCTTGGTTAATTGTATCAAGAATTTACCCTGGATCACTTGAAGTTGAAATACCTGTTCAAATGATCTGTTGTTGATCTGAAGTAGTCATTGAAGTAGTAGGAGACTGTGTGGGTTGTTCTCCTATTAATGAGGATATAAGAGGCTCATTTGTGTTGACAAGGGTCTGTTGCTCTAAATCCTTGCTAATACTTAGTCTTGAACTAAGTTTATCTTTCTTTCTATACATAATTTTGAATCCTTTGCTGAAGATGTTTATCTCTAAAGGAGACCCTTCTTATCTATTCCTTTTTGCTATCTTTTCTTGATTTTTTGGAGTCTACACTGTTGATGGTGAAATTGGTTGTTCTTCGGCTTCATGCAATGTGTTTTCTGTCCACTCTAGCTTGTTCTTATATCTCTCTATCTCTGGCCTTGTTGTATGAAAGTAAGGAGTAGATTTGACTTCTACCCTTAATTTAGACACAATTCCTAATGGATCATATGGCCAGGTGAAACTTAAATCAAAATGCATTTTCTTTAATAGTTGATCTACCTCTATTGTTGCTTTTCTGCTATTACATATGAATGGGCCAATTTGAGTTTTTAGCTTGAATTGAGATTTCTTTTTGGCAGCCATGAAATGTACATGATCCATGTTAATCATTTTCCTGATGAATTCCAGAGCAAAAATCCTCATTGGAAGGCATTTGGGTAACTTGTATGGCTGTAGTTCACATCCAAAAACTCTTATTTTAGTGCAGTTTTCATACATGTACCAATATCTTGTCTGAACCTGTTCTCTCAGCTGTAATATCTTCTGAATTTATTCACTGATTCTAGGTTCTTCTCAACGGTTTAGAAGATTGATAGTTGGGTGGACAAACATTTCAATAAACTGGTTGTAGGTGAATTCATTCTGCTCTTTCATGAGCAAGGTGGTCCCGAAAATTACTAATTGCTGGTCTCCATTATCTTTTAACTTCTGCAATGACAATTTCATATTGTCTCCTTGGAAGTATATGAACATATAAACTATAACAGAGGTATATTTAAATACCTCTTCTGTCTTGAAATCAGGAAACTATTGATGAATGGATTCTGCGAGGAAGTGACTAAAATTGAACATTATGGAAGGCTCGACATCATTGGAAAAGATAGACAGGAATCCCATAATAGCCTCATCTATGTATTGGTCAAAGTAGTAGCCAAGTAGGTAAGATAGGATAGTGGTTATTTTCTTGGTTCTCTCAGGGAAAAGGGATGAAGGATAAGGAGGATTTCTTTTAGGAAATGCATGATCTCGTGCTCGGAAAAGTTCTAAGGTTTGGGTTCTCTTGGCAAGATCTAATCTCTGATATATTTCAAATAGAGCTTCATGAGAGAATGGAGCACCATTATCGACTTTGGGAGCTAACATCATCTGTTCAATGGCCTGAGGGGTTATATTAAACCTAACTTGGCCATTAGAATTGACTATGGTTCTCTGGTTGGGCAAGTTAGAGGCATGACATTTCTTTCCTAATGAAATCAGGATCACTGTGGGTAGGAGGAAAGATAAAACGTGGAATATTAGAATCCTAGCACTGGATTTCATCGGATTTATCAATTCATCTGTCTTCTAGCCAACAATACATCTCAAAAATATTGATATCAGAGTGTGTTTCATATCTGTCAGCCATAGGGATGTGATGAAAGTCTAGAGGAGGGAAAATTAAAGGATTAATGTTTTCTTCGGTATTTTTCTTCTTGGGAGGAATAATGGCTACAACTAACAGTGAAACAGAGGGAAGAAAGAGGGTAATGTGAGCAAGAATAAGAAAAGAAATGGAGAATGGTATGATCGGGTGTTGATCAAGCAATTTTAGCACTTTTGGATTCATAAAAAACCTACAAACATGAATTATGATAACTTGTAATGAGAAAAGGAATTTCCAGAGAGATAAAGAAGGTATAATAGTGAAAAACCATGTTTTTTTTTATGGCGCGGGTTAACGGATAGGTAATTAACTTCATTATAGAAATATGGAGGGAGATCATTAAATTGGCTTACACGTAATGAAGTGGCAGCGGAGGAGTGGTGCGTAACGGTCATCACAATAGGCGGTATACCGAAAATAGTTTTCGGCCGGGGGGGTAAGGCGGGTTATGGTATTGCGCTTGGGGAGTCCAAACTCACGTGGGGATGACACGTATACATGGGTGGTTTTCAAATACATTTTATTTCGGACCCACCCCCTTGGGTGATAAAATTTAGATGGCGAAGGGGGGTCGAAAGGCCATGGGGGATGTTGGATGTTAACCAATGTAAACTCGATCGTCAAATGTTGATGAATGTGAGAGATTGTAATGCGATGATGTGGAAGTTGTGGTGTCAGGAATTTATTAAATAATTCGTCGGGAGATATGAAGGGAATTGTAATGAAATGTATGGATATATATGGAAATATATGAGCGAGGAACGAAATGTAAATAGAAGGAAATGAATGGCGGGGATATATGATTAATGAAAATTCATGGTGGGGTATATAATATGGTTTAAAACTTTAGAATATGTAATTAATAATCAGAATTTAAACCATACAAAACACTTTTTCCATAGACACATTTACACGAGCAGCCAATCAATATTTTTTAAAGAGAATGAAGCTTTCCTTTTTCTCTTTGCCTCCCTACATTTTATTTTATTTTTCCTTCTTTATTTAAAGCATCTAACACATAACATTTTATTGACATGGATGCCTACAAAAATAATATTTTTCCTAACATTTTTTAAATTTTCATTCTTTTGCATCCATATCCTACCTTAACATTTTCAAAAATATTTAACTAGTTGTGATATCTTATAAAATAAAAATAATGTTACAACATCATCAACAGGCTCTCCCAATCCTTCCAGAGTGTTGATTATTTCATCAACGTGTTGGAATTATGCAGCAATGTTGCCATCTACTTTCATTCTGAGTTGCTCAAATTTTTCTTTGTAGAATTGAAGCTTTGCTTATTTGACATTTGAGTCACCTGCATATATATTCTCAAGCTTGTCACATAAACTTTTGGCGGTTTTACAACCCAACACCTTATGATAAGCAGAGTCAATAAGTCCAATGATAATAATATTCTTTTCTTTTGCACCATTTACAAATTCTTCTTACCTTGTTCATCCGCGGTTGGTGCAAAGCCATTCTGAACAGTGTCCCATACTTCGTAACCTTGCGCCAAGAGATAGACCTCCATTCTTACTTTCCAAAGTGCATAATTATTTTCATTGAACAGAGGTACACCATTTTTGGTATGCTCCATGACCTCCTTCTAGCTGTTAAACTGTTATTGAAGGAACCAAGCTCTGATTCCAATTTTTGGAAATACTAAGAGATGGGGTGAATTAGTATTCCTTTCAATTATTATTATTATTAATCTTTCAGAGCATTATTTAATCTTCAATTATTATCAGTGTTTGTACAATGATAACAGTAAACAAAAGGAACACAAATGCACACAGTTTTTAAGGTGGAAACCCCCTCCGGGACAAAAAACACTTGAATGCTTTTCTAATAATTATTTTATATTCAACTCCAATTTAAAATAAAGCTCCAACTTCCTAAAATCTAAAAAAGAGTTCTTTTCGAGCTCCCACTGGATGGACGCTCCAATGCCCAAGATTCTTTAGTAGTCAACTGAACGGATGCGCCCACATCCAATGAGCTACAACTCACCCTACCATAACCCTACCACCCTAAATTTTTCACAGGCTTGAACTTGTCGGTGATATCATGCACCAACCTAGCACCACCCTACCACCCTATAGAAGAATAAAATAAGAATATACTACCATACCAGGGAAAATGGTCCACTTTACAATGAAATAGAATGATTTAGAAGAAGAAGACACACTAGACCATAACCCCAATTATGACACAAATACCTAATGATGATCCTAGACCTCCCAACATTGCCTCTTCAATTCTTGGCAGATAGACACTTGTACAAATTTTACAATGATGCTTTTACAATGACTCAATACAATGATACCTTTACAATGACTGTATGCAATGATGCCCACGTGAAAACTTCATGTGGTGAATTTCTTGCTATTGTACTGCACCTTGATTGCTACTCTTGTCATGCTACCCTTTCTCACTCTTCAGAACATTAGATCACACATTAAGTCTTATCTTGATGAATATATAATACCTGCAAAAATTCTTCAAGGAAATACCCATGACATGATAATAGCAAAACTTACCTCATCCTGCAGAGCATATGTCAGTGCTAAAAAAAAAAAAACCAAGTTAAAATACAAAGAACCTAGTGCAATTAAGAAATGAACATGCATATACATAATATACTTACCTAGATCTTACCTCTGCTGCACCATGTTTTGCTTTGCTTTCTTAGAAATTCTGGTCCTTTGCAGCCCTTGACAGCACATGGTCTAGATTTTTCTTGCCTTCTAGGATCTCGATATTGAATCTGGTGTATTTATGTTATTTAAGATCCCCAATATGTGATTTTTTGTCTTGTAGTATTCCTCTTAGTCTTCTTTACAATGCCATAGGTCTGAATTTGGATTCTTCAATACAAAGTTATGCCCAATCTCTCACAATGACCTAATTATGGACTGGTTTAGTAGAGTGAACTTGTGCGGCATGTCATCTTCCACTATTTCTTCATTCGGCTCTAAAATTTATACAGCGAAAACTACAGTCTGTGCATTATCCGTCAATTTTTACATAATTCCAATCTGATACCTAGAGAGAGTTATGACGAGTTTCCAAAGGTCACCTATTTGAGATGAAGTTCAGGAGCCTGCAAAAATTCTAATTTCCACAGATCATATCTCCGAAAATGTTGCACACCATAATCTGAAATTTTTACAGGAGTGTCCTTAGGATTTCGCCTTTGCCTCATAAAAATTTCAGCTTCTGAACCTTCGTAGAAACAAAGTTATAGGTAAATTTCAATGATGACCTGTTTCAGGTAGCGAAATCCCTACATGAGGAGGATATGAGGATCACAATTTATATAAATGCTTAGGTTGAGAGGGGCTTAAACAAGTGAACCTGGGAGAGATTTTAGGAGCTTAAAAATTATTATTTATTGATTGTTCTGTTATCACTCCAAAATTTCCCAAGGTTTTTTATATGTGTTAAAAAGCAATATCAGAGGTAGCTATCAACCACTTTTAGAGATTAGGATCTAGCCTTCCTAATGCTCAGAGAGGGCTCTCTCTTAATGATTTAACTTTGTTGATATAATAAATTTAAGGCTAGTTACGTATGCTTGTTTTGGATTGATTTTAATTTGTTGGTGGAATTACTGATTTAGATGGATAGGTGCTTTTCTATTTTCCATTGGGCTATGGAGTCGATATACCTTGAAAAAAAACAGAAGCAAGTTATAAAGGAAATGTTATAGGGCAGGGTAGCTGAGAAAAATCAGATCTTTAAGGCTGAATGGTGAAATGATTTTCAATCACGATTAAGGAGCAGTTAAGGATTCCTTAAACCAGATAATGAAGGAAGGTGAAGGAGGTCATTTGGGATCAGAGGGAAATTAAGAATTCTATAAACCAGATATCAAAAGAAAACATAAAAATGTATAACATTTCAAAACAGAGTGTAATTAAACAAATTTTGCAATAAAATTCTAGTTATAACATTCAAATTTAGAAAACATGCAAGTTTATGGAATACTTAAGAAAAGAACATGAACAATTGAAATTGTATTTCACTGAGATAGCTCAACACATGAATCCGGTAAAGAAATTATTTTATTACTTGTCTTGTCTGTCAACTGGAAATGGTACAATAACCCTCAGGTAGTAGATCGATCAGTTATAGAAATATTCAGAAATCCACACTAATCGACCCTTGATACTTCAAATTATGAAGTATTTATACAGCAATATTACAAAAATATCCTATCAACTGACTAGGATTTATTTAAGGAAAATAAAATATCTTTGCAAAAAGATAGTGACACCTAGTAACTGATTGAAATTTGTCCCTATTTTTTTGTTTGTTTGTTTGTTTCTTTTACGTTGTCTACTTCTTTCATCTATCTTGTCTTTCATACTGTCTTTTTTTTATCTGTCTTTCATCTGTCTTTCATCTGGCTGCTCTTTAACATGTGCATTATTTTACCTGTATATATATTCACCTGTCATAGTAAATTACACCATTTTTCCCATGTTTCTTCATCTGAAAGTTTTATTTTCATCATCCTTTGGTAAATATCATCTGCCTTTGTGTATTTGGAAAACATGGGCTTATTCAAAAAAAAGGGATTTACCTCATGCTGGAGGTAAAAGAAGTTTTCTAAACTCTAAAGGAGCACTTTGCCTGTGGGAACTCCTTTAATTTTTGAACTGTTGGAAGTATCTTCAGCTACTTCCCTCATCTTCTTATCATAATATTCATGCCTCATTAGTTTATCATTTACTACCAAAGGATTAGGTAGACCTTTCTATCTTAATGCATCAAACTTGTTCATAAACCTGTTTACTGCAAGTTCCATTGTTTGTCATTTATCTTCAAGTTGTACCATCAGATTTCTCTTGGAAATCACTTTCTTCACCTCTAAGATAGTTTATGTTCTGTCAGTTATTCCAAGTTCTTCTAATTCCTTTTTATTTTTAGAATTTAGGAATTTTAGTATCTCAGAAGCTTCCTCTGGTTTCTTTCCAATATCGGCTCTGACCTTGTGAATTACATCACCAGCCTCCTTTATTAAGTCCTTTTGTTCAAATATAACCTGTATATAAGGCCAAATATCATTAATTGAGTTAATGATATTGGCCCACAACTAATGTTTTGCTTGGGCTAAAGGCTCTTTCAGTGATAACTCCTTTTCTAGCTTATGAATTCTTTCAGTTAATCTGTTGGCTTTTTGTACTTCTGCCTGATGCATTACCTCTGCCAATTTCTTGCCATCTTCTAAAATCTTCACTTATTATTTGAGCTTGTTAATTTCATTACTTTGTATAGACATATCTTCCATTTCCTTGATCAATTTTTTGGCCTCATCAGTGGGATGGGTTGTTGGCACTGCTGATGTTGTTGTTGGAACTGCTGTCGATACTGGAACTGCTATAGACAATGGAGCTATTGTAGAAGCTATAGGAATGGCAGTAATGGGAACTCCTTCCATGATGGCTTGCTTTTCCTGCACAAGTTTGTCCATTTCTATTTCCATTTCTTTTAGTTGAGTTGTCAAGTAAATGATGAGATTCATCATTTCATCCTTTTGATTTTCATTTTCCAAAACCTCTTTGGTTTGTGGATGCTCTGTATTTAGTAACTTCAGTTGTTTCTT
Organism: Pinus albicaulis; assembly: GCA_034641835.2. NCBI lineage: Eukaryota > Viridiplantae > Streptophyta > Pinopsida > Pinales > Pinaceae > Pinus > Pinus albicaulis. The sequence continues at coordinate 317,822,999 of CM076571.1, forward strand.
TAGTGCAGCTATGTCTGCATTCTTATTTTTTATTAACTCTTCTGCTAATTTGATATATTTTGGATTATAACCAACTTCCATTACCAAATCCTCAAGTGACTTTATCCTGTTATCCTTTGCTTGTGATGAAGATTTCTCTAGTTTTAATTGTATCTTTATATTTTCTAGAGAATTCTGTAACTTCTGGACACTTAAAGCTTTGTGTGTCATGGTGGAATAGATCATTTCTCTTGCATGTTTGTGAAACTCAATCTAGTCTATTGGATGCACATATTTGGCAAGAAAATCAAAGGTTGTATTCTTATAATCTTCTGATGTTTTTGGGGCCTACTAGAAATGTCATTTGCATCTTCTTTTTTTTGTAGTCAAAATCTGAAAGAAATCTATTTTGATCACTGGGGGTTTGCTTCTAGTACTGGGCATATGTTATAGCCTTTAATACTTCATTTCAGATTTTGATCTCTTTTTATTTCTCCATGATTTCTTTTTCTTTCTCAACTGGTTTGCTAGATGATGAAACTTCTGCACTATTTTATTTCTGAATGATTTGCTCATTGGAGTTTGATGGCTGATGTGTTTCTTCTGAAAGTGTTGGAGGTGCATCATCTCTGACAACAATATCTGTCTCAATGGTTTCAAATGTATCAACTATCTCTACTGTCTCTTCCTGCTCTATCACTAGATTTAGTTTTGTCTTCTTTGTGTACATAATCTTGAATTTTGTATCAGAAGTAGTTTCTGCAGAATAAGAGCCTTCTTCTCTAGCCCTCTTTGAATTTATGTCCCGTGGGGCTAGAGTAAGTAGGATGGAACTAGTATCAACCTGCTTCTCCACCTCCTGTAAAGTATGTTCCAACCACTCTGACTGGTTGGAATACTTTTCAATTTCAGGCTTTGACTCATGAATGAAAGGGGTCAATTTGAACTTGAATCTTAATTTACTTATGACACCCAAGGGGTCATATTGCCATTTGAAACTGCTACTGAACTTAAACTCTTGTAGACATTTGTCTTCTTATTTTCCAGGATTCCTACTATTATATATGAAAGGTCCTAATTGGTTTTTAATCTTGAATTGAGTTTTCTTCTTAGCTGAAAGGAAATTGATCTCATCTGAATTCAATATTTGTCTGATGTGTTCTAAAGAAAATATTCTCATTGGGAGGTATTTGGGAAGCTTGTAAAACATTACTTGACATTATCACTCATAAAATTGCGAAACATTACTTGACATGGTCATACAACTCACTCATCAAAAGGATAAGGTCTCCTTAATCCTTTTCAAGTTGGTGTAGGAAAATTTCATTTTTTACATGTTTAACCTATCCTAAGGTTCAAGGCCACCTCCATTTATGTCATGTCCCATCAGTCCTCATATGGTGTCAGTTTTCATTCCCCATGCATTTAAATTCAAAAATGGCGTTTGCGTCAATTTTTCAAATTTTCGTAGCATTTTATACAGTAGTTTTCGCTACGAAACTGCCTAATAGTTTCGTAGAGAAACTGTCAGAGGTTAAACTAAATACGCTATGAAAATATGTTTTCTTACCTCTCTTGTCAAATTCGATATGAAATTTCATTCCATGATTGGAATTAGGGTGGTGGTCATTCGAGTCTGTTATGGTTAACTCAAAGGTACATAGTCATGTATGACGTCATCATTGCCCTTTCTGGCATGCATGTGTCATGATTAAAGCATGAGCTGTCATTTAAACAATAAAAACTTACCCCAATAAGCCTTTTTTTCATATTTCGCTTTATCTTTGCATTTAATTAGATCTCTGGAGAGCTGCTTCATCGAGCCAAGTAGGTTGCTGGCAGATTTGAACTTTACATGTGTCATCAACCAAGCGAGGCTGTGAAGATATAAAGCACCCATGGCTGCAAGGAAGAAAATAAACAAAGGTGGTCATTGCCACAGGTATGAGCCCATGGACATGAATTTGTTCAATGAATACCCAACTTCCATGGAGGTTTTCAGATGAAATAGTTGCTTGCATTCTCCCATAGGTCACAGGGCTTTCATCTAGAGGTTTCCAAGATTTTGTTGCCAGATTCACAAGAAAAGCTTCAAAAGTGAGAATTTTGAACCTTACAGTGATACCAGACAACATTTCATCATCAACAGGAATCCCTAGAGGACAGGAATAGTGGTTTAAAAGCATCAAATTCACAATGTAGGATTGCAAAGAGTTCATCAAACCAGAACACAGTGAAATTGATTTGAAAAATGCTATCCCTAGGGGTTTCATGAAGGAAAATTATTCAAAGTTGTTGATGATCATCCAAAAGTATTTTACCTGTGAAAGACGATTTCACATGGTCTACTCCTATCACCTCAAAATTCTGCATCATTTTGTGGATAAGAGGTCACTTGACTTGCCTTTTTATTTATACAGAATTATAGGGAAATTTTTAGATAAATTTCAAATCAAAAAATAAGGAAATGAAACTTCTCTTTTTCATCATGGTTTTATTAAGCTATTGGTGTTAGAGGAATTGAAGAGACTAGATAGAGATTGGACTTCCTTTTTGTTCATGAGTGGTTATGAAATTGATGTTTTCACTCCTAAGAGAGTATCCAAACATAGAAACATTTCATCACCAACTGTGGCAAAGAAAGTTGAAGAAGGGAATAGATTATCTCCTCCATAACTAGTGAGCATGGAGGCAAAGCCTTTGTAGAAGATTGACACACCTAAAACAACACCTACGAAACAGAAGCAAACAGTTAGCAAACAAGGAAGCAAGAGAGTCACTAGGAGCCAGACATTGGCTAAAGGAAACTTAGAAGACATCTTGCATGCAATTGACATTGAAGAAACTCCCATTGTCCAAGCTGAATACATTGAATATGGAGGAAGAAATTTGAAGAAATGTAAGACAGCTAAAAAATTAGAGTTTGCAGGTGATGATACTGGTTTCATGTTTCAACCTAGAAAGCCAATGACTAGACATGCAAGAAAGGTGATGGAAAGTACCAAAGAGACTGAGAAGATAAAGGAAACTACTCAGCCACCAAGCATCATAGATCTGTATTCACCTGCAAAAGAAGATTTGGTTATCAAACAAAAAAAGGGTAAAGATAAAATTAGTGAAAAATCAGAAATTGAAACCCTTAAAGAGTAGTTGAAGGTGGTAGGTGAGGATATATCAGTTTGAAACAAGAGGCAAAAAAACACAGAGTTGAGAAAGTTCAATTTGAGCAAATGAGAAAAATCTGGGAAGATCAAGTCACCAGTGTTTCAAAGACCTTGGAAAATACAAAAAAGTTGATAAAGTGGACTCAGCCACTAAGAGGAGAGTTCAAACACATCAAAAATATAAACCTACACTTGCAATCCAAGAACAGGGCATTAAAAAACCAAGTGCAAGATCTGTAGGAGCAATTGGATTTGATTCATGTGGAGTTGGAAAAGAAAGGATTGAAGATGACAGTGGTAGAAGAGCCCATTAGTCAACTGATTGTGAATGAGGAGGAAACACCACAGGAGAAATAAGTTAAGATGGAATATGTTTTAGGAGGTTCATAACATGTAGAGAACCCAAATATTGCAGTTGGAGAACAACTTTTAAAAAAAATCTTAAATTCAGAAAATTATGGTTTTTTGCACAGTTTCATAGCGTACCTCAAGCTTGAGGCTAGAAATACGCTACGAAAATTCCTGTAGGTGATGTTTTGCCTTAAATCTCAGTTTGGGCATGTTTTATGGAGGGATATTGATGGTTTTCAAGGTTTCATGAGATAATGAAGATGCTGGAATAGCAAAGGAGTTAAAGAGATAGATGGAAAAGACATTTTTCACACGCTACTAAAACTTGCTATGAAACTGCCTAAAACTGCCCTGTTTTTGTAGCGAGTAATTTTTGAAGGATTTTGAGCATCTCAATAGCACATTTTCTAGCTAGAGACCTCCAGCATGTCAGTGTTACATATCAACAAAGAATTATGGCTCAAAAGGAGTGCCACTTAGCTAGCTCATCAGTAAAAACAACGTTAAAAATGAAGGTCATCCATTCCTAAAAAGCAAGATTATGTTTCACAAATCTAGCTGTGCTTTAAAGATGTAAAGTGGTGGTGAAATAGGGTCATTTGTCCTTCGATCATGTGACATTCATTATGTAACTATTTCATTGATAGGATAAATGAATGTAATAAATAGGAGATAGAGTTCTATTAGGAGTTTGTCTTATTTTAAAGATAGTTGTCAGTTTTCTATTTTAAGTTAGTGATTTCAGTTATAAGAGGTTTCAAATTAGAATTCGAGGATCTAGCCACCAAGCAGATCATCCATATTGTAAAGAATGTCTATTTATAGACAAAACATCGAAGAAGAAAAGGGTTGGAGAATATTGCACCAAATTGCTGCTTGTATGTTTTTGACCATTATCAGTAATACAAATTGACATTCTCCTTTCCAGACCTGAGAGTTTCATGAGGTTTTTGATGTGTTATTGATTTTAATATTTATGTTTAATCACTTACAGTAGATTTCATCACTAATTACTTAGAATTCATAATATTATGCTCTGACTTCCTTTAGTGGTGGAATGACTGTGTTTTCCTATGTTATGTGTGTGAGTTATTTTGTTAAAAACCTCTATCCGCCTCAGCTTCCATGTGAAGAAAAATTGTCACTAATATTATTGATTGTTGACTCCATAAGCCCAATGGTAGCAAGCCTTCATTTTTCAACCTGCAATCATACAAAAACAAGTTATAATTCCATAAAATTAGCCATATAGTACTATCATTATTCAAAATCATAAATCCCCTTTGAGAGAGCCCTCTCTAGTTGAAGAGGCTAATCTTCAGTTAGAATTGGTTTGAAAGAGTTACATTGAGTTGATTGATGAGCAGCCAATCAAGATCAATTTGGTGATAACACATACACTCTGATTTCTCTATGATTATTTTATAAATACTAGTCTCCTATTTTGCTCTGCTCTGGAAAATATAAAACCTTCTTGATCTCTTCACTGATTCTAGGTTGAATGCTACTACTTAGCATATTAACAACTAGATAGAAAAATGAAACAATGAAGTTTTTGAAGTTGAATTTAGTGGAATCCTTTCTGATCAAGGATGTCCAAAAGACAACATATTTAGGATTACCCTCTGTGTCCAGTTTTTGGAGGTTAACTGAAAACATTTCAGATTGGAAATATATAAACATATGAAACAAAACTAAGGAGTTTTTGAATATTCCTTCTTTTGGTAGTTTGACTAGCTGATCATGGATTGAATCTACTAGGTATTGGGAAAAATTGAAGGTTGTAGCTAGAGGTTGTCTTGGGAAAAATATAGATAGGAAAGCAAGAATATATGCATCTACATGTTCATTAGTGAAATATCCTAAAATACATGACAGCATGGTGACAATTTGTCTGGTTCTTTCTGAAAATATGGAATATGGGTATGGAGGATTGTTTTTATGGGTTTCCACTGATGGAGGGAGGAAAGTCTGAAATATTTGGAGTCTTTTAGGAAATTCCAGTTTTAAGTAGAGTTCAGTAAGGGTTTCAATAGAGAATGGCACTTCATCAGGTTGTGGTTGAATCTGTAGCATCTGATTGATGGATTGAGCAGTGATTGTAAATAGGTTTTCTTGCTTTGGGGTTACTATAGCTCTTTCATTCGGAAAATATCTTATTTGACATAGTCTGATGAGTTCTAGGAACTGATAGGTCTATGGGAATATGTATTTGGGTAGGTTTGAATCCCACAAATGAATGTCATCTTCTTGATCAACAAATTTGTCATGGCCCCAGCAATGGAGCTCCAAAAGGTTAGAATCAATCACAATATCATTGATTTTGAAGTTGCTATCGATCAAAGGGGTGTGGTCGACATCTAAAAATGGTGGTTGAAGATGGTTTATACTATGGACGCTATGGGAAGCCATTAATTCATTTAATTATTGAGATAATTAGTAAATTAGATGGTTTCAGGTACTTAGAATTACCTGGAAAATGGTGAATTTGGTCATTGAAGGAGTCCAGGTGGCAGCAGGGTTTCAATTTCCAGTCAACATTGGCTTTCAGGTCTCGTTTTGATAAATAACATAAATAGTGAAATAATTGTTACAGGCGGAGTTTTATTACTTTTGAATTTTGGGGCTTATCGCAATGGCGCATGGGTTTATTTCAAACAATGGTCGTTTCATCGTAAGGTGTGGGGATGGTTTAGTAGATTATAGCACGATAAAATATGGTTTGGCGGTTTTAGGATGGGGGGGTGTGATAAGATTTGGTGGCACCACATGGCAATGGAGATGGTGGATAAAACCACCCATTTCGCACCCCACCCCCATTGGTTTTAAATATCGGACGTCGGGGGGTGCGAAAAGGTTTATTGGTTGTAGGATATGATCAATGGTGATCGGGTGGCTGGTAAGAGTGGTGGGGTTTGAGAGGTGGGGTTGGGTAAATAGATAGGCAAAGGTTTAAAATGATAACGGCGAGGGGCTAAATGATAGTGGGGGTTTAAATAAAGTGGGACCCGAGGATTATATATGCGAAGGGGTTAGGTTAAAAAGGGGTTTATGAAATATATCAAGCGGGACATTAGAAATACATTAGGAGGAGGGGTTAATTAAAAGGGGGGGGGGGGTCCACTCAATATTTCCTTTTGCGCTTTTAAACTATGCAAATGTGGATTTTGCATGTTTTTATGAAAAGGAAGAGTTAGTAAAGGGGAAGAGGTTTTTAGGAGGGGAAAAGGATTAGAATAAGGGGAAAATGATTTTATCAAAGGAAATGGTTTCCAAAAGAGGAAAGAGGGATTTTAGCAAGGGGAATGTGTTTAGAAAGATATTAGTGATAAGAGATAAACCAAATGATGATTTCCATAACTCTTGAAAGTATCCTGCCTACCCATTATTTATCCTAACATTTTTATTTCCTTTTGTTAGCCCCCCTATGGAATTCTTGACAAGCAAGCTGGGGGCTAGTTCGCTCTGCAACCTCCAAGGATTGCCTTTCCCCTGAAAATTCATCCTCCTTGGAGTCTCTGTGTGCTATGCCTAACATATGTTTCCTCTGTTGATTCATTTCTCAAAAGGTCCATATTTGTCCTTTATACCCTTGCAAAACACCACATTGTCACCTCTGTTTCCCCTTTGCCTTCTCCCCAATTCCTCCCCTAATCACCCTAAAATCCCCATTAGATTATTCCTCTACTTGCTGTTCCCTCAAAATTCCCCTTAACCCTCCTACCGTTACCCTTTAATTGCCCCCAAACGCATTAAAATGGTGAATTCTATGTTTTTGGGCCTTAGCCCCCTTTCCCCATTAGCCCCACGCTCCTTTTCTTCCCATAAGACCTGGCACTGGAACCTAGAGCTAAACCCCCCAGGCGCTTACCCCCTCCAACCTTTCTCCGCGCGGAAAATTCGTTTCAAAACCTTTGTTAACACGCATTTTCGGGTTTTAATACATTTTGTTTGATCGACAGATCCCGACCATCTTTTAGAAATCCGATCCAACGGTGCGGAGCCCACATGAAACCGTGGACCCCGCCTGCATGTGTCATCCGCCCAAACTAGCTGGTATTCTCCGCACCACCATTCACGGGTTGGCGGTTTTCCCCGGAAGCCCGGTGATTCCATCCAGTAGCGGCCACCTGTCCCCTGTACGGTGGCGAAACCACCCCCTTCCCACGCGTTAACCTTTAGCCCCGGCCTTGCAGCGAAATCCACGATCATCGTTAGATCTGGGAGCCCTCATCCGACGGCGCTCATTCATCGGACCCGCTCACTGTTTAACCCCGCACATCGTACCCGCGGGCCCGCCTTCCGACATTCCCCGCCATTGATCTATCAGCGATCAACGGTCCAGATCCGTCTATCCATGGTTGACCTTTTCCGTCGCCCCGAGACCTCCGCATCACCCCGTCCTGCCACGTCAGTGCCACGTGTTCCATCCGTACTTCTTCCCAGTCCATTACATAAAAGCGGTCTATTTACGTGTTTTTTCATGCATTTTTCATTCTGCAACGTCCGCCAACCCTACCTGAGCAGTTTTTCACCATTCTTCTGCGTTTTCGTCCGCCATGTCACCGATTACACACCCATTTCTCCCATCCACATCACCCACCACCCTTGTACATGGATTTCTTCACGGTTTTCGTGTTTCCTGCAGGTTTATAAAGGAAGAATGGACGCCGCAATACATTTATGTGCTACCAGGACAACTGAATCTGAGGAAGATCTTCCACGGTGGCTGAATTTATGAACAGAGGCCCGAGAAGGTGGAGACGAGATATTCATTAAAAGAAAAGAGTTCGAACTCAGTGGAAAATCTCCCATCACCATTAAACCCGAGCTAACCTATCAGAGATGGAATTGAAACAGAAGAACGTTCCAGTACAGAAAAAAAGGAAGATTAAAGCACAACCATGAAGATCTTGAGCCCTGAGTCAACGTTCTCAGAGGCAAAGCAGCCGATCACAGACTCCGAGGATCGATCAAAAGATCCTGAGCGCAGACAAAAGGTAATATCAGGGTTTTTAGTCAGCAAAACGTTTTTCTTTATCAGGTGCAGGGCACCCATACTGTTTTATTTACCGTGGCCCTGAAGAGTTTTCCCACCAGACTACAGTCCAAAGAACGGTCAGACATTTATGAGACAGACCTTCCTATCAGTTTATTTTTATTTTCTGTTCAAATCACCTGGAGTACAGCAAGCCGAAATGTCAAAGGTCATATCCAAAGCAGATCATTCTTTCACAAGAAAGGTGACAATGGTTAAATACACAGCATGTCAAGCAGAATGGGCTTCGGCCCTGCATTCATTGTTATGTTTAAAGATACATTTAATTTTCACCTACTCCTTCAGTCAATCTTAGGTTCATCTTTTGCTTTAAAGCACGGAAGGAAACATTGTAAAGGTTGTTGATGAGAAATCAGTGAAATGCATGTGCTCTCCTCTTGAGACAAGTTCTCTGTGCATATTGTAAGATAGGCTGAGATATGATGTATTCAGACTGAATGTTCAAGCTCTGGGCTATGATGTACATGATTGGTGTTGTTTTTAATATGACAAGCATGTTTCTTTGGATCCTGATCTAAAGTAGATGGTGATGTTTTCCTTTCTCTGTATTTGTGATTGACTTGCTTTCATTTCATCATGTATCTGCTGGTAGGCAACAGAAGTATAATGTAAGATTCACCCTTGATAGGTGCCTTATGTTTCCTGCTCTCCCTACCTCAATGTTTTCTGCTTAAATGTGTATCTAAATGTTGATTTCAATTGATTTAACCAGTGTAGTGGATGAAATTGCCTGCTCTCTGATGTATGAATCGATGAAGTCTATGCTTAGATGTTCTTGGTAGGATTTAGCTGGAAGGTTTGGGAACACTGGGGATTAGTGTTAATCCTATCCACTAGGATCTTTGCATGACCAGCTAGCCTCTCTGAGATCCCTTGTAACTGCCTCTGATTTGGTCCAAGCAGGCCTGGAGTTAAATGACCTCTGGTCTGATCTATAGACTGAGTTAGATGGTTCTCCTCCTTTCATTTTCAAACCTTAATGTCCCATTCCAAATATCTCCTTTAAGATCCAAATGCTCTAGACGACTAGCCCAAATGAAAGCTTGCGCATTGAACACAAGTAAATCCTTTCTTGACTCCATAGCCCAATGGTTTTGATGTTCTTTGAGTTATCTGTTTCTGCCTAAGCTTCCCTTTTTCCCATCCTTGCCTTCTATTGGACCTTCTTATCCTGATTTCCTCCAACCAAACATAAACAATCAAACAAATAACCATGAGCCTACAACTAGCCTAAAATCTTATACCTTGAGCCTCAAAGACATAAACCTTTGACATATTATAGAGAGATCCCTCTCTGAACCCAGGAGTGCTAGATCCTGAGGTTCCAAAGTGGTTCTATGTTGTCTCATCTTTTGGTCTTGCCAACCTGGCCAAAACATGGGAACCCCAACATAATGGCGACTCCACTGGGGAATTTCTTAGTACTTTCATCTTGTTGCATCTCCAAGCCTCAGAAAACCTAGAATCTCTGGTTAGGTTGGCAGTAAAACACTTATCCTTCCTATTCCACTTACCTCTTGTGTGTTTTACCCCATACTCTCAGACAGAGCCTGGTAAGGGCCAAGTAGCATCCGGATCTCATCTTCTTTAGGAGGTGACATATCTGGTAAATGCCCTCCCAGTCAACCTCTGGTTAGAGTTTGCTGTGTTTAGTGGGATATTCCCGAAAGGGGATATTTCATCATCACTGTGGTGGACAGTGCACCTCTTAGACATACCTTAAACCTTCCACCTAGCGACTCCAATATTACTCCATGTTTAAAGACTCCACTGGTGATCGGTAGGCTTGCTGATTACCTTGGTTTCACATAAGAACTCCACTGGGAGACCAATTTCAAAACATAATGAAGGCTCCACTGGGAGACCAGCCCTGGGACAACATCAACCACGGTAGGAATTACAAGTAGGGTTAAGCTGCTTGGCTAGAAATAACACTCTGGCTCACAGAACCATTCATACAAGAGCTTGCCCTAATCCAAACCCACCTGAAATAGTTGATAATCCTGAGAAAATCCTTAAGAGAACACCTGTAAGTAGGAGATCACCTATTTCCACCAACATTCGTAGAGCTAATTCTGCACCAGAAGATCTTGCAGCTCTATTAGACCCTTTCTTCGACCTAGAATTTCAGAACAGATTACCTAGAACTAGGTCATTCAGTGTTTCAGACCAGCCAGACCCTAGGGACAGCGAAACTCCTCCTTCCACACCGCTTGATCGTCACTTCCTCCAAAACTTGGGGCTCTCTCATCCTAGATCTGCTCAACAGACTTCTGCTGGTCCAAACATCCCTGTCATCCAAATACCAGCTGCTCAAGCTAACCCTATACCTCATCAGAACATTATCATGGCAGCTTGGTATGCACGTCTGCTGTTACCTCAACCTCTGTTACCCTTACCCAATGATTATCAATAAAAAATCCCACACTTCACCGCAAAATAATCCATCACAGCTCAGCAACATGTAGATAAGATGGAAGATTCTTTTGATTATATGGAAATTGATGATGAAAAAATCAAAATGAGAATCTTTGCCCAAAGCTTAGGGGGTGAGGTGAAAAAATGGTTTAAAAATCTGCCTCCTGGCAGTATTCAAGATCTCCCCGCATTATACCAGACATTCATAAACAAGTGGGAGGTTAGAGCAAACCCTCGCCAGCTCATGGCTGAATACATGTCCCTTAAGAGGAACGTAGGGAAGAGTGTTCACGATTACACCACTAGATTCAACAGCATTTATAATGCTCCCCCCCCACACATGAAACCTCCTCAAGGTATGGCCCTAGCAAACTATCCTGATGGATTTGATGCTGACATGGCCTATGAACTTAGGGATAAAGAGTACACCACCCTGGAAGACATGCAGAAAGGAGCCATAACCATAGAAGCAAACCTAATGGAAAAAAGGGCAAGATTAAAAGCTGAAAAAAGGGTAACATATAGGGATGATAGCGTAGCTTCCACATTTGATCCCAAATATGACAGACTATCCAAAAATGTGGAAGAACTACAACAAATGATAAAGAGGATGGTTGTCCAAAACAACAACCAAAACAGAAACCAGAACCAAAACATTAGAAGAAACAATGCTGCCCCCAATAGACAAAGAGAGTCAGATCAGCAAATTATTCCCCCATTTCAAGAAAAAATTTTAGATGAGGAGGAGGGAATCATAGAAGAGTCTGAAGGGAATGCAATAAACATGTTTGAAACAGAAGACTCAATCCTAAATTATGATTCAGAAGAAGACCAGCCCTCCACCACTGGTTGTGATGATGAGTGGTTTGAGTCTGAAGATTATAGATTAGGATTTGAAAATGCCATGTTACAAGTTAGGGAACAATATGAAATTAGGAGCAAGAAAAGCCAAGATACTCCCAAAGCCAAGACTCCTGAGATTACAATCAAGAAAAATCCTGACAAAACTTCTAAAGCAACTGTTGTAAATTCCAAATCAGCAGCTGTAGGTTCTGGAAAAGACAAAGAAAAAGACAGCCAAAGCACTAAAAAACAAGGTCAACCAACTAGCAGTACTAGCACCATAGCTAGTACTTATGTTACAACAGTTCCCAACCCTGTACATAGCGAAAAATCACAAACTGATTCAGCTACTAAGGTAGTAGCAAACAAAACAGATTTGAACATTCCCAAGAGCCAATCCATTTTCAATTTGGAAAATGAGATTGCAACAATCAAAATCTCTGTACCATTATCTGAGTTGGCCACTCAGGATGTATATAAAGGCCAAATTTTGAAAGCATTAAATCTGAGTGTAAATAATGACACTGTAAATCTGAATGATGATCAACCAGCCCTACTCTTTGGTCCTAAAATCGAAGGAAAGTTTCAGGAAGGGGTAGTTCCACCTTTTTATATCAGTCTCAACATTCATGACAAGATACTCCATAATGCCATGCATGACTCCGGTGCATCACACAATTTAATGCCCAAAGTAGTGATGGAGAGGCTAGGCTTAGAAATTACCAGACCTTACAAAGACTTATACTCATTTGACTCTAGTAGAGTAAAATGCTTAGGCCTAATCAAGGATTTGTGTGTGAGTTTAACCCAGATCCCTGCTAAATGTATGGTCATGGATGTTGTGGTGGCAGATGTGCCACCAAAGTATGGCATGCTATTGTCAATATCATGGGGAGCCAAACTGCAAGGAACAATGCAAATGGATGGCTCATATGCCACTATCCCTATATTTGGCCAACTTCGAAGACTGTATAGAGAATCCAAGATGAAATTCTTAGTCAGTAGCCCCGAGAAGCCTGAAAATTCACCATTATACTCGGTACATACTGATCTAGACTCTTTTATCCTCTACAATGACCAATCCTCAAAAGAGCCGATATCAGATAATGGAAATACAAACATACAGCCCATGGATTTCAACATAATGGCTACTATGGAAGAATATGAAGAAGAAGACCATGGGCAAACTGCCAAAAATATAACTCTGAATGAAACAGAAACAGAATGAAAAAAGCAAAATAGCCACCTCCCTGATCTCCATGCCCATAATGAGCCACAAAATGACCCCCCTCCTAGCACAAACCCCACAACTAAACATAATGTTGGACCCAGCCATAGGGGAGGGGATGAAAACGAAGTGAACAACAAACCCCTGTGGGAAATGAGCTTTGATGGGTCCTGTACTAGGCAGAGTGCTGGAGCAGGAGTGTGGCTGCATAACACTGAAAATGATCACGCAGAGAGCCACGCTGTCAATCTGCATTTCAAATGCACGAATAACATTGCAGAATATGAGGCTCTGATCTTGGGATTAAATCTGTTGAAAAAATTAGGAGCCCATAGGATAGTTGTGAGAGGAGACTCAGAGTTAGTTATAAAATAGGTGAATGGTGAGTATACAGCAAAACATCCCAGGCTTAGGGCATACAGGAACGATACTCTAGATTTGCTGAAAACGTTTGTTGAATATGAGCTAGTATTCATTCCCAGGGGTCAAAATGCAGTTGCAAATGGATTAGCTTGTTTGGCTAGCTCATATCCTAAGGCCCCAGTTGACCAACAAATTATCATTCAGACCAAATTCAGGCCTGCAGTGCCAGACAATGAAAAATATTGGTAGGTCTTTGAAGGAGACAAACAGATTGAGGATTTCCTGATAGGCAGAAATGAGTTTGAATTTTCTGATTCAGATTCTAAATCTGACAGCCTCTGCCTAGATGAAGATTCCTCATATGAGGAAGAAACACCCTGTAACACAGAAACTCCCTGTAACATAGCAATAAATCTGTTTTCTGATAACACTGGAGACTTGAATAAAAACAGTGAAAACGCAGAGAATGAAGAAGTTGAGGTACTACAGGCCAAAGACAAGAATATACCCAGAGGCCTGGCACCCTTAGAGGACCTTTTTGACTTTGATGACGTAGCAAAAAATCCCACAATAGAACATGCCGATTCTGATGTGGAGGAATGCAACATTGGCACTAAAGACAAACCCAAAATGATAAAACTGGCTAAGTCTATACCTGCAGACATGAAGAAGAAATACATTGACTTGTTTAAGGAATTCATTGACATGTTTGCATGGAGCTATGAGGACTTAAAGGCCTATGACACCAACATCATACAACATAAGATACCACTAAAAGAAAATCAGAAACCTTTCAGACAAAAACTCCGTAGGATCAATCCAAAACAGTTGCTTGCAGTAGAGAGAGAAATTAGAAAGATGTATGAAGCAGGCATAATAGTCCCTGTAAGATTTTCTGATTGGGTGTCAAACTTAGTGGTTGTAAGGAAAAAGACAGGAGAGATTAGATTATGCATAGAATTCAGAAACCTCAACAGAGCCTCCCTCAAAGATAACTACCCTTTGCCAAGAATGGAGCATATCCTTCAGAAGGTAGTAGGCTCTAAAAGAATCTCCCTGCTTGATGGTTTTTCAGGATACAACCAAGTTCTGGTACTCCCAGAAGATCAACTCAAAACAGCTTTTACCACTCCATGGGGCACTTTCATGTATGTGAAAATACCTTTTGGATTGATGAATGCTGGAGCTACCTTCCAGAGAGCAATGAATATTGCTTTCTCAAATGAGATTGGACACTTTATAGTTATCTACTTGGATGACTTGACTGTATTTTCTAAAACTGAAGAAGAACACTTGAAACATCTGAGGAAAGTCTTTGAAAAATGTAGAAGGTATGATCTGTCCCTAAATCCTAAGAAGACTGTTTTTGGGCTGCAAGAAGGTAAGCTTCTTGGCCACATTATCTCTGAGAAAGGGATTAGGATAGATCCCCAGAGAGTTGAGGGAATACTTAAAATTACACATCCAAGAAACATCAAGGAGCTACAGTCCTTCATGGGGAAGATCAATTTCCTTAGAAGATTTATCCCCAATCTTGCTGAGCATCTTAGGAAAATGACTGAAATGCTAAAGAAAGATGCAGGAATCAAGTGGACTGTTGAAGCCAAAAAATATTTTGAGTCAGTAAAGCTTGCACTCACCTAGGCTCCTGTCCTTATCAACCTTGACTTCTCAAAATATTTTCTGATCTTTTCATTTTCTTCCCCACACACAATAGCTACAGTTTTGCTGCAGAAAAATTCGTAAGGTAAGGAACAGCCTATAGCCTTCTTCAGTAAAGCCTTGAGAGATGCACCCTTAAAGTAAAACATCATGGAAAAGCAGGCCTATGCCCTGATTAAGGCCTTAAAAGACTTTAGGGTGTACATTTTGCATTCTCACACCATTGCCTATGTGCCAAATATAGTGGTCAAAGATATCTTGTCCCAAGACCCAGATGGGAAAAGGGGCAAATGGATTGCTACAATTTTAGAATATGACATTGAAATCAAACCCACCAAGCTGATCAAAGGCCAAGGCCTGGCCCAATTGATGGCTGAATCTAATCTACAGGCCCTTGACATTAACATGATGAATTCCCTGAATGAGCAGGGAGGATTGCCCCATCCAACTGTTGAGGAGCAGTTTCAGAACTCTCCTTGGTACACTGATATCCTTCACGTGCTCACTAACCTCAATGCACCTCCAGAACTATCCAAAACAAAGGCCAGATTCGTAAAACTCAAAGCTATAAATTACTGCATTATGAATGAGAATCTATATTGGAAAAATCCAAATGGCCTTTTGCTGAAATGTTTTTCTAAAACTGAAGCTGAAAAAATCAAACAAGAATTCCATGTTGGGGAGTGTGGAGGCCACCTGAGTTGGAAAACCACTGCAAATAAAATACTCAGGGCTGGTTATTATTGGCCTACACTATTCAATGATGTCCATAAAATGATACTTACCTACCACAAATGCCAAATTTTCGAGGGCAAAAGAAAACTCCTTCCTCTTCCTTTGCAACCTATCACCATAGAAGGTACCTTCATGCAATGGGGCCTAGACTTTATAGGAGAAATTCATCCTGCCTCCTCTGGACAACATAAATGGATCCTAACTGCTACAGATTACTTCACTAAATGGATAGAAGCCATACCCACTAGGAATGCCACTGATTCTGTCATCATTAGGTTCCTAGAAGACTTCATCTTATCTCGGTTTGGCTGTCCAAGGAAAATAATCACTGACAATGCTGCGGCTTTAGGATCCAAAAGAATGATTGATTTCTGTCACAGGTACGGAATAGCACTTGGGCATTCAACCGCCTATTACCCCTAGGGTAATGGCCTAGCTAAATCATCAAACAAAAGCCTGGTTACAATCATTAAGAAGCTGCTAGAAGAGAAAAAAAGGTCATGGCATAAAAAGTTGATACATGCCCTGTGGGCAGACAGGATCACCACAAAGAAATCTATTGGCATGTCACCCTTCCAACTGGTTTATGGGACTGAAGCAGTTTTTCCTAATAGCCTTGGGATACCAGTGGTGAAGCTTGTTCAGGAGATCCAATCAGAAGAGGATAGCATGATAAGAAGAATTAATGAAACAATCCATCTTCAGCAGACGAGAGAGCAGGTTTATGACAGAGCTATCAGAATCCAAGAAAACATAAAAAGGCAGTTTGATAAAAGAACCAAAGCTTCAAATTTCAAAATTGGTGACAAGGTTCTGAGATGGGATTCGAGAAGAGAGGACAAAGGCAAACATGGCAAATTCGACAGCTTGTGGCAACGTCCATATATCATACAAGTCACTATGGGTCACAATGCATTTTTTCTGCAAGAACTTGATGGCACAGAGTTGTTTGGGGGTCCTGTCAATGGCAGGATGCTCAAACACTACTTTTATTGATTTTCATTTCCAGTTTGATCTCCATTGTACATACGATTGCAGTCTTTATTTTCAGCAAAAACAGAAAATGTTCCAAAAACAGGATGAAAAGAAAGGTTCAGATATGCTCAAAACATGAACCTCTGAAATAAAAAGCATGGCTCAAACCTGATCAGAATCCGAGCTAAAGGGGGAGAAGAATAGCTGATCCTAATATGCTCAAAATCTGGATCAGCGGTGAAAGAGGATCCAGCTCTAACATGCCCAAAACCAGAGCTGAAACATAGAAAGAGGTGACTCAAATATGCTCAAATCTAAGTCACAAGAAAGAAAGAAGGATGTTTCACAGTTGCAGAATCCCATGCCTTCACAGTTTTGTTTTCTACAAGTTTCTGCCCAGCAAGTCAGACAGTCTAATCCTGGCTTGGCTGTGTTTAAATTTCCTGTCTGAGAATGTAGGTGAAGAAACCTGTTGGAAAGTTTAATACCAAGAGGTAGTAGATTAGGTAGAGAAATAGATGAGGCCAACAATCTAATCTGGCCTCATGGAGCAATAAGGGTAGATTTAGAATAGATTTTTTTTGTTTTGCAAAATAAATGTAAAGGGTCTGCTAGTTCAAATGCACCCAAGGGAAAATGTAGACTGTAGTTTGGGTAGGTAGATTGGTTGGGAAATATTTTTGCTAATGTTTCTATCATACTGTGGTAGCTAAAATTGAAGAAGAAAGATGGCTCATGACAACAGGCATCTGGCCTACTCCAAATATCATGTCTGGTTTCTTGACTCCTCCAAGGAGCAGCCATCCCCATGTGGAGCCACTGTTAGCCCCTCTATGGAATTCCTGACAAGCAAGATGGGGGCTAGTTCACTCTGCAGCCTCCAAGGATTGCCTTTCCCCTAAAAATTCATCCTCCTTGGAGTCTCTGTGTGTTGTGCCTAACATATGTTTCCTCTGCTGATTCATTTCTCAAAAGGTCCATATTTTTCCTTTATACCCCTACAAAACACCACATTGTCACCTCTGTTTCCCCTTTGCCTTCTCCCCAATTCCTCCCCTAATCACCCTAAAATCCCCATTAGATTATTCCTCTACTTGTTGTTCCCTCAAAATTCCCCTTAACCCTCCTACCTTTACCCTTTAATTGCCCCCAAACGCATTAAAATGGTGAATTCTATGATTTTGGGCCTTAGCCCCCTTTCCCCATTAGCCTCGTGCTCCTTTTCTTCCCATAAGACCTGGCGCTGGAACCCAGAGCTAAACCCCCCAGGCGCTTACCCCCTCCAACCTTTCTCCGCGCGGAAAATTCGTTTAAAAACCTTTGTTAACACACATTTTCGGGTTTTAATACATTCTGTTTGATCGATGGATCCCGACCGTCCGTTAGAAATCTGATCCAATGGCACGGAGCCCACCCGAAACCGTGGACCCCGCCTGCATGCGTCATCTGCCCAAACCCGCTGGTATTCTCCGCACCACCATTCACGGGTTGGTGGTTTTCCCTGGAAGCCCGGTGATTCCATCTAGTAGCGGCCACCTGTCCCCTATACGGTGGCGAAACCACCCCCTTCCTGCGCGTTAACCTTTGGCCCGAGCCTTGCAGCGAAATCCACGATCATCGTTAGATCTGGGAGCCCTCATCCGATGGCGCTCATTCATCGGACCCGCACACTGTTTAACCCCGCACATCGTACCCGCGGGCCCGCCTTCCGACATTCCCCGTTGTTGATCTATCAGCGATCAACGGTCCAAATCCGTTTGTCCATGGTTGACCTTTTCCATCGCCCTGGGACCTCCGCGTCACCCCGTCCCGCCATGTAAGTGCCACGTGTTCCATTCGTACTTCTTCCCAGTCCATTACATAAAACCGGTCTATTTACGTGTTTTTTCATGCATTTTTCATTCTGCAATGTCCGCCAACCCTACCTGAGCATTTTTTCACCATTCTTCTGCGTTTTCGTCCACCATGTCACCGATTACACGCCCATTTCTCCCATCCACATCACCCACCACTCTTGTACATGGATTTCTTCACGGTTTTCGTGTTTCCTGTAGGTTTATAAAGGAAGAATGGCCGCCGCAATACATTTCTGTGCTACCAGGACAACTGAATCCGAGGAATATATTCCACGGCGACTGAATTTATGAACAGAGGCCCGAGAAGGTGGAGACGAGATATTCATTAAAAGAAAAGAGTTTGAACTCAGTGGAAAATCTCCCATCACCATTAAACCTGAGCTAACCTGTCAGAGATGGAATTGAAACAGCAGAACGTTCCAGTACAGAACAAAAGGAAGATTAAAGCACAACCATGAAGATCTCGAGCCCTGAGTCAACGTTTTCAGAGGCAAAGCAACCGATCACAGACCCCGAGGATCGATCAAAAGATCCTGAGCACAGACAAAAGGTAATATCAGGGTTTTTAGTCAACAAAACGTTTTTCTTTATCAGGTGCAGGGCACCCATACTGTTTTATTTACACACCGTGTCCCTGAAGAGTTTTCCCACCAGACTACAGTCCGAAGAACGGTCAGACATTTATGAGACAGACCTTCCTATCAGTTTATTTTTATTTTCTGTTCAAATCACCTGGAGTACAGCAAGCCGAAATGTCAAAGGTCATATCCAAAGTAGATCATTCTTTCACAAGAAAGGTGACAATGGTTAAATACACAGCATGTCAAGCAGAATGGGCTTCGGCCCTGCATTCATTGTTATGTTTAAAGATACATTTAATTTTCACCTACTCCTTCAGTCGATCTTAGGTTCATCTTTTGCTATAAAGCACGGAAGGAAACATTGTAAAGGTTGTTGATGAGAAATCAGTGAAATGCACGTGCTCTCCTCTTGAGACAAGTTCTCTGTGCATATTGTAAGATAGGCTGAGATATGATGTATTCAGACTGAATGTTCAAGCTCTGGGCTATGATGTACCTGATTGGTGTTGTTTTTAATATGAAAAGCATGTTTCTTTGGATCCTAATCTAAAGTAGTTGGTGATGTTTTCCTTTCTCTGTATTTGTGATTGACTTGCTTTCATTTCATCATGTATCTGCTGGTAGGCAACAGAAGTATAATGTAAGATTCACCCTTGATAGGTGCCTTATGTTTCCTGCTCTCCCTACCTCAATGTTTTCTGCTTAAATGTGTATCTAAATGTTGATTTCAATTGATTTAACCAGTGTAGTGGATGAAATTTCCTGCTCTCTGATGTATGAATCGATGAAGTCTATGTTTAGATGTTCTTGGTAGGATTTAGCTGGAAGGTTTGGGAACACTGGGGATTAGTGTTAATCTTGTCCACTAGGATCTTTGCACGACCAGCTAGCCTCTCTGAGATCTCTTGTAACTGCCTCTGATTTGGTCCAAGCAGGCCTGGAGTTAAATGACCTCTGTTCTGATCTATAGACTGAGTTAGATGGTTCTCCTCCTTTCATTTTCAAACCTTAATGTCCCATTCCAAATATCTCCTTTAAGATCCAAATGCTCTAGATGACTAGCCCAAATGAAAGCTTGCGCATTGAACACAAGTAAATCCTTTCTTGACTCCATAGCCCAATGGTTTTGATGTTCTTTGAGTTATCTGTTTCTGCCTAAGCTTCCCTTTTGCCCATCCTTGCCTTCTATTGGACCTTCTTATCCCGATTTCCTCCGACCAAGCATAAACAATCAAACAAATAACCATGAGCCTACAACTAGCCTAAAATCTTATACCTTGAGCCTCAAAGACATAAACCTTTGACATATTATAGAGAGATCCCTATCTGAACCCAGGAGGGCTAGATCCTGAGGTTCCAAAGTGGTTCTATGTTGTCTCATCTTTTGGTCTTGCCAACCTGGCCAAAACATGGGAACCCCAACACCTTTATTAGGTGAATTTTAACTTGCTGGCCCTTTTATTTTCTTTTGATAATAAAACTAACATATTCTAACCTTATATCTTCCAATGGTTCAGATTAAACTTATGAGCTCATTTTTATTCTCTACTTAACTACTTATCTGCGAAGATTAAATGGTTTGGTCAGATATTTATTCACTAACTATCATGACATGAAATTTATAGGCATGAATAATCAAGATTAAACTATATGATCATAATAAATTGTGGCATTTTGGACAAGCTGCACACAATTTTATTTGGAAAAGTAAAGTAAACTAAGAGTAGTGGCATTTGAATGTGCAACACTTTCAGAATTTATTTTTGTTTCTTTTTGTGGGGTTCATATTTTTATATCCTTTTTTCATCTTCTTTTCTTTTGGTCCTTTGATTATTCTTTTAGGACATACCCTCTTTTCATTTCTTAATATGGGAAAACATTTGCAGAAATCAAAGGTATGTACAATATTACAAGACTAAAAATAGCCAATTCAAATTTATGATGCCTATTATTATATGACCCTAACAGTGGCTCCACTTGGGGATGGCATTTCCTTGTGAAATGTCAAGAAATTCTGATCAGTGGCCTTGGAACTTTGACTTTTCTTGTCTTGGAACTGTTTTCTGTGATCTCCTTTATTCAAACATATGATGTTATATCTTTTAAATCTTAGGGCCTTCTCTTCGGTCTTCAACTTTTAGAAGATAATCATCTGATCCAATCTAAACTTTGCTATGATATTTACAATGAGAAAAATAGAATGAATGAACTACTGGTTATTCTAGTAAAAAATAATGCTTCAGCATTCTACCATTGATTGGTCCACCTAGTAGCTCTGTTCCATCTAACTCTTTCAAGAAAAATGCATTGTTTCCTCTGTAACCATAAATAATGTATGGGCCCTTCCAGAGAAAGTCAAATTTCTCATGTTTTCCTTTGTCTTCTCTTTTGGAATCCCATTTGAGTACTTGATCACATATGGAGAAATCATCTTCTTTAGTTTTCTTATCAAAGACATTTTTGATTTTGTCTTGAATTACTTGAGATTTGATATAAACTTCTTCCCTGGTTTGTTGCAAATGAATTCTTTGATTTATCCTCCTTTGGATGTCATTTGGTTCTACTTGTAGCTCTTGAATCATTTCATTACTGGCACTCCTAATGAAGATGGAAAAACAACATCCATCCCATATACTAATTGATAGGGAGAGATACCAATATATTTCTTAGTATTTAGTCTGTCTGCCCATAGGGCACAGACCAACCTTTTATTCTAGGTTTTCTTGTTATCTTCTAACAACTTCTTGATGATGTTGACTAGGAATTTGTTTGAGGATTCTGCTAGTCCATTACCTTGAGGGTAATAGGCATTGGAATGGCCTAGGGTGATATGGTATCTGTTACAAAAATATACCATTTTCTTGGATTTGAAGGAAGCAACATTATCAGTAATGAGCTTTTGTGGGCATCCAAATCTAGAAAGGATGTTATTCTCAAGAAATGAAATAATGGCAGAGTATGTGGCTTGTCTAGAAGGGATGGATTCTATCCACTTGGTAAAGTAATCAGTGGTTGTCAATATCCAATTATGCTGGGCAGAGGAGGGTGGGTGAATTTCACCAATGAAGTCTAAACCCCATTTTTGAAATGGCATTTCTACTGAGATAGGTTTGAGGGGTAATGGTAAGAGTTTCTTCTTCCCTTTAAATATCTGGAATTCATACTTTCTAACATCTACAAAAAGAGACTTTGTGCTCCACATCTACAAGTTTCTGATTATACAACTGATAGTACACTTCCCTTTAACTCCAATCTAAAATGGGTCTTCCTCATAACTTAAATGCATGACATATTTTGAGTGAATTATCAGTTATTTGATTGATCATTGCATGTAAATTAAACATAATTTAATTCACTTTACCTCTCACTATTCCCTCCATGAGTTAGAACTAGTTAAACTGATTTTACCTCAAATAAATTAAGTTAATTAATTACAACTCAAAATAAACTCAACCTGGGCTCCTAAAAAGTAGGAGACACTCTACATTTCTCTACTTTTACCCTCAACTCGAATTAACTTAACTAAATAAGTCTTCCTAACTTAGTTAACTCATACAAGTTGTCATGTGATGTGGAATTACAATTTACTTCTAATTTAATTAACGAAAAATTAAATTAGAAGCCTCTTCTTGTTGGCATTTTCAACACTCCCTTTCAACAAGAAAGGGATTGTCTGCTACCCCTATCCTGCCTCTGTGGAACTTGAATTTTCTTCTTGACAGTTTCTCCATCAAGATGTCTGCATATTGCTTCTTTGTAAGAATGTACTCTAATGAAATAATCATCCTCTGCACACAATCTCTTAGATGGTGATACCGGATATCAATATGCTTGGACCTATTATGAAAAATTGTATTAACCGAGTGTTTGATGCAAATATGGTTATCACAATAAATCACCGTTAGATCCATATGTTGACCAAACAACCTAACAAGGAAATTCCTCATACATATAACCTCATAAGTTGCTTAACTAGTAGTCGTGTACTCTTCTTCTACTGAACTGAGTGCAACTGATCTTTGCTTCATGTTGTACGAGGAAACTATTGTTGACCCAATACTGAAGATGGCCCCTGATGTGCTCTTCCTGTAGGATGGAATCCCTACCCATTCTGTATTTTTTAATCCTTGAAGCTTCACTCCCTCTGTCTGCTTGTACGAAATAGAAAACTGAGTGGTTCCTCTAAGGTATCTCAACACATGTTTGGCTTCCTTCCAATAGAGCTTGGTAGGCTTAACCATAACTTGTCTAATCTCAATAACTGTATAAGACATGTCTGGTCATATGTCCACCAAGTACATGAGTGAACCCTCAAGCTGCATGTAGTTGTTAGCTTCTACCACTTCACCTAAAGTAGAATCTTCCTTCCTCCAATTCCCTACTAGAGGAGTCTCCATGGGTTCGTTGATTTCGATGTGAAAATTCTTTAAAATCTCCTTGGCATATTTTCCCTAAGATACAAATAGTTCCCCATCTCTTATCAAATTTTCCAAACCAAGGAAATAATGCAAGAGCCCCATATCCTTCATCTCAAATTCTCTTGCAAGATTTGATCAACTTCTCATCACCTGATAGAATAAAATCATCGACATATAATATTATAATCAGTAATTCACCTTCGACCACAGTATGGTAAATGTTTTCATCGGTTTCACTTTTGGTGAAGCCTAGCCTAGTGAAGTAGCTATCGATCTAGCTTTACCAAGCAAGAGGTGCTTATTTCATTCCATACAACGATCACTTGAGTCTACACACATGTGACTCTTTTTCGAAGGTCTCAAATCCTTATGGTTGTTGTAGGTACACCTCTTCCTCAATCACTCCATTAGGGAAGGTTGTATTTACATCCATCTGATGTATCTTCCATCCCATCTATGTTGAAAGTGAAAGAATAGATCTGATTGACAAGTACCTTGAAACTAGAAAAAACTTCCCCTCGTAATAGTTTCCCTCCACCTGAGAGAACCCTCTAGACACAAATATGGCCTTATGTTTCTCAACACTCCCATATGTTGTCTGCTTCACCTTGTAGATCCACTTGGATCCTACAACTGACATGCCCTATCATCTTGGGACAACCTCCCATACACTATTTTTTATGATGGAGTCATACTCCTCAACCATGGCATCAACCCTTACTGGTTGATACACTACTCCCTTGAATGAAGATGGCATAATATCTACACTCTCACTCATAAGAGCCATGTAGCTAGTGTATCTATCTGCGGACCTTCTCTTCCTACCTTGTAATGTAGGTGCTCCCACATTCACTCTAGCGTCATGCATCAATCTGGTAGCCTCTCTAGTTCTCTTCCTTCCATCTTTGGATGTCTTTACTTGAGTAGTTGCTTCCACTCTTTGTTCCTTTGCTTGTGGTTTCTCCATATCTTGAGGTTCTTCTTTTGGAGCTAAGAGCTCCTCAACTGCATGCAACTAAAGCTCCCTCTCAAAGGAAATTCACATGGCCTTCTCTTCATCAAATTTCACATCTCTTTTGAGAAGTGTCATCTTGTGAGTTGGCATGTATATCCTATAGTTGTGAGGTGTATCGGTGTACACAAAAAAAATTCCCAACTCGGTTTTTGGTTCTAGATTTTTCCTGGAATATTTGGTTACTTGACAATAAAATGATGAACCAAAAATTTGAAAGTGCGTCACATTTGGTTTCTTACCTGAAAAATATTCCTCTGGTGTACTCATCCTAAGAATCCGATGAGGACTTCTGTTCTCCACAAATATTGTTGTGTTGCATGCTTCATCCCACCATTTCAACGATAGGACCTGGTCATCCAACATCGCTTGTGTTTCTCCCACAATAATTATGTTCTTACTTATTGCAACCCCATTCTCCTATGGGTTATGAGGTGCTATCAATTATCGTCGAATGACTTCTGAAGAATAGGAGTTATTGAATTCATTCAACACATATTCTCCACCATTGTCACTCTTCAGAGCCTTCACCTTCTTCCCTGTATCTTTCTCGACAATTCCTTTCAACTCACAAAATTTTTAGAACGTCTGATCTTTCATCTGCGTGAATAATATCCAACACTTGCGTGAAAAATCATCTACAAAAATCACATAATACCTATGTTTTTCTATGGAGGTTGTTGAGAATGGTCCACACACATCTGAGTGAACTCTTCCAAGGATCACCTTCACTTGACTGTCCTTATCATGAAAGGTGGATTTGGTGTAATTACCCCACATACAGCCTTTGCATGTGTCTCACTTCTCAAGTGCACCATTTGGAAGTCCTGTATAAATATGTTGCATGATCTTCAAAGTGCCATGGCATATATGGTTCAATATTCTATTCCATAACTCACTAATGTATCGGCTCTACACCTTCTCTGCTTTCGTGCTTAAGGAAACATGGTCTTCTACATCCAATTTTTATATGTTCTTTACCCGAAACCCGATCTTCTGCACCTGTCCCATGACTTTTTGATGAAGGAACACCTTTCCTTTACTAAATATCACATCATAGCCAGGGTCTTCTAACATAGCAATTGAAACTAAATTATTCTTTAATCCAGGAACACACATTACATATTTTAATGTGAAGGTAACAGTACCTATGCCGATTGTGTTATACCTTATGTCATCTCTGATCTCGATGTGCATCTGGAGATCCTTCTCCTCCAAGTTGCTAACTAATTGTTTGTTGTCGGAAACATGGAATGAAGCTCCACTATCCAGATACCACATAGAACCCATCACTGAGGACACCATGCATGCGATGAGAGTTGTTAGTCATCAGTATTTTTTACTTGTTAGTGATGACTAGTTCAACAACCCAGTTTTCCAATGACTGATCCTAAAATTTGTCAAGTTTGCCAGCTGGGAAAACACCCATAATTTTTTTTTTCTCTCCTTCCTTTTCAGTTCGCCCATGACAAGTTGAAATCCCATTATCAAATCCTACCTAACCTCAGCCATACTAAGTCTGCATGTCAGCTCTAAAAGGGCAATCCAAGTCTGCTTCAAAAAACCTCCCCTAAGCTAGGAAGTGGCGCTTTAAGGCATTTTACCCTTGGCAACCATCAAAAGGCCAAAAACCTCCATCTGATACAGACCAATCATGACAGACCTCCCACTCTGCTAATGAAGTTGTCACACCTCTAAGTCGCGCCACTTACACACCCCTAAGTCTCAGCACTGCATGGACCACAGTCTCAAGCTGATTATTAGGTGTTTTACACTGTTTATGGATTTGACAAGCATAGGAAACATGTCATCATCTCAGAAGAAAATTCTTGAATCCAAATTTAGAAGAGCAGCTGCTTCTTAATGTGAACATGAGCCTGAGATACATCTGCAGGGTAAGGAGTTACTCATCAAACTCTTACAGCTTCATTCAGCCTGATAGCACAGTAAAAGAAAGACTACACTGTCAAACAGACTTGTAATTTGTCATGGCCAAGAACCTCCTTCATCTATAAGTAGAGGGTTAAGGCACCTCCTTCATCTACAAGTAGAGGGTGATGGCCAGTGATGACTTGAACAATTGCAAGCTGACTGTAAGCACAAGTTTGTTTTAATAAACAGTGAAACAGTGACTCAAGGTTTCTGAGGGAAAGTGATGATAAAAAACAGGGCTAAGATCACAAGTGTTCAAATCCAGAGAAAGCAGAGTTTTTGGTTTTGTACCCTAAGAAAGAAGATAAATTGAAGTTTCAGGCATCATCATCATGGCGCAACAGAAAGAGACTCCATTGATCAAAGCTATTGTAACAAAACATCTCTGCAGGGGTGCTAGTATGAATGGCTCAAATCAGTGCTGAGCAAGAAGACACTTCAGTAAAAAGGACCTCTGTGTGTTCTTATGTTTCTATTGGGCTGTGGGATAAAGTCTATGGTTTCCAGATAAACATCGAGAAAAGACAGGCAAGTAGTACACAGTCCTAGACATGAGACATCTTGATATCATTCAAAGCGCCAGTGCAAGTTCAGGTGTTGCGATCTACACTCCACCACAAAGACAAATGTATCCTTCAGATGCAGTAGGGTTGGTGATTTTAGAGCTCCATTGGAAAGAAAATGACTAATAAAAGCCTTGGTACCTATGATTTATTCCAGCGGTCATTCTACACCTCATATGTTTGTCTCCTCAACACAAAGGTCATCAAGAGACATCACCGCTGAACACATTTGTTCAAAATATGCAAAAAAGTACTTTTGACATACTGTCAGGTTCTGGAGAGGGTTTCAAAATAGATATAAACCTATTCATTAGAAAGGGTCAATGGAACCATATCAATGCAATTTGAGTAAGAGAGAAGTGATTAAATAGATCTCCTTTTGAAATGGACTAAGGGGAAAGCACCTGAATAAATGCAATTGATTTCTGCACCCACAGTCATAAAATATGTTAAAAGACACTTGACAATCAAATCAGTTTCACAGTAAGTATTATCACCGCTAGAACATCCAGAGCAAACACTATTATTTTCAGATTCAAAAGGTAAATTTGTCCCCTTGCAGAATGGCAAAGGATGTTTCATCAATTACTAGTGTATTTCTGAGTATACTTGCTATGTTGAAAATGTTAGCAGCGATAGAAAACCACTTTTCAAATATATAACACAGACCTTTATGCCAGCATTTTTAAAGTATGGGCTCGTCTTGACACATGCATAAATATTTTTGTTTCCCTTTCAAATGACAAAGTAATGGTTTAAAGAGAAGAAAGGCCTCCCAAATCCTTCCAAGTCACAACCAAAGATATTGTGGTCTTTTTATTTCCAAACAAGTTAAATACTGTTGGAAGTTCATCGTGCAAACTCAAAATCCCGAGCAGTTGATCCCTCTTGCTGCTCTCAAGATTAGAAAAGGAGGCATTGAACGAAAAAACAGAGTTTTTTTTGGGTCGAAGTGTTGCACGGCGCGCCTGGAACAAAATTAACGAAGAGTTATAACTATGGCGCGGCGCGCCTGTAGTGGCACGCGGCGTGCCTGGGCGGGTGGTCAACTAGGGCCCGAATGGCCGACCCGATAGCATTTCCATTGCGCAGCGCTTTCGCCTATAAACGCGTCGCGCACTCAAAGGTCCTCAAATTGGCATCTTAGTAGTTTTTTAATGATGAGAAAAGGCTCGTGGAAAATCTTCAAAGTATTCTACAATCTCTCTTGGCAATTTCAAAATGGGAAAGGGTTGTTTTCTGTGTTATTCAAAGACTAAACCAATGGAGAAAGAATTAAAATCTTGGTGTGAATAAAGAGCTATGTTTTATGTTTGGGACTCGGAATCTCCATGTTTTCGTTTGCCCAAACCTTTACAGAGTAAAAAATGGTGGATTTTCATTACTATCAAAAGACCATATTTAACTGTCCTCAAAGCAATATTAAAGGGTAGCGACACTGTTTAAAAGTAGGAAAACAGAGTTTAGGAGTGAAAAAAGTGGGCCTAGTTTCAGATAACATTGATTATCATTAAGTGTTTCCTCATTTCAAAGTGTTTTCCTTAATATGGTAGAAGGCAAAGACAGTTTTTCCCTTTTGTTCCATAAGGCAGAATTAGTGTTTAAAGCTATAACTCGCCATTTGGAGGTACTGTCAGGGTCTGGGTATGAAAAACTGTGAAGTATAAGGTGAGCAGTCTTTTTGAAGAATATGTTATTACTGTTGAAATGCTGCAGGACTCCATATGACCATATCAAAAGCAGGGTACCCCTACCACAAAACACAAAAGGTCACTTGGACTGTGTTTTCTTTACTAACTGTGTTTTTTATTGAGTTTCATTATTAATTGGCATACAAAGAGGAAAGGAAATGCTTCAGGAGTAGAAAACTGAAGATGAGCATCAGCAGGAATCAGAGGAGGAGAGTGCTGAACAACAGCAACTCAGGAGCTTGAGCAGCAGCATAAGGGTGTTGATCAAGGACAGTAGTTTGAAGAAGAAAAGAAAGAAAAACACCTTTAAACTTGGATTTTGGGCCCAAGATTCAGAACATGTTGCCAAAGACCCTTGAGAGTCATACACACCAATTTTGGGCACATTTTGACATGTTTTGGTTTTTTGGCATTTTTGAGTTTTTGGTCAAAGACTCATAAATTCACCATTTCATTTTGAGGATTCGTCAAGGGAGGAGAATGGTATCATCAGATGCCATAATTTCATGATCACATCCTCGGCGATTTTCAGAACATTTGGAGATCTTTTTCCCCCTCAAAATGGCGAAAAATGCTCACTTTTTGCACACTCTGCCCGGTCTATCAGCAGACTGTAATTTTCTGGCTTTTTTCACACAGGTGCAGATTTGGAGGACTTCTAGGTATCATATTGGGGAAATTTTAGTTGTTCTGGAAAGTAGACACACAGATATTTCCAGTGAGCTATCATGAGCCTCGTTTCGACACCGGGAAGGCTACCAAATGTTTCCGGCAAGTCAGGGGACCTTTTGCTGATAAACATTTGAAGTATTTTTGTAATTTTTGAACCTCTAAAATCTGCTTTTTCCAAATGTGCGTTTAGCTATTTTTGCACATGGAAAATGATGCAAAGTCAATTATTTTTCCTTTTTTAGCATTTTTTAGATATTTTATGAGATATTTTTGTGCCTTGGGCTTTGCAAAGCCTCAAGGACAAGTTTAGATATTTTGAGTAGGCCAAAAGGAGAAGAGGTTGAAACATGAGGTTTACCTCACTTGAGCCTATTTATTCCACAAGCTCTCATTTGTAAATGAGGTTGAACTTGAAAAGAGAAGCAATATATGGTCATATGAGCTTTGGAAGAAAATACTTGTGTTATGCTTTTGGATTGCCTCTTGGATGTTCTTGGATGAATGATGAAGGATTTTTGATGGATTCCATGAATTGGTAGAATGGTATAGTGTCTCTTGATTTGTTGTTGTCTTCTAGTTTTCATTCATGAATACATGTTTCTTACTTGCTATAGATCAGTAGAGAACAAATTTGAGATATGCCCATGGAGGCACCTCAAATTTCCTGAATCTTCATAGCCTTCATGTTTTCTTCTTCCTTAGTTGCATAAAAGAATTCTTAACTGCTCTTTAATAACTTGAGGATATTGTTGCTAGTTTCATTCATAGTTCTATGCATGTTGAGTAGGATGTATGGTGTGCCCTGCTTACCTATGACTGTCCATATTCCCATCCATGAAACTATCTCTTTGACTGATTATATTATCATTTTTTTTGAACCAAGGAGGCCTAGTTCTAATCTAGCCCTTTGCCTAAAACTATGCAAATCTTGTTGTTCAAAGTGCCCAATAACTTGAAGTACTGTGTTTAGGCATTCCGGCATAGTGTTTTGAGTTGTTAGTCCGTCTTATGTGTTTTCCCCAAAGTCTGATAGCCATTTCCCAAAGTTAGAGGGTCTTATACTTCTATGCATGGCTTGAATGTTTGTTTCTATGTGTTGATTAGTTTATAGTTAAATTTTGCATGATTAAGGGTTTTCCCTACCATGTTTATGTTATCTATTGAACCAGTGATGCTTGAAACTCTTTGTTGTTCACAAACTTGATGTCCATTTACTCCATTTTTCCCAAAGATCCTTTATACCTTGAATCAAATCGGCCCTTCAACAGCCTTGTATCGTCATCTAATAGCTTTCTTGACCTTTTGACCCCATAGCCCAGTTAATCTAACATCTTGTTATCTATTTTATATCTTTGATCAGTGTCATCCCTCACAACTTAAAAAACAAAAATCAAAAACTTACTTCATAACTAGCCTAAAATCAGAACACAATAAACAAACACACAGATATCCCTTATGCATATAGAGAGAGCCCTCTCTGAGTCCAGGAAGGCTAGGTCCTCGGGCTCCAAAGCTTGGTTTGATGTTACACTGTCATTTGGCTTGCCAATCAGCCAAATCACGGGACCCTAACATAATGGCGATCACGGTGGGACTCTGAGTATTAAACAAACTTAGATTCCCTAGACCTTAAGAGACCTTTAAGAATACTATCTGACTGACTTATCCCACCGCTCACTAACATAATGGCGATCACGGTGGGACTTTGAGTCAAAACATCCTAGGTATCCCTTAGGAACTCTCAAAATCTCAGTCAAACTTAGAAGAGTAGAATCTGGTTGTCTCACCATCCTAGCAAAATGATGAGTCAGTCATAGGAACTCTTCCAAACCTTGTAGGCACATAAAACTAAAAAAACCCCAAAACACTCCCTTAGATTGGTTTTTTGTCAGTACTGGTGGTGGACCATACACACATATCTCAAAAACAACCAAGTCCACCTGGCGACTCCACTAGCCTCCAGTAGGCCTTACTATTTTACCGAACTCTAGGTTACTATCCGATAGACCTATCCCATCGCTCACTAACATAGAGGGAGATGGTGGGACACTTAGTACATGATAGTCTAGCAAAATATTATAGAATTTTTGGTCCTTTAGATACTTAAACAAGCAAGCAGTCCATAGACTCATTTAGAGTAAACTCTTTTTGTTATCACCACCCTAGCAAAGTGTTGAAACAAGTTTAGAATACTTTGACAAACCATAGGCTGCACATAAAAACTCAGAAAAACCACAAAATATTCCCAGATTGGCTTTACTTTAGTTACTGGTGGTGGACCATAGCTAAATCTTTTCAAAAACAAACAAGTCCCACCTGGCGACTCCACTAGCCTCCAGTAGGCTTTTTTCCCCACTAGTCCTTATAAAGTATCCTAGGAATGCATTAGGTAATCCCAATCATGCTGATGGAGGACAACATGGTTCAATTCCTCCACCTGAGGACACAAAGGAGATATGCTTCGATGAGCAGAGAACATATCCCTAGTTTCCCACACAAAATGCCTACAGATGTAAATTGGTTCAAAGACCTACCTCTCTTTCGAAATGAAAATATTGACGACCCATTTTTACACCTCATCAATTTTCATATACATGTATGGAAGTTAAAGGTTGAATGGCATGAGGACTGCCTCATGAAAATGTTCATGGGTACATTAGAAGAAGAGGCAAGAGAATGGTATGAAAACCTAGAACCTCACACCTTGTTTTCTTTGAAGGATTTCCATAAAGTCTTTTGTAAATGCTATATAGGGCATTTTCCATCTCTATCATTGGCTGAAAATTGTTGTGATTACTCTGAAAACCTCATACAACACCTTGTGAGCATTGAAGAACCTTTAGGAAATTGGCATCCTGAAGATTTTTTAGAGGAGGTCCATAATTTTATTACCCAAGCTAACCATCAAGATAACCAAGAAGAGTTGATCCTAGATAAAATCCATCAAAAAATGAGAGAGGAGCCACAAGAGCTTTCTGAAAAGGCTGAAATAGATAACATTCCATTTTCTCTTCCCTGTAAAATGCAAGAGGACATTCAGCCACAAGATCAACTTCCACAAAAAATGGAAATAATTTGTTGCCCACTTCAAAGAAAACAGAAAGTACCTTCTCCTTTAACTGAAGAGGAAATAGATCAAATTATAAACATGCAGACAACCTCTAAAACTTCATGTAACCAAAACTTCTCTGATTTTTCTTCTGTTAATCCTGCATATCATAAATCAGAAAATAAATTTGTAAATCAAGTCGAAGAAAAACAAGCTGATTTTCCAATATACATGGCTGGTGACATTTCTTATGTTAATGATTCTCCAATGTTTGATCAATATGTTGATGATTATGACTTCCAAACAGAAACTAACTTTGCAGAAGACTCAGTTTTTAATTGCCAAAAGGAAGCTCAGTTTCATGAACTTGAAGAAAGTAAGCAGCCATTACAGGTCATCTATGACACTGATGAGGAGAGCTTTGAAAGTTCAAAAGTAAGTGAAGAGTCTCGGACTCTTTGCTCTACTTCACTTCAGTCCATCAGAGATAACATTCACATAATTGGAAATCAGCAGTTTTTCAGCTTTAATGATGAGGTTGAGGAAGATGGTGAAATTCTTCAGCATGTTGTAAATGAGAAGCCTTTTCCTGAAATGGTTGAAGAAATCATTTTGGACATGGAATCTTCCTTAACTCCATATTTGCAGCCACCAAGTTCCATTGACTTACAAATTGCAGATGATGAAGTAGAGGTTGAGAAACAAATGAGAGTTGTTACACTATCCTTTCAAGATAATTTACTGTCAAAGTGTATCCTTGCTCACCAAACTGATAACCTCCACACAGTTTTCAGTCCACTTAATTAGAACACATCAGCTTGGATTGAAAACTACACTACAATATAGGATGAGTCTGATAGTTCCAGTGATCATGAGCAAGGGGAAGAGTTGCTTTACCGAGGGGGTCCCAAATATAGCCAAGTGGAAGAAATAGTAGTCCTGAATGAATCCTATATCTCAAAACCTCTAGATCAAGTATTATTCCAAGATCCATTTGCTGTTTTCCTTGAGAAGTTTGAAAGAGTAGTGGGTTCTATCATGAACAATTTGCTGCCTAGAATGGGGAAAAAATTACACACTACTGTCCGAAAACAAACCGAGTGGGAGTGGCCTTTTCATTATTTCTGCATCATAAAAGAGCTAAACCAGAATGACCCATGTAAGCATCTACTTGACTGGTTGCATTGGAAAGAAGAGTTCACCAAGTGTATGTTGTGTACAGTTTAGGATAGACTAGATAAACAGCAGTAGAAAATAAGCTCAGCCTTGTGAGCACCTTTTTCATTTGTGGTTTGTTTGAAGAAAAAGTGAAAAAGAAGAAAATACAAAAAACAGTGAAAAGTAGAAAAAGAGGGCAGTTTCTAAAAAGCAATGGTAAAGCCCCATGTTCCAAAAAATAGTCCTTCGGAAAGCGCGCAAGTCTAAATGCCGCTACTAGTACTCAAGTGTCTTTTTCAGCTATCTAGCCTAATCATAGCTGAACATGTTTAAATTTAATTGCTGATAAGTTAGTGAGTGAAAAAGATGGTCAACATTGTGTAATATTGACTAATCAAAGAGAGTATATTAGGAAAAGATACTGGTTCCACACGCCCAAAACAGAACCAAAGAGGAAAGCAGGGATGAAAAACAAATTGTGCATCTTAGCCCTGTTTTTCCTATTTTCCATTTTATGCAAAATAATATTTGTGTGCAACTTGTCTTTTATGCCACAAATGCATGACAAATCAGACTATCTAATCCTGATTTGATCATCTTTTAAATTTCGTGTTTTAGATTAGAGAACAAAATCCTGTCAAACAGCTTAATATTGACAGTTGATCTAGCATAGGTAGAGTAATGAAGGAGTTCATCAGTTTAATCTGAACTCCCGGCAGATATAAGTGTAGAATTAGGTAGGTTCATTTTGCAAAAAGAAAAAATGTTAGGAAAGATAGTGGGGTAGGTAGAAATATCATTGATGCTAATCATGTTGTCATCTTTCAGAAGTAGCATCAAAGAAAGTGAAAATTTGTGCCAATGGGTAAGGCATTGGTCTTCATAAGCCACAGATCTGAAATTCTGGACACCTCCCGAAAAGGAGCTACCCTCCCCAAATGGAGCCACTGTTAGTCATCAGTATTTTTTACCTGTTAGTGATGACTAGTTCAACAGCTTAGTTTTCCAGCAGCTGATCTTAAAAATTTGTCAAATTTTCCAGCTGGGAAAACACCCATAAAATTTTTTGCTTTCCTTACTTTTCAGTTCATCCATGACAAGTTGAAACCCCATTTTCCAATCCTACCTAGCCCCCAGCCATACAAAGTCTGCCTGTCAGCTCTAAAAGGACAATCCAAGTCTGCTTCAAAAACCTCCCCTAAGTTAGAAAGTGGTGCTTTAAGGCATTTTACCCTTGGCAACCATCAAAAGGCCAAAAACCTCCATCTGCTACAGACCAATCATGACAGACCTCCCACTCTGCTAATGAAGTTGTCGCACCTCTAAGTTTCGCCACTTACACACCCCTAAGTCTCAGCACTGCATAGACCACAGTCTCAAGCTGATGATTAGGTGTTTTACATTGTTTATGGATTTGACAAGCACAGGAAACATGTCATCATCTCAGAATAAATTTCTTGACTCCACATTAGAAGAACAACTGCTTCTCAATGTGAGCATAAGCCTGAGATATATCTGCAGGACAAAGAGTTTCTCATCAGGACCTTGCAGCTTCATTCAGCATGAAAACACAGTAGAAGAAAGACAACACTGTCAAACAAACTTGTTATTTGTCATGGCCAAAAACCTCCTTCATCTATAAGCAGAGGGTTAAGGCGCCTCCTTCATCTACAAGCAGAGGGCGATTGCCAATGTTGACTTGAAGAATTGCAAAACTTACTATAAGCACAGGTTTGTTTTTTACTAGACAGTGAAACAGTGACTCAAGGTTTCTGAGGGAAAATGATTATCAAAGCAGGGCTAAGATATGAAATGTTCAAATCAAGAGAAAGCAGATTTTTTTGGTCTTGTGCCCTAAGAAAGAAGATAAATTGAAATTTCCAGCATCATCATCATGGCGCAACAAAAAGAGACTCCATTGATCAAAGCTATCATAACAAAATATCTCTGCAGGGGTGTTAATATGAATGGCTCAAATCAGTGTTGAGCAGGAAAACACTTCAGTGAAAAGG
Organism: Pinus albicaulis; assembly: GCA_034641835.2. Classification (NCBI taxonomy): domain Eukaryota; kingdom Viridiplantae; phylum Streptophyta; class Pinopsida; order Pinales; family Pinaceae; genus Pinus; species Pinus albicaulis. The sequence goes on from CM076571.1 coordinate 317,858,720, forward strand.
ACCTCTGTGTACTCTTATGTTTCTGTTGGGTTGTGGTATATATTCTATAGTTTCTAAGTATACATAGGAGGAAAATGGCTAATAAGAGCCTTGGTATCTATGAGTCATTCTAACAGCCATTCCACATATCATATACTTGTCTCCTCAACACAAAGATATAAACAGGGTATGGTCTGAGTTTTTAAAAAACTCTGGAACAACTTGCAGGGCTAGTCAGGTATGTCATTATTTCCACATGAAAGCAACTCCATTTATAAACAGGTGCCTTTTCAAATCTGCTTATCATAGCTGACACAGAGAATCTGGTTTGATCTCCTCCCGAACATTACAATTGAAGCTTATTGTTCATAATTATAATATGCAAAGGATGCTTGACATACTATCATTTTTTGGAAAACGAGACAAACATAGGGCTTCATTAGTTAAAGGTCAAGAAACACCATATTGGTATGTTTTGAGCAGAGAAAGTGTGTTGGAAGCAATTCCCTCCTTCATCAAAAGACCATGGAAAAGCCTAAATGAATCCAAATAAATTGTTGGCACCTACAGTTGAAGAAGAAACTGATGAAACACTACGGAGGCGAGATATTGTCAAGGAAACCAAGTTAAAAATTGAAAATACATCTCCTTTCCAAACCATGAGAACAAGTATGATGCCATTCAAGAATCGGAAGTATAAAAGGGGTTTGAACCTTGATTCAATTTCACACTAGCCTTCAACCAAAGGGCACTACAAGTAAGTATGCAGGTTCATAACATACAAGAAGCACTTTGGCATATTTTCAGTTTCTAGAGAAAGATCCTAAAACTTATATAGGCATGTTCATTATAAAAAGTCAAAGGTACCATTTCAGTGCATCTTGAGTAAAAAAAGGTGTTAAGGAAGTTTCCCTTTTCAAATAGACAGAGGTGAATAGAGCATAAGCAAATACAACTGCATTTTGCACCCACAGTCGAAAAATAGGTTTAAAAGACACCTGGCAGTCAAGTCAGTTTCAAAAAGAGGCCTTGCCACCTTTAAAGCAGCTAGAAGTTTAAAAAATTGGCGAATCTCACTAGTCCCTAATATGCAAACTATAAAATGTTTATTGATGTATTTATAAAATTATTCAAATTTATAATGATATTATATATATTGTCTATATAATTTTTGTGATTTTCAACATAAAATAATTTTATACTGTAAAATTTGGGCGAATCATTTTTATAGAAAAATGGAAATTGGCGAATCTTTTTTTTGGAAAAACCATGAAAAATTAGCCCACCTGCGAATATTAGCCCCTAAAATTTTCCATGGAAAAGATACTTTGAAATTAAAAATCAAAAGGGTTAAAAATACTTCCTTGCAAAGTGGCAGAGGCATTCCATAAACTCTTCGATATATTATGAAGCAAATGTCACGTTTGGATAAGGACATGAAAGGATCGGCATTAACAGAAAATCACTGTTCAAATTTATACGCACAGTGAAAGGACAAGGCCACAGTTTAAAAACAAAATAAAACCCTCTCAAAGACAAAATCAAAGGTATTTCGATTTTTTCTTTCAAGGAGATTAAGGACCATTGCAAATTCATCTCGCAGGCTCCCAAATTACGAGCAAGGCACCCCTTTGCTGCCATCGAGATCAAAGAAAAGTGTTTGAGCAAAAAAAAATCGCAGAGGTTTGAGTTTTGAACTGCGTGGCGCGCCTGTAGATGCGCGCGGTGTGCTCAGGTTTGTTTTTTGCACAGAAATACACGGTGGCGCGGTGTGCCTGTAGGTGCGCGCGGCGCGCCTATGCACTCGGGTCTTATCGGCACGACAGATGACCCGACACCCTAGGTTGTGCGGCACTCTCCACTGCAAACGTGCCGCGCACGTTTAAACAATCAAAATGCCTCCAAGAAACTTTCAAAGCCGCTCCAGCTCTCCAATAAAGCCTGCCACTATTTGTAAAGGTATTCTATGTGCCTTTTTTCTCTTTGCAAAACTGTTGAGTAGAGTGAAAAAGATAAAATCTTAGTGTGAATCTCAGTTCTGAGTTGTTGTAAGAGAGAGATGTTTTTGTTTAAAGAACGAGGTTTGCAGTGGTCATTTTGGCTCGAGGTAAAACACCAAAGAGTATTGAATTTTCTTTGATATAAAAAACCATTGTGGCTACCCTCAAACTATATTGAAAGAAGAAGCACAGGGTTCGGAAAGGTGCAACTATGGGTCTGAGTTCAAATAGCATTGGTCATTATATGATGTTTTTACCTTTTTCAGAAGTTCCCTCTGTGTTAACAAGGTAAAAACAGGGTTTTTGATGGTCCATTCCATAGAGCACAGTCAGTAAGTGAAAGCTACCTTTGCAGTCTACAGGTGTGTGTGGAAAAACTGGTATAAGGGACAGTACGGTTTAATGAGGGCAGTGTTCTGTTTAAAGAGGAGTTCATTACTATTTAAAAGGCTACAGGATTCTTCATGACTACATAAAAACAAAGACATACCAAAAGGAGCAGTGTTTTGGTTGAATGGAATTCATGTGGTTGAATGCTCCAGACCTTTGTTACCAGATCATAAAAACTACAAACTCTGCCACCTTTGTTCTATAAACAGTGAAATTGACTGTGTATCTGCACTAAAGTTGACTGTGTATATGGTGTGGAATTGACTGGTTTAGTCGCATACCAACAGAGAGCAGTGTTTTTGGATCAAAGGCTTTTGTCTTTTCCTTCCTCTACAAAGACAAGGGTGCCCTATTGCCTCGAATATCAAAGCTGGGTACCTTTACATAGGAAAGTCACCTTGACTGTATTTTTCTCCTTTGACTGTGTATTCATTATGAATGTTGACTGATTGATATACAAAGGCTAGAAAGGCATCATTCTGAAGGAAACAAAGGTCTTACACCAAAGAAGAGCATTTTCACACTATCTTTGAAATCACTTGTTGCTTAATAACGAAGTTGACAGGCTAGGACAGAGTTTGGTTTAAAGAAGGCATTCCAAAGACTTGGAAGCAGTTTCGTGTTCCAGGAGCACATCTAGATCAAGATTCCCCTCTAGGCAAGACAACAGGAGCAGCATGACAGTGGTAAAGATGAGCAGCAGCAGGAAAAAGAGGAAGAGAGTGTTGAACAACAACAACTCAGCAGCTTGAGCAGCAGCATAAGGATGATGATCAAAGACAACAGTTTCTAGAAGAAAAGAAAGAAAAACACCTTTAAACTTGGAGTTTGGGCCCAAGCTTCAGAACATGTTGCCAAAGACCCTTGAGGGTCATACACACCAATTTTGGGCACATTTTGACATGTTTTGGTTTTTTGGCATTTTTGAGTTTTTGGTCAAAGACTCATAAATTCACCATTTCATTTTGAGGATTCGTCAAGGGAGGCGAATGGTATCATCGGATGCCATAATTTCATGAGCACATCCTCAGTGATTTTCAGAACATTTGGAGATCTTTTTCCCCCTCAAAACGGCGAAAAATGCTCACTTTTTGCACACTCTTCCCGGTCTATCAGCAGACTGTAATTTTCTGGCTTTTTTCACACAGGTGCAGATTTGGAGGACTTCTAGGTATCATATTGGGCAAATTTCAGTTGTGCCGGAAATTAGACACACAGATCTTTCCAGCGAGCTATCATGAGCCTCGTTGCGACACCAGGAAGGCTGCCAAATGTTTCTGGCAAGTCAGGGGACCTTTTGCTGATAAAAATTTGAAGTATTTTTGTAATTTTTGAACCTCTAAAATCTGCTTTTTCCAAATGTGCGTTTAGCTATTTTTGCACATGGAAAATGATGCAAAGTCAATATATTTCCCATTTTTAGCATTTTTTAGATATTTTATGAGATATTTTTGTGCCTTGGGCTTTGCAAAGCCTCAAGGACAAGTTTAGATATTTTGAGTAGGCCAATAGGAGAGGAGGTTGAAACATGAGGTTTTCCTCACTTGAACCTATTTATTCCACAAGCTCTCATTTGTAAAACAAGGCTGAACTTGAGAAGAGAAGAAATATATGGTCATATGAGCTTTGGAAGAAAATACTTGTGTTATGCTTTTGGATTTCCTCTTGGATGTTCTTGGATGAATGATAAAGGATTGTTGATGGATTCCATGACTTGGTAGAATGGTATAGTGTCTCTTGCTTTGTTGTTGTCTTCTAGTTTTCATTCATGATACATGTTTCTTGCTTGCTATAGATCAGTAGAGAAAAAATTTGAGATATGCCCATGGAGGCACCTCAAAATTCCTGAATCTTCATAGCCTTCATGTTTTCTTCTTCCTTAGTTGCATTAAAGAATTCTTAACTACTCTTTAATAACTTGAGGATATTGTTGCTAGTTTCATTAATAGTTATATGCATGTTGAGTAGGATGTATGGTGTGCCTTGCTTACCTATGACTGTCCATAGTTCCATCCATGAAACTATCTCTTTCACTGATTAAGATTATCATTTTGTTTGAACCAAGGAGGCCTAGTCCCGATCTAGCCCTTTGCCTAAAAACTATGCAAATCTTGTTGTTCAAAGTGCCCAATAACTTGAAGTACTGTGTTTAGGCGTTCTGGCATAGTGTTTTGAGTTGTTAGTCCATCTTATGTGTTTTCCCCAAAGTCTGATAGCCATTTCCCAAAGTTAGAGGGTCTTATACTTCTATGCATGGCTTGAATGTTTGTTTCTATGTATTGATTAGTTTATAGTTACATTTTGCATGATTAATGGTTTGCCCTACCATGTTTATGTTATCTATTGAAACAGTGATGCTTGAAACTCTTTGTTGTTCACAAACTTGATGTCCATTTACTCCATTTTTCCCAAAGATCCTTTCTACCTTGAATCAAATCGGCCCTTCAACAGCCTTGTATCATCATCTAATAGCTTTCTTGACCTTTTGACCCCATAGCCCAGTTAATTTAACATCTTGTTATCTATTTTATATCTTTGATCAGTTTCATCCCTCACAACTTAAAAAAAAAAAATCAAAAACTTACTTCATAACTAGCCTAAAATCAGAACACAATAAACAAACACACAGATATCCCTTACGCATATAGAGAGAGCCCTCTCTGAGTTCAGGAAGGCTAGGTCCTTGGGCTCTAAAGCTTGGTTTGATGTTACACTGTCATTTGGCTTTCCAATCAGCCAAATCACGGGACCCTAACATACAGTGATCATCAAGCTTGAGCCCAAGGTAAAGTCCATTAGAGCTTGAAGAGAAGCTTGGAAAAATTTCAAAGTTTTTATTCTAAAGGATGGATAGCAACATTGGAGCTACGAGTTCTTAGTGTACCATAGGGCACACTATCCCAAGCGAAGCCACTGTTATCACCCAAAAAAATTTCAAAACATCATTGTGTCAAGTTTTTTTTTTTATCATGGGTCTTATGGTCTTAGGAATATTTTCTTGAATTTGACCAAAAGGGAGTATTATATTTTTAGGTTTGAACCTTCCTTAGTGTTAAACAAATCCATTTTAAAGGTTTTTCATGTCAATTCATTCATCATTTCATCATTCATTTCATTTCCCTAAGTTTTTTCATCAAAACTATCTAATTAGCCAAGAAACCTTACTTTCATAGCGCCACTAGTTCAGAAAAGTTGATTTGCGCTACGAAACTGCTGAAAGTCATGAATAAAAAAATTTGTTTTCTGGTTTTGAGTAGTAAACTTCCAAGGCGGTTTCTGCGCAACTGAAAACGAATTTAGGAACAATGAAAGAGGTTTTTCTTCCTAACATACCTAACTACAAACACCTCTCTCAGTTTCTTCAAATAAATTAGGAGGTGGGATAAATTGATAAATTAAAATGCGCTATGCAACTGTTGTTACAAAACTGTCATGTACATGACTGTTTAGCAGTCAACTTCAAGTTCAGTTTCTGGCCAAATGAAAAAGTATTTTGGAATTATGAAATAATTTTTTCTTCATCACAACCAAAGCTACAATAACCTTTATCACTTTTCTCACAAGTGCTATCAGTTGGGAGATACAAGGTTTTCTTTGAAGCCCTATTTTCCAAAACAAAGTTTTCCTGTTTTACACATGTTTTTCAAAGGCAGGTTATGGACCGCAAGAGATGTGTTTCAAAAAACCAAGAGATTTTTTTACTCAATACATCATGGCCTAAAAAATCTGCCTTCATTTTCTCACAATACATCATGGAGTAGGAGATGTAGGCTCTGTCCCAAGATCTATTTTTCAGGAAAAAACAGGAAAACCCAATAGGCCAACCTATTGCAAATGAAGAAGGGACCTCAAGAAGGCTGGAATGACTCCTTTTTTCAAGTGATATGATGAAATTAGATTGATTTTGAGTTTTTATCAAATTTACAATTTTCATTTTGGAAAATTTTGGACAAAACTGCTCACTTAGCAGTTTCGTAGCGCAAACAGTGTAAAAAGGGAGAAAAGTGTTATGAAACTGTTGTAGCAACTTTTCTTGCCCTTTTTCATCACATTTTGGGGGGTAAAAATATGAATTGAGGTTTTAAATTGCTAATTAGGATATATCTAAAGGTAATGAATATTATTTTGAAGGAAATAAGTCAATATTTTGAAGAAAAAATGGTTAAAGGGCAGTGCTACGAAAAGCGCTATGAAACTGTCTTGTTTTCGTAGCACAATCTATTTTCAACTCATTCGAATAGTTTGATGATGGTTTTGGACAATTGGAGTCTAGGGAGGAGTTTTTGCATGTGTTAATTCGACTTCCAACAACAAAGGACCACGAAGTTAAGAGTACATGATGGTCAGAATGTTCAACGAATGAAAAAGACCATATGGCTAAAAAACAAGGTTTGGTTTCCTGCTTTTGAGGAGGTCAGCAAAGTGGTCATGAAGAGCTCAAGCCCATCATCCAAATTTGACCATGTGATGACATACTTGTCAATGATTTATTTCAATTATACAAGGTTGTTAGGATAAGGCTATTAATGATAGTAATAAGGAGTTTGAGTCCTAGTTGAAATAGGACTGTCAAGTAGGATAGGTGCCTGTTTGTCATAAATTTCATGTTTTATGGTTGTGCAAGGTGTCAGTAGTTAGAAATTTTATGTATATAGCCTAAGAGGAGATCATTTGATGTTGTAATATGTCTACTAAAGGCCAAGAGGTCGAATTAGCAAAGGGTTGGAGACATTTTGGCAAAACTGGTGCATATTGTAAAAAGATTGTTTCAGCTAATGCAGAGAGCTTCTACTTGACCAACTTGAGATTCAGAAGGGGTTTTTAGTGTTTTCCTGTTATATCAGTGTTTCTTATATATCTTATTTACAGTTTTGTTCATATATATTACTCAGAACTCATTTTTATATGCTCTGACTTCCTTTATAAATGGTCTGATAGTGTTTTTACATGTTTCAAGTGTATGTCTCATGACTAAAAACCATGATATGCCTCAAATTCCATGTCAATTAGATTCACTGATTTTCTGAGATTTATTTGACTCCATAAGCCCAATGTATACATGCTAATGTTGGTTTCAACCTATAGGTTGGAAAATGTTATCTAAGCAGACCACTTTGTAAAGATTTGGATTGACTGATATATACAGTAACATACAATTTTTCTTCACTTGAGATTCTTAGTGTATTTTCAATGAGTTTTATGCCCTATCTTTGAAATGTTTCTCTTCCATAGCCTTGATGTCTCATTACTCAGAATTCATGTATTACATGCTCTGACTTCCTTTGAACTTTCAAGTTATTGGGATTTTCCTGAATGTGTTACTCTTTCATTGAAATATATACAAGCCTCAGCTTCCACTAGAAGAGCTATTGTTATCTTTATCCTTGTCACTGACTCCATAGCCCAATGGTAGCAAGCCTCCATCTTTTCAAACTGTAAACATACAAAATCAAAACACATAGAGTTAGCCATCTATCTACATCTTTACTCAATATCATTAACCTTTGAGAGAGCCCTCTCAGTTTGAGGAGGCTAAGCCTCAATCAAAATATTGGTTTGAAAGAGTTACACTAAAGTTGTCTGATCAGCAGCCAATCAGGTACGATTTTGGTGATAAAACATTTTACATAACATTTCATGATGAAAGATCATTAAAAAAAAATACAAAAACAAATAAAGAAGGAAAAAAATGGCATATTTGAAAAAGAGGTACAACCCCATACCAAAAAAATAGTAATGATGAAAGTCTGCAAGCCTAAATGCCACTACTTGTTCAAAAAGGAGTTTTGTTCAATCATCTAGCCTAATCATGGCTAAAAATGTTTTAAATTTATTGCTGATAGGTTAGTGAAAGAGAGCATGTCAAAAAATTTAATCTTGACTTATCAGTAGGAATAGATCAAGAATGAAAGATATTGGTTCCACATGCTCAAATCTGGACCAAAGAGAAAGATGGGGATGCATAGAAAATGATAGATCACAACCCTTATTTTTCTAGTTTTGTCTATACAAAAATAATTTTTGTGTGTAACTTGTCCTAATGCCACAACCCATGGCAAGTCAAATTTCCTAATCCTGATTTAAACCATGTTTTCAATTTCATGTCAATAGCTTAGAGAATGAAGTTTGTCAAAAAGCTTAATATTGACAATCAAATAGCCTTGGTAGAGAATAAAAAGGGTTCACAAGCATAATCTGGACTCTTGGAAGTAATAAGGATCGAAGTAGATAGTTTGTTTTTTCTTTCAAAAATAAAAGAATGTCAAGGGTTTGCAAAATTTATGTGCACCCAAGGAAGGAAATATGCGAGGCCAAGTAGACTGGGTAGGTAGAAATAAGGTTGAATAAATCATGTCTTTTAGATTCATGAGATCATAACTTCAGAGAGGAAACATCAACAAAAGAAAGAAGAAAAATATGTCCATTAGATGAGGTACTGGTCACCATAAACCCAGAGATCTGAAATTCTGGACACCTCCTGAAAAGAAGCTACCCTCCCCAAGTGGAGCCAATGTTAGTCATCTGTAATTTCTGTTGTTTTAAAGATGACTAAGTACTTGTCCTAGATTTATAATAACAAGATTCATGAATATTGTAAGTTTTAGAAATCTCACTACCTTCATTATCCTAAATCAACCTGTTTCACTATATTTTTCCTCTCTACCTTCTAAAAAGTTTACCTCATTGCTCCAACAGGACTCACCATGGGCTGGTTTATCTTATTTTTCACTCCCCCTACCCACACTCTCATTCACTCATTTTTCCCCCTCTGAAAAAACCCATTTTTTCCTTCAGAACTCTTCATAAAATATTCCTCCATTCCTCATGTTCCTTTACATATTAAAACAGTGTAAAATATCCTCTTTTACATTGTTTTAAATCAAAATATTAAACCTATCGAGTCAATTTGTTTTACAAATAAAACCCTGTTTTATTTTATAAACCTGACCTTACATTATAAAAGGCCCGAGCCCCTTTCTCCTAGCCAACTCACAACATATAACCCCGAACCCGCTTATCATATAAGCACCCGGTCTAAATAATCCCACCTTAGCCTTTTTTATAATTCCCCCTAAAAACCTTATAAAAATCCTCAGTCACCTTCATTTTATTTTTACCCAGGGCCCTGCTTTCCACTACACCTCATGCCCATTCACGCTCTTCCACCTGTCTCCACTCCTGCTAACTTGTCCACCTTCTCACTACCCCTGAGGCACGCGAGGACCGTCAATCTCTCTCCCCGAGATCTGATGATCCCCAGCACATATCACAAATATAATTGCACGGGGGTTAACTCATCCTCGACCATGCGAAATGGGCGGTTTCGCCCTGCCATGTGGCAATCGCACAATGGAATCGCACCATCGCTCCTGAAAACCTTTTACCACCCTTCTACCACGTGATAACCCACCTCTAGGTTTTCAAAACCACTCATCTCTCTGCATCAAGTTTCAAATCCTCCCACCTCCGTTTGAATTTATACTGGTTCCGCCTTCAGAAACCTGCCTCCCACACCTTTTCCTCCTCTACAAATGACCTCCGATAGCCCATAAAACTCTGAAAACATAGTAAACCTTCTTCGTAGGATTTAAATACTAATTTTTTTGTGTCATATGCAGGTATGATGGTGGAAATGCGAGTAAACACATTCTGATGGTCCAGGGACGATAGAAGAAGCCCTAGGTGACGATTTAGGGGCTAATTTATATTTAAAAGGGACCAAAGGCCCTCTTTCAAGCTTGATCATCGATGAAACATGATCATCGATGGTTAATCAAACCCTGCTTCTGCGAAAGAAATGTGTCCCTACAACAAAAATACAGACAAACAAAATCAAAGTAAGAGGAAAGATAGTCAAAGTATTGTAACCATGTAAAAGGCAAGGTTGGAGGCTAATCATAGTTCTAAGATAAATCTTGAGGATTAGCCAATAAAATAGAGTTTAAATATATTTAATAAACAAAAGGACAAAAATAAAAAGGATTAAATCCTAAACACAGAGATAAAGGCAACGACGAAGAAAAGGACAATGAAAAAGAAGCTTAAAGGATAAATCATGATTAAAGACCTAAAAGCAGAGTTTCAATGATAAAGAAAATACTGATTAGACACAGGAACATATTAGAAGGATCAGATCCACTAAGGAAGTTACTTCTTCAAAGATATTTTTCTACCTACAACATTGTTCCCTTCAATAAAGTGTCAAACAGTTATTATACTTAGTCAGAGATATTTTCCATCTACCAGCAGTTATTGTAAAGTTATTACTAAGCCCAAAAGTCAAGTATTTCACATATATTAAATCCGAAGTTAAGTTAGGAGTTATTGTTTCAGAGAAACACAGTCGGGTATTTCTGCCCTGGGCCTTGCATGGTCTCAAAGGTCATAAACATATTAAACTTTGTAATAAATGACATCTAAAACCTAGTTTAGCAACACCTCCTCATTTTTCAAATAAATATTGCATTTGAGCTCATTATTTGGGTTAGAATTTGATGAGTTTTGAGAGAAATACATGGTTTTCTTGAGTTTGAAGAAGAAATTGGTATTGTGGAGTTTCTGAATGGCTTGATTTGATTGATGATGAAGGAGGATAGCTTGCAGGATCCTTGAACATGATTAATGGTGATGTGTCTCTGTTTATTTCTTGTTTCCTTATGTATCATTTTGTTACATCCTTCTATGTTGCAGTAGAACAGAAGAGTATAGGCTAAGAAATTTTGTTTGAGACACCTTAGTCCTTATTGTTTCTATTGTCTTTATGTTTTCCTCTGTTGGCTTATTTTATGGAATTCTTAGTTGCTTCTTAGACCTACCTATGCTTGTTTATTCCATGAATGGTTCAATATAGTAGTTTTTCAAATATGTTTTATGGCTAGCCCTGCTTATTTGATGCTATTTAAACTCTATTTGGGAATCTCTTTTTGAAGTACTACTTGTTAGGTTTTATCCAAAGGGGCCATGCTTTGATCATGCCCTTTTTCTATGATGTATAAGTTGCCTTAAATTTCTTTGTAGCTTGATCATAGATGCTTAGGAACTCCCTCTTCTTTGATTAAAGTTATATGTGTATCTTGGATGTTTTCTAACCTTGAGGGTGAAATCAATAGAAGTTAAATGAGTTTCTCCCCTTCTATATTTCATTGTAATGTTTTTCTTGAATGCTTATTTTCTTAAGTTGAATCAAAGAGTTATTATTTTTCCCTGTCTATTGATTGCCTCTTTATGCTTAAGTATTTAAGTTCCTTCTTGTTTAAAAGGTACATGATAAAGGATTCTTGTTTTCCCTTTACCCTACCGTTGTTCACAAAATTGATGTCCATCTTATTTACCATAAACCTTGAAGATCCATTTGACCATGCTAGATTTTCCCTGTTATGCATCTTGATTCGTTGTTGAGATATCCATGACTTTCATAGACTCCATAGCCCAATGATTTGAAGACCTCTCACTCCACCTATTCTACTTGATAATCTTATCCCAACCAAAAAAAAACATAAACCCTACACTTAACAAATATCCTATAATCGAAACTCTAGAAGCAAACATATTCACATCCTTTGTATACAAATAGAGAGATCCCTCTCTAAGTCTAGGAAGGCTAGGTCCAGAACTCCAAAGATTGGTCTGATGTTACCCTGTGCATTTGGTCTACCAATCTGCTAAATCACAGGACACTAACACCTCGAACTCTCAATTTAAGATACTTGGGTACTCCTCACAAAGATACAAGGGCTCCCTGAATTGGAGAAAATTCTCCATTTCCACCCCTTATTGGTGTTGGATCCTCTCCTCATTCCAGAATGCTGATATCCCCTTCTGATTCCTCTTCTTCCTCCTCTTCACTATCAGATAATACTTCAATATAATGTGCCTTTCCTGCAGCACACTGATGCCCAGGTTCCCATGGTTCTTGGAAAGTGAAGCAAAGCTCCCTCCTCCTCAAATCTCTTCTGACATCATCACTTAGAGCTCTTTTTCCTAGGTTCTCCTTTAGGGGAGGAACCTTCACATATTTCCCCTTTAACTGAAAAGGAGGGATTCTGCTGGAATGGAGCTCTTGCCCTTGGAAAAACCTCTTGTAAGTCTCTAGCCCTCTCAATGGCATCTTACAATGTATTTTTTCTAGGGGATTTCATTAACCCATGCAAAGGTTGTGCTAGCCCATTAATAAACATGTATACGCTTCTAGTTGTAGAAAGATCTAGCACCATAACTGAAAGTTTCAAAAATTCAGAGATACAAGTCTCTGGATTTCCTGACTACATGAGCTTAAATAGCTCAACAAAGTGTACTTCAGGATCTCTTCAGTCAAATCTCTCTACCAACCTCCGGGTGAATTCTGCATATGCAGTCACACTTGCATGCCCCAATGTAGATAGGCCATGAAACCACCAATCATGTGCTTCACCTTCAAGGTGCATCATTGCTATCTTAATGGATTCAATCTCTGATATTGGGTTTAGCTAGAAATAGATGTCTAATTTTTCCACCCAAGCCTTGGCTGTGCTCTTGGATGACCCGTCAAAAGCAGGAAAAAATAATCCACCCACAGTACAATGCAGATCATGTTTCTTCATGTATCCTCCACTTATATTGTTATTTTGGGGTCTCCTATTATCCTTGATCTGACATAAATATTGGAATTTTAGATGATATTTGAATATTTGAGATTGAGATTCATATTCTAGGAAGTAATCACTGAGAGCCTCCTACTCTTGGGGTCCTCCAGCCCCATTTCCCACTACTAGGAATGTAGGCATGGTGGAGTGTTGAGAAACTTGCCACAATGTTGGTTGCTCACCCTAATGATGTGAAGTTCTGGAACTTTCTCCAAGTTGAAACCATCTTGGCGTTTCCCTTTTCCTTTCCACCCTCATCTCCTTGATTTCTTTGGCAATATCTTGCATAGTTTGGAGAAGAAGCTTTGGAAACTCATTTTCATCCATTTGTCCTGATATTGGAGTGTTTCCTTTGTCTTCTTCGTTGTTTGTATAATCAAACCTTCGACCTATATTAATATTCCACTTCTTCCGTTCTGTAAGAGGTTATTCTTCTTCATATGTCATAGATGTAGTGCCTCATAGGTTGAGCCAAGATTATGCTCTGATACCATTGTAATATTCCAAAATAGGAAAAACAGGAATATTGAACATAAAACTAGAAAATGAAGTAAAAATAAACACATCAAAGGATGAGCATATCACTGAGCCATTTTATTATATATGATAGTAGAAATTAAGTACAAAATATTGAGGAAAATACACTCAAGCTAGGCAAAACAAGCCAGAAATGACCCAAAACATCAAGACATGAAACATTGTTGTTGCATAAACTACTCGGACGCTATGACTGCATAATCCTATTGGAAATAACTACCATTGGAAACTATGAATGCATAGATCTACTAATAGGGAGCTCAAACAATGTCGGGATCAAAGATCTAGCCTTTCTACCACAATTCCAAGATAACCCAGAAATGGTTTCCGTAAATACCCAAGAAGAAAAATTTAGCCCTAGGGATGAATTACACTCTGTAGCTGGGTAATTACTAGGAGGTGGTTGATCTAATTAGAAAATGTCTGATAATCCTCCCCACTAACTTTCTGGATGAAGGGATGCTCCCCTCACTGGAAAAGAAGCTCAAAAAATAGGGTTATCAACCCTCCACTGAAACTTCCCTCATGGATTGCGCAATTCCTTAAGGAGACTACGTTGCTGAAGGTGGCTAAATATTGGCCTCATACTGAATGATGCAATTTAGCTCAAAGAACCTCTCCTAAATGGGCACTTGAATTCCCCCACAGATGAGGGTGGGATTTCCACTCGGAAACACCCTTTTGTTAAACAACATAGTAGACTCTGCTAAAGAGATGAAGCGTGCAAAAATTCACAAAGGATAATACATAAAAAATATTCAAAATTCCATATATGGCTGCCATGCCCTTCCTTATATGATTCTTTAGCCTCCATTCCCTTGGTCCCACACAATAATGATTTTACTCTCATGCATACTATCCTCCATTATGACTATGATGTCCTCCACTATCTCCACTACCTCTACGACTGCGCTGTTGATTTGGTCAACCTTGACCCCATCCACAAGAATTGACCTCGATTCACACCAAGGATTGATTTATTCAAATAGATACACTGATCCAAATTCACATTAGAAGTGGCTTTATTCCTACTAAAGAGATTTATTGGTTCCTCTACCCTCTTATTCATCTAATTTATTAACAAACAAAAAAATTTAATATTCCAACTAGCTACAAGCTAATTAGGAATATTACATAACCATTAATTGAACTCACTAAATTATCCCCACAGGAGCCACAAAATAAATTATAATTCAGGTTAGGACTATTGGGGGTAGGCATCCAATAAGCCACCATGGTCATTCTACATTCTTTAAGCATAGATGTTGAATATTTAGGGAGCTTAAAATCCATCTATCCACCCATGGAACATAATTCTCGAGTGCTACAAAGACCCAATTTAGAGGGCGTTAAGCTTAGGCCTAGTGTGTATGGTACTATTTGGCACTACTTGACCCATTTAGTGCTTGGTACTAGTAGTTGAATACCAAGGAGCTCAAGACTAAAACACTCACATGGGATGACGGTAACTTAGTGGCAAAATCTAGGGCATCCTTCCCTATAGGTGACGGTGCAGGTAGTACTAGATCCTCATACCTTTACCTTGGTTGATTCTTCGACTCCTGGAAGGCATCGCCATTTCTTTCGGGATGTTATCCCCAATAACCATGTAATATTCCCAAATTTTCACATAATATTTGGAATAATAGATTCCTTGATTTTCTTAATGAATTAAGTGAATAAAATGGTGGAGAGATCCACACTCCTCAATAAGAATAAATATCCACTTTGTGTGTGTGAATGTGGATAAATTTATACTAGATCTGCAAAAAGAGGTAGTTGAGAAACTACTAATGTGAATGAGATTAAGGATCATGTCTCATTTAATGAGAAATATCATGGAGGGTTGATTCGGTCAACTAAGATCTTGAAGATGTCAAACAAAGGATCATTGAGCCTTAATGATCAAGTGATGGAGAATCATGTGCAAATGAAGCACACATGATGGAGGAGGTGTACATTGCACCTAGACTGTTTGGTTGATTTGATCAAACAACATAATCCCACTTGGAGGATCTTGTCCACATGATACTACGCAGTTGAGATTAGGGCCAAGGCTTGGGATGGCTCAATCATTATAAAGGAGATGAAGGCAAAGGTGAAAGGCATCTTGTATTATTTAATGTATCATCTTTTAGATTTGGAATTGTCAAGTGACATTCCACTGCATTCTTGGGTTGTTTAGCAGAGATTGCAGGCGTTGTTTAGCACAGGGTGTTCCCGGGTGGGAATCCGTCCTCTTTCTTTGAGTGATCTCTAAGGAAGAGGTTTGTACTTCATTATTCATTAGGATTTAAGTGCCATTTCCTTTTTCTACTCTATGCAGAACATTCATATTCAGAAATCTGAAGATTAGTTTGGAAGGTGGAAGTTGTCTTCAGTACTTCAGCTGGAGAACAAGGTGAGGGATTATTCCCATCACTTAGGCTTATAGATTAGCACTCTTAGAGCCACATTACAGATCTGGCATCAGGCCAAATTTTATTGACCTCCTAGCAGCAGCACTCCCTTAAGGAATAACACTGTCCATATTGTAGATATGAAAGGAGGAAGGAAGTTGCTAGTACTTCAGCTAGCAATCCAATGGAGGATCATTCCTTCACATTGCCATCAGTCTCACCATCAACCTGGAGCTTATTGCATCATTTTTCAGTAGGAAGAAGGCCTCTCTTTCCCTCACAGCGTAGTTTCTGTTGGCAGCTATGTTGCAGCAACTGAATTCATCATTGGAGGATTGAGAAGGTAGATCTAGAGCTCTCATCTCATAGATCTAATGAAGGGATCAGCCCTTCAAGCATAGATCTGATCTGATCATACATTTAGCCATCTATTTTTTAGATCTAGCTTCAGATCTGTATTTCCCAGCAGATCAAAGATCAAATCCTAGGGAGGTGATTTTCCAAAGTTGCAGATCTGGAAAATCCTTTCTGGGTTATCTTGGGAATCCAATCCATCACATTAGCCAGATCTTGAATCTTGGCATCATCAGAGCTCCAGTTTTGAGTAGATCTGCATTTCTCTTTTCAGCCTACAACCATATGTTCATATTTTTCTGAAGAGACAGCACAATATTTGCTGCAAAGCCTCAACAGTTATGTTGCACCTGCTTCATACATGTTTTCAGGGTGATCTTAGCTCATCTTCTTGGCTAGATATACTTATATATTTTACTTGTGTAACTGAATCATCTCCAATATAATAAAATGGCTCAACTCTTTCTACATATTCTGATTTATACTTAGATTTATTGTTTATCTTGCTGTAAGTTCTTATATTGTGTGAAGTATTACTGCATTTTCCCTTTTGGGATATTACAGTGGTATCAAAGCATGATCTTTGGCTCAGCTTGTGGACACTTCATCTTGTGCATTGAAAGAAGAACAGATAGATGAGATCTATCATGG
This sequence comes from Pinus albicaulis, assembly GCA_034641835.2. Taxonomy (NCBI): domain Eukaryota; kingdom Viridiplantae; phylum Streptophyta; class Pinopsida; order Pinales; family Pinaceae; genus Pinus; species Pinus albicaulis. The sequence continues at coordinate 317,875,652 of CM076571.1, forward strand.
AGGATGAAAAATCTGTCACTCCTTTATTTAGTTCCATGTAAGATCTCTCCAAGGAGGTCAATCAAATGAAGGAGGAAGAACAGAGAGAAGATCCAAGAAGAAGATGTGATAAAGAAATTACTTCCTATCAGTAGCAAAGAAGACTGGAGAATCCTAGATCTCCTCATAGATCCACTATGCCCACTTTCTTTGAAGAAGGTGAGAGGTATAGAAGTGAAGAAAGGAATGAACCTGAGACCCATGAGAATCTCAGTCTATATCTTGAAGAGTACAAATCACATTCTAGAGCTTTCAAGGAGAAGATAACTCTCCAACAATTCTTCTAGATTAAAGAAGAAAGAGGATCCTATAGTAGCAATATAAGAAAGAGGCATAATAGATTCTATTTGCCTACATTTGATGGATCTTCCTCAAGCAATGTCAAGGCTTGGAGGAGAAAGTTAGATTCATTTTTCAAGATACATCTTGTGGCTGAAGAAGAGGCTGTTCAAATTGCAGCACTTCATCTCTTAGATGAAGCAGAAGATTGGTAGTTCGGGCACATAGAGCATGCAAAGGTGACCAAGTATTCAGATTTATTTCACAAGTTGAGGAAGAAGTTTGATATGGAGAAGACAGATTTGTGCTACAAAGGGGAATCTCCCAAGGAAACCAAGGAGAATGTCAATATTGTCACTCTGGACAAGAGGTCACTACTTCCACCACCTGCTGCAAAAGTACTTGTATATGGAGAAGAGACACTTTCATTTTTTCAAGATACTCTTGAGCTCTTGATATATAGAGTCCCATGCATAGACCAGGAGGTGCATGAGGAAGAGGAGGAGGATACTAGGGCTAGTACACTTGAAGAAAATAGGCCATCACTCTTACCAGCAGTTGGAGATATTATTGTCCCAGTTGGAGGAACTCTTGTGTTCTATCAAGAGGTTCCCACATATCAGTTGATCCAAGGTATGCATAAAATTCCGCACATATTGTTTCAAGATCAATGCATGACCAAGGATTAGAAAAAAATGCTGATTTGAGGCAGAGACATATCACAACACAGAGGACCCTTGATCTAATCAAGGAGGAGACTGAAAATTATCCTTGTCCATAGTTGTTGAGGTACATTCAACCCCTTGAGTTGGGATGTAGAGTTTTAGAAAATGGGATTAGCCTTATCCTATGTACAATGGCTGATTGTGGGATCAGTATTGTGCCTTACTTTGAGACAACATATGTATCACCCTGCAGATCTACAGCGCTATCACTTAGTAGTTCTGACAAAGAAAGGGCTTCATCATTCTTGGAGCATTCTAGAGGTAGCTTCACTCATTAAGCAATGGAAGAAAAGATGACAAATGATAGACATCTTGAAATGAGAAACCTTTTCTCCCTTCTAGATGACCCTTTCTCAATGAGCCTCTCACTGCTCAAAGAGAAACTTCTACTCGCATTAAATCCAAAACTTCTTTGATTTTGGAGGGCCTTTGATGGAGAAAGAATCTCATTAAGAGATCTCATTAGAGATGCATTTCAAAATTTCATGAGACGCAAAGTTCCTCATTAGTTTGGGAAGGATGGCATTCTACAAAAGGGGGATGACATATTGATTATGTAGTACCTCATTCATCATCCACATGGGAGTGAATGGGTAAGGTTGATAAGCAAGGGTTTGCAAAACCACTTGAAGATTTGTATGGGCTAGCATGCTTGGTTACGTTGGTTTCCATTGGGAGATTTTTGTCACTCTCCAAAGGCACGTATTTTTTTGATCCATGCCTTGAAAAACATGTATGAAATGAAGAAGGAGGCATGACTGCGCTGGATACTCTTGGGTGAATATGGATACCACCCAATAGCCCATGATTTTCTAATGCATGCCTTGTGTATCAATGATAGTATGCATCAAAAGATGGCATGTTCATTTTGGTTTCACTTGAGAGAGTTTTGCCACCACATGACATCTCCTATGTCTATGTGTTTTGTGTTGTGTAAAATTTGGCATAATGATCTCATGATGTGCATTGATGATGCTTCTTTGTATGGGGCTGATGTGACATCTCATATGTCCATTAGTATGCTTTTTCTTCTTGATGCACATGAGGAGGAGATAAAGCAGCAAGATATCTTGTTGCTTGGATTGCTTTTGGGGGAGTTTGGCTTGACCATATTACATGGAGGAGATGGAGGATGGAAGCAAAGGGCCTTACTCCAGTGGTTATTGTTAGGAGAATATGTTTTGACATCTTTGTCTACCCATATTACTTATTCCCTTATTCTTTTGCATAACCTTGGAATGATGGAGTTTGGGTCCAACAAGGCCAATAGGGCTAAGTATGAGAGCATCTCAATGCTCAATCTAATTCATGAAACATGGGATGAAGATATGTATTGTATGATGGAGCTTTTCCTTTGTGAAGAGAACTACCTTATTGCATGCACCTCATATATTGATGTATGATGGAGCTTTTCCTTTGTGAAGAGAACTACCTTATTGCATGCACCTCATATATTGATGATGATGTTGGACATCATATGTTTGTCACTTGGTACTTCTGATGGAAGGAGGACATCTAACCAAATAGTTGGAGGTCATTCTTTATGTTTTTAAAAGACAACTTTGGAACCAAACATACATAACCTATTGTAGCAAATGGAGGAAGCCTTCCTTATGTGGATGCCATATGGAGGGGAATAGATGGCCTTGTATCTAATTTTGGAGTTGCTTGAGGACAAGCAACATTTTTCCAGGGTGGACTGTAATATTCCCAAATTTTCACATAATATTTGGAATATTAGAGTCCTTGATTTTCTTAATGAATTAAGTGAATAAAAGAGTGGAGGGACCCACAATCCTCAATAAGAATAAATATGCACTTTGTGTGTGTGAATGTGGATAAATTTAGACTAGATCTGCAAAATGAGGTAGTTGAGCAACTACTAATGTGAATGAGATTGGGGATCATGTCTCATTTAATGAGAAAGATCATGGAGGGTTGATTCAGTCAACTAAGATCTTGAAGATGTCAAACAAAGGATCATTGAGCATTAATGATCAAGTGATGGAGAATCATGTGGAAATGAAGCACACATGATGGAGGAGGTGTACATTGCACCTAGACTGTTTGGTTGATTTGGTCAAACAACGCAGTCCCACTTGGAGGATCTTGTCCACATGAGACTGCGCAGTTGAGATTAGGGCCAAGGCTTGGGATGGCTCAATCATTATAAAGGAGATGAAGGCAAAGGTGAAAGGCATCTTGGATTATTTGATGTATGATCTTTTAGATCTGGAATTGTCAAGTGACATTCCACTGCATTCTTGGGTTGTTTAGCAGAGATTGCAGGTGTTGTTTAGCACAGGGTGTTCCCGGGTGGGAATCCCTCCTATTTCTTTGAGTGATCTCTAAGGAAGAGGTTTTTACTTCATTATACATCAGGCTTTAAGTGCCATTTCCTTTTTCTACTTTATGCAGAACATTTATATTCAGAAATCTGCAGATTTCTGAAGATCAGTTTGGAAGGTGGAAGTTGTCTTTAGTACTTCAGCTGGAGAACAAGGTGAGGGATTATTCCCATCACTTGGGCTTATAGATCAGCACTCCCAGAGCCACATTGCAGATCTAGCATCGGGCCAAATTTTATTGACCTCCTAGCAGCAGTATTCCCTTCAGGATTAACATTGTCCATATTGAAAAACTGAAAGGAGGAAGGAAGTTGCTAGTACTTCAGCTAGCAATCCAATGGAGTGTTATAGCATCATTTCTCACCTTCATATGATTCATGATTGCTTTTATGGCTTTGGGCACCCATTCCTACAGACTTGGACAAATTCACTAAAAAAAAGTGTAAAAATCCCTATACGCGACTATGCCCGTACTTTTCCGCGTATGCCATTAAAATGATTAAAAAATATATAATTATTCCCTATTTTCGGGCTGGGTCGATGGTTACTCAGGTAGTTCAACCACCCCAGCACGTGGCCAACTGTTTCCAACTGTTGGAACTACTTGGAGGGAGTATAAAAACCCCTCATGTGTATGGCCTAAGGGAGAGAGAGAATTATTGATATTATACTTTGTTGGTATTCCCTATCCAAGTCTGATTCCCCGTGCCTCCTGCACTTTCCCAGTTCATTATAGGAAACCCTTGTTTCCTTGAGATTCTCATCTCCCTATATGTCATCTCGTATGCACTAGTTTGGAAGGAGTCTTAGCAAGGCAAGGGTTGGGCGGATCCAGACGACGGTCTACTCGAAGGCCATGGAAGGATTCAGGTGATCTCTCCACTCGTTACTTTTTTACATGCTATTTATAATACAGAAGTACCATGCTGTTCCCGAAATATACGTGTTAGTGTATGCTTATATGTATGAGAATATTGTTATTTAAGCATTCATTATGATCTATTTAATGTTTTATATGAATTTCACTAACATTTAGAGTAGATATATGCTGTACAACCAGTTCTTCATGCTTGTTTCTTCTTGTCTTTCAGGTTAAGAAGGAAGGACGGTTGCTGGGGGTTTGGACCTCGCGGGATCTGCTTCAACCATAGGACCTACGGGTAACTTTCTCATTCTACTCTATTTAGTTTTTCTGAATATGCATGGTTGTGTGAGTCCTTCTTAAGTAGCATGCCCCTGCTCTGTGGAGGTTGTAACCCAACGAACCTCTGGGGTGATATTCCCCGAAACATGGAGGATCATTCCTTCACATTTCCATCAGTCTCACCATCAGCCTGGAGCTTATTGCATCATTTTCCAGTAGGCATAAGGCCTCTCTTTCCCTCACAGTGCAGTTTTTTTTGGCAACTGTGTTGCAGCAGCTGAATTCATCATTGGAGGATTGAGAAGGTAGATCTAGAGCTCTCAGCTCATAGATCTGATGAAGGGATCAACCCTTCAAGCATAGATTTGATCTAAGCATACATTTCAGCCATCTATTTTTCAGATCTAGCTTCAAATTTGTATTTCCCAGCAGATCAAGGATCAAATTCTAGGGAGGTGATTTTCCAAATTTGCAGATCTGGAAAATCCTTTCTGGGTTATCCTGGGAATCAATCACATTGGCCAGATCTTGAATCTTGGCATCATTAGAGCTCCAGTTTTGAGTAGATCTGCATTTCTCTTTTCATCTTGCAACCATATGTTCATATTCTACTGAAGAGAAAGCACAGTATTTGCTGCAGAGCCTCAACAATTACGTTGTACCTACTTCATACATGTTTCCAGGGTGATCTTAGCTCATCTTCGTGGCTAGATCTACCTATATCTTGTACTTGTGTAACTGAATCCTCTCCAATATAATGAAATGGCTTAGATTTTTCTACATATTCTGATTTGTACTTAGATTTATTGTTTATCTTGTTGTAATTTCTTATATTGTGTGAAGTATTACTGCATTTTCCCTTTTGGAATATTACAACCCATCAGAAGATATCTTCGCAAGGGCCAGTTACATTTGAGGGTGTGAAGACGATTAAGTCTTTCTAGGATTCTTGAGTATCATACAAAAAACAACCAAAACCATATTATTTTTTTTATTGCTTTATCACATAGCATTAATCTAAAGGAAAACTTACCTTTTATTTTTTTCTTTGTTTTATGTATGTGATCACATTTTGCTTTGATAATAATCTCTCTCCTCTCGTAAAACTAATAAATATTTTCAAAATCAAACCAATTTGACACCATAACGAATGTTAGGTCCCTATATTACTATTTTATTCCCTTATTGTTATTAGTGTAGCCCCCTTATTTTTATTGTTGTACCCCTGTAACCCCAATATTTTTATTATTGTGCCCTTACATTGTTATTGTTAGGTCAGCTAGGATTATATTATGGGCCCATGGACTCCTATATATAGAAGGAGGTTTTCGTAATTTGTATCATCCAAGAATTGTTCATTTATGGAATGTATTGGAGATTTCCCCCTTGAAGTGCCTGATTTCTAAGGTGTTGATCTTTATTTTCTTCTATTTTTGGAGCTGGTTTCATAACATTTGGTATCAGAGGTTTGGATTCTACAGTTTCACTGCTCCAAACAGGTCATCGTGACATTTTCACAATAAATTTTTTTTTTATACGAAGGTTTAGAAGCTGAAATTTGTACAGCGTAAAGCCAAACTCCTAAGGAACCTCCTATAAAAATTTCAGATCTTGGTTCACAATATTTTTGGAGATATGATCTAGGGAAGTTAGGGTTTTTTTTCCGGCTCCCGAATTTCAACTAAAACAAGTCATCATGGAATTTTCACTATAACATTTCATATACGAAGTTTCAAAAGCTGAAAATTTTACATTATATAGCCGAAATCATAAGGAACCTCCTGTAACATTTTCAAATCTTGGTTCGCAATATGTTGGGAGATACAATCTGTGGAATTTAAGATTGTTTCAGGCTCCCAAATTTCATCTCAAAGAGGTGACCGTGGAAACACATCATAACTCTTTCTCTGAGCGTTAGATTGGGATTTTGTAAAAGGTGGGCACAAGTACACGGACTGTAGTTTTCAGTATATCAATTTAAGAGCCAAAGGAGGAAATAGTGACACATGGCAAGTCGTACAAGTTTTCTCTACTGAACCAGTCCATAATTAGGTCATCGTGGGAGATTGGGCATAACTTTTCCTTAGAACAATCCAAATCAAGTCAGACCTATGACATTTAAAATAAGATTCAGAGGGCTAATTCAGGGTTGAATTTTAGATATTGAAGATCCAAAATCAAAGAGATAATTCAGTTTCAATATTGAGCTCCTCAAAAGAAAGGAAAAGGTTTGTATTTTTTCCGAATTACATAAGTCTCATTTGAAAAAAAAATAGTTTGAATTTATTTGAAGGGCATATTGAAGAATAGATATTAGTATTGGGTTCTAAAATTCCCCCTAAAAATGAAGACAAAGAAATTCAACATGAGATATCAAAATTACAAGAGCAAGTGCACCTATCGCAAAGAGCAACAAAAAATGAAATGGAAGTTTTTAAGAAAGGTCTGGAAACTAAGATGGATGGTTTGAATAAAGGCATGGAAGCTAAGATGAATGGTTTGGAAGCTAAGATGGATGGCATGGAAGTTGGCATGGAAGCTAAGATGGATGACATGGAAGATGGATGACATGGAAGATGGATGACATGGAAGCTAAGATCGATGAAAAAATAGAAAACATGAAGAATGATCTAAAAGTAGACATTGAAGTTTTGACAAAGTTGATACAAGAAATTTTTCCTAACGGCGAAAATACATTATAGGAAAATTATGATGAGAACAAAATAAGGTTAATCGTGATCTCATAAACTCTAATGTTAGATGGAAGAGCCACCATATTCCAAAGATGGATATGAGGAATTTTGATGGTGAGGATCCTGTATTCCTCGGATAGATCTTTCTAACGAGGTATGGTACACATCAAACGGAGATCGTATGCCAAAGTTACGCCCCTGGGAAGTTGAAACACCAATTTACCCAAACGGGGCCCATAGTTTTGGCGCTTCATCTCCTAGGGTTAGGGTTTTGGCTGTTTAGGATTTCCCATTGTTTCTAAATAATAAATAGGCCCTCGAGCCTCATTGTAACTCAGTTCAGAGGCCTGTAGCCGCCACATCTCTTCTCGGAGATAGCTACCAGCGCCCTAGCTAGTTTTATTTCCATTCTGTCTGTAAGCAAATTTCAGTTCTTTGATAATAATGAAATGAAGTGTTATTTCCGCTGCATCTCTGTATTTATGGTTATGTGTTTATTCTGTTGCGTTCCTGCATAAATCCGGATCAGTGGTATCAGAGCGGTCTGCTTTTTCTCGATACTTCTTTGCATGTCCCCAACGAGGTCGGGGTATAAGGAGCTAGGGCTTGATCTGGTGGAACCTTTGCAAGATCAGCCTCGCAAACCTCGACGGACGCCCATGGGGGACGAAAAGAAAGATGAGGGAGGAGGAGATCCTATCAAAATATTGCTCGAGGAGGCCCTCGAAAGACAAAGGAACGTGATGATGGATAACTTTGCTCAGATCCTTCAACGGCTACCCACCGGCGGCGCATCTGCATCCAGCAGCCACTCTGGAGGCGCGACTCCTTTTAAGGTACAAGTAAATTTTGACATTCCCATATTTGAGGGTCAAATAGACGCGGATGCCGTAGATAGATGGTTGAATCTGTTAGAAGGATATTTCTCGGTTCATGACTTTTCAGACCGGGAGAAGATTATTTTTGCACTCCTCAAAGCTACCCCCCATGTTAAGGACTGGTGGGAAACCTACTGTGAGAACAAGGACCAGACAGAACCCTCTCTGTTCTCGGCTATACCAACTTGGAATTCTTTCCGAGACGCCGTCAAGGAACAGTACTATCCCGTGGGGAGCTATGAGGACAAGTACATACAATGGACCACGCTGCGACAACAAAGGGATCAAGATGTGCATGAGCTGACGAATCTGTTCCATACCCTGCGCACAAAGTTGGGTATCAAAGATTTAGAGAAACATCTGGTGCTAAAGTATCGCAAGCTGTTTGCACAAATACATTCAGGAGGAAATGGAGTTCCTCGACATCTCCTCGCTTGGTACGGCATACCGGTATGCTGCCAAGATTGAGCAGAAATTCAAGCAGAAGAAGCGAGACTTTGGATCTGCGAATCAAAAGCAAGGGAAAGGTACTTCCAAACCGCAGAACAAAGGACAGATCCAAGGCATGGCGGCTAAAGACAACTCATCGAAGCCACAAGAAAAGAACAGCACCGCAAAGCCAAAGAAGGACACGGGAAAGTGGTGTGAGTTCCATAAGAGCTCCACTCACAACACAAGTGAGTGTCGGGCAAAGCAGTCGCTAGTGGCCGAGATGAGGGCTTCTGAGTCAGATGCATGCTCTGACTCCGAATCAGAACCTGAAAAGGCGAATGAAAAAGGGAAACAGATTATTGATGCGGAGCCCAACGCCACTGTTGCCACTGCAAAGATCCAAAAGGAGGAACCGGAAGATCCAGAGGAGGAGGAACGTCTCTTCCACTCCCGGATGTGGGTAAAGGGCTCCCCGGTACAGTTCATTGTCGACAATGGGAGCCAAAAGAACCTCATTTCAGCAGACGCCGTGAAGCGGTTGGGCTTGCCGACCACGGCTCACCCACATCCATACACCATCGGGTGGCTTCACCAAGGACGAGATCTCCGCGTCAGCCAGCAGTGCCGCCTTCCCTATAGCATCAAGCCCTTCACGGATGAGGTATTATGTGACGTTGCTCCTATTGATGTTTCTGATGTATTATTAGGACAACCATAATTGTGGAAGCGTCATGCTGTGTATGAGTCTCGACCTCGTGCTGTTATTATTACTTTGGGAAATAAGTTGTACAGGATACCAGAGGTACCACCTCCTACGACTATCTCTTTGGTTACTGCAAAACAATGCAGTAAGCTCATTTCCCAAACCGGGAAATTCGTTTTCCTGATGATCCGCCCCCAGGGCAAGAAGAAGACTGTGGCCACGACCTCTAGACAGAGCTCCTCTGCACAACAACAACAAATGGATAAGGTTGTGGAGGAGTACGGGGACATATTCACCTCACCCACAGGGGTTCCTCTGCACTGTCAGGTCAAGCACCCGATTGATCTGACCCTCGGTGCGCCGCTACCTAATGGACCGATCTATCGGCGCTCTAAACTGGAAATGATGAAATCAAGAGGCAGATTCAGGAGCTGTTGCAGAAAGGTCACATCAGACCAAGTTCATTGCCCTGTGGGAGCCCGATCGCGTTGGTACAGAAGAAGGATGGGACGTGGAGACTCTGTATTGACTATCGGGCGCTGAACAAGATCACTGTCTAGAATAGGTACCCAATCCCATGGATTGATGACCTTCTGGACCAACTCAAAGGTGCAAAATATTTCAGCAAGATCGACCTGAAGTCTGGGTATCACGAGGTACCAATTGAACCCTCCGATGTGTGGAAGACTGCCTTCAAAGCCAAGGAAGGCCTTTTCGAATGGCTGGTCATGCCTTTCGGGTTGACGAATGCTCCTGCCACCTTCATGAGGATGAGTCATTCGGGATTGGCCAGCGCCAACCACTATAACAGAGCTTCGCAGCTTTCTGGGTCTTGCTAATTTCTACCGTAGATTCGTGTTGGGATTCTCTCATATCACTTGGCCCTTGAGTCAAGTCACCAAAGGAGGAGCGAGAGCAAAATTCTTTTGGTCGGAACCTCAACATAAGGCATTCAAAGAATTGAAAAATCGCCTCTGTTCTGCCCCAGTGCTCACCTTACCAGACTTGCAGCAGCCATTTGAGATCGAGACAGATGCCTCTGACTATGCTATTGGGGCAGTTCTTTCTCAACAGGGACATCCAGTGGCATATCACAGTGAGACATTGTCTGAGACAGTTCGCAAGTATCCCACCTATGACAAAGAAATGTATTCCATTGTGCAAGCCTGTCGACAATGGAAGCATTACATTTTGGGGAAGGAAACAATCATCCACACAGACCACCGGCCCCTGCAGTTCATACAGACACAAGGGAAGTTGCAGAATGATCGCCATCGGAAGTGGTCCACATATCTGCAACAGTTTCATTTGAACATCAAGTACAAGAAGGGTAGCACCAATCATGTTGCAGACTGCCTCAGCCGACCACCGATCGTGGCGCTCACCACTGTGCTCAACTCTTGTGGGCACAAGACTTTTGATTGGCCGCTTCTCTATGAGAGTGACCCAGAATTCGGCCAAACTTACAAGGCACTCGGGGGTGCGCAAGTTCCAAATTTTCACCTCCAAGATGCACTTTTATGTCACATGGGACACCTTTGTGTTCCTTCAAGCGAGCGTGCCAAGATGATATGGGAAGCACACTACAGCCGAGTCGCTGGGCATTTCGGGGTCGAGAAAACAGTAGCAATACTACAGAAGTATTTCTATTGGCCGAACCTTCGAAAGGATGTCGAGAAGCACATCAGATCCTGCACTGCTTGTGCCATTGCCAAACCGACTATCAAGAAGCAAGGCCTATATACTCCACTACCTACCCCTAGTCGACCGTGGGAATCCATCTCCATGGATTACATGTCGGGCCTGCCTTCTACTAAGAATGGAAATGACTGTGTTTTCGTGGTCGTTGACAGATTTTCGAAGATGGCCATCATGGCGGCCTGTAAGAAGAATATCACAGCAGAAGCCACTGCTAAACTCTTCTTTGAACGAGTGTGGGTGCACTTTGGGATCCCAAAGTCTATCATATCAGATCGAGATAGCAGGTTCCTCAGCACATTTTGGTCCAGCCTCTGGTCAATGTTGGACACAAAGCTCACCAAGTCCACAGCTTTCCATCCCCAAACAGATGGCCAGACAGAGGTCGTCAACAGAATGATTGTACACATTCTGCGCATGTACAACTCAAAGCATCCACGCACATGGGACGAGAGCCTCCCCTATGTACAACACACTTATAACCGGGCTCTCCACAGTTCAATTGGCCATAGCCCCTTTCAGGTGGGCTTGGGATTCCAGCCACTATGTCCCATTGACATAGCCATGCCGTTTGCAGCTGCTTAGGCCGATTCAGCTCATGTCCAGTCTGAAGTTGACAAAGCAAGTAGCTTCATCGAGCGCATTCAACACATCCGCCAACAGGTTCATGATATATTGGACAGAGCCAATGCGAAGTACAAGCAGCGCCATGATCAACACCGGGTGCCACACAACTTCCATGTGGGCGACAAAGTATGGCTACATTTGCAGAAGGAGCGCCTCACTGGACCCCACCGCAAGCTTCGCCCGCTCCGATACGGGCCGTACACCATCACCAAGGCCGTAGGGAACAATGCATTCGAGCTCAGTATTCCACCATTCCTTGGTCTCTACCCAGTCTTCAATGTGGATCGCCTTCGTCCTTACTTCCCACCTCTACTGGACACCTCGGACATTGCAGAACAACTCACACCAACTGAGTTAAATCCAGACTGCATGGAACAGGCCACCACAGATTGCATTATGGACATGCAAATCAAGAACACTCGCCAGCAGCAGATCCAACTATATCGGGTTGTCAAAGCTGGCCAACTCCTGCACCAAGGAAAGTGGTTCACCAGGGACCAAGTTCAGCAGAAATTTCCTCATCTCATGGAGGAACTTAACGCAATGGGGACCATTGCTTCCTAAGGGGGGAGGAATGATTCAGGTGGATATTGGTGGTCACCCGCCTATTCCACTTGGGGCTCCACCATTGTCTATTTCAGTTTTTCAGTTTCGGCACAGTTTACTATTTTTAGCAGTTTTTCGGGTCCTAAACTTCCGGAGCCGTTTTGAGGCCCTAAACGACGTTTTTGGGGAAAACGGAGAGCAACATGGGTCCATGGACCGATGTTGCTCGTTCCAAATTTGTAGTCCTCGGATAGATCTTTCTAACGAGGTATGGTACGCGTCAAACGGAGATCGTATGCCAAAGTTACGCCCCTGGGAAGTTGAAACACCAATTTACCCAAACGGGGCCCATAGTTTTGGCGCTTCATCTCCTAGGGTTAGGCTTTTGGCTGTTTAGGATTTCCCATTGTTTCTAAATGATAAATAGGCCCTCGAGCCTCATTGTAACTCAGTTCAGAGGCCTGTAGCTGCCACATCTCTTCTCAGAGATAGCTACCAGCGCCCTAGCTAGTTTTATTTCCATTCTGTCTGTAAGCAAATTTCAGTCATTCGTTTATTAATGAAATGAAGTGTTATTTCCGCTGCATCTCTGTATTTATGTTTATATGTTTATTCTGTTGCGTTCCTGCATAAATCCGGATCAGTGGTATCAGAGCGGTCTGCTTTTTCTCGATCCTTCTTTGCATGTCCCCAACGAGGTCGGGGTATAAGGAGCTAGGGCTCGATCTCGTGGAACCTTTGCAAGATCAGCCTCGCAAACCTCGACGGACGCCCATGGGGGACGAAAAGAAAGATGAGGGAGCAGGAGATCCTATCAAAATATTGCTCGAGGAGGCCCTCGAAAAACAAAGGAACGCGATGATGGATAGCTTTGCTCAGATCCTTCAACGGCTGCCCACCGGCGGCGCATCCGCATCCAGTAGCCACTCTGGAGTTGCGACTCCCTTTAAGGTACAAGTAAATTTTGACATTCCCATATTTGAGGGTCAAATAGACGCAGATGCCGTAGATAGATGGTTGAATCTATTAGAAAGATATTTCTCTGTTCATGACTTTTCAGACCGGGAGAAGATTATTTTTGCACTCCTCAAAGCTACCCCCCATGTTAAGGACTGGTGGGAAACCCACTGTGAGAACAAGGACCAGACAGAACCCTCTCTGTTCTCGGCCGTACCAACTTGGAATTCTTTCCGAGACGCCGTCAAGGAACAGTACTATCCTGTGGGGAGCTACGAGGACAAGTACATACAATGGACCACGCTGCGACAACAAAGGGATCAAGATGTGCACGAGCTGACGAATCTGTTCCATACCCTGCGCACAAAGTTGGGTAACAAAGATTCAGAGAAACATTTGGTGCTAAAGTATCGCAGCTGTCTGCACAGATACATTCAGGAGGAAATGGAGTTCCTCGACATCTCCTCGCTTGGTACGGCATACCGGTATGCTGCCAAGATTGAGCAGAAATTCAAACAGAAGAAGCGAGACTTCGGATCTGCGAATCAAAAGCAAGGAAAAGGTGCTTCCAAACTGCAGAACAAAGGACAGAGCATGGCGGCTAAAGACAACCCGTCAAAGCCACAAGACAAGAACAACACCGTAAAGCCAAAGAAGGACACGGGAAAGTGGTGTGAGTTCCATAAGAGCTCCACTCACAACACAAGTGAGTGTCGGGCCAAGCAGTCGCTAGTGGCCGAGATGAGGGCTTCTTTAATCGACATGTTTCCATCTGACGGTCCCTGTGGGAATGAAAAGGAAACAGACATGATGGACAACGCCATCAAGGTAAGCAATGCGGGGTCCTCAGGAGAACCTAAGATCCGCAGAGAAAGATAACGGCCTTCCACTCGCATGGGTAAAGGGCATTCCATGTGTCACATTGCCACAATGCAGCAAGAACCTCATTTCTGGCCAGGTACACCGTGAAGTGCTGCTTGCCGACCACAGCTCACCCACATCCATACACCACCGGGTGGCTTCACCAAGGACGAGATCTCCGCGTCAGCCAGCAGTGTCGCCTTCCCTATAGCATCAAGCCCTTCACGGATGAGGTATTATGTGATGTTGCTCCTATTGATGTTTCTGATGTATTATTAGGACAACCATACTTGTGGAAGCGTCATGCTGTGTATGAGTCTCGACCTCGTGCTGTTATTATTACTTTGGGAAGTAAGTTGTACAGGATACCAGAGGTACCACCTCCTACGACTATCTCTTTGGTTACTGCAAAACAATGTAGTAAGCTCATTTCCCAAACCAGGAAATTCGTTTTTCTGATGATCCGCCCCCAGGGCAAGAAGAAGACCGTGGCCACGACCTCCAGACAGGGCCCCTCTGCACGACAACAACAAATGGATAAGGTCGTGGAGGAGTATGGGGACATCTTCACCTCACCCACAGGGGTTCCTCTGCACTGCCAGGTCAAGCACCCGATTGATCTGACCCCAGGTGCGCCGCTACCCAATGGACCGATCTATCGATGCTCTGTTCTCGAAAATGATGAAATCAAGAGGCAGATTCAGGAGCTGTTGCAGAAAGGTCACATCAGACCAAGTTCATCGCCCTGTGGGAGCCCGATCGTGTTGGTACAGAAGAAGGATGGGACATGGAGACTCTGTATTGACTATCGGGCGCTGAACAAGATCACCGTCCGGAATAGGTACCCAATCCCACGGATTGATGACCTTCTGGACCAACTCAAAGGTGCAAAATATTTCAGCAAGATCGACCTGAAGTCTGGGTATCACCAGGTACCAATTGAACCCTCCGATGTGTGGAAGACTGCCTTCAAAGCCAAGGAAGGCCTTTTCGAATGGCTGGTCATGCCTTTCGGGTCGACGAATGCTCCCGCCACCTTCATGAGGATGATGGATGACATCTTGCGGCCATTCACCAACTCATTTGTAGTGGTGTACTTGGATGACATTCCGATCTTCAGCCAGACTTGGGAAGAGCACCTTCACCACATCCGACAAGTCCTCCAAACACTGCGGCAACACAAGTTGTGTGCCAATTTGGAGAAGTGCACTTTTGGCATGACCCAGGTTCAATATCTGGGATACATTATTGATGAAAGGAGGGTGCATGTGGATCCAGCCAAGATCCAAGTCATTCGGGATTGGCCAGCCCCAACCACTATAACAGAGCTTCGCAGCTTTCTGGGTCTTGCTAATTTCTACCGTAGATTCGTGTTGGGATTCTCTCATATCACCTGGCCCTTGAGTCAAGTCACCAAAGGAGGAGCGAGAGCAAAATTCTTTTGGTCGGAACCTCAACAGAAGGCGTTCAAAGAATTGAAAAATCGCCTCTGTTCTGCCCCAGTGCTCACCTTACCAGACTTGCAGCAGCCATTTGAGATCGAGACAGATGCCTCCGACTATGCTATTGGGGCAGTTCTTACTCAACAGGGACATCCAGTGGCATATCACAGTGAGACATTGTCTGAGATAGTTCACAAGTATCCCACCTATGACAAAGAAATGTATTCCATTGTGCAAGCCCGTCGACAATGGAAGCATTACATTTTGGGGAATGAAACAATCATCCACACAGACCACCGGCCCCTGTAGTTCATATAGACACAAGGGAAGTTGCAGAATGATCGCCATCAGAAGTGGTCCACATATCTGCAACAGTTTCATTTGAACATCAAGTACAAGAAGGGTAGCACCAATAATGTTGCAGACTGCCTCAGCCGACCACCGATCGTGGCGCTCACCACCGTACTCAACTCTTGTGGGCACGAGACTTCTGATTGGCCGCTTCTCTATGAGAGTGACCCAGAATTCGGCCACACTTACAAGGCACTCTTGGGGGGCACACAAGTTCCTAATTTTCACCTCCAAGATGCACTTTTATGTCACCTGGGACACCTTTGTGTTCCTTCAAGCGAGCGTGCCAAGATGATATGGGAAGCACACTACAGTCGAGTCGCTGGGCATTTCGGGGTCGAGAAAACAAGAGCAATACTACAAAAGTATTTCTATTGGCCGAACCTTCGAAAGGATGTCGAGAAGCACATCAGATCCTGCACTGCTTGTGCCATTGCCAAACCGACCATCAAGAAGCAAGGCCTATATACTCCACTACCTACCCCTAGTCGACCGTGGGAATCCATCTCCATGGAGTACATGTCGGGCCTGCCTTCTACTAAGAATGGAAATGACTGTGTTTTCGTGGTCGTTGACAGATTCTCGAAGATGGCCATCATGGCGGCCTGTAAGAAGAATATCACAGCAGAAGCCACCGCTAAACTCTTCTTTGAACGAGTGTGGGTGCACTTTGGGATCCCACAGTCTATCATATCAGATCGAGATAGCAGGTTCCTCAGCACATTTTGGTCCAGCCTCTGGTCAATGTTGGACACAAAGCTCACCAAGTCCACAGCTTTCCATCCCCAAACAGATGGCCAGACAGAGGTAGTCAACAGAATGATTGTACACATTCTGCGCATGTACAATTCAAAGCATCCACGCACATGGGACGAGAGCCTCCCCTATGTACAACATAGTTATAACCGGGCTCTCCATAGTTCAATTGGCCATAGCCCCTTTCAGGTGGGCTTGGGATTCCAGCCACTATGTCCCATTGACGTAGCCATGCCATTTGCAGCTGCTCAGGCAGATTCAACTCATGTCAAGTCTGAAGTTGACAAATCAAGTAGCTTCATCAAGCGCATTCAACACATCCGCCAACAAGTTCATGATATATTGGACAGAGCCAATGCGAAGTACAAGCAACGCCATGATCAACACCGGGTGCCACACAACTTCCAGGTGGGCGACAAAGTATGGCTACATTTGCAGAAGGAGCGCCTCACTGGACCCCACCGCAAGCTTCGCCCGCTCCGGAACGAGCCATACACCATCACGAAGGCTGTAGGGAACAATGCCTTCGAGCTCAATATTCCACCATTCCTTGGTCTGCACCCAGTATTCAATGTGGACCGCCTTCGTCCTTACTTCCCACCTCTACTGGACACCTCTGACATCGCAGAACAACTCACACCAACAACGTAGCTAAACCTGCATCGCATGGTTGTGTGCCACCACGTATTGTGGTTTCATGGACATGCAAATCAAGAACACTCGTCAACAGCAGATCCAACTGTATCGGGTTGTCAAAGCTGGCCAACTCCTGCACCAAGGAAAGTGGTTCACCAGGGACCAAGTTCAGCAGAAATTTCCTCATCTCATGGAGGAGCTTAACGCAATGGGGACCATTGCTTCCTAAGGGGGGAGGAATGATCCAGGTGTATATTGGTGGCCACCCGCCTATTCCACTTGGGCCCCCACCATTGTCTCTTTCAGTTTTTCCGTTTTGGCATAACTTACTATTTTTAGCAGTTTTTCGGGTCCTGAACTTCCGGAGCCGTTTTGAGGCCCTAAACGACGTTTTTTGGGTACGAAAGCGCCAACGAATTTTTTGATAAAATTCGTCTCGACAGCTGTAGTCCTCGGATAGAGCTTTCTAATGATGTATCATATGCGTCAAACGGAGATAGTATGCCAAAGTTACGTCCCTGGGAAGTTGAAACACCAATTTACCCAAACGGGGCCCATAGTTTTGGCGCTTCATCTCCTAGGGTTAGGTTTTTGGGATGTTTAGGGTTCTCCATTGCTTCTCAATAATAAATAGGCCCTCGCGCCTCATTGTAAAGCAGTTCAGAGGTCTGTAGCCACCACATCTCTTCTCAGAGATTCGCTACCAGCACCCTAGCTATTTTATTTCCATTATGTCTGTAAGCATCTTTCTGTTATTCGATATTAATGAAATGAAGTGTTATTTCCGCTGCATCTCTGTATTTATGGTTATGTGTTTATTCTGTTGCGTTCCTGCATAAATCCGGATCAGTGGTATCAGAGCGGTCTGCTTTTTCTCGATCCTTCTTTTCATGTCCCCAACGAGGTCGGGGTATAAGGAGCTAGGGCTCGATCTGGTGGAACCTTTGCAAGATCAGCCTCGCAAACCTCGACGGACGCCCATGGGGGACGAAAAGAAAGATGAGGGAGCGGGAGATCCTATCAAAATATTGCTCGAGGAGGCCCTCGAAAAACAAAGGAATGCGATGATGGATAACTTTGCTCAGATCCTTCAACGGCTACCCACCGGCGGCGCATCTGCATCCAGCAGCCACTCTGGAGGCGCGACTCCTTTTAAGGTACAAGTAAATTTTGACATTCCCATATTTGAGGGTCAAATAGACGCAGATGCCGTATATAGATGGTTGAATCTATTAGAAGGATATTTCTCTGTTCATGACTTTTCAGACCGGGAGAAGATTATTTTTGCACTCCTCAAAGCTACCCCCATGTTAAGGACTGGTGGGAAACCTACTGTGAGAACAAGGACCAGACAGAACCCTCTCTATTCTCGGCCGTACCAACTTGGAATTCTTTCCGAGACGCTGTCAAGGAACAGTACTATCCCGTGGGGAGCTATGAGGACAAGTACATACAATGGACCACGCTACGACAACAAAGGGATCAAGATGTGCATGAGCTGACGAATCTGTTCCATACCCTGCGCACAAAGTTGGGTATCAAAGATTCAGAGAAACATTTGGTGCTAAAGTATCGCAGCTGTCTGCACAGATACATTCAGGAGGAAATGGAGTTCCCCGACATCTCCTCGCTTGGTACGGCATACCGGTATGCTGCCAAGATTGAGCAGAAATTCAAACAGAAGAAGCGAGACTTTGGATCTGCGAATCAAAAGCAAGGAAAAGGTGCTTCCAAACCGCAGAACAAAGGACAAAGCATGGCGGCTAAGGACAACCCGTCAAAGCCACAAGACAAGAACAACATCGTAAAGCCAAAGAAGGACACGAAAAAGTGGTGTGAGTTCCATAAGAGCTCCACTCACAACACAAGTGAGTGTCGGGCCAAGCAGTCGCTAGTGGCCGAGATGAGGGCTTCTGAGTCAGATGCATGCTCTGACTCCGAATCAGAACCTGAAAAGGGGAATGAAAAAGGGAAAAAGATTATTGATGCGGAGCCCAATGCCACTGTTGCCACTACAAAGGTCCAGAAGGAGGAACCGGAAGATCCAGAGGAGGAGGAACGTCTCTTCCACTCCCAGATGTGGGTAAAGGGCTCCCCTGTACAGTTCATTGTCGACAATGGGAGCTAAAAGAACCTCATTTCAGCAGACGCCGTGAAGCGGTTGGGCTTGCCGACCACAGCTCACCCACATCCATACACCATCGGGTGGCTTCACCAAGGACGAGATCTCCGCGTCAGCCAGCAGTGCCGCCTTCCCTATAGCATCAAGCCCTTCACGGATGAGGTATTATGTGACGTTGCCCCTATTGATGTTTCTGATGTATTATTAGGACAACCATACTTGTGGAAGCGTCATGCTGTGTATGAGTCTCGACCTCGTGCTGTTATTATTACTTTGGGAAATAAGTTGTACAGGATACCAGAGGTACCACCTCCTACGACTATCTCTTTGGTTACCGCAAAACAATGTAGTAAGCTCATTTCCCAAACCAGGAAATTCGTTTTTCTGATGATCCGCCCCCAGGGCAAGAAGAAGACTGTGGCCACGACCTCCAGACAGGGCCCCTCTGCACGACAACAACAAATGGATAAGGTCGTGGAGGAGTACGAGGACATCTTCACCTCACCCACAGGGGTTCCTCTGCACTGCCAGGTCAAGCACCCGATTGATCTGACCCCAGGTGCGCCACTACCCAATGGAACGATCTATCGACGCTCTGTTCTGGAAAATGATGAAATCAAGAGGCAGATTCAGGAGCTGTTGCAGAAAGGTCACATCAGACCAAGTTCATCGCCCTGTGGGAGCCCGATCGTGTTGGTACAGAAGAAGGATGGGACGTGGAGACTGTGTATTGACTATCGGGCGCTGAACAAGATCACTGTCCGGAATAGGTACCCAATCCCACGGATTGATGACCTTCTGGACCAACTCCAAGGTGCAAAATATTTCAGTAAGATCGACCTGAAGTCCGGGTATCACCAGGTACCAATTGAACCCTCTGATGTGTGGAAGACTGCCTTCAAAGCTAAGGAAGGCCTTTTTGAATGGCTGGTCATGCCTTTCGGGTTGACGAATGCTCCCGCAACCTTCATGAGGATGATGGACGACATCTTGCGGCCATTCACCAACTCATTCGTAGTGGTGTACTTGAATGACATTCTGATCTTCAGCAAGACTTGGGAAGAGCACCTTCATCACATCCGACAAGTCCTCCAAACACTGCGGCAACACAAGTTGTGTGCCAATTTGGAGAAGTGCACGTTTGGCATGACCCAGGTTCAATATCCGGGATACATTATTGATGAAAGGGGGGTGCATGTGGATCCAGCCAAGATCCAAGTCATTCGGGATTGGCCAGCCCCGACTACTATAACAGAGCTTCGCAGCTTTCTGGGTCTTGCTAATTTCTACCGTAGATTCGTGTCGGGATTCTCTCATATCACTTGGCCCTTGAGTCAAGTCACCAAAGGAGGAGCGAGAGCAAAATTATTTTGGTCGGAACCTCAACAGAAGGCATTCAAAGAATTGAAAAATCGCCTCTGTTCTGCCCCAGTGCTCACCTTACCAGACTTGCAGCAGCCACTTGAGATCGAGACAGATGCCTCTGACTATGCTATTGGGGCAGTTCTTACTCAACAGGGACATCCAGTGGCATATCACAGTGAGACATTGTCTGAGACAGTTCGCAAGTATCCCACCTATGACAAAGAAATGTATTCCATTGTGCAAGTCTGTCGACAATGGAAGCATTACATTTTGGGGAAGGAAACAATCATCCACACAGACCACCGGCCCCTGCAGTTCATACAGACACAAGGGAAGTTGCAGAATGATCGCCATCAGAAGTGGTCCACATATCTGCAACAGTTTCATTTGAACATCAAGTACAAGAAGGGTAGCACCAATAATGTTGCATACTGCCTCAGCCGACCACCGATCGTGGCGCTCACCACTGTGATCAACTCTTGTGGGCACGAGACTTCTGATTGGCCGTTTCTCTATGAGAGTGACCCAGAATTCGGCCACACTTACAAGGCACTCTTGGGGGGCACGCAAGTTCCAAATTTTCACCTCCAAGATGCACTTTTATGTCACCTGGGACACCTTTGTTTTCCTTCAAGCGAGCGTGCCAAGATGATATGGGAAGCACACTACAGTCGAGTCGTTGGGCATTTCGGGGTCGAGAAAACAATAGCAATACTACAGAAGTATTTCTATTGGCCGAACCTTCGAAAGGATGTCGAGAAGCACATCAGATCCTGCACTGCTTGTGCCATTGCCAAACCGACCATCAAGAAGCAAGGCCTATATACTCCACTACCTACCCCTAGTCGACCGTGGGAATCCATCTCCATGGATTACATGTCGGGCCTGCCTTCTACTAAGAATGGAAATGATTGTGTTTTCGTGGTCGTTGACAGATTCTCGAAGATGGCCATCATGGCGGCCTGTAAGAAGAATATCACAACAGAAGCCACTGCTAAACTCTTCTTTGAACGAGTGTGGGTGCACTTTGGGATCCCACAGTCTATCATATCAGATCGAGATAGCAGGTTCCTCAGCACATTTTGGTCCAGCCTCTTGTCAATGTTGGACACAAAGCTCACCAAGTCCACAGCTTTCCATCCCCAAACTGATGGCCAGACAGAGGTCGTCAACAGAATGATTGTACACATTCTGCGCATGTACAACCCAAAGCATCCACGCACATGGGACGAGAGCCTCCCCTATGTACAACACAGTTATAACCGGGCTCTCCACAGTTCAATTGGCCATAGCCCCTTTCAGGTGGGCTTGGGATTCCAACCACTATGTCCCATCGACATAGCCATGCCGTTTGCAGCTGCTCAGGCCGATTCAGCTCATGTCCAGTCTGAAGTTGACAAAGCAAGTAGCTTCATCGAGCGCATTCAACACATCCGCCAACAAGTTCATGATATATTGGACAGAGCCAATGCGAAGTACAAACAGCGCCATGATCAACACCGGGTGCCACACCACTTCCAGGTGGGCGACAAAGTATGGCTACATTTGCAGAAGGAGCGCCTCACCGGACCTCACCGCAAGCTTCGCCCGCTCCGATACGGGCCGTACACCATCACCAAGGCTGTAGGTAACAATGCCTTCGAGCTTAGTATTCCACCATTCCTTGGTCTGCACCCAGTCTTCAATGTGGATCGTCTTCGTCCTTACTTTCCACCTCTGCTGGACACCTCGGACATTGCAGAACAACTCACACCAACAGAGTTAAACCCAGACTGCATGGAACAGGCCACCACAGATTGTATCATGGACATGCAAATCAAGAACACTCGTCAACAGCAGATCCAACCGTATCGGGTTGTCAAAGCTGGCCAACTCCTGCACCAAGGAAAGTGGTTCACCAGGGACCAAGTTCAGCAGAAATTTCCTCATCTCATGGAGGAACTTAACGCAATGGGGACCATTGCTTCCTAAGGGGGGAGGAATGATCCAGGTGGATATCGGTGGCCACCCACCTATTCCACTTGGCCCCCCCACCATTGTCTCTTTCAGTTTTTCAGTTTCGGCATAACTTACTATTTTTAGCAGTTTTTCGGGTCCTGAACTTCCGGAGCCGTTTTGAGGCCCTAAACGACGTTTTTTGGGTACGAAAGCGCCAGCGAATTTTCTAAAAAAATTCGTCCCGACAGCTGTAGTCCTCGGATAGAGCTTTCTAATGATGTATCATATGCGTCAAACGGAGATAGTATGCCAAAGTTACGTCCCTGGGAAGTTGAAACACCAATTTACCCAAACGGGGCCCATAGTTTTGGCGCTTCATCTCCTAGGGTTAGGTTTTTGGGATGTTTAGGGTTCTCCATTGTTTCTCAATAATAAATAGGCCCTCGCGCCTCATTGTAAAGCAGTTCAGAGGTCCGTAGCCACCACATCTCTTCTCAGAGATTCGCTACCAGCACCCTAGCTATTTTATTTCCATTATGTCTGTAAGCATCTTTCTGTTATTTGATATTAATGAAATGAAGTGTTATTTCCGCTGCATCTCTGTATTTATGGTTATGTGTTTATTCTATTGCGTTCTTGCATAAACGGATCATGAAATATCTGGCTGAATAGACAAGGCACGGACTCGACACCTTAAAATCACTTTGTAAGAGCATGTTTGATCACCGAAGGAAGGCTTCAAAGATCGACACTAACAACAGGGACTGTGGGTTTTTACCCAGCATCATAATGGTTGAAGATGTACATTCGGGTCTCATACCACTTTTAAATTCTACCATAGTGCATACATGAGGCAATGTTAAGCTATTAGTACATCTCATTTGTTGGGGTTAATTAGTATATAAGACTTTTATAAATGAATATCAGTTGGTCCCTTACTTGAATAAACCTGAACAAAACGAGAACTCTATCCAGTGTATTCTCCAACTCCTCCTCTGAAGTACCTTTGTTACCAGATCGAAGTTTCTCATCAAGAAATTTGGCAATAAGTTTTGCTGGTTGGTTCTGCAGACAAAGGCCATAATTTAGATAAATGAAAAAACAATATATCTAATATTATGAATGCAATTGTCTGCCTAAAAACATTCTTTCATTACTTACCTTTAGCTGTTTTGTCATTAATCCTTTCAAACTTTCTGTCTCACTTAATTTGATAATCAAGAGCACAAATTCAATGAACAATCTGTATAAACAGAAAGAAAATGAGCATAAACATATAGTAACTAACCTGTATAATTAAATCTGTATAAACAGAAAGAAAATGAGCATAAACATATAGTAACTAACCTGCCTTAGATTTATTAGATGCTCAAAGGCATCCTTGATAGTATTAGAAAAGGCCTCATTCTTCAAAAAAATTTCTTCCCATATTGTATCAAGTCGTGCTTTCAAGTCTAGAAGTGATGACACCATGTCCTTGTCTTTCATTTCATCCAATACAATGCCTTTCCCAGTAGCTTTAATGTATGCACTGAGAGCCAGCCGAAGCAGCTCAAGTGCACTCACCCTTTTAAAAAGAGAGTACATGCGCTGAAGGTCTGGAATGCGATTGGCATCCATGAGCAAAGTAAATCCCTGGGGAAATCATGATTTGGCTACCCTGTTAAATACATATGAACCAACATATTTCTGAATTTAGAGAGGGGATTTGACTCCATCAGTAATAAAGAATGGGCTTCTATATCGATTTCTTTCCACATAGAAGAGACCATAATGATTAATTACATAGAACATCCAATCAACAAACAAATATGGGAATTTGAACAATTAACATGAATGAATATCAGATAACTCAATGGAAATATCCGCATTCCCAATCTCCATCAATTTTTCCAAAAAATACATGTGATTTGAATGGTAAGGGTATTTCCGTCATCATTGTTTCTTTAGGTGAGACATTTCCCAACATGCAAATTGTATTTGGCACCTTCACACCTGTACTTATGGACATACTCCCTTTATAAATGCAAACTATTTAATTTTCCCAGAATGAAAAATAAGAACAAAATCTCAACTGAGGGGTTTACACCAATCATGCAACCATTTTCAAGAACCTGTTTGATTTTTCCTGGAAATGCGTGAAATGAAATGGAGCAGCAAAATTCAGTTTGCTATAAACACAGTACACATGAAAATAGAAACACTGAGGTGCACCCACTTTGATCAAAATAATATTATACATATTTTCTGGTGCATCAATAGAATAACACAACTCTCGCATAGTACATAAAAATTCCATAGAAAATGTTACCACATAACCATGACACACTGTGGCATGAAAAACTACATTTTCTGTTTCCATTTCAAGTGCATTTAGCTTTGTAAAGACTTCGACCCGAAAAGGGTCACCATCAGAACAATGCCTGCAGGAAAATTACATAGATATGGTAAGCAATGCATAGTTTTGTTTCACTGATCCAGTGAATAAATCTATGAATTTGATCAATAATGGAAGTAGTAATATGTGAATATCTATGAATATACAAGGATGTCAAAGAAATGAAGGCCAAAACAAGGGACATGGAGCCGAATTCCAAAGAACTTTTTGAATTTTCAGAAGTTGCAGGTCAAGAACAAGGTAAAAGACTCATTGATAAGCTTCAAGAAGGATCCAGGAACTATAAGACAAAGCAAGGGAAAAGGATAGGGTTATATTTTATCCACAATACCATGATTGATTTGGGGAGCTAGAGAATATTTTTGAGATTCTGTGTCAGTTTTGTGCCAAATAAGGTTCCTTTATTGACCTTATTCTTAAGTCCTGGGATAAACATATTTATGGTTGGTTTGCATATGAGAAGCTAAGGAACCTCTTGCTTCTTCCCTGCAGTTATATCCCTTCCTAGATGTCATTCTTACCTGTGTAAGTAATTCTAGATAAGTAAGTAATTCTTACCTGTGTAAGTAATTCTTAATGTATGAATGATAGCTATTGTAACAAATAGACTTGAAGATCATCTTCTTTGTAGTAGCCATCATTGAAAGATGTTATTGGAAGCCAAATCAATAATCTTGATAGATTCTCTTTCCTTTTACAAGTAAGTTATCCTCTATGCTCTATGTCTGCAATCCAAAAGTATAGATCCTAATTTGAGACTATGGTCTGAAGCATCTTTCCAAAAGTTCTGTAGGTTGAATCCTATAGGAATCTAGGACCAAGAATGAAAGAATAAATCCTACATCTCTTTGAAGCTAATCTCTCGACCAAGTTACAGAAACAAGCACTTATGATGACACCAAACAGTTACATGTGACTATACATGACATTCGATACAATATTCTTTATGATTTATGGAAGAGATAGCAGAATATCCACTGAAGTTTGAAACCTCTTAACTATCTATTAGACCCCTCTTGTTAAGGTCAAGAAGCTAAGGAACCTAGCTTATTCCCCGTGCTTATATCTCTACCGATGTCATTCTCACCGTGTAATTAATTTCAGTTAAGTAAATAATTCTTAATGTATGAATATAGGTATTGTAACAAATAGACTTGAAGATCATCTTCTCTATAGTAGCCATCATTGAAAGACGTTATTGGAAACCAAATCAATACTCTTGATAGATTCTCTTTCCTTTTACAAGTAAGTTATCCTCTATGCTCTATGTCTGCAATCCAAAAGTCTATATCCTAATTTGAGACTATGGTTTGAAGCATCTTTCCGAAAGTTCTGTAGGTTGAATCCTAAAGGAATCTAGGACCAAGACTGAAATAATAAATCCTACATCTCTTTGAATCTAATCTCTCGACCAAGTTAGAGAAACAAGCACTTATGATGACACCAAACAGTTACATGTGACTATACATGACATTCGATACAATATTCTTTGTGATTTATGGAAGAAGATGAAAGAATATCCAATGAAGTTTGAAACCTCTTAACCATCTATTATAACTCGCTCTTGCTTAAGGTTGAAGGTCAAGTTTATGATAATCATCTTTACAAAAGGATAAATATTTTATGGGCAAATGAAGTGATGCCCGGGCTACCTGCTCAACCCACAATTTCTTGTCTCTGTGCATATAAAAGAAATGCACTTCACATTTAGCCCAAATAATTTTAAATCTGGGCAACCATTAACACTGTGGAGGCTCATATCCTTTTAATCCTATGGTTATTAAACCATACAATACACCCTCTTTCGCTTTTTAATTCAACTATTTGAACTTCACATAAACCTGATTATAAGCTTCCTTTCAACCCAACATTAACTTTATAAGCGCCCAATATATTATATGCTCAAAGTCACCTTTTTCATATAACCATGATAATGCCCAGCATACAATTTTGCTCCATACAAGGTTCAGTGGACATAATATATATATCAATGCTTAAATTAATATTCGTCCTTGGGTTAATACCTCGCATATCATAATACCTCTCTTTATGGTTTGAACCCCTTGGAGTTTATATCCAATCTTTACACAATGCATACAATGAATGTTTGCAATTGTATTCAATTAACCCTTAAAGCTCCACCTTTCCTTAAAACACTTAAACTATTGTTTTAAACCCCCTTTCAGAATATTGCATCAAAGGATAATAACCCAAAGTTCAAACCTCCTTTTACTCCCTTGACTATGACATTACCCTTGAATTGTATTAGTGCCTTTCGGCCTTCAAAATAACAAAATATCCCGACTCCTTTAATAACCACCGAACTTCGGACTTATAACGTTAATACCCATTAATTCTAACAACGCGACATTCTATTACATATTGTATTCCATGGGGCCCACGCATCCATTATCCAACTTCTCTGAATTAAATAAATATTTAATATTATTGAAACCGCCGGTTCATACCTTAATTTATCTGTCGCGCAGCTTGCCGCACGATTACCATTGGATCTACTACCTGGCAGATCGGACGGACTTCATCAAAATCGCGTTTTTTTCCTCACCGGACTTTAGCGCTCCAGAAAAATGCGATATGGGTGGTATTTAGGAGGTGACGTGTCCAAATATTGTTGGATTGCGTTGGTAAAGGCAAAAACCGCCTTTGGCCCAGATGCTTTGCGAAACCCGTGGTATTGCCTCCCGAAACCACTTCTCCTACTCTAGTAATTAAACAGTGGTTAACTCGGGTCTCACTGCATTTTTAATACAATTCTTCGACTTAACTCCTCACGTTAACGTTGTGGTTGAGTCTCAGTAATATTGCATCACCAACGACAATACAACACCATTGCCTCTAACTGTGATCGCTTCAATAGACAAGGGTTCTATCGCTATTCTTCGAATATACAGAGCATATCCTGCTACGCTCATGGAATAGAAACGACTCTTTCACATAGGGTATATTCGTTCAAATTACACATTGAGGACGTGATTTCGCCCCCCCAACAAAGCCACTATTCCCTTCTGCAAACTTCCATACAGGGCAATCACATTTGATTCACTCGCAGAGAATATGAAATTCAAAGGCAGACAGAGAATAGTACACAGAGTTTATTGTTCCTAATCATACACAGAGGTTTCATAATCAAAGGAATGAGTCCTTCACGAGATTTTCAATAACATACCCAAATATCAATAAGTCCACAGTTTTATTGAACACAGAGAGCAAAATCTCTCGACTTACTCTTCTACTTTCAAAATCCCCAAATTACAGAGTCTATTCACACAAATTTCGGTCAATCAAAGCATACAAAATTCTGAATCCATTCTTATAATAAATTCAAATTACATAACCTTCCCTGGTCCTGGCTTGATCTTCAGGTTGAATTTTCAGAAGCTGCAGGTCAAGAACAGGGTAAAAGACTCATTGATAAGCTTCAAGAAGGATCCAGGAACTATAAGACAAAGCAAGGGAAAAGGATAGGGTTATAGTTTATCCACAATACCATGATTGATTTGGGGAGCTAGAGAAGATTTTCGAGATTCTGTGTCAGTTTTGTGGCAATTAAGGTTCCTTTATTGACCTTATTCTTAAGTCCTGGGGCGAACATCTTTATGGTTGGTTTGCATATGAGAAGCTAAGGAACCGCTTGCTTCTTCCCTGCAGTTATATCCCTTCCTAGATGTCATTCTTACCTGTGTAAGTAATTCTAGCTAAGTAAGTAATTCTTACCTGTGTAAGTAATTCTTAATGTATGAATGCCAGCTATTGTAACAAATAGACTTGAAGATTCAAAAATTTAACGATCTCGCTAATTATACAAACAATACACATGAGGAAAGGGTTATCCTGTTTTTTGTGAGGAAAGGGTTATTAGTTTTTTAGTGTAGGGATTATCGCTTTGATAGAAATGGTTGATGGTTCCTAGATTCCGAAAATGAAAAAATAACCAAATGGGATGAAATACATGCTTAATTTACAACAGAATAACGCAAAAGAACTCTACCAGCAATCAACTTAGTTTCCAACAGAACATTGATAAATCATAAGACTGAAGTAATACATTGTACAACCTGAACACTCCATTCCCCTCTAGATTTCTATATTTAGTACATAACATTCAATGTTGGTTAAAAATATTTAAAAAAAAAATTCCACCAAATGTGCTAGCTTTAAGTAAATAGGTGACTTAGCTAATTCGAAAGTTTTGTCCAAGAATTAGTAAATAGGAGATAATATGATATTTTAATAGATGTTCACCACATAAAATATGTCAAAATATTGTAGCTATGTCCCTGGCCTGAGACTGTACTGAAGAGGTCCAAAGTATGGCGGCTTCAATAGAACCAAGCCTCAATATAGGGTTGCAGTAGGTCTGAGGGTTTAACTGATTCAATTCTTAATAAAAAGCTACAACACAGAACTAAGATCTTATGGTATATCTATGTCCTCTAATAATGACAAACATTAAATTCTCTTGAGCATGGTAATAGAAGTAAATTTGTTTACAACAGTCCACAAGATATCCATTCATTTCTAGAAATTCTGCAAGAAGAAAATGAAAGTCATGTGTAACAAAGTATTATGAAAAGAATTCAAGAAACCAGAAATTAGCCTGAATATCCTGAAACTGAAGTTGGAAACATCGTCTCTCCAAGGTTGTTAATGTTTCAATCCTCTATTCAACATTGACACAAATGTCAAAAACAAGTTAAAAGATGAACCAAATAATAGCATTGAAAGGAAAGACTAGGATGTCACCATTTCTACCTACTATCCTTAAAAATAAGGAGAGCTAACTTACATGTTTTTTTGTTTTCAAGGTGGAATTGAAGACCATGTTCATCCCAGAATGAGCTTAAAGTGTACTTTTGTTTTTGGATTCGTGAAATAGAAGGGCAGTGTTGTCAAAAAATAGTGAAATGGAGATCCCATAGAGGGCCTCCACCTTTACCACCCATGGATTTTGAAATGAGAATCTCTCATCCATAAATATGAAGTCCAAAGAATGTGAGGCAGTTGACATCCTTTCTTGACTACTATGTTAATGTATATAATAGACGCCAGAGATGATCATTTGAATCTCATATAGGGTCATAATTATAGAGATCGCCAAGCATAGGAGAGGTATACCTTCAGCCTATAAAATAGTAGATTTCTTCCAACTATCTGAAAGGCTTAACAGGTGTCCATGGATCAATAATATACTTACTTTTTCTTCCTCCATAGCATTTGGGAGGATTGAAAAATAGTCAAAAGTGCGGTGATTCCATTTGCAATGACTAAACTTTAAACCTGCAATTTCTTCCTCTCTGCCCATATGGAGATGAATTTGTCTGCTCTTGTGGAGAAGAGTTTGAACATGGTGTATCCCAGCATGATAGTCTCTTAATTAATTGATTCAGAGGTCAGGATGTATGCAAGAGGCAAAGGACTTGAGTGAACTACCATACTAAGGAGGAGAGCATGAGTATTGAAACTGGGTATTGCTTCTCCAGTGAACACTTGATTACTTACTATAATGGGTTTTACATATTAAATTTCTATTCATACTAAGAGAAGCCAAAATAATAGAGATTAAATTTTCTAGATCCAAACACCCAATTTCCATAAAATCAAGAGAAAATTGGGTTAAAATAGTTTAGCAAATTGATATTTCAAAAACTAATGTCAGGAACAAGAACTGTAAGCTACTTAAACCCTAACAAGCACTTTTGAATTGGATGTTCATGGCATGTTTTCCACCCCATCTTAGTTAGATTGGAATTACACATTGCAATTTGATAAGAGTTTGTATTGCCTGATGAACAAAATGCAACTTTAATTGCAACAAAAAAAAAGGCAATCCTCTTGCAGAGTCCATAAAGGTGGTAGTTCTATATGGCGAGGCTTCACTTGAAAAAACATGTCTGCCATTACATTTTTAGTCTTCTCTACCAGAAAAAGCTGAGGCAAGGATGAAATTCATGCTCAAGATTTCAACTTTCAGGGAAAAAACTTGAGAAATTTAAATAAATTGCACCTAAAATTCTTAGTAACACCTACCTTCACTAGCAATGGCACTTTTGGTACATATAAACAGTAGTAAAAATGAATAGATGAGAAATAAAGGAAGAAAAACTGGACTCAATGCCTAGCTTGGACCTGCAAGATGAGAAATAAAGGCATGTTGATAGGCCATCTCACATAGACCTGTCAGGACAATGCAATTTGATGGCAAACAGCAGCGCATTGATCATGGGTTCAAATCAAATTAAATGACTCAAAATAGCTACCCTATATCCAAATGTGTCGAGGAAGGAGAGGGGATTACACAAGGGATTATACAACAATAGTTAGAGGGATTGTTTGGATGGTCATTAGCCATAGTGTAGGATTTTTACTTAGCAAGTAGCTCCTAGAATTGAATGTGCAGTAGCATAGGGGGTGTCTCCATAAGTAAGGGAAACTTTCATATTGCTGGTTGGTCCATAAGTGTGGTAGGGATGGTTGAGGAGAAAACTCACCCTAGGGTAGTGTTTTCTTCCTTTAAGTGGACAAAAAATAGAAGCAGCCTGTGGGAGAAGTTGATATAATGATGAAGCAATGGAATAAGGGTTAGAAGAGTGCCCTAACTGGTCTTCTAGAAGTGCATAATTCAAGCACAAGAGGCCAACAATAGAGACTTGCAGATTGCCTCTTGGATGATGGCTTGAAGGGTGTCCTAGGAGATGACTCCAGGGAAATGGGAAAATCCCCATCTATTGCAAAAGGGATTTCCCGTCCTAAAGAGAAAAGTTATAATAGAAAAATCATGAAAAGAAAAGGCTCAAATCTCTCTTCTAGACTGGTGACATGGCACAAGGCCACATGGACCACTGTGATTGGTTGAAATAACACATTAGAAGCATGATGTTAGCATCTAAAATATCTAGGACATGTGGCACTCCATGATAAAGACACATGGTGTGTGGATTTGAGTTTTTCAGGTGGTCAAGAGGGTCGAAAATAGGTGAAATGTGGCACCACTCAGAGATTTAAATGTACCAATTGGTACAAGTGGTAGACAATTGGCATGCTCAAACAACGAGGTGATGTAGGAATGACATGAGGGAGAAAATATTAGAAAAGCCCCAAATCTGGAGAACTAAAGCTCATCACCAACCTGAGATCAACAACTTTACATGATGTCACCTATGAAATCGTAAATGGAGAAATCATAGTAAAAATAAAGTAACCTATGTAACAATAATGTTGGATTCATCCTGTGAGTGGTAAATGGAGAAATCATAGTGAAAAATAGGAAACATGTAGAGGTGCTTACAATCAAATAGATGAAAAACACATAAAAAAAACCTAGATAATAATCATGAACAAGCTTAATATTGAATTATGAACTGTAAAGGAACTTTAAAAATGTGACATTACGAACTTGGTCAAGCGCACAAGAAAAAATATCCTGGACATGACCCTGGTTGACAAGTTTTAGTGCCCATGATGCAAGAGGATTTGTACCTGCACTGCCAAGTCAATCAAAATCCGTCATTATCTATACAATAAATACAAGTAATTGATGTAGTATTTTTTACTCTAAGATGCATTCTTATGATAATGTTAGAACATATGTTGAAAATGTCAAAACATACCTAAATAAGCTCCTCTTCATTTCAAGAACAATTTATTAGAGTCACATGAACTTGGAACAAGCCTCCCACGATATGAAAGAGTAGCAACTAAGTCAACAGTGAATTTTTTGTTGCTACATTGGATCGAGGGAGGTTTGCTCCAATATTAAATTGCTCCAATAAATTATTCTCTACTAAATAGGTCCAATCATGTGAAGGTGGAAGCTCTTATGGGCCCTCCCCCGCATCACTCTCAATTCCCCAATACCCAATCTATATTTCACTTTTTACTTTCATGAGCATAAAAAAAATTATTCGATAACTAATAAAAAAACAATTCAACAAAAAGTACGCAAGGAAACATTGAAATTAGTGCTTGACAAAAAAAATAGTATGATAAATGATTTTTTTATATTACGAAAAAAACGTTCCAATTATGGTAACGTTTGTATTATAAAAATACAATATTTTACGTTATCAAATTTTCTTTTTCTTCTTCCTATTTCTAAAGCTCCTAATTACATCATCAATATCATCATGCTCTGCTCCTGTTTCATGCCTTTCAACCCGCATCGCTGACCTAGTTGCATAGTCATGATGTTTGGTCTCATCCAGTGACGAGGCATCGCCTGCAAAAATAGATAATATTAAATTTTAATTGTCATTTTTTAAATATAATTGAACTAGTTCGGTAATATTAATAAAAAAAATTGCAATGATATTATTTACCTGGTGCACCATTTTTCGTCGTTGGGATTGTTGCCTTGTCTTCCTCTCTGGTGGTAAGATCCTCAAGGGGAACATTCTCTATCATTTAAACAAAAAAAATTATAAGGACAACCATTAAGGTATAATTAGAAAAAATTATAAGTGGAAATTAATTACCATCATGGCCCTCACTGATAGTAGGATTTTTGGCCTAGTCCCCACTGCAATGATCAGGTTACACGTGAGGAACATCTACATCTGGCTCTACAATTGGGTTATTTGCCTCATCGACAGTGCTGCTCCCCTGATTTAAACAAAGTTGTTAGACATTAAATTTATGGATGAAAACAAACATATTGAAAGGTTAACGTTTTACCTTATCAGGCATTCTGGATCTTGGGACCTGCCCCAAGCTTCTGCGATGTTCAACTATGGCCTGATAGCCAAAATGGAAAGCGATATTTTTATCTTCCTATGTAGTTTATGTTTCGAAGTCATCAACCTACATTACATATGATTGTGTATTTTTAATGTTATTTGATAGGATTACAAAAATGTTGGAAGACGATACAATTAATTATAATATGTTTAGCTACTTACAATTCTTGCGGCTAATTTCAAGTAGCCGCCCTGGCCTAGCTTGTGATGGCCCTTTTTTTCAATCCTAACTTTGGTTGCCTTTAAGGTGTCATACAACCTATCATCAAAATATTGAATTCAGATATGACGTAGCACACTTTTATTTTAGACATAGTGAAAATTAAAGCTATTGAATTAAAGTTGTAATTTACCTTGCGGGTCTAGTTGGCATTTTTTCTTCATTCTTTGCCATTTTCTCTTTTCCGTCATGGATGAGTGATCTCCACTCACTCTCTCGAACTGTGAGAGGACATTCATATTTAGGGTTAAATTTCAATTGTGTCCTATAGGTGTCCCTTGTATATTTCAAATATTTGCCAGCTACCCGAGTCACCGCTGTTCTATTAAATGTGCCCACCCCAGAAAGGGCTTCTAGATAATCTAGAAGTTCTTTTTTTAGGTTGGAATTCTGGGAATTCCACCTTGTACGTATGGTTGGGCCACAAATTACCAACGCATGGCTCTCCAAAAACCTGTAGAACTCATTGTTTCCTACACAGAAAAAAAAGATATTATCATTAATTTAAAAATAAAAATCATGATAAAATATGTTTTAAATAGAGAACATGAAATAGTTAAAATATTAAAACTTACCTGGGAGTTATATGTAATTTATAGGGACACCTTCATCGTTCACCAACAACGTGCCATTAATGGTCCCCGTGGAGCTGACACGTGTAGCTCTAGGAAATGCAATAATGAAGTTGGCCATAGCAGCCTCATCACTGCCAACACGTTCAGCGGTTGGCTGGGTGTCTTCTTGGGCAGGGTGTGTTTCTTGGCTGGCACCTACAGGAGTAGAAGGTGTACAAGAGGGTTGCTAGGCAATCTCTTGGCCTTGTGTCCCACTACCACCAACACCGGGTTCAACAAGTGTCAGATAACACTACATACAAAAGAAATTTTTGTTAGTTTATTCATTGTAAAATTTTAAAATCAAACTATCACAATTCATCTCATGCAGAACAAAAAAAATATTCTTTTTATTTTTTATTATTACATGATATGTTTCTAGCTGGGTCATAAGTTGTTTTATCCTCTCTTCTGTTTCAGGTGTTTGAGGTGCATCTATCAAAGTATCAAATTCCGACCTTGCTTTTCGCACCTTTTTTCGCAGCAAGAGCAATGGAGATAGGGATGAAGAAATCTCTTCCTCATAGAGGGAATCATCAGGCATACCATGGTGAGGTGTCTGCATATTTGAACAAAATTAATATTATTTCAATTATGTAAATAACTAAAATACCTGAAGATAGAGCAATGCTGGCACTTTACATGTTCTTCCGCTGGCCCCTTTCTGCGATCATCCCGTCTCGGGGTTGTTCCTGTACTGCCATAATCAGTCTACCACATTGCAATAAAATTATAAATGTAAAAAATTGAAAACAATATCTAACTTGAAAACACAAAATGAAAACTGAAATAATTTCTAATAAGACACCGAAATACAGAGTTAGAGTTTCAAATATGCCTTGCATTGAATTCAGTCCTGAAAACATGTAATTGCACATTAAGGCACCCAAACAAGAGACGAG
Source organism: Pinus albicaulis (assembly GCA_034641835.2). Taxonomy (NCBI): domain Eukaryota; kingdom Viridiplantae; phylum Streptophyta; class Pinopsida; order Pinales; family Pinaceae; genus Pinus; species Pinus albicaulis. Next base: position 317,911,079 of record CM076571.1, read on the forward strand.
TTGACAATGAGACTAAACTAGTTTATTTGTAGTGAAATTTTAAAATATCAAAAGGTATATTAATTATCAAAACAAATCAGATTCATAATTAACCTCTTGAAAGATGAAATCAAGAGTCATATTACCATATTAAATATGGATTCATGTTAATGGAATATGATCCAAGTTTGGAGTTACACCTTTATATGACATGATATTAAATCTTTGGTGGTTCTAATAACTCCATTATTCTCACTAAGACCTGCCTCTCTTCTTGTTTAACATTATTTTCACATTAGACCTATCTTAATACGTTTTTTGTTCTCTTGTGTTGTAACCCCATGTAGAGATAATTATTTGGTATCTATTAATTACCTTTTCTCGGGGCTTCTTTAGTGTGCAATGATGCCTAAGGTTCACACAACATTTGAGCTTCAAGAAATAAATGAGATAGAGGTTTGAGATTGATGTAGTAAATAATCCTCTTGGAACACCTAGTGGATGTCAACCTCTATATAAATTTTGATACATTAGAGCCACAACATAAAACACATGCAGATTGGGAAGGAGGAAAAAACAAGACCTTATATGAAGAAAACTCTATATATGACCCTATATAAATCAACCATAATTCTCATGTGCTTCATTTTGGATACAACTGGTCCATTATATGACTATAGGTGATTAAAACTATTTATTTAACTCTGTATTTGGATGAATGATGTAGTTGTTTGGATCTTGGAAAACCCGTGCCTCTTAGAATATATTGTTGTAAAAAAATTGAGAGTTAAATCAAATGATTTGTGTTGACTGCTTCACAACAATATCAATCGATCAACGAAATTTTTAGTAACATAGATGTCATGATCTATAATGAGGTGGAGGAGGAAGTGTAGAAGTGAGAGTGTAAATGGCCATGAATAAATGTTAGTGATCCTCAATTTGGATATGGACAGCTTTTTTGTGGTATTCAAGTAAGCAGTGAATTATTGGGAGACTTCTATTAAAGAAATTGTAAAATATACAAGTGCTATAAAGTGGCAAGGTTGCCCTACCCAAAATACTCTGGAAAAATACAAAGGTGATCGAAGCTAAAAAATAGTATGTGTGGGGCTAAGCGCTACATCACCTGACTAGCTTGTTCAGGGCTTCTCCTCCATAGGTCGAATATAACAAGGCTCGTTGGTTTCCCTTCATTACATGTTTTCAACTAGAGTCAAGAACTAAACTCTTGAAGCCTTGAAACCATCCTCTTTTCTGAATTTGAATAACTCTTACTTCAGGAAAAGGGTCCAACTATCCTAGAACTTGACATTCCAGACATGTATTGTAACTTCGTTGGTTATAATTGAATCAGCTGATTCAATAGAAAATGGATAGGAATGAGCTAACTAATATTTTTAAGTCGAGATGACAGCTACAGTCATTGTCTGTGGGTTTTTCTGTAGCATTTTCTTGTCAAAAGGATCCAGTTTTTTTGTTTGATAGCTTCCTTCTGGTCACTCCGACCCAGGAAGTGGACATCCAAACCAATAATTGCAAAAATTCCAATGAGAATGAATGAAAAAACAAGAATGTTTGTGCATTGAGTGATGTTATCATGCTG
>CM076571.1:317912763-318177000 GCA_034641835.2 Pinus albicaulis
AATAAAACTTATCGCCTCTACCTCCCTCAAAAAATGGTTTCCACCTCCACAAAAAACCATTCCCCCACCAACCGTTAGTTTATCTGTTTCCTGCTCTCGCCATGCCACATCCTCGCTGACATGTCCACCCGTCCAATCGCATTCACTCCCGCCAAGATGTCTGTTGCACCATGAGTGGTTGGGTCGTTGTCCAACGGATCCATGCCACCCCAATGTCTCACCAATCATGAGTTAAAAACCAAATTCATACCTACTATAGAGTTTTACTGTGTTTATTTTGATTAAAAGTTGCAGAGATCGAATTTACCGAGAATTATAGGAAAGATCACAGGTTAAAAGAATTGTTGCAAGGGAACCCGTGTCCACCAAAGGTATCAATAGCTCTCAACCAACCGGATCATAGTTTCACCGTGAAAGAATTCTGATCATGGTCCCTTCTTTTCTCTCCCTTCCCCAATAACAATTTTTTCCCCTCTTTGCTCCTTTTTCTTATATCCCATTCTCCATTTCAGATTGAAGATAAGTTATAGAATATTAATCATGCCTCCTAAGAAGGACCAGGAACCTTTCAACCCCATGGTGTACCCACAATTGGATTTGATCATATAGCCTTAGCATACCGAGATTAAAAAATTCACAAGACAGAGTCAGAATTCGATTTGTTCGATTTCTATTGTTGCCTCGAGGACAAATTTCTCGATGAATTTGATGATATCAGCCTGTGGGAGACCCAGTTGCCTCTGTACATTTTTCCCAAGACCTATAGTTACCCTGAATTCATCAAAAAATTCCAATCCAGCTATGATAGAAATTAGAGGACCATAGTCACCTCAACAGGAGAAATCTTGTTCACCATTAATGCCTATTCCATTCAGCAAATGATGTAGCTCCCCACACCTAAACAATCAGTCCCCTTTTCTTATGAATCCCTTAGGTAAATTTATCAGAGAATTGATTTTTCCACTAGAGCCAAAACTCTACAACTTTTCATGGAAACTAATGCACCAATGCCTATCAAAAACCCACCCTACCCTACATCTACTTTTCCTGAAAGAACCAAGCATATTGTCATTGTCCTATCTTATTTATTAGGCTATCACTCTAATCAGTGGGTTGATGAAGTTATGATGGGATTTTTTTCCATTCTCTCCTTAGAAGCTAAGCCCACCATCATGTTTAATTATGCCCAGTTCCTAGTAGATGCCATACATGAACATTTTTTAAGGTTTCACACAAAGCAGTTTTTCAAATACACCTCTGTGTTTGTGTATTTCCAATCCAACAGGTTTCAATTTCACATGGCCAAGGTAAATGAAGATGTTGAGCCTCAATATTTCATCTTTTGGACCACCCTACTATTTAAGGAACAGAAGAACCATACATATAAGGACTTTGTGGTTTTTTTGTGCATCCAGCCATCAACACACTCAGCAGTGCAGCAGAGCCTAGGATAATTGAAGAGATCAGGAAAACCATGCACATAACGGAGAAGGTGAATATAACAGATTGGTAATTGTACCAAAATTACACAGATATTCGAGTTTATGGAAGTGAGCTAACCCCTTACAAATTTCCAAAGTTCCTCTCCATGAGGGTCTTTGCATTGGATTACGTAAGGCAAATGATAGATGCAGATGAGCTTCATTTTATTTCTGCAAAGAATAAGGCTCAGTTCAAGATCAAGACACAAGTTGGGCCTTTCATCTGCAACAAAAAAGTAGCAGGAGAAGAGGAAGATAAGATATCAAAGGGGATGGGAATCAGTCATAGTTTTATTTGGTCTTATGACCCTGCAGGGATTATCTCCAAGAAAAGGGTGGAAAATATATCCACACCATATGTTTATACACATAGACCTGAAATTGAACAATATGCCAACCAAACATAACATATGGTCAATTTTTGTGCAGATAAATTCCCTTTGCAGACAGAGGCGATCCCTCTAGCCCTAGGGTGGGTCTAGTAGCAAGGGAACATGCTAATCCTTCAGACTCCTACTTTATGAATGAAACTGAGTTGGGATAGATGACCTACCTTTGTTCCAACGCTCTTTTTGTGGCTTGTAGCAGTGATATCCTAATATTCATCTTCACATGCCGCGTTTCTTCAACGGTAATATTTTTGTACCTGCACAAGGATCAGATAACGATGACAACATACGAAAACACACTTGCATTCATAACTATTTAACTGGTCAAGGAGAGTCAAACGTATTGCATAGGATTAAACACATCAAACACAAAATGGGAACAAAAAGATCAATCATGTATTAATAGCTAGAGAGAAGAAGTTTACAACCAAAAAAGTGTTGACGTTGCAGCCTTCTTCGATGGGTTCAGTAAAACGCATCTCAAGCATTCGTCGGGGATCAAACTTGGTGAGGCAATGGGCTTAAACTCTCTCTCGATAATGTGTTCCTTTTTTCTCTATCTCACACCAGCTATAGTAAGGATTGTTTAGCTAGCTGAAACTATGTGAGAGGGATGTATTTATTGGAGAGGAGGAGGTGCTTTGGGATCCCTCATAAGGTGGAAGGGAGCCCTTATCCTTTGGGGAGTTGCTCAAATGTAGGAAACAAGAAGCCAAAGGAAGGACTTTGATGTTATTCAGTCAAACAAACCATGATGACTCCGCTCATGAAGTGGTCAGGAATGTAAACTTCACTTCTATTTTAAAAAACTTTCCAAAAATAGCTCGACGCGGGCAGTCCACTGAGACAAAGTGCCAATGGCCGCGAGGCCCAGTGTTAATTTCTCTATGGGCATGAGGCCATAACTTCCTACCAGCATCGACCCAAAATCATATGTTTTTGAGAGCCTGCTCGAGGAATAGTCAACAGAGGAAATGTTCTTAACATGCCAAGGGATGCAATGACACTTTTTGCAAGGTATGACAATACACAGAAGTCACTGAAATGGTCTTGCAATGTGCGGGATGGGGATTCCAGGGACAGTGACAAAATACTGTGTAACATATGCCCCCTAAAGCATGAGGTCCAAGAGAGAGGGAGGAGTGAAATAATTTATGAGAACGTGTTCAAACCAAACAGCGTTGTCAGAACACCTGCAAGTACAAGTACAACTGATATCTCTAATACATGAATATGTGGCATGGGCACAACCATCCATAATAGAGTACACATAAAATTAAGATACGAGGTATAGACGCAGCCATCTAACAAGAAGGATCAATAAATAGACTCAGGTATGGTTGCAACCATCCAATCAGAAGAGTCATGAATATAGTCATGATAAATGAAATTGTCCCGCATCCTGGACTTTATCAGACAAAACCCAGGGTCTAGCGCTCCATATCAACCCAAACAAGTACAAATTCAAGCATGTGAATGAGTGAGCTAAAGTCAAACATGCAAGAAATTCATCTTACTACCATCCAATGATGAAACTTGTTAACAGGTGCGAGAGAAACCACCAATAATGACAATGGCTCTCAAGATACAATGGGTACAATCCACAAAATGTGAAAAATGAGCTGGTGTTGGACACCCATGGAATCACGTGATCGAAGTCCAATGATGAGGACCTGTCGTTGAATGCGAAGAACTTGCCATTGAGGCATGCAAGCTCCAAGGTACTGGGAGGGAGTCTCTAGATCAGATTCTTGGATAATGAGCTGAAGTCAACAGGAAGTGACCTAGTCAAAGGTGGGCCATAATGTTTCCCACATAATTGACACGAGACAGAGGAATAAGATGATAGTGTATCAGGACCAAATAGAGGATCAGAGGTTGAAAACTGCAGAAGGAAATTTTTCTTGAACATATCAGCAACACGACTCCGGAATTTGGCAGTATTTGACATCAGGGGATCTGAGATCATGATGATGTGGCAAAGAGTAGATGAGAGTTCAAAACAGATTACCCAAACCCATGAAGGAAAAAATGACGAAATAGGATGTCCCCAACCCAACACGAATGCTGATGAGTGTCAGGTTCAAGAGCGACACACTGCCAACAAGGCTGAGAACTAGTTCCATTTTCCCCCACCATTGCTAGCGAGTACCCCAATTATTTTTTGGAAAAAATATTGAAGGGGATAACATATGATTGTGTTGAGCCTTGCAATAGGTATGTATTTACTCTCAAATACTGTCCTTTTTCCTCTTCTTCATCCATTTTTGTTCTATAATACAATAATATCATGAATGGATTTTGATAAAAAATGAATGAAATAGTATTGATATAGTTTAACCGTCCAAACTAATTCCCATTGCTTTTATGATGAAAATAATAGATAAAACAATAAATTTTCCCAAAAAGGAATAGTAGAATCTAACCAAGGGAAAAGAAGGTGCGGCCAAATTAGAAAACGAATCAGAGAGAACGATCAACTGTTTGAAATAGTAATTTGTTGTGAATCCCTCAAGATCCCCTGATCTTGAGGGATCACATTTTCCTTTTCTTTAGTTATAAAAGAATGAGAATAATACAAAGACGGGGAGATGATATGATGACATAGGAGAAAGCATAGAATGTGAATCAGATTGTATCATGTATTGTGTCATGTATCTTTCATTTACGCATCATTTGTAATGAACAGAACGTAGTTTTGAAAGACAGATTTGTATTGTAATGATTGCGATGATTAATACATAGTTTACGTTGTTGTTCATTCGCTTGTTCTGGAGTAACTAAGCAGTGTTCGTTGGCGGCTAAAGGCCCGGTCTCTGGTGAATTTCGCTACTATTATTTGCGCTATACCTTTCCATTTACTGCAAGTATATTATGCTTTTCTCCTTTATAGTGAATTGCTTTTGACGATTTAAATTTATGTATTTGTTCCTCTGCGTGCGCATTTCCAATTTATTAGTTGTTTGTTAAAATAATTGGTTTTGATTATTTAAAGTATAGGCTGTTATTTCTAATACTTTCCTTCTGTTCAATGGTTTAGATCCAGCTGAAAGAGCTCGGTTAATGCTTCAGTGCTCTCGGTTGATTGAATTATTTGAATTAAAAAATGAATCATAGTTTTGGATTATAATGCATAGATGAATTACTTTCTTTAAAGCTTTAGATTTATTATTGCATCTATATTCAACGATTGGTTTTACCGTTACTCTTTATATGAATAGATTGCACGTATTGTGTACATGCTTGAGATAAAAGGACTTAACCTGGTTGATAATTAATGTGAGACAATTAGGAGTTTTTAAAGACACCTCTTAGCACCCAACATTTTGGCACCGTTGTCAGGGAGCTTGTTGCCACTTTCTAAAGAGTAATATATGATTGATGTTTTTTTTTTTTGCTAAGGAAGAATTGGGTATTAAAAACGGAAGGTAAGAACCTGCGTAATGAACGAGGAACATGCTCGCTCATCCACCCACTTTCTAGCAGAATTGCGTAGGAGTTTAAGATAGGAATGAATGGTTGTATTTTTTTATGAATGAATAAGAAACCTGAAAAGGAAAAAATTCTTCCTTCTAAACCAAAAAAATCTAAGGGACCGATGACCCTTGGACGATCAACTTTTATCGACGAAATCTTAAGAAAAGCTGAGTCTCAGTCATCAGTAGGACCCCGAATTGTTGCTACCAAATGTTCTATTGACTTCCTTCAAGCTGCAGAATCACCATATGTAGCTAACACTGAGATTCATAGTAAAATTGAAGGGAATGAGTAGAGTTTTCAAGATACCGAGAACTTACAAGCTTGCCCTTTACAAAAAGGAAATTCTTGCAACCTCTGTGAAGGAGAAGGAGAAACAAGAAATCCTGAAATTAAATTTCTAGAACTTAGATCTCTTTAAATAGTGACTGAGAAGAGGACACCCAGACTTCTAGATCAAGGTAGGGCTGTTAAAACTTTTCTAGCCTTTGGTGAGCATCCTAGGAAGTCCTCTTCAACTCTGGAGATCCCTGAAGAATATTGGTATATTTTTGACCAAATGGCTCATAAGTAATTAACTCAAACTTCCAAATTGCAATACCCTATTGTTGACACAGCTGTCAATGCCCCCATGAAATTTATCCCATTACAGAACATTCCTACCTTTCATGGGCTAACTTCAGAAGATCCTTATGCATTCCTTTTTGAATTCGATGTCTTATGCAGGGGTTATGATTACACTATCGACCCCCAGAAGCTAAAGATATTGCCCTCTAATTTGAAGGGAGAAGCTCTGTGTTGGTTCATGGGACTCAGTGGAGGCACCATCAATGATTGGGACCAAATGAAAGAATCTTTCCTTAAAAAATACCAAGATTATTTCCAAACTAGAGAACTAAAAGTTGAAAATTTTCAGATGGTAGCTAAGCCTAGCGAGACTCTGGAAGAATATGTAGAACGTTTCCAATATAATCTGCAAAGGTATCCTTACACAAATCTGCTTAATAATTTTCTAAAAACCACGATGATCAAAGGTATGAAAGATCAATGGGTAGAGACACTAAATATAATGGGAAAGGGTGACATTTATCAAGAAAATTATAATGATATTGTAGATTTGTGCATCAAGTGTTCTAGGGGAAGTACTAGGTTGAAACTATTCAGACGCGATGAAAACCTTAGAGATAGAAAATCCTCAAGAGACAAAGTTACACGAAGTGAAATTGACAATCTGTTGGAGGATTTCAAGATGGATATCGTGGGGACCCTGATGACACAATTGGATGTCATGTAAGCTAAGCAATATCAGGCTATAACAAAACATAATTTGGCTATTTTCTGCCCTCGTTGCAGACAAAAGCATAGTCATAAAGAATTCCCCCTAGATACGATACGAACATGTGCCATATGCACTAAAGAGCACGCCATGGAAAGCTACCCATCACTCCCAGGATTGAAAGAAGTTTTCAAGGAAGAAGAAGAAGAAATGGAGCCAGTATATCTGTTGAACCAATGTCGTCAATGGAAAGTGTGTCAGACAGGTATGCCTACTGATCCATCTTTGTTTTTTCCTTCCTCGCAATATAATTCTTAGCAATATTCAGGGGCAGCATGGTAGAATCAACCACCTTTTTTTCCACCTCAAGAAATTTTTATGCCACCATGGCCCAATCAGTCAAATATAAATAATAATTGGCCAAATTTCCCTTATCCACCACCATTCTCGCAAAACAATCCTTATCCCTCCCAATGGTCCCCTTCCACCTCACAAATCAGAACTAGCAATCAAATTGGCAAAGATCTACAAACCAGCCTATGGGGACAGTTCCTCTGCCTCAACCAACTTTACCAACACCTTATACGTTGCAGCAGAATCCTCAATCTAATATACGACTGCAACTTCTAGCTCAACCTATCCCAAATCCAAATAACAGACCAGTCCAGTCAATAAAAATCATTGAGGGTCTGGACCCTGCAGATGAGTGGAAAGAAAATAACGAGCTTAAGTTGAGATCTGGATGCATAATCACTCTAGATAAGGATAAAGATTTGCAATCAGAAGAACTGCACACAAATAAGCCTTTGACTGTAGATGATCAAGAAATAAAACAAGGGGAAGATACAGTCAGAAAAAAAATCTTGAACAAATCATAACCACTTCCCCCCCATTCCCAGAAATATTGTTGATACCACGCCTAATTGAATATCCTGACTTTGATCTTCTGGGTGAACTCAAGAACATTTGTATAAAAATTCCCCTCCTCCAGAGTATCCAAGATATTCCAATATATGCCAAAACTATTAAGGAATTGTGTATAAAGAAGTCTGTGAGGAAAACAAAAACAACCCCTACTGTCCATGTTGTCAAGACTTTGTTTGATTTATTACTAGGAAAAGAAACTCCAGTAAAATATGAGGATCCCGGAAACCCCATTGTCATAGTCCAGATAAATGGCCGTTCTTTTCCCAATGCTTTAGTAAACTTAGGGGCAACCATTAATATTCTCACAAATACAACTTGTGACATTCTTGGTATCACAGCCTTGTAACCAACAACTACCTTACTGGAACTAGCTGACCGCTCAATTATTAGACCAGAAGGAACATTACAGGATGTGATGGTCTCTGTTGACACTTGGGAATACCCGACGGATTTCTTGATTATTAATCCTAGGAACCAGCTAGATGGACATCCCTTAATATTAGGAATGCCTTGGCTAGCGACTGTTGATGCTTATATCAACTACCAGACAGGCAGTATGACTATAACTAGGGGGAATGATGTGAAAAAATGAGCTTTATACCCTCCTACTCAGCCAAGCTTAACTATCATGAAAACCAGGAAGAAACCTGCAAGATACTTAATAGAAAATATTCGGTCACCATTGACTATGGTAGATGCCCTTGAATTCAAAAACCAAACTAAAGACAATGTCATTAATACTTTTATCAATCATCCTACCACAGTATTAAGTTCAAAATGTCACATGATTAAAGCAACCCTTGACAACGAAATCGAAGAAGATCCCCTGATAGATATCCATGATCAAACAATACCAATAACCACTGTTTATAATAGCAAACCTATCGAAATTGAGCCAGGGAAGATCCTGAACATTAACAGTAACCTAAGTGATGACCAACAACGGAAATTTATTGAAGTCCTTAGGAAAAATAAAAGGGTTTTCACTTGGGATTACTCAGATATGAAAGGGATTGACCCTCAACTATGCATGCATCATATCTACATTGAAAAGGATGAAAAACCATTCCACAACCTCAGCGTAGATTAAATCCTCACCTAAAAGATATTGTTAAAGAAGAGTTTCAAAAACTGCTAGATGTGAATTTTATCTATCCTATATCTGACAGTAAATGGGTTTCTCCATTAGTTGTGGTTCCCAAAAAGAATGGGAAATGGTGACTATACATTGAATATAGAGAAATCAACAAGGCAATGCAAAAAGACCATTTTCCCTTTCCATTTATTGATCAGGTCCTAGATACACTGGCAGGGAAGAAATTTTTCTCTTTACTAGATGGCTTCAATGGCTATAACCAAATTCAGATTGCTCTTGAAGACCAGGATAAGACCACCTTTACCTATCCATGGGGAACGTTCGCTTATAGGGTATTACCTTTTGGATTGTGTAACGCACCTGCCACATTCCAAAGAGCTATACTCAGTATTTTTGCAGACTTTGTTAGCCACCTATAAAATTTGTCATATCAAATGGTGGCTAAATCATGTTTTAAAGCCTTCAAGAAACAATTTGATTGCCAAATTGTTAGTTCTTGAAGTCTTTTGAAGATATCTTATCCTTTGATTAATCTTCACTGCTATTTCCCTCTTAAACTCTAAAAAAAATCTGTTGTTTACCAAAGGAAAAGACTGCTGAAAAGTTCCATTTTCCCTCATTTTCCCTTCTCCTTTTCCCTTCTCCATTTCATTCATAAAACTCTTCATTTACCTTTCATTACTTTGAAATTCCCTTTAAACAGGTCCAGATTAAAACCGCCATGACCCTGTCCCACCTTCTTCTGCCCGCGCATCTTGTCTTATTGCGCTTCAAACTCCACCGTTGGACTTGCCACCCTTCATCCAATGACCAGGGACCCATATCATGTGATTTCGTGTCCGATGGTTAATTCCTAAAAATTATGCAATATGGGTGGTTTTTTAAGGACACGTGGTGGGCAGCGAGGCATATCACGTTTTTTATGAAGATTTTGGAAACCGCTTAAGAGCAGTGTGACACCAGTGGTTTCTTTGGCCGAAACCACTTTCCCCATTTACAGTGCATTATCCCATATGTAATCTCTACCGTTGATCTTTGAGATCTAATGACTCACATTTAACCTCACCCTCAGTTCATCGCCCTCTCCCCTTTTCTCCATAGAACTTCATCGATCAACCTCTGTTGTTGATCTATGTGGACTAATTCAATCCAACGGCCCAGGATCATTTGGAAACCCCAAATTTCATTTTAACCCTTTTTCCTCCGCCAAAGGCTTTTCGCCCATTTTCCTTTGCATTTTCATCTATTTCATTATAATGTTGCCCCCCTACATTATATTATCCCGATCAGTCTCGACCGTTGATCTCAGCAGATCAACGGCTCAGACTTAATCTCCTACACCATTGATCCACCACCTCTCCTTTTAACCTCTGCAGGAAATCCTCATCGTTGAATACTTTCATCCAACGGTCACGAAACTAACCTAAACTCCAAAGCATTCCGAACCCATCCCCACAAGATTTTTCTTAATTTTTCTTTGTTTGTGCAAGTTTTAAAGGTTTTTTAATTGTTTTTAAAGAAAATTGAAGGCTAGGGATGACTATCCCCTAGGCCTTTATTCCTGAAGAAGATCACTCTGCATGGTTCAATATCATGTTTCATCAGTGCCTCATGAGCACTGACGCCATTATAAAAACTCTGTAATGCCTACACATCAACAAGACACAACAAAGCTTAATCAAGCAAAGAGTATCAGTGTGAAAGGATCTAGTCACACCAGAGATGAAGAATTGAAGATTGTTTATGCAATTTTGAAGGATTAAGGCCCACTTTTAGCAAATCAAAAGCCTAATCCTCTCAATTAAACATAGTTTGAAGAACAGAAGACATAAATTAGGACTAATTAAGCCTAACACAAAGAATTAAAACAAATTAACAGTGTTTGAAGAAAAACAATAATATCTATCAGTCCGAGAAAGCCTCCACTGCCACATCAGAGGCTAATTGAATCCTCTCATCTTCCTCAAAGCCACCTGCAGCCTCAAAGCATTCAAAAGAGGCCTATTTATTTCCAGAACATAAGATATTTGCCTCAAGACAGCTGAACAGTTATTTCGAATCAAAGAAACTAATTTAAATTGTCAGCAGAGTTATTACAAAGATAAGAAATAGCCTTAAAGTCAAATCTTTCAATCCACTAAGCCTTGAAAGCATAACAGAGTTATGAAACAGAGATATAGATCATATGTATTCCTGCCTTATACCTTGCATGGTTTTCAAGGCAGAGAATTACATTAACTGTAGAATTTATGATACTTGAACCCTAGAAATATTTCCACCTCCTCATTTTCCTATAAAATCTTCTTGAGGAGCACATTGTAAAGGGTTGATTGCTGAACTTTTATATAATACTTGTGCTTGAAACTTTCTACATGTAAATAGTGTTCAGAGGCTCTTGAAGCTCTGTTTGTAATCAAATGAGTTAGGCTGAGAAGAGAAGATGATTGTTGTAATGAAACACTGGACTTGAAGTTAGTAACTGGATTGACATCAATATACAAGTTGATTCTTGGGATCCTGGTCTATATCACTGGTAAAGTGCTTCTTTCTGTGCTATTTTTTTCCTTTCATGTATGCCATTTTGTCCACTTATTCTCTGATAAACAACAGCAAGCATAGAGTTAGGATTTACTGTTTACAGTACCCTTCTCTGACTGATAAGATTTATTTCAATGTTTTCCTCCAAATTGTGTGTTTAGGAATGACTTAAGTTAAGTGTAAACATTATCAAGGAATGTTGGTTTGTCCCTGTCTTGATGTGCAAATCTTGAACGGAAGTTCTTGAATGATATTTTCATTATATGCTTAGTATATTTTGACTAGAAAAGTTTATGGTTTGCCCTATCTTCTAGTTTCTTTCTCCAAAGGTAATTCTGAAAGTTTTCCTAAGAGTACGCTGAAAGGAGTTTAGATTTAAAAGTATCTTATCTGATCTTAGGCTGCACTTTGTTTTATTATATGTTTTCATCCCTTCTGAAAGTAATTATGTGGATTATTGGATTGTTTGTCTGATAAGTTAGCTTTAATACAATCTTGTCCAAAGAATTCTATGGTTAGCTCTGTCCTTTGGTTGGTTTTAAACAGTTCCTTAAGAGGCTTTTCTTGTTTGGAAAGACTAATAAATCCTATTTGAAATTATTGTCTTTTTCCACCCCTTCAACACTTTTATTGTTTCATTCCATCATTTTATCTAAGATATCTTGTGATATAGATGACTTGCCCCTTGGACCACTCTTGAAATTGTTGCACAATTAAAACCTTTTATGACTCCATAGCCCAATGGACTAAAAACTAGCGTTATATCTATCCTATCAGCCAAAACTTGTTTTGATTGCTTATACCTTCACCCCTTTGGAACTCTTTCATTTTAGGACTTTCCACTCAACTAAAAATCATGCTCAACCATCCACAACCAAACAAAAACCCTTGTTCTTAATAACTAGCCTAATATCACACATAAAAACCTTAAAGATAAATCAATCTTTGCACTTATAGAGAGACCCCTCTCTGGATTCAGGAGGGCTAGATCCTAGAATCCCAAAGTGGTTCCAATGTCCTCCCTATAGCAGAGCTAACATTTCTGGCAACTCCACAGGGGATTTATGAGTTAGTGAGAATCTAAGTACACCTTAAGACTCCAGAAAGTCATTGATTCAAGAACATTTGGTATATTATCCAGTTGAGCCACCAGACATAACAAATCTGGTGACTCCATTGGGGATTTTGAGTTAAAATCCTTAAAAAATACATTCAGTGTTCAGTGAGTACAAGTAGCCCTCTTCAAGCACTACCAAGCAAATGGTAATTATGATAGAACTTATTTGAATCAGTGAAAAACTAAGGAAACCTTAGGATTCTCATAAGATCTTATCAAACCTTGAAGGATCAGCTAGCTTATCCATAAGAGTAAACTGTATTTGTCTCATCACCGTAGCTAAGTGTTGAAACAGATTTAGGACACTGTTAGAACCCATAGGACTGAAATAACTCAGAAACCCAAAAAAAATTTAGATTGGTATTCAAATAAACATGGTGGTGGACCATAAAACCTTTTACCTCCAAAAGAGCTAAAAATTTCCACCTGGTGACTCCACAATCCTGAACAGACCTTAAAGCTCCACTGGGAAGACCCATTATCATCATAAAATGATTTAAACTAAGTTAGAGGACTTTAGGATTAAATTTTTCTTGTTTAAAAGATCAGTTAGCCTCTTAAAATATTGTCATATTCAACTGGAGGCTTTCTTGCCAGTTAGTCGAGGCTCGATAGCATAGCTGGCTCTCAACTTATTTATACTGAAACCCTGTCACAGGCCCCAGCCTCTAAGATAGTTGATAACCCTGAAAGAATCCTTAGGAAGTCTCCTGAGGTTAAATCTTCAACTGTTTTTAGATCACCCCATAGAGCTAGTTATGTTCCTGAAAACCTTGCAGCTCTACAAGAATCACAAGTTGACTTAAGAAATCCATTTAGAACTAGGTCACTTGAGGATTTAGATCAGTTAGATTCAGAGCCTTCGCTTTCATCCCAAGATAGAAGTGAACATCCTAGTAGCAGAGAAACTACTCCACTTGATTTACATTTCATTCAATTTTGGTTTCTCTCATCCTAGATCTGCTCAACAATCTATTGTTGGTCCATCCACATCTTTTCTTCACACATCCACTGTCCCAACCACTCCATTCCAGCCCAATTTACCTCTTTTTAACCCACCACTTGTAAACCCCCCATTTTTTCCACAACTTCTTATCATGGCAACATGGTATGCTCCCCTAGTCCTTCCTTTACCTTTAGTCAATCTCCCACAGGATTACCAGTCTAATATACCATTTTATGATGCCAGTAATGCTACTACTACTTCACAACATGTGGATAAGATGAATGACTACTTTGACAGAAATGTGGTTGATGATGAAACTGTCAAACTTAGATTATTTGCTCAGAGTTTAGGGCGAGAAGTAAGAAAATGGTTTAAAGGCTTAACCCCTCACAGTATTAATGATCTCCAAGCCTTCCATCAGTTATTCCTAAACAAATGGGAATTCAGAAAAAACCCTCTTCAAATACTTTCTGATTATAAGAATCTCCAAAGAAACACTAGGGAGAGCGTACAAGCTTATTGCACTAGGTTCAATAGTGTTTATAATGCCCTTCCCCCAAACTTAAAACCTCCACAAGGCTCAGCTTTAAACAAGTTTCCTGAATGATTTGATCCTGAGATGGCCTATCAGCTGAGAGAAAGAGATCCCTTGACTCTTGAAGATGTGCAAAAAGGAGCTCTTGCTGTGGAAGTTAATTTAATGGAGAAAAGAGCAAGAATGAGGAATGAGAAGAAAGTGTCCTTTAGAGAGGAATCTACACCTTCCACATCTAGATCAAAGATGGAAAGAATGATGGAGGAAATGATGAAAAAGATGAGCATACTTGAGAGAGCACAAGAAATTCAAAACCAAACAGCTCCTAAAAACAGAAATCAAAACCAAAATCAGAATTTTAGGAGAAATCAACCTCAAAACAAACCAAGGGAGGATGATCAACAGATTACTCCTCCTTTTCATCAAAACTATGTAAGTGAGGTTGAAGAAACAATAGAACAAATAGAGGAAGATGATATAAACATGTTGGGAGTAGATAATGATGACTTTGAAGTTCATTACAATAGGAAACAAGGTTTATATACACCCTATGATGACAAGAGAGCAGAAGATGAATTTTATTATCAAGAAATGGAAAATGTCATCATAGAAACCCTAAAAGAGTATGACCTTATAAGTAAGAAGAAATTGGAAACTCCCATCAACAAAACCTCTAAAAATTCTGCCAAAAGCAACCCTGTAAATAAACCCAAAATTACAAAACAGAAAGACAAAACAGTGGCTGTAATTTCTAATAAAAACAAAGAAAAGAGCACTCAAATCAATGAAAAATAGAGTGCAGGTCTTAGCAGCACTAGTACCTCAGCTAGTGCTTTTGTTAAAAAAATTCTAACCAATGTAAATAGAGAAAATCATCAAGTTGATCTTAATGATAAAACGGTGGTTAACAAGGCTAAAATAAACCTGGTAAGAAGTTAGCTACCTTTCATTTTGGAGCAGGAGATTGCCAAGATAAAGATCTATGTTCCCCTTACTGAATTAGCCACCCAAAATGTGTACATATCCAAAATTTTGAAGGATTTTAACATAGAAGAGAATAACGATACTGTCAATCTTAGTGATGACCAACCAGAGCTCATATTTGGTCCTAAGATTGAGGGTAGATATCAAGAAGGACCAGTTCCTCCTTTTTATGTTAGTTTACAGACTCATGAAAAAATTTTGCACAACGCTATCAATGATTTTAGGGCCTCTCACAATTTAATGCCCAAAGCTGTAATGGAGAGTCCCAACCTTGAAATCACTAGAACATACAAAGATCTTTACTCCTTTGACTCAAGCAGAGTGAAATTTTTAGGCTTAATCAAAGACCTTTGTGTAAACTTAGCACAAATTCCAGCCAAGTGTTTAGTCATGGATATTGTAGTGGCCGATGTACCCCCAAAATACGGTATGCTATTATCAAGATCTTGGGGAGCTAAGTTGCAAGAAAATATGCAGATGGATATGACCTATGTGACCATCCCTGTTTTTAATCAAACAATAAGACTTTACAGGGAGTCCCATATGCAATACATGGTTACTAGCCAAGAGAGACCGCAAAACTTTCCCCTTTATTCTGTAAATACATGCCTTGACTCATTTATCCTTTTCAATTATAAAATATTCAGTGAAAAAGTGACCTTAACTAAATTAATGGCAGATAGAGAGGAGGAGGAAGACAACACAGAAATGTCAAAACAGTTTTCTAAACCAGAAAACTACAGCAAACAAAACATAGGTCTAGAGCTACAAATAATTCATCCATTGTTTTTAAACCTTGAGATTCAAGAAAGCAGCCCTCAACACAATGAAAAACCTGAGGAATTAAAACAAATTCAAGGAAGTGCTGATCTTCAAGAACAATCTGAAAGCACACTAGTTGAAGAGGATAGTAACCAAACTACTAAACCTGAAACTAGTCCTCTTTGGAGTATGAACTTCGATGGGTCTTGCACTAGGAACAATGATGGTGCAGGCATCTAGATACATAACACCAAAAATAATCACACTGAGGGCCATTCCTACAGATTAAATTTTCAGTGTTCAAATAATATAGCGGAATATGAATCCCTTCTTTTAGGCTTACACTTGTTGAAGAAATTAGGAGCTAAAAGAATAAAAGTGCATGGGGATTCAGAGTTAATTGTTAGGCAAGTAAATGGGGAATACAGCGCCAAACACCCCAGAATTAGAGCCTATAGGAACGATGTCATGGATTTATTGAAAAATTTTGAGGAATCCCAACTTATTTTTTTCCTAAGAGAAAAGAATATCCTTGCCCACAGTTTAGCTTTTGCTGTTAGAACATGTTTAACACCATTTGAAACCAAACAATGCACAACTCAAATTAAATTCAGACCAGCTGTCCCTGATAACGAGAAATATTGGCAAGTGTTTGATGGATACAAACAAATAGAAGACTTTCTGCAGTCCAGAAACGAATTTGAGCTACTAAGTTCGGATTCAGACTATGAAACAGACTGTCCTAGTGAAGAAAATCTATTTGATGAAGAAGAAGAGTCTCCAGAGATGACTGTTGTAAACTTTTTGTCTAACAAACTTGAAAACACAACATAAATTAGTTTAGAGTTAGGAAAAGAAGACTTAGAAACTCTGCAGTCTAACAATCAAAGTTTGCCAAAAGGTCTAGTCCCTTTAGAAGAGTTGTTTGATTTCAATGATGTGGCTAAGAAGCCAAAGCTGGAGCCTATGGAAACTGAAGTTGAAGAGTGTAATATAGGTAGTGAACTAAAGCCAAAAATGATCAAACTGTCTAAAACTTTACTAGCTCACATCAAACTCAAATACATAGAGTTGTTTAAAGAATTTTTCGATGTTTTTACGTGGATTTATGAGGATCTGAAATCCTATGACACTGAAATAATTCAGCACAAGATACCTCTCAAGGAAAACCAAAATCCATTTAAACAAAAACTGCGCAGAATAAACGGCCATGTTCAGTTACCTTCGGTTGAGAAGGAATTCAAGAAAATGTACGAAGCTGGTATTATTGTCCCTATTAGATATTCAGAGTGGGTGTCTAATCTAGTATCAGTTAGGAAGAAAACAGGGGAAATAAGGCTTTGTATAGACTTTAGAAACTTAAACAAAGCCTCATTTAAAGACAACTACCCTTTACCTAAGATGGACTATATTTTACAAAGGGTAGTAGGGTCTAAAATAATTTCTTTGCTTGATGACTTCTCAGGGTACAATCAGATTTTAGTACATCTTGATGATCAATTAAAGACAACTTTTGCTACACCTTGGGGCACTTTCATGTATGTGAAAATTCCCTTTGGTTTAATGAATGTTGGTGCTACTTTTGAGAGAGCCATGGATATTGCATTCTCAGAAGAATTGGGCTACTTCATCATTATTTACCTTGATGATGTCACTGTTTTTTCCAAAACAGATGAAGAGCACTTAGAACACTTGAGAAAAGTATTCGAGAAATGAAGAAATTTTGGGATATCTTTAAATCCAAAGAAAACATTGTTTGGTCTCCAAGAAGGTAAAATTCTTGGGCACATCATATCAGAAGAGGGGAGAAAGATAGACCCAAAGAGGATTGAGGCTATATTGCAAATCACTCATCCTAGAAACATCAAGGAACTTCAATCTTTCATTGGAAAGATTAATTTCTTGAGAAGGTTCACACCCAACTTAGCTGAACTCCTTAGAAGCATTACAAACATGCTAAAAAGGGAACAAGGAGTTAAGTGGACCTTAGAAGCGAAGAAATATTTTGAACTGGTAAAACAAGAATTAACCAAAACACCAGTTCTAATAAGTCCTGATTTTTCAAAATATTTTTACATATTTTCATTTGCATCAGAACATACAATAGTTGTTGTCCTATTGCAGAAAAATCCACAGGGACAAGAGCAGCCAATTGCATTCTTTAGCAAGGAATTGAGAGATGTGCCTCTGAAGTATAACATTATGGAAAAACAAGCCTTTGCCTTAGTCAAAGCCTTAAAAGACTTCAGAGTTTAGATTTTGCACTTCCACATCATTGCCTTTGTCCCAAACTCATTTGTTAAAGACATTCTAACACAGGACCCAGATGGTAAGAGAGGTAAGTGGATAGTTTTGATACTTGAATATGATTTAGAGATCAAGCCCACTAAACTCATTAAAGGCCAAGGACTAGCTAAATTAATGGCTGAATCAAATTTTGAAGTTCTTGATATAAATATGATAAATGCTTTAGATGAACAAGAATAATTGTCACCTCCCATTGTTGAAAACCATTTTATGAATTCCTCTTGGTATGATGATATTCTGTATGTTTTTCTTAATTTGAATACACCTCCTGGTTTATCAAAAACAAAGGCAAGGTTTTTAAAGTTAAAAGCTGTAAACTACTGCATTATAGATAAATGTCTTTATTGGAAAAATGCAAGTGGGTTATTGCTTAAATGTTTGCCTGAGAATGATGCAAAGAAGGTTAAGCACGAGTTCCATGAAGGAGAATGTGGAGGCCACCTCTACTGGAAGACTACAGCCAAAAAAATCCTTAGAGTTGGTTACTATTGGCCCACCCTCTTTCTAGATGTACACAAGATGATAATTGATTGTCATAAATGCCAAATTTTTGAAGGAAAAATAAAATTGCTTCCCTTACCTTTGCATCCAATCATTGTTAAAGCTCATTTTCAACAATGGGGTTTAGACTTCATAGGAGAAATCCATCCACCCTCATCTGCCCAGCATAGATGGATTCTCACTGCAAAAGACTACTTCACCAAATGGATAGAAGCCATCCCTTCTAGGCAAGCCAATGACTCTGTCATCATAAAATTTATTGAGACTCATATCCTCTCTAGATTTGGCTGTCCTAGGAAGATCATTATTGATAATGTTGCAGCATTTGGATCCAAGAATATGGTTGAATTCTGTCACAAATATCAGATAACAGTGGGTCATTCTACTGCTTATTACCCTCAAGGTAATGGGCTGGCAGAATCCTCAAACAAAATTTTGGTAAACATAATCAAGAAGTTGCTGGAGGAAAATAAGAAGTCTTGGCACACAAAGCTTGTACATGCACTATGGGCTGACAGATTAACACTTAAGAAATCTATTGGAATGTCACCCTACCAGCTTGTGTATGGAATAGATGTAATTTTTCCAACCAGCTTAGGTGTACCAGTCATGAAGCTGATCCAAGAAGTGAAGTCTGAAGACAATGACATGATCGGAATGATTAATCAGACCATACTTCTTCAGCAAACTAGGGAGGAGGTCTACAACAGAGCATTACAAAAGCAAGAGAGCATCAAGAATCTTTTTGACAGAAGGACAAAAGCCAACAATTTTAGCATTGGTGACAAAGTGTTAAAGTGGGACTCAAGGAGAGAAGATAAGGGCAAGCATGGGAAATTTGATAACTTATGGCTTGGCCGTTATCTCATTCATTCTACTACTGGTAACAATGCTTATTTCTTGCAGGAATTGAATGGAGCTGAACTGTTTGGGGGTCCTGTCAATGGCAGGATGCTCAAACATTATTTCTCTTGATCCTATCATGTTTGGAAGCCTTTTTATATTTTTTCTCATTATAAATATTTCATCCATCATTGCATTCAAAGTTAGAAAAATCAAAAATACAAAAACAATAGAAAGAGAAAAGAGGGCAGATTGTAAAGAACAAGAAAGGTACAACCCCATACCAAAAAGAGAAACAAAATCTAAAAGTTTGCAAGCTCAAATGCCACTCCTAAGAAACACACTCCTAGTTAGTCATACAGCCTAATCATGACTAATTAGTTTTAAATTTACTGCTGATATGTTAGTGAAATTAGATTTTCCAAACAACTTAATCTTGGCTTATCAGTTAGGTAGATTAGGATAGGAAGATAAAGGTTAAAAAAAAGCTCAAAATCTGAACCTATGAGTTTTCAAAAGAAGAATGACTCTAAGTTTTTTAAATATTGAGTCAAAGATAGAAGTAAACTGGTTCTAATAAGCCAAAAAATTGAACCAGAGAACAAATAAAGAATAGCTCAAATGAATTTAAAAAAAGAACAGAGCTGAAGAAAAGAGAAGGATGTTCCTAAAACTTTCAGATCTTAAGCCTTCAAAATTTTCATTTAATTTTCTGCAGATAATAATCTATGTGTAGCTTGTTTTTATGCCATAGATCAACAACAAGTTAGGCTGTTCAATCCTGACTTGGATGCTTTTTAAAATTCTTGTTTTAGAAATTAGAGAATAAAAATTTGTTAGACAATTTAATCCTAACAGATGGTAGATAGGTAGAGAATCTTTTGAACTCAACTACTTAATCTGAGTTCATGGAGAAATAAGGAGTAGACTTAGATTAGTTTTTTGCTTTCAAAAGAATAAATTTTTTGTAAAAATATTTTTCCAATCCAAATGCACTCTTAAAAAAGAAGAAAAAATGTTAGATCAGTAGGATTGGGTAGGTAGAAATCTTGTTTGATAGAGTTCCATTGTTTTTCATGGCTGCTAACATTTTCAAAGCAAAATAAGATCACCCAAGTGAAGAAATTTGTAGCACAATGGATGAGGCATTGATCAGCCCCCAGAGAATACAAGTCTGAAGTTCTTGACACCTTCAAGAAGGTGCCATCCTCATGTGGAGCCATTGTTAGCCACCTATAAATTTTTTCATATCAAATGGTGGCTAAATCATGTTTTAAAGCTTTCAAGAAACAATTTGATTTCCAAATTGTTAGTTCTTGAAGTCTTGTGAAGATATCTTATCCTTTGATTAATCTTCACTACTGTTTCCCTCTTAAACTCTAAAAAAATCTGTTGTTTACCAAAGAAAAAGACTGCTGAAAGTTCCATTTTCCCTCATTTTCCCTTCTCCTTTCCCCTTCTCCATTTCATTCATAAAACTCTTCATTTACCTTTCATTACTTTGAAATTCCCTTTAAACCTTTGAAAAATTCCTTTGGAAGGTTTTAAAGCCTCTTTTTCCCCTTCTATCAAAAGCCAGAAAAGCAATGGAAATTCTTCATTTAGGCTTAAAAAACACATTTTTGGACTAAGGCGTTAAGCCCCTTTGGCCTTAGCCCCCAACCCCTTTTCCTGCATAAGACCCGGGCATGTGACCTACCGTTAAACCCCATCGCACCATCGCAATCAGGATGTTTCTCTTTCCTTATCCGCATCTCGCTTTAAAAAAAGTTCTGATGCAATTAAGAACTTTATCTTCTAAACCCCAATCCCTTGCTTCGTTTGTAAAAACCAAGAGCCCCGAAATCAGGTGCTAAAACACATAAAGACTTGGAAAAAAACCTTTTTCTCCTTTGAAACTCGAAAATCCGGACTTTCCTTCATTTTCTTCTAAACCCGACAATTCACGGTCTAAATCATTCTTAACCATTGATCTAAAACTGATCAATGGCCATTGGAATCTCGCATTGCAAGTATTCACTGGGCGCATTTGAAAGGCCCCATCCTTTTTTCTGATTCCAATGAGCCCCTTTTGGTTAAAACCCCCAAACCACTTCCCCACCATATAACCTGCACCCAGGACCAAGTGATTATGTCCCAAGCGCTAATCGCATCAAATTTTTTTCATTAAACATATTTTTAGTTATTTCCCCCCTCCGATTGGCCACCTTGCGATGGCTTCCCAGCCGTTGATCTTCCCTCCCAGGCCCAGATCTGACAGCCCAC
This sequence comes from Pinus albicaulis, assembly GCA_034641835.2. Lineage (NCBI taxonomy): Eukaryota > Viridiplantae > Streptophyta > Pinopsida > Pinales > Pinaceae > Pinus > Pinus albicaulis. The sequence continues at coordinate 317,934,208 of CM076571.1, forward strand.
ATCGCTCTATCCATAAGCCCGCATATCCGTCTTTGGCACCCGTAACTTTATCTGCGCCTTTCTTCTCTCCCCTGGTGATTGGTGACCTTGCGATGGGATCTAGACCATCTTTTTCATAGATCCAATAGTCCAGATCAATCCTCACTTCCCTTTGTTATTTCTCAAATCCCAACAATGTAACCTCTTCGGTGAATATCCACCGTTGATCTCTGTAGATCAACGACCCACAATGACCCGATCTCTGCCCGACCTTTGCCTCATATTCCATTTCATTAGCTGCAAGATTTAATCTAGGCCATTCATATTGAAGATCTAATGGTCCATATTTAACCTGATAGGCCCAACTCATTTGGGACCTATCGCCCCCATTGATTAATCTTGACCGTCCATCCCCTGTTCCGACGGTACAGATTAAAACCACCATGACCCTATCCCACCTTCTTCCGCCCGCGCATCTTGTCTTATCGCGCTCCAAACTCCACCTTTTGATATGCCCACCCTTCATCCAATGGCCAGGGACCCATATCGCGTGATTTCACGTACGATGGTTAATTCCTAAAAATTACGCGATATGGGCAGTTTTTTAAGGACAAATGGTGGGCAACGAGGCATATCGTGTTTTTTATGAAGATTTTGGAAACTGCTTAAGAGCAGCGCGACACTAGTGGTTTCTTTGGCCAAAACCACTTTCCCCATTTACAGTGCATTATCCCATATGTAATCTCCATTGTTGATCTCTGAGATCTAACGTCTCATGTTTAACCTCGCCCTCAGTTCATCGCCCTCTCCCCTTTGCTCTACATAACTTCATCGATCAACCTTCATTGTTGATCTCTGTGGACTAATTCAATCCAACGGCCCAGGATCGTTCGGAAACCCCAGATTTCATTTTAACCCTTTTTCCTCCGCCAAAGGTTTTTCACCCATTTTCCTTTGCATTTTCGTCTATTTCATTATAATGTTTCCCCCCTACATTATATTATCCTGATCAATCTCGACCGTTGATATCTACAGATCAACGGCTCGGACTTAATCTCCTACACCATTGATCCACCACCTCTCCTTTTAACCTCTGCAGGAAATCCTTTCCATTGAATGCTTTCATCCAACGGTCACGAAACTAACCTAAACTCCAAAGTAGTCTGAACCCATCCCCGCAGGATTTTTCTTAATTTTTATTTTTTTGTGCAGGTTTTAAATATTTTTCAATTGTTTTTAAAGAAAATTGAAGGTCGGGGATGACGATCCCCCAGGCCTTTATTCGTGAATAATATCACTCTGCAGGGTTCCATATCATGTTTCATCAGTGCCTCATGAGCACTGACGCCATTATAAAAACTCTGTAATGCCTGCACATCAACAAGACACAGCAAAACTTAATCAAGCAAAGAGTATAAGTGTGAAAGGATCTAGTCACACCAGAGATGAAGAATTGAAGATTTTTTATGCATTTTTGAAGGATTAAGGCCCACTTTTAGCAAATCAAAAGCCTAATCCTCTCAATTAAACATAGTTTGAAGAACAGAAGACAGAAATTAGGCCCAATTAAGCCTAACACACAGAATTAAAACAAATTAACAGTGTTTGAAGAAAAACAATAATATCTATCAGTCCGAGAAAGCCTCCACTACCACATCAGAGGCTAATTGAATCCTCTCAGCTTCCAAAAGCCACCTACAGCCTAAAAGCATTCAAAAGAGTCCTAGTTATTTCCAGAACAGAAGATATTCACCTCAAGATAGCTGAACAGTTATTTCAAATCAAAGAAACTAATTTAAATTGTCAGTAGAGTTATTACAAAGATAAGAAATAGCCTTAAAGTCCAATATTTCAATCCACTAAGCCTCAAAAGCAGAACAGAGTTATGAAAAAGAGATGTAGATCATATGTATTCCTGCCTTATACCTTGCATGGTTTTCAAGGCAGAGAATTGCATTAACTGTAGAATTTATGATACTTGAACCCTAGAAATATTTGCACCTCCTCATTTTCTTATAAAATCTTCTTGAGGAGCACATTTTAAAGGGTTGGTTGCTAAACTTTGATATAATACTTGTGCTTGAAACTTTCTACATGTAAATAGTGTTCAGAGGCTCTTGAAGCTATGTTTGTAATCAAATAAGTTAGGCTGAGAAGAGAAGATGATTGCTATACTGAAACACTAGACTTGAAGTTTGTAACCGGATTGACATCAATATACAAGCTGATTCTTGGGATCCTGGTCTATATCACTGGTGAAGTGCTTCTTTCTGTGTTATTTTTTTCGTTTCATGTATGCCATTTTTCCACTTATTCTCTAATAAATAACAACAAGAATAGAGTTAGGATTTACTGTTTACAGTACCCTTCTCTGATTGATAAGCTTTATCTCAATGTTTTCCTCCAAATTGTGTGTTTAGGAATGACTTAAGTTAAGTGTAAACATTATCAAGGAATGTTGGTTTGTCCCTGTCTTGATGTGAAAATCTTGAAAGGAAGTTCTTGAATGATATTTTCATTATATGCTTAGTAGAGTTTGACTAGAAAAGTTTATGGTTTGCCCTGTCTTCTAGTTTATTTCTCCAAAGGTAATTCTGAAAGTTTCCCTAAGAGTATGCTGAAAGAAGTTTAGATTTAAAAGTATCTTATCTGATCTTAGGTTGCACTTTGTTTTCTTATTTGTTTTCATCCCTTCTGAAAGTAATTATGTGGATTACTGGATTGCTTGTCTGATAAGTTAGCTTTAATACAAGCTTGTCCAAAGAAGTCTATGGTTAGCCCTATCCTTTATTTGGTTTTAAATAGTTACTTAAAAGGGTTTTCTTGTTTGGAAAGACTGATAAATCCTATTTTATATTAATGTCTTTTTCCACCCCTTCAACACTTTTATTGTTCCATTCCATCATTTTATCTAAGAGATCTTGTGATATAGATGACTTGCCCCTTGGACCACTCTTGAAATTGTTGCACAATTAAAACCTTTTATGACTCCATATCCCAATGGACTAAAAACCAGCGTTATATCTATCCTATCAGCCAAAACTTGTTTTGATTGCTTATACCTTCACCCCTTCGGAACTCTTTCATTTTAGGACTTTCCACTCAACTAAAAATCATGCTAAACCATCCACAACCAAACAAAAACCCTTGTTCTTAATAACTAGCCTAATATCACACATAAATACCTTAAAGATAAATAAATCTTTGCACTTATAGAGAGATCCCTCTCTGGATTCAGGAGTGCTAGATCCTGGAACCCCAAAATGGTTCCAATTTCCTCCCTACAGCTTTAGTCTCACCAATCTGCTAGAATTACGGGGAGCTAACAGACTTGAAAAATGAAGGATTAGAAGTATACATGGATGATTTTGCACCCTATGGAGATGACTTTGAGCAAGCATTACATACATTGGAAAACGTTCTGGAATGATGTATTGCTACCAGCCTATGTTTAAGTCACGAAAAGTGCCATATGATGATGACAGAAGGTCTGATCTTGGGCCATTACATTTCGGCAGCTAGAATTTAGGTAGATCCGGCAAAAATACAAATAATTCTCTTATTAGCTACTCCCTGCACTCAAACAGAGGTATGTAGTTCTATGGGATTTTTTGGATATTATCGTAGATTTATCAAGATTTTTTCACAGATTGTTGCACCATTATATGCCTTAACAGGAAACAGTGATTTCATATGGACTGAAAAATGTGATACTGCCTTTACAGATTTAAAATGGCTAGTATCAATAGCACCAATATTACGAGGCCCCAACTGGGATATACCATTCCAGATTTCATCAGATGCATCAGACGCAACCATTGGATCAGTTCTTGGCCAAGAAGAAGACAAGAAACCCTACGCTATATATTACATTAGCAATAACTTAACCCTACTAAATTGAATTACATAGTAACAAAGAAGTAGTTTTTTGCTGTTATTTATGCTATTAACAAATTCAGACATTATATAACTAGATACCCTATAATTCTGTATACAAATCACTCTGCTATCAAATACTTAGCTAATAAACCCATTACGAATGGAAAAGTGATACATTGGTTGCTACTTTTGTAAGAATTTGATGTAACTATAAGGGATCGACCAGGGAAGGAAAACCTTGTGGCATATTTCCTCTCCTGAGTCCCAAGAATGGATGACGCAATATCAGTAGAGGATCAATTTCCGGATGAACACCTGTTTGCTGTAACCGTGAAAACACCATGGTATGTAGATGTGGCGAATTATTTAGCAGTGGGAAAACTACCTAAACATCTAACACCCAGAGAAATGAAATCAATAGTACAGCGTAGCACTCGGTTCTCCTATATTGGAGGATACATTTTTCACACAGGGGCCGATATGCACATCCGCAGGTGTATCAGGGAAGACGAAATTTATGATATCTTAAAAGCCTGCCACGATGGACCTTGCGGTGGACATTTTGCAGACCGCAGAAATGGACACAAAATTTTACAAATGGGCTAATACTGGCCCATGATTTTTAAGGATGCTAAGAAATTTATTCAGGCCTGCGATAGTTGTCAAAGGATGGGACACCCTGGCCAATCTGATGAAATACCTCTGCATCCACTGCTAGTCATAGAACCTTTTGAGCGTTGGGCATTAGATTCTGTTGGGCAAATCAACCCATCATCCAACCAAAAATCATATATATTGGTTGCAACAGAATACATAACTAAGTGGGTTGAAGCAGTAGCATTACCTAGATCCACAGAAGAAACCGTGATAAACTTTCTTTTCGAAATTTTTATACAATATTGGTTACCCAGAGAAGTAATCACTGATGGAGGGCCACAATTCGTAGGCCAAAAGATTGCTGCTACACTGAAAAATCATCATGTTTTTCATAGAATTACCTCTCCATATCACTTGCAAGCAAACGGGCAGGTAGAAAGCACCAAAAAATTAATTGAAGCTATTCTAACGAATATAGTCTCATCGCACAGACGAGACTGGGCTACTTGACTGCCAGAAGCCTTGTGGGCATATCACACAACTTGGAGGAATAATACTGGATACTCCCCATATCAACTGGTATTTGGTAAGGAACCTATTTTTCCCATACAGTTTGAGATACAAACACTAAGGATAGCCCAGGAAGTGGGACTAGATTTAACTGAAGCCTAGATTAATAGATTACAACAAAATATGAATTAGAAGAAATCTGGCTTTCGGCTCTGAAGCATACTACACTTATTCAACAACAAAGAGCCAAATGGCATGACTCTCTGATCAAGAAAAAGACATTTCATGAGGGCAACTGGGCACTTCTCTATGATTCCAAGTTTCAATATTTCCCTGGTAAATTGCAGACTAGGTGGTTAGGTCCCTATGAAATAAAGGAAGTACATGACAATGGCACTCTTACGTTAACCGCCATTGATGGGTCTGATTTTTCCTTTAAATAAAATGGGCATCGGGTGCACCTCTACCAAAGACCGCTTACAAGAGAATATTTTTGTCAACAGATACACAAAGACTCCACCATGCAAGTTTTAGCTGCAGAAGATAATTTTTTCGCAACTTGATCTTTGTAGAAACTCTTTTTTTTCTAATTTTTGTAAATAAGATTGCCGATTTAATTTGTTTTTTTCCTATTTTTCTGTTCCATCTTTGGAACAACACTTTTTGGTTTTGTTGTTCCCTCTTCGAAACAAAACATTTTGATTTTGTTGTTCCCTCTTCAGAACAACACTTTTTGGTTTTGCTATTCCCTCTTAGGAACAACACTTTTTGGTTTTGCTATTCCCTCTTCGGAACATTACTTTTTGGTTTTGTTGTTCCCTCTTCAGAACAACACTTTTTGGTTTTGTTGTTCCCTCTTCGGAACAAAATTTTTTGGTTTTGTTGTTCCCTCTTCAGAACAACACTTTTTGGTTTTGTTGTTCCCTCTTTGGAACAACACTTTTTGGTTTTGTTGTTCCCTCTTCGAAACAACACTTTTTGGTTTTGTTGTTCCATCTTCGGAACAACACTTTTTGGTTTTGTTGTTCCCTCTTCGGAACAACACTTTTTGGTTTTTTTGTTCCCTATTCGGAACAACACTTTTTGATTTTGTTGTTCCCTCTTCGGAACAACACTTTTTGGTTTTACTGTTCCATATTCAGAACAACTCTTTTTGGTTTTTCTGTTCCATCTTTGGAAGAACACTCTCTTTTTTTCTTTTCTTGCATTTTTTTGTGTGTTTTGAACAACACCCTTGTTATATATTTCCCAAACACTTCTAGTTCATTTTTTTAAGCTTCATTTCTTTGATTCCTTTTATGACCTTCGGTACAGTACCTTCATGTGGACAAAGAATTATGGATTTAATTAAAGCAGGTGACTATTTTTAACATTATGATCTTTGACAAAGACAATTTCTTGATGATAGGCTTAAAACAATTGAAAGGGACACAATTACTTATATATTACTTTACTGTACTGATTTCTACTGTATATGATACTGATTGATCATATTTACCATGCTGGTTCTACTTTTTCTGGTTATAATTCTCTCTGTTTATTATCAATGGGATTATGGGTATAATTTTTCTTATTATTGACATGTTTCAACTTCTTACACCATCCCTACTGTTAAGGAGTACTAAGCCTCCCTCCATTTATCATAAAAATATGTAATGACAACTAATCTACAAATAGAGGATAGGGGGTCTCATTAAGAGCCAACCTACCATGTTCATAAGGATGCAGCAATGTGACATTCCCACTATGGCCACCACACCAGGGTTATGGTCCATTGAATGGCTAAAATATCCTTGGAACAAGAGGTCTCATCACGAGCCGACCTGCTCACTTTTGCTACTTCCCAGTGAATGGCAGTTTGATTATCTGGTTACCATGCCAGTACACTGGTCTCTTCTGTAAGAATATCAATACAATTTTTCAATTATAAATTGAGGATCCTAGCTCACATGGGTAAAAAGAAACTCTGTCGAGGCTATGGATGCCTGCTGGCAGCAGAAGCTCTGCTTATGGTATTGAAGTTCCATTTCCACAAGCAATAACTCTTATAATACCCTCTTCCCATTTATCTTTCTTTTCGAGAGATTATTTCCTCTAAATAATTCCCTACTTTGAACCTTTATGCATGTGTTTATGTTTTTAGTCAATCATATCATACACAGTCAGAATATCGTAAGAAAAGCCTTATTTTTTTTACATATTGTTGTTCCCTTTCCTATCACTTAGATTATCATCAACTAAAGCTTCTTGTCTCTTATCATTCATTATCATTATACACCATGCTTTTACTCTATCCATATTTCTTATTGTCCCGTCACTCATCTACATACTCTGACCCATTTATGGATGTACTCTTTATCCATACATCCTGCCACCGAAATAGCCATTTCCCGTCTATTCAGTCGAAGGCGACCTCTCATTTCGGAGGGGGAGAGGACTTCTGTTATGCGTGTGCTGTCACTATTTCATTAACTAACATGATATCCCATAATTATGCAACATGTGAAAATTTAACAACATCGGCTATACTTAGCTGTTTCAACTTGTTGTTCTATCGCTCTAAGTATCGATGTGCTGTTGTGCTTTTCAAATTTGTTGTTCTTTTCGATATTGCTGTGATTTCCAGTATTATTGTGCTTTTCAATATTGTTGTGCTTTTCATCATTGCTGAATCTTCCCATTACATTCATCCATTGCAAAAGTAAGAAGACTTCGAACACTATGGGTGGTAAGTCAGTGCACCATGAGCCATTAGTATTAGAAGTCTTCGACAGAGCAAGAGAAATTCTGATTCGAGCAGGATGTATATCCTATCTTACAAGGTTTCAGCCCTCAAATGAGGAAATCGCTATTGAGTTTCTACATAATTTGCAGAATAGGGAATCCATGGTAAAAGGCAAAAGGATTATAGTTACAGACACTATAATACCCGCGGTAACTGGGCTGCCGGCACAAGGCACCACATGGGCACAAAAACATGTATCGATACAAGACGCGGTGGAGACCTTCAAAGACAAAGGTGAACAACTGGTCAGGAAGGGAAAAGGCTTTCAACCATCTTCTCTCACAGAACCATGGAGGGAATTAGCAAGAATCATACAAAAATACATTACCTGTGATGGACGTTGTGATGTGGTAAGGCCAAGACAACTCAAACTCCTAGTTGTTCTAAAGAAAAAACTTACTGTTAATTTTCCATCCCTTTTAAATTCTTTATTTCACGATACTACTACTAGAATAAGACGAGCTAGGCACCCTGAAACGGTGGTAAGTCACCATGGACTGATTATAATGATCATTATTCATAGCCTAGTCCAATACGACTTGACTTGGGATGGTTTCATCATGGCTCTAGAAAGCATACAAAACCCTGTAATTCAATATCCCACAATTGCGGAAGCAAGTTAGCAAAACCCTGTCTCAAAAAGAAAAAGGATTACCCATCCAAGGGTTGAACCTCACAAATGCAGCAGGTATATAAGAATCAAATTAGCCCAGAGAATTTCTATAAATCTACGGGACGAAAGCAATCAACCTGTGCAAACATCCAACCTAGTTAGGGTAGGGGATTCTGATTCTGAACAAGAAGCACCCAGTTCAGAGGAAGAGCCAGAAGAAGAATCAGAGCCAGAGTCTAAACAAGAGCCACTAGGTTCAGAGGAAGAGCCAGAAGAAGAAGCCAGGTCAGAACCAGAACAAGAAGAAGAGCCCGAGGAAGAGGCTAAGCCAAAATCAGAGTGCGAAGAACAAGAACAAGAACAAGATTATGAATTGGAAGTTGAAGCTGGACCAGATTTTGAGGCAGGAATAGCCGAGGTCCTAGCGAATCTTGATGTATACATGAAACTTGGAAGACCGTTTTGCCCTAGCACATTGGAAACACAAGCCCCGGAGAATTATGGGCACATAGAAACTCCTCCATTACAAGAGGCTACAGACATAGGAATTGCACAGGAATTCAATAACCAGTCTGGTGATACAATTTTGTTAGAATATAACCAGGAGGACCCACAGAAGTATGTAGATATAGACATTGGTCACAAATCTGACAATCAGTCAGGCAATATAGTTCCTTTGGAACACAGCCTTGAGGGCCAACAAGCAGCCTTAGAAATATTTGATAAACCTGTTAGGGGAACAGATGCTCCTTGAAATAACCTAGGAGCCGGAGAAAAAATTAGGAAGTTGCGACAACAATACCAGAACCTCCAAAAGACAGTTAAAAGGTTACGCTGAAAAATAAAAAATTGGAAAACATAGAGCACCGCTCCTGAGGCGACTTCTGTAGCAACGCAAACACTAAAAATGCGAAATTAAATCAGTGGGGATTCAAATAGAACTTGTTTCCACTAGAACAATTGCCACCGATATTGATTTGCATGAGAACCTGGTGAATGTAGTTGTTCAAATGGAGGGTTGGTCCTCCCACAATAAGCAAATACAAACTGAAAAGGTACTCTTTCACAGTATTGGCACCCAAACAGAGAAGAAATCTGAGGATTCCTCATCAAAGAAGGACCCTATTGTTTTAAAGCTTCAGGAAGATCTAACGCAAGCCCAGATTGCTTTAGAACAACATCAACAACGGACAGTATCCCTGCAGAAATACTATGAAATACAAAAACAATTGAGAGGATTACCTCTAACAGAGAATGAGGCTTTTGATAAGGCTAGATAGGAAGAAGAAAAAATGAATAGAATGAAAACTAAGCTGAACAGAGTTAGGAATCAATTTGACACCATTTGTTCATTGTAATCGGATATCTTGACTTGTCGATATCCTGCTACGAACTATGCCTTGTTTTTATTAGAATGATATTTATTGTTAAAAATCAAAGATGTTAGAGCCGACAAGTCAATTGAGCTGAAGACGATGGAAGATTTTATAAATTGCTGTAAGATGCATGGAGTAAAGGTCCAAAGGCTTCTTTGTGAATTTTATTTACATAATTTCATATTAGATAAAGAAGTGGATGTGAATCCTACCCCTTTTATTGGAGATGTTCAATTTCAGGCTTCTATTTCTTTTACAGTCAACCAACTCAAGTGGTTGAAGGCTTATAATTTGTTCCAAAGATAGGAACACAGCTTGGATCTTTGGATAAAAGTGAACCTACTCACCCTCTGCAATTGTTTGCTAACCATAAAGCACTGATGACACAAGAGGGCGTGACTAATATTTTAGGGCCCATACATAAGGAACTTGTGCTGGAAGGAACAACATATTTCCTCTCCATTCAAGAAAGATCCCTCGTTGCATCCAAAATGAGATAGATGGTTTCAAGCAACAGTATTAAAGATAGAGAACCATTTAATTATGGAAATTTCAAAGCTGCTGCGAGATGGTTAATCCCATATGACAACTTTATCTTAGGAGGAGAACCTTATTGGGTGGGATGTCGCTATATATGCCCCATTATTTGGTATCCTCCAAAAGGATATCATCCTAACTATGAGTTACTAGAAGGAAAAGAAGCGGCAACCTTTGCACACTTGGCACGACATCATGGTCTCGGGCCTATTACAGATAGACCTTCTCCAGCCTATTCTTTAACTTCTTTGCATCAGAATTATTTATTTTTCATGAAGACATGAAAAAAGGTAAGTAGGGGAGTATGTTGAGCCTTGTAATAGGTATGTATTTACTCTTAAATACTATCCTTTTTCCTCTTCTTCATCCATTTTTGTGCTATAATATAATAATATCATGAATGGATTTTAACCGTCCAAACTAATTCCTATTTCTTTTATGCTGAAAATAACAGATAAAACAATAGTTGTTCCCAAAAAGGAACAACAGGATCTAACAAAGGGAAAATAAGGTGCAGCCAAATCAGGAAACGAATCAGAGAGAATGATCAACTGTTCGAAATAGAAATCTGTTGCTAATCCCTCAAGATCCCCTCATCTTGAGGGATCACATTTTCCTTTTCTTTAGTTATAATAGAATGAGAAGAATACGAAGACGGGGAGATGATATGATGACATAGGAGAAAGAGGAGAATGTAAATCAGACTGTATCATGTATTGTGTCGTGTATCTTTCATTTATGCATCATTTGTAATGAACAGAATGTAGTTCTGAAAGATAGATTTGTATTATAATTATTGTGATGATTAATACATAGTTTTTGTTGCTGTTCATTCAATTGTTCTAGAGTAACTAAGTAGTGTTCGCTGGTGGCTAAGGGCCCGATATCTGGTGAATTTCGCTACTATTATATGTGCTATACCTTTCCATTTACTGCAAGTATATTATGCTTTTCTGCTTTACAGTGAATTGCTTTTGATGATTTAGATTTCTGTATTTGTTCCTTTGCGTGCGCATTTCCAATTTATTAGTTGTTTGTTAAAAGAATTGGTTTTGATTATTTAAAGCATAGACAGTTATTTCTGTTACTTTCCTTCTATTCAATGGTTTAGATCCAGCTGAAAGAGCTCGGTTAATGCTTCAGTGCTCTCGGTTGATTGAATTATTTGAATTAAAGAATGAATCACAGTTTTGGATTATAATGCATAGATGAATTACTTTCTTTAAAGCTTCAGATTTATGATTGCATCTATATTCAATGATTGGTTTTACCATTACTCTTTATATGAATAGCTTGCACATATTGTGTACACGCTTGAGATAAAAGGAATTACCCTGGTTGATAATTAATGTGAGGTAATTAGGAGTTTTTAAAGACACCTCTTAGCACCCAACAGCTTGTCATATAAGTTTTTCCTTTGGACAAATCCATCCTAGTACATTTTATGAGCCGTAGGAAGGAGGAACTCGATTACGTCATGGTGACGATTTTCGATGTCATTTAGGTTTTAACGAGTCTGAAAAAGGAATAACTTGGCATCTTTTCATGTTTAGAGAGTTTGAAGAGAAGCATTAAATAAAACTCCAACAGGTCCCTTTTGGTAGGTACTTTCAGAGATCCGAAAAGGTAGAAAACTATGTCTGAGAGAACCTTTTAGTCACGATAGGCTAAGGTATTCCTTTTTCGTAAATAATCCATCCCAACTCAAAAAATGGGTAAACGTATACTTGGTAGATATCATTTTGCAACCTTTAATGAGTTCAAAATGACAAGATTCTTGACAATATTTTCAATTTTTGAGAGTCAGAAAAGAGTTGAAAGATGACTCCAGGGGTTACTTTTTCGTGTTTTTACCGAGTCTGAAAAATTATAAAATACAACTCGTCACTTCATCGCCATCATGCTGAGGTCCTATTGCTGCACAAGAAATGCATGTAAAACCCATTTTTCGAAACAAAATAGCAAAATAATTGAAAAATATGCTCAAAAACCTAATTAGTGTTCTGAAAAGTTTATAAAATGCCAAAAATAGAAAGAAAAAAATTACTTTTCACTTTTACCTCTTGTGAGAACTATTTACCCATTTTCACTATGATTTTGCGGAGCTTCCAGTGGACAATCTAGAAATCCAATCGTGAATTCATCTTTTCCAGGTAAGATCTCGTATCCTTCCTTGCATTCTTATGTAAATTTCATTGCCTGCAACCCAATTTTTAGATCTATGGGGGGATTTTTGTTCAAGTTAGGGTGCGGCAGTTGGTGCAGGTATTAGGCACGGACTCACGTCAACCGGCCTAGTATCCAAATGGGGGCGCGCCAACCGCGACCACAAATTTTAGATTAGAATTCAATAAGTTATCCCATTTTAAACACATCAATAGCAAATAATTTGGCTAATGACAACCACATTGATGTTTTCGTAGGTGTGAAAAATAAAAATGGTGATCGAATGGAAGGAAAGAGAACATAATGAAGAAGATGAGCAAGCCTTAAGCAATGTAAGATGCATGGATGTTCTAAGGGACTGTGGGCTTAAAAAATTCTTCATGGCACCATGTCTTTGAGCTCAACCAGAGCTATTACAATACTTGATCGGTGTCTGGGACATTGATCGGTAAATATTCATAATTCATGATCAGGAGCTAGAGATTAAAGCCTCAGATGTTTACTTCATAACTGGATTATCACAGAGGGGGGTAGTACTAATCCTGACAGGTACCCGACCCACAATGGAAAAAATGAGCATGGTCATTGATAGAGTGTGCCGAGGGGCAAGGAAAGGATCCAAAAGTGGGAAGGTGGATATCCAAACCATTCCTGATTTGGTGCTAAAAGTAGTGTTGCACACCATCACATGAGTTGTCAGATCTCAGGCTCTGCATGAAGCCACAAAAACATAGTTACTTCTTGCAGTAGATTGCATGGTTCCCACTCTCTACAACTGGGTAGAGGTGGTAACAATCAATATGAAACACCAATTGACTAAATGCAAGAATGGTAAGCTAAAACAATTCGGCTACGGGTCCATCTTGGTACCATTCATCTTGGAACAACTACTAAATTTTCAACGTCAGGAAGTGATAGTTCCTACACCACTAGCCTAAGAGCCATGAATGGCCCATTGGGTAGCTTTGATGCCGATATTAGGAGGCGGTCAAAAGATGCCCTGGAGACCGGAGTTATTTGAGTGGCTCCACTAACAACTGATTTTCATGGAGGACTGGCCCTATTATGGCACGGACTTTACTGGTGATGCGGATCTCCCACTCCTAGCAGGAGAGGATTGGGAGGAAGCATTGAGTAAGACTCTTTTTTTTTTTTTATGAGTATTACAATTTTTTTATTATGCATGTTCTGATGTTAATCCATGTATTTGCAGATGCTAGCCCAGAAAGACCTGCAAGAATGTCTCCAATAGCATGGTGAATTCCTTTTTATTTTGATGTGGCCCCTTATGGTGAGGGAAACGAGGAGGAAGAAATCGTACACAACCTAGAGGGACTCACCAGTAGAATCCTAGACTATGCGAGATTTGATGATGTTCCTCACGCATACCATAGACACACTACAGGGGTGACAAACTGTGTTCACCACTTATTGAGGTGGGTTGTGCGGGCAGCGACATGCTATCATGAGAATCATGCCAACTAGACACCTAGGCTTTTATTTCTGCATATTTTTTGAGAGACATCAGAATGTAACCAAAACATACATATTTTTTGAACTTATGATGCACGTGGATGCAAGCACTCGATATATATATATATATATATATATATATCTGTGTGCCCATTTTCCTGTATGAAATCTTATCTTGTGATGATGATGTTTTACATATTATGTAAATGTCTATCTAATACAATATTGGCTACTGTATCAGTTAACGCATTCATTCGTCTAGGAATATGTTGATATGTGATGTAATCAAAATTTATTTCTAGTAAATGAAAAAACAAGTACAACCTTAATATTTGAGGATTTCTAACTAAATAATGCCCATTAAGCTGAAGAACGACAAGCTGAGAGTCTGAGGTTAACAATCAATGCACAAATTTCGAGAGAAATGGCCTCGGTTAAGAGTTCAATGAAAACACTATATTCAGCGGCATTGTTTATGGTACATCCTAGACAAATACTTAAAGGTCTATCAACTCACCATTAGGATTATAAATCACCTAGGCTGTAGAAGACATATTCTGGGTACTGCGGGAGGCACTATCCACAAAACCAACATAAGGAGTAACAGACATCTACACAATAAGCAACGACACAATAAGCAGGAAAACCACTCGCAAATCACACCAAGCCAAAAATGTACAAAAATTAAAAACACCTATGTATAAAAGAAACATACACGAGAAACTCATGAATAATATTTTTTTGGATACAGCCCATTTCTAGGTTGATCTAGAGAATAACCTTCATAATCAATTATCTCATATGCCTTGTTCTGCAAAACACGCTTAACAATATAGGGCCCATGCCACATGGGTTATAATTTTCCTACTCCCAAATTACCGTGAGCTTCGTCATATAGGAGGACGAGGTCTCCCTCTATAAAGGAACATGGGAAACTGACTGGTCAAAATGAGCTTTGACCCACTTTTTCTATGACAAGATCAGCAAAGCGACGAGTTTCATCAAGCCTCTCTAAATATAGAAGACGCTCTTCTTCTCATGAAGTATTAGGAAGAAATTCAACAACTATCTTGAGAGAAGGTAATTCATATTCAATTGGAAGGGTAGCTTCCAGACCATAAACAAGTTGGAATGGAGTGAATCCGGACGCATCCTTCACTGAATTTCGGTAAGCCCGGAGAGCTAAAAACAACATGAGATGCCAGTTTCACTTGTGCATCCCAATCGTACGTTGAAGCATAGTGACGAGAACCTTGTTCACAACTTCAACCAGGCCATTGGCTTGAGAGTAGTACGTCGTTGAGTTGTCATGATGTAGAACCAACTTAGAAGTCAAATAAGCCAGCATGTAATGACGAAAATGAGAACCATGATTGGTAACAATGGCTTGAGGGACATCAAACCTAGTAATGACATGATTGAATATAAATTTTGTGGTTTCCTTACCATCAACTGTAAGTGTAGGCATTGCTTCGACCCATTTCATGAAGTAGTCAACGGCGATGATAATATAAGCATGCCCCTTGGCCAAGTGAGGGTTACACATCATAAAATCGATGCCCCCTTTCGCAAAGGGACCAACGGTAATGACAAGATGAAGGTGTGTGGGCAGCGCACACATATTGCGCTAATAAATCTGGCAATTGTGACACCTACGGACAACAAAAATGTAGACTTTAAAGATGGTGGGCCAGAAATAACCAGCACGAAGAATTTTCTGTGCAGTAGCATATCCAAACATGTGACCACCACAAGCGCCATTCTGGCAATCATTAAGGACCTTTTCAGCCTCCTCGAGAGTAAAAACATCAGTGGAGAACATAATCAGCTTCGATACGGTAGAGAGCATCTCTGATTATGTGATAAGGTTGCGAATGATGGTGAATGCATCATCTAGCATCCTTCGTCAACTCAAATCAGAAGGTGGAAGTTTGAAGATATATGATGATATCATCGTACCAAGGATTGAAGGTGCTAATAAGAAAAAGTGTGTCGTCCGAAATGTGTTCCTCGAAATTAGATGGAGTGGAATCAAAAGAGAGAGAGAAAATCAAATTAGTGAAAACCATTGATTTCTTCGATTTGGCGGTAGTAAACTCCAAATCGAACTCTTGGAGGATAATGATCCACTTCGAGTATTTTCCCCCTAGCAATTGATGAGTCAATATGTAATTCATGGGGTTGCAATCAGAAATCATGGTCACTGTGCGCAACAGAATGTAATGACAAAAACGTTGAACAGCTTCAATAGCAGCCAACGCCAACTTCTTGACATGTGCATAACGTGTTTCAGCATCGAGAAGATTACGAGACAGATAGTAGATGACGTGCTCGTCACCATCATCGTCATCTTGCACCAGAACCGTGGCAATAGTGCTAAACGCGGCAGCCAAATAGAGGGAGTAATCGCGATAATAATTTGGAGGACACAACAAAGGAGCATTGACCAACAATGTCTTCAGTGCATAGAAGAATTTTTGGGTGATTGCATCCCAAAGGAATAGGATGCCTTGCTTAAGTAATTGCATAAATTCTTTGGCCACTTCAGCATAGTTCGGAATAAAATGACGCAGAAAGTTAGCTTACCCTTGTAGACTCTCTAGCTTATGTAAGGAGGAAGGAGAGGGGAGATTAACAATAGCTTCAACTTTGAGGGGATCATGATGAATTTTCTCTTTAGAGACAATAAACCCTAGGAGCCTACTAGAATCAATGCAGAAAACACACTTATGCAGATTGAGCTGAATGTTATAGCATCGACAGCGAAGAAATATTTGATGGAGATGATCTGGGTGGTCTTTACGCTTAGTTGAATGAGCTGGAAGGTCATCCAGGTAAGGTTGAACAATGTGCTTGATATCATGGAAAGAATATGAAATTCCTTATTGAAATGTAGCCCCATCATTTTTAAGAAAAAAATGGAGTTTCTTATAGGTGAAAGTACCCCAAGGATAGATAAAGGCGGTATTGTGTTGATCATCCAGAAGAACATTAATCTAGTTGTATCTAGAAAACCCATCCATAAGGGAAAATATCTTTCTCCCAGCACATTCATCAATGATCTAGTCAATAAAAGGAGTGGAATAATTATCCTTAGGGCAAGCACGGTTGATATCACGGTAATCTACACAGACACGAATAGTACCCTACTTCTTACCCATAGGAACAATATTAGAAACCCATTCTTTCAAGGGAATTGGATAAATGAAACCATTTCGAAGAATTTTTTCAACTTCACCTTTAATAGCGGCCATCTTTCTAGGGTGCAGAGGAAGAAGACACTGGTGAATAGGCTTCGCACCAGGATAAGTAGGAATCTCATGCACCACTATACTCAGATCGATGCCGTACATTTCTTCGTAAGACCAAGAAAAAATGTCACGAAACGCGCAGAAGAGTCTAGTATAGACCTCGATCTCATCAGGAGAACAGATCACCCCAATATGGATGATCTCGATAACCCCCGTTTTGACGGAGATGTTGATAGGCATTGTTTGTGTGATTTTTCCCAAGTTACCTTCCCCAAAGACTTCATGTGTCAAAATAGGCATTTGAAGCGGAGGAGAAGTAACTTGAGAAGTAAAATTCTCAAGACAAGTAGACATGGCCCCAAGGCCAGGCATAAAAGAGGAATGATGATGACTATCGTCCCAAGGAGTATCCTCTAGAGACATAGTTTCCATGATGGCCTCATCAATGGGAAATATCTTGTTTAAGGGATTAGAAAAATACGAATCGCCTAGCCAAGGGGATTGAGAATAAGTGTCAAGAGACATACTCAAAGGAGCATGATTAGAGGGTGGGGGAGCCGAAGCTGAAATAAGTTCACAATAATCAATCTCTATTGGGCTTAACGACATCAAATCACCAAAGAATTAATCTGCTCAGGTAAAGGGATGACACACGGATCAAAAGACCTGAAGATTGTGTTAACCTAAGCAGTGTTGGGTAGAGGAAGAGGAAAAAGACCCATGAGGGTAGGATCTTTTAAAAGACTGGACCTATGCTCTCATAAGGCGTAGGAATACGATCTACATATGGGAAGTTGCTCTCAGAAGAAGAAGAAGTGAAAAATTTCAACTCATCAATAGTGATGATCTTTCCTTCGTGCGGAAATTGAATAACATGAAAGAGAGTGGAAAAAACCCATAAAATGGCGTGAGTCCAACTGCGACCTAGGAGAAGATTGTAATTGAGCTTGGCATCAATGACTTCAACCTCAACGTTAATTGTTTTCCCTTCTAACATAATAGGTGAACTAGCGAGAACACCGAGAGGGTGACATTCTCTTCCATCAAAAGCTTCTAAAGCGTTTGGAGATGAATTGAAGGCTAGAGAACTAATGGATTTCTAGCAAGAAGATGATGTGACACACGTAGGTGTACCCTCATCCACGACCGCACGATGGATATTCTTTTCATTAATCCCAACTTGGATGATTAGCGCAAGCTGGTGAGGGAGACGTGGGATGAAATTTTCCAAATCGAAAGTGATAAGGTTCGAATCTGCGGGATCAACCCCTCCGATAGAATATAGCAAAGCCTTCCATTGAGACAGACAACTCTGAACTACTTCCAATGCAGACATAGCAGATGGCACCTGAGCCAAATCCTCAACAATACTGTAATGCTGAGTAGGACGGGCATTAGGATTATAGGAAGACTTACGGAGTACACCTTTGGAGGGTGGCTGTACAATGGGCTCAGTACTGGGCCTTTCAATCTGAAGAGGGCCCGAAGCAGGCGGGGGAGGAGGACCATCAGCAATTTCCTTCCCTGCTACCTTATGTGGTTCGGTATAATCTTTCGATCGGGTCGCAATAGAAATAGATGTAGGACCGTTCATCATGAAAACCTAAGAGCCAAATGGGGCAGAGGACTAAGGTTTCTCTACCAACTAAGTTTGTGATGGGAAAGGTTCTTTAAGAACAGCTAGAGTGCCTTGGGTGCCTTTGAGAAATCGACTCACCTCGGCCCGTCATGGACAATCCTTGGTGTAATGCTCTTTGTCACAAATCAAACAAGGGTTCTTCAGTTTTCACAGTGAACCATCATCAGCACGAGATTTCTGAGAATCCTGTTTTGGGGCATCGACTTTGGCCTTACCTTTAACCTTCTTTTCTCCCTTGGAAGTTTTATCTGCCAGATTGGACTGGAAAACATTCACTTCCATGGTTTTACTAGAATTTGGAGGTGGTTCAGAAGCAGTATTGTTGGAAGGAGTAGATTTTTTATTCGTAGGATTTGAAGAATACTTCTGAGAAGTCTGAGACATAGAACCAATGATACCATCGATAGATGGCATCACTGTTACTTTGGAAGTTCCAGGTCGAGGGGCATCAGGCAAGAGTTCATAAAATGTGTCGAACTGAGAATACACAAGATCAAGGTACTGGGCACGAGCGATGGCTTGTTCCTTAGTAACACATGCCCCCATAGAAATTTCATTAGAAATCGTAGCAATGAAGGAGGTAGTGAACCAATTAGTTAAAATTTGATCAGGAATCTCAAACTTGATCAAACAACAAAGACATATGATCAGAGATATGGGTATCTCGATCTTGTTTCAAGGATGTGAGGAGGTGCATCCTAGTTTCATACCAAACTGGTAACTGAAAGTGCGTGAGAAATGCCATGGCTAAAGAGTTGAAATCTTGGAAGACGCTGCGGGATAGTTCGATGTACCACTTGGCAGTGGCACCAGTGAGAGTCCGTTGAAAAATATAGAGGCAAATTGAATCGTCAACCCAAGAGTTAGAGGAACACCAAAGATGGTATGTCATAACATGCACTTAGGGGTCTTCTCCAGACTTGCCCTCAAATTTGGGGCAATCGCTAGGAATTTTAGTCGGAACTGGAGGCCAATAGGGATTATGAAGTATAGGATCATTTATCAACTTCGACACATCGATCAATTCCAACGTCACAAGGAAAGGTAATTGAGGATTGAAAGGCATTGCAGGTCGTTGATAAAGACCAGTGTTAGGATTCCACCCAAGTTGAGAGAAATTCTACCCCCATATGTTTTGTACCGGACGATTATGTCCATAGGTGTTATAAGCCTGATAGTTCTGCCCATACATGTGTTGAGGACCAGGATATTGATTATGAGCATACCACTGAGGTCCTTTCTGAGCAACATATGTATTTTGTTGCAGAATATAAGCACTACCTTGAGGTGAATTATACAACACTTGAGTTTGACCTTGAGGAATATATGCAGTGCCTTGAGGCGCACTCTGTACCATCTGGGATTGACATTGAGGGATGTAAGTAACGCCTTGGGGCACACTATATACCACCTGAGATTGACCTTGGGGAATGTAAGTGGTGCCTTGAGGCTAAACGGGTTGCCCCTGGGGTGCAGCTTGACCCAAATACTGAGGTTGGATAAGCTGTCCGTATGGGGTAGTTTGGCCTGGATGCTGAGAGCCACCGAGTTTCCCTTGTGGAAAAGGTTGGCCCGATGGTTGGTATGGGCTAGGTTTCCCCTAAAGACCAATTTGACCTGGCACAAGACCGTAGGGTTGTCCTTGTTATACAAAAGTTTGGCCTTGCTGAACGTAAGGTTGATGCTGCTACACAAAAGGTTGTCCCTGTGATGGATATATTTCCCCTCCGGGAACATAAGATGCTCCTTGTTGAACAATAGGTTGACCAGCAGGACCGTAGAGTTGTCCTTTTTGGACCGAAGGTTGTCCCTATAAGGGTTGTCCTTCCAAACCATCAGGTTTTCCCTATGGACCAGAGGGTTGCCCCTGTTCGACAAAAGGTTGTCCCCATAAGGGTTGTCCTTGAGGACCATAGGGTTGTCCCAGCTGGCATATTGTCTGATTGGGATCAATCAGAGGTAAATAGATAGGATTACCATACACATCATAATGATGCAGAGGATTACCAGAAGTTTTCAACTACTGAGAACCCTGAGGGGAGGAATTCTGCTGTTGAATGGCCAAAAGATACTCATCAAATGTAAAACTGCTAGGAATGGAAGTAGAAGCCATAGGCGCACTAATAGAAAGCTGGGTTCCTATAACGTGAGACTGTGATCCATTCAAAATGGGCATAACAAGTATCGTGGGATTGATAAAAATGGACCTTCGAACAACATAAGACACCAACGATGATGGAGTCATACTAATAGCTGGTACAGATGAAGCCACACAAATAGTGGGTCGAACACGAACAGAGGTTAAAATCATTGAAGTCATGGGAGTTGAGGGTGATGCCCTCGATACCAAGACAACCGAGCTTCCCGATAGAGTCGATCGATTGAATTATATCGGGTTCTGATACAGCGATGCAACGCTAGAAATGATCTAACCCAAAGTACGATAACCACGCGGAAGTGACACTAGTTGTGAGGAAGGTTGACCTGAGATGTAAGGAAATTTCTCAGGAGGGAGATAATGATCTCCTCTAGAAACATAAAGCTCTTCACTACTGACGGGACTCGAAGAATTCATGTCGGATGAAGCCATTTGATCGTCGAAAAGGTGACGAGAAGTGGCGAGTAAAGAAGTGGCTAATAAATATGGTTTTGAAGTAACTAGAGGAAAGTCTTCCTCATTCCAAAAACTAGACCAAGCATCCTGAGGTTACCAATTGATATAAAATGGCTCTTCAAGAGGAGATCGGGTAGCGAGAGGTAATATACTCGGAATAATAGACTACCAAAAATCGACAGACCTAACGGTTGAGATTCTTCTGGAGAAAATTCAGGAGAAGGATCACCACTAGGAGGCAATGAAGAGGATGACCAAACTGGTGGTTCCACCACCATGACTGTGTCTCAAAAGAGAAGAGAACTGAGATAACCAATTCGAGGCTTCAAGATCAAACTCTAAGGAATTACTAAGAACAAGCCAATAAAATACCTTTAATGGGTATGTGATCGTAGGCAATTGATTATATGACATTGAAACAAAATTGTGTTGTTTCATATTTTAAGAGTCAAGAAATAGGCAAAAGATGACTCTGGTCATTTTTAGATTGAACGAGCATGAAAGGACAAGTGTTTGAGGATATTTTCAATTTTAGAGAGTCGCGAAAATACCAAAATTCCTACTCAGGAAATCTAAGCAAGAGGGTACCAAGTTTCCATGAAATGCAATATACACCTTGGTGAGCAAATGAAAGAGAAATGACCAAGGACTTGAAAGACATACAAGCAGTCTCCCCAAATGTTGTGTTCAGTGTATCACTATTACAGGGCGGTAGGATCGGCATCCTATGGATAAAAGATTGCAACCTATGAGGGTCTCCCTTTATATACTTGATGGTACGGGGAGCAGAAGTCCATGCTAGCGTTGTCTAACGCCAGATAGTGAACGATAGCTACTAGGTTTAATGATGCTGGAACATGTCACTAGCCTAGACCTCTACAATATGTGTGTTAGGTTTCAATTCTTCCTTAGGTTGATTGAATTCATTTTAAATTTGATCTTGAATTAATGTTGCAATTTCAAGGCCTTACTGAATGTGATCTCGAATTCTTAATGCAGAACTATATGCAAAAGAAAATCATTCCAATTCAATGATTGCTGACTAAGAGAGGGATATTAATCTATAACGAAGAAGCAATCAATTTAATACAATAAAATTCATCCCTAATGCATCTAAGACAAACAAAGAAGAAAACGAAAGTCTCTTCCCTTATTTACAAAAAGCTACTAATGCAAAAGAAAAATTTTCATTTTCAAACTAAGAGAAAAAATGCAAATTTTTTCTTTTTAGATAAATGAGAAGCAAAGTGCACTATTACACAAATAAAGCAAAATGAACACTAGTTTTTAGCAATGTGAATGTAATGATCTAAAGTAAAGAGATCAGTCCAATACAAGCATCAAACACACTCAAAACAGAGATGCACTCCTTCAAGCAAAAAGGGGCTTTCGAACCGGTTCAGTGAGAAATGTAATATATGCTCAAGGTGACAGATGGAGAGCTAAATGAAACCCAATATGATCATTCAACAAACCAAAGCCATGTAGAACCAAAAAAAGCTAAAACAATTAGTCAAAAAATTGAAACGACAAAGACCAAACTGACTCAAACTCAACTCAGAAGGCTCAGTGAGGAGAGAATCGAACAAGCGGCACAAGGCACCTAGAAACCCTAGGGTGATAAACTCCACTGATAATATGAGGGACAAATAACTGAGAAGAATGATACAAGAGAGTCAAAAAAATCTCAGTGGACCAAAAATCCAACCCAAAGGCAAGAGAAACTAACAAACTCAAGATAAATGCTAAAATTTAATCCTACAGGATTCGGCACATCTATTTAGCTATAATCCGCACTAAACAGGGGTTGGCACACCTGTGACAAAAGCAACAGGCACCAATCGGCGCGACTGTTCAAGCAATAATAGCACCGAACAAGAAAACCATGGGAAAAAATAAAAACCACTGAGCAAAGGTCAGACTTGACACTTTGGGACTAAACAAGATGGATGAAAACAGTCAGATAGGAAAAACAAAGCAGAAAAACGATGAAACGACCAAAGTTGACTCAACAAGCAAAACACTAGACAAAAAACAAGAGACAAAAAACACACTGATCCCCATTGGATTCTCCAACTTGTTATGCAGGTAAATCCCCTTTGCGGACAAAGACGATCCCTCTAGCCCTAGGATGGGTCTAGCAGCAACGGAACATGCTAATCCTTCAGAATCATAGTTTATGAATGAAACTGAGTTGGGATAGATGACCTACCTTTGTTCCAACGCTCTTGTCATAGCTTGTGGCAGTGATCTCCTGATCTTCATCTTCGCATGTTGCAGTTCTTCAGTGGTAATATCCGTGTACTTGCACAAGGATCAGAGAACAATGACAACATATGAAAACATACTTACATTCATAACTATTTTATTGGTCAAGGATAATCAAAATTATTGCATAGGATTAAACATATCAAACGCAAAACGGGAACCAAAATATCAGTCATGTATTAATAAGTAGAGAGAATAATTTTACAACCAGAAAAGCCTTGATGTTGCAGCCTCCTTCGATAGGTCCAGTCAAACGCGTCTCAAGCATTCGTCAGGGATCAGACTTGGCAAGGTAATGGGCCTAAACTGTCTCTAGACAATGGGTTCCTTTTTTCTCTATCTCACACCAGCTATAGTAAGGACTATTCAGTTAGCTGAAACTATGTGAGATGGATGTATTTATAGGAGAGGAGGAGGTGGTTTGGGATCTCTCATAATGTGGAAGGGAGTCCTTATCCTTTGGGAAGTTGCTCAAATGTAGGAAACAAGAAGCTAAAGGAAGGACTTCAACGTTATTCAGCCGAACAAACCATGATGACTCCGCTCACAAAGTGGTTGGGAATGGAAACTTTGCTTCTATTTTAAAAAAATTTCCAAAAACAACTCGGCGTGGGTAGTCCATTGAGACATAGTGCTAATGGGCACGAGGCCCAGTGTTAATTTCTTTATGGGCGCGAGGCCATAACTGCATACCACCGCTGACCCAAAATCATATGTTTTTTAGATCCTGCTCCAGGAATAGTCAACAGAGGAAATGTTCTTCACATGCCAAGGGATGCAATGACACTACTTTCAAGGTATGAAAATACACAGAAGTCACTGAAATGGTCCTCAAATGTGTGGGATGGGGATTGCAGGGACGGTGACAAAATATTGTGTAACACCAACACCCTCCAAGAAGATGAGGAACAAGTGATATCCACTTTAGGTATTTAGACCCCAACAACACAAGAAAGGAGGAATGTAGAAGAAGAAGAAGACAATGGGAAAGAACCATAGAAGGAGGTAGGGAGCAAGAGGCCAAGAGAGGATCAATCACCTTCAGTGATGGATACCTCTAGCAGATATTTCAAGCTAAAATATAGGAAAAGGGCCTAAATTAATATGGATATTGATCAAGAGGATGAATCAGGACATCAGACAATGATTCACATCATGGATACCCCTAAGTCATCATCAGTAGGTGGAGATATAATGGCCTCACCCACATCATCAGCCATAGTATCTGCTCAGTAACAAGGTCTACATGCATGTGCTTCCAGACCCACCATAGAAGGCCAAGAGAAGTCTGCCTTTGAGATATTCAAAGAGATAAATTTGACGAATGAGGTGCTGAAGACTAATACATACAACAAGTTTTGTAAGTAGACCTAAAGTTCACAAAGCAGGCTCCTATTTTATTTTGACACTGAAAAGGGAGGATGCAGATGGCATTCCTAGATGAGCTTGGTCCCACAACCTCAAGGAGCAGGAGATTATAAGAAAGCATCATTCAAGTTCAGTTCCAAGGACATCCATCCTATTGACCAGATAGAATTATACAATCAGACCAGGGAGATGGTAGCTTCAACCTTGACAAGTAATGCTATGAGCTTGTCAAAACTACAAGTGCCTTTATCTAGTACCCAATCACAGCTCAAGATGGGAAGGATATATGTCATGGCCAGAGACTCAAGGATCAAGACTTTAGAAGATATAATAGTGAAGCTTGGGCATGAACCAAACAATGTTCAAACTGTGGAGGAGTTTTTGAAGAAAAAGAATGTTGACATAGCAGCCCTCAGGAAACAACTCAAGATGCAAGTGACAGAATACCCCTTAGCTAAGGGCATTGAAGAAGATGAGACACAGAATTCATAATTGATGAAGTTAGTTATTGAATAGTCTTCCCAAATCAAACAAATGGAGACTGAGATGGAGAAGCTACTGAAGGAAAAAGAAGAAGCAACTCTAGGGACACTCATCCCATTAGAATCTCTCCCTATCTCATAAATTCCATAAGTTGTTCCAGAAACTACTAGAGCATCTAGTGGGATGGATCACCTGTCCAAAGATATGGAAAGCATGACCCTGTAATCACAGGAGATCATGAAGTTGGAGGCTCAAATTGGCATCCTGAGGGATCAGAAAGCAAGATCAGAAATTGCCCATGAGATAGACAAGAAGCAGATAGAAAGGTTGGAGAAATCAGAAAAGGAATTTGCTGCCAACAGCATATTGGGTCAAATGAAGCTAATAGTTTGGGGTAGTATCATAGAGACAATGGATGGAATGTGGCATTACATCCACATTAATTTTGAACAAAAGGAGCTAATTGAAAAATTCAAAGTGGCTATCGATAAGGAAAATCAGGATTTGGGAAATATGCCAACAATAGCTCCCAAGATCATAAATTCTTGAATTGTAAAACCATTTTTGAACTAGAAGAGATGGATGTACAGGACAAGATAGAAACCATACTATAGGTAATAGGGGTCCTCACTAAGAGGAATTTGGTGAGGCAACTAGAAGAGAAGTGTCATGAATTGGACATGGCCATTGACAGATTCTTGAACAAGATTGAGCCCCTAAGGGCAAAGGGACTGCCCTCACTATATGTTATCAACAACAAGCTATTCCAAAAGGGAGATTACATGACCAAAATCATGGAAGTAGCTAAGGGCACCACCAAATTTGCAAACATTAAAGGGAACGTGACTGGGAATGTTGTTTTGGATATCCTGAGCAATGATATCTTCATTCAACATGAACTGAAACATGTTTTCCTCACCAAGCCTACCTTTAGCAAATAAAAAGAGGTGGATTAAGCCTACTGATAGGTCATAGGTACGAGCATTCCAGGAAAGAAAAACTGGGGCAAATTGTGCATGTACCAGGACTAAAAAGGCATGATGAACATGTCAACACAACCACCGATCGATCTGAAAATCCAACATAAAGTCATATTTAATAATCCAGCAGCAATGAACCAAAAAGCAGAGCCAGATGTCAAGGCCGCTATCATTTCCTCTTCGTGACCACCTCAGCCACCTTCAACCTACTCTTTTATTTATGAAGAGTTCCCAAAGTTAATCTTACAGTCAGAAGTTAATGTTAAAGTCGGTGTTTTTCCAGAGATATTTTTTTTTCGGGCCTTGCATGGCCACAGTTGTCAAGTTATAATTAATTTGTAGTTATTGAATATTTCTGAAGTAGATTAGGGAAACTAGCATAGTTGTAGTTAAATACTACTTATATTTTCATTATCAAGGGTTGGACCTTGTTAGACACTACATTGTAAAAGATCATTGTATTGGAGCATTGTAGTTTTTGCTGAGCATCAATAATAAAAGACCGTTCACAGGATCCTTGAGCTATGTTAATGGTGATGTTTTTTCCTCTGTGTTAATGTTTTCTCTCTATCTTTCATGTTGTGCATTAATTTATCTGATTGTAAAACAAAAAATTTAGATTAATATTTGTTGAGAGAGCACCTTAATTCTGTTTTTGTTTACTATCTTAATTTTTTCTTCTGAAGTATAGTTAAATAATTCTTAACTACTCTTTAGCTATTACTGAACTCACTGCTTTCTTTCATCTCATATTCACATTGCCAGTAAGATCTAGTCTGCATAGTTAGGTTTCCCAATGAATGCTCTTGAAACATTGATGAACAATTCAGCCTTTTATGACTCCATAGCCCAATGGATTAAGTTTCACAGCTCTATCTGTCCAACCACACAGTCAATAAATACAAAAAACCCTCATAATTTCTATAACTAGCCTTATATCAACATTTATAACCATCAAGTTAAATCATAAAAAGAGAGAGAGCCCTCTCTGAGACTAGGAAGGCTGGGTCCTGGACTCCAAAGTGGTTTGATGTTGTCCTCTATCATTTATTATTGCCAATCTTGTAAATTATAGGGACACAAAATAATTGCAACCATACTGGGGACTTATTGAATAAGTTTAATATTTCATCAGAACTCAGTAACCCCAGTCAAAATATTGTGTGATTCAAGTATTTTCCATAGATTGGTTTTTCATCTTTTGTAGAACATTCAGCCTGTCTCTGCTTTGAGTCCAAATTCTGGCTCTCAGAAGAATCTTTACCAGATTTCATCTTGACCCAAAACCTCGTACAATAGTTGAAAATCTGGAGAAAATTCTAAGAAAAACCCCGAGAGCTGAGATTCCAACTATTAGCAAGTCTCTTCACAGAGAAAGTTCCCTCCCTGAAAATCTTGCAACCTGAAGGACATCCAGTTCGACTTACACTTTGAACAAAGTTTGTTCATGACAAAATCTCAGAATTGGACAACGCAGATAGCTTTTAACCCATCTATTTTACAACAAATTCTGGTTGGGAAAGCCTCCACCTCCACCCAAACTGATCTTCAGCTTCACCAACACTTTGACTCCCTTAGGGGTTTGGTAGCAGAACTCACCTCAACTATTGATGATGCTTACCTTCAACATTCTGTATAATAATCTGCTCTTACTAAAAAATCTCCCTCTGTTAATTCTAATTTTGCTCAGCCTCACTCAATTTGTTTAGGTGTATCTGCAGCTCCTACCATTTCCTTGAACATTTCCCACTAGAGTGCCCAAACCCCCACTCATACACCCACTGTCCACCTTCCTCCATTTAATCCTCCACCTCCCTTGGTCAACCCTCCTCTTATTAATCCTCCTTGGGTTCCCCCACCACTAATTATGGTAGCCTGGTGCGCTCCATTGGCACTACTATCACCTGTGGTGCCTATGCCACAGGATTATCAGACCAAAATCCAACATTTTGATGGAACTGGTCCTGAAACTACTCAAAAAAATGTGGACAAAATGAATGACTCTTTTGACTACTAAGAGATAGATGATGAAACTATCTAATTGAGAATGTTTGCTCAAATTTTTGGGGGAGAATTAAAAACATGGTCTAAGGGCTTGACCCCAAATAGTGTCCATGACCTTCCTGTCCTTCATCAACTATTCATAAATAAATGGGAAGTTAAGAAAAATCCTCTTCAAATCTTGTCAGAATATGAAAACATCAATAGAAATGTTGGAGAGAGTGTCCAAGACTACTAAACCAAGTTTAATAGTGTATACAATGCACTCCCTCCTTACATGAAACCCCCACAAGGCTTAGCCCTGATGAAATTCCCAGATAGTTTCGATCCAGAGATGGCTTATCAACTTATAGAAAGAGATCCTGCTACATTAGAATACATGCATAGGGGTGTAGTAAGTGTAGAAGCCAACCTGATTGCAAAAAGGTCTAGAATGAGAAACGAGAAGAGAGTCACTATAAGGGAAGAGCCTGCAGCTTCCACATCTGATGCTAAGATTGATAACCTAGTGAGGACTATGGAGAGAATGATGGAGAGGATCAACATAAATGAGAGAGCTATCCCTAGGGAATATCAACCAGCTCCTCAAAATAGAAACCAAGACTTTAGAAGAAACCCCCCTCAAATAAGATAGAGAGAACAAAGAGGGCCTGACAAGCAAATGAGGCCTCCATTCCAAGAAAATTATGTTGATGAAGATAAGGGAGTGGTTGAAGAACTAGAAGAAGGTCAAATTAATCTAATGGGAATTAATGATGAGGATTCTGTTTTCATCACCGAAGAAGAACAAGGTTTATTTTCTCTGACTCAAACTGAAGTAGAATCTAAAGAGTCTGAATATTATAAAAAATGGTTTGAGAATTCCATCATGGAGGTACATAGAAAATATAATCATAGAAGCAAGAAAAAATCTGATATTCCCAAGAGAAAGAATTCTGAAAATTCTTCTAAAAAGGTCCCTGAAAATAATCCCAAGAAAATAGTAGAAAGCTCGAAGAAAGATGTTAATATCCCTGGAAAGAATGATCTGGAAAGAAGCATTAGTAAACCAATTGTTAGCCCTAGCAAAATAGTTCAAGCTTATATCCCCACTACAAGTCAACAAATCGAAGCTGCTGCTAAAATAGTGCCTGGGAAGACTGATTTGAATCTACTAAAAACACAGACACCATTCAACATTGAGAACGAAATTGCTAAAATAAAGATCTCAACTCATCTCACTAAATCTGTAAACAAGGATGTATATAGGTCCCAATTCCTAAAGGAACTGAATATAGGAGAAGTTATTGACACTGTGAATCTGAATGATGATAAACCTAAACTGTTGTTTGGGCCAGAAGTAGAGGGTAAATCCCAGGAGGGAGGTGCTCCCCCATTTTATATCAGTCTGAATTTTCATGATAAAATCCTCCACAATGCCATGCTAGATTCAGGTGCCTCTCATAATCTTATGCTGAAAGCAGTCATGGAGAAACTTGGCCTTGAGATAACTAGATCCTACAAAGACTTGTACTCATTTGACCCCAACAAAGTCAAATTCCTAGGCCTCATCAAAGAACTCTATATTACTTTAGTCCAGATACCAGCCAAGAGTCTAGTGATGGATATAGTAGTGGCTGCCATCCCTCCTAAATATGGCATGCTTTTATTGTGATCATGGAGAGGCAAGCTTCAAGGGACCCTCAAAATGGATATGACTTATGCTACCATACCAGTGTTTGGACAACAAAGAAGATTGTATAGGGAGACTTTAATGAAATACATGGTGAGAAGTCAAGAAAAAATACATAAATACCCCCTTTACTCTGTTCATTCTAACATTGATTCTTTCATTATTTACAATGATGAAGACATTAATAAACAAGTAGCTGGGGAAGAAGAGGACCAGAATAGAGAACAAGAAGATAAAATGGAAATTGTACGATGCAAATATGAATGTGAGCCTTTTTTTAACATGAGTTTTGATGCTCTCGTGGTAAAGCAGGCTTAGGAGCATGGGTGTGGGATGCAATACTGAAAATAACCACGTAGAAGGTCATTCCTACAAACTTAATTTTTAGTGCACCAACAATATAGAAGAGTATGAGGCACTCCTTTTGGGTTTACAACTACTGAAGATATTATGAGCCAAAATAAATTTTTTTCATGGGGACTCTGAGCTAGTTATTAGAAAAATCAAAGCAGAGTATTTAGCCAAGCATCCCAGATTGAGAGCATACAGGAACCCTGCCCTTGACCTCCTGAAAACATTTGAAGAATATGCCTTGTTGTAGTTCCAAGAAATCAAAATATCCTTTCCAATGGGTTAGCATTTTTGGCCAACACTTGTTAATTACCTCATCCCAATAAACAATATACAGTGCAGGTTAAACATCGCCCAACAGTCCCTGATAATATGAGATATTGGAAAGTCTTTGGAAATGACAAGCAGATTGAAAATTCCCTGCAATGTAAAGATGAGTTTGAAGATTCCAGCTTGGACCTTGATCCAGGTAGATATTGGTGGCCACCCACCTATTCCACTTGGGGCGCCACCATTGTCTCTTTCAATTTTTCATTTTCGGCACAACTTACTTTTTTTAGCAGTTTTTCGGGTCTTGAACTTCTGAAGCCATTTTGCGGCCCTAAATGACATTTTTTGGGAAACCTGGGAGAAACATGGGTCCATGGACTGATTTTTCTCACATAAAAAGTTGTAGTTCTCAGAAAAATATTTCTAACGAGGTATGGTTCACGTCAAATGGAGATCGTATGCCAAAGTTACGTCCCCGGGAAGTTGAAACACCAATTTACCCAAACGGGGCCCATAGTTTTGGCACTTCATCTCCTAGGGTTAGGGTTTTGGATTTTTAGGGTTTTCCATTATTTCTAAACAATAAATAGGCCCTCAAGCCTCATTTAACTTAGTTTAGAGGCCTGTAGCGGCCACATCTCTTCTCAGAGATAAGCTACCAACGCCCTAGCTAGTTTATTTCCATTATGTCTGTCAGCAAATTTCAGTTCTTTGATACTAATGAAATGAAGTGTTATTTCCACTGCATATTTGTATTTATGGTTACATGTGTATTTTTTTGCATTCCTACATAAATCTGGATCAGTGGTATCAGAGCAGGTTTTCTCTTTCTCTGTTTTTCTTTGCATGTCACCAACGCGGTCAGCGTATAAGGAGTTAGGCTTGATCTGGTTAAACCTTTGCAAGATCAGCCTTGCAAACCCCGACGACCGCCCATGGGGGACGAAAAAAAAGATGAGGGAGCAGGGGACCCTATCAAAATATTGCTCGAGGAGGCCCTCGAAAAACAAAGGAATGCGATGATGGATAACTTTGCCCAGATCCTTCAACGACTACCCATCGGTGGTGTATCTACATCCATCAGCCACTCTGGAGGCGCGACTCCCTTTAAGGTACAAGTAAACTTTGACATTCCCACATTTGAGGGTCAAATAGATGCAGATTTCGTAGATAGATGGTTTAATCTATTAGAAGGATATTTCTCAGTTCATGACTTTTCCAACCAAGAGAATATTATTTTTTCACTCCTCAAAGCTACCCCCCATGTCAAGGACTGGTGGGAAACCTATTGTGATAAAAAGGACAAGACAGAACTATCTCTTTTCTTAGCCATACCCACTTGGAATTCTTTTCGAGATGCCATCAAGGAACAATTACTATCCCATGGGGAGCTATGAGGATAAGTACATACAATGGACCACACTACGGCAACAAAGGGATCAAGATGTGCATGAGCTGACAAATCTGTTCCATACCCTGTGCACAAATTTGGGTATCAAAGGTTCGGAGAAACATTTGCTGCTAAAGTATTGCATTTGTCTGCACATATACATTCAGGAGGAAATGGAGTTCCTTGACATCTCATCGCTTGGTGCAGCATACCAGTATGCTTCCAAGATTGAGCATAAATTCAAATAGAAGAAGTGATACTTTGGATATGTGAATCAAAAGAAATAGAAAGGTGCCCCCAAACTATAGAACAAAGGAAAAATCCAATGCATGGCAGCCCAAGACAACCTTCCAAATCCACAAGCAAAGGACAACACCGTGAAGCCAAAGAAGGACACAGGAAAGTGGTGTGAGTTCCATAAGAGCTCCACTCACATCACAAGTGAGTGTCAGACCAAGTAGTCGTTGGTGGCCGAGATGAGGGCTTCTAAATCAGATGCATGCTCTGACTCTAAATCAAAACCTGACAAGGGGAATGGCAAAGGGAAGCAAATTAATGATGCAGAGCCCAATTCCACTGTTGCCATTGTGAATATCCAGAAGGAGGAACCGGAAGATCCAAAGGAGGCAGAGCTTCTCTTCCACTCCCAGATGTGGGTAAAGGGTTCCCCAATATAGTTCATTATTTACAATGGGAGCCAAAAGAACCTCATTTCAGCAAATTTCGTGAAGCTGTTGGGCTTCCCGACCATAGCACACCCACAACCATACACCATCGAGTGGCTTCACCAAGGACGGGATCTCTACCTTCCCTATAGCATCAAGCCCTTCACGGATGAGGTATTGTGTGACATTGCTCCTATTGATGTTTCTGATGTATTATTAGGCCAACCATACTTGTGGAAGTGACATGCTATGTATGAGTCCCGACCTCGCGCTGTTATTGTTACTTTGGGAAATACATTGTACAGGATACTAGAGGTACCACCACCTCCCACTATCTCTTTGGTTACTGAAAAACAATGTAGTAAGCTCATTTCCCAAACCAGGAAATTATTTTTCCTGATGATCCGCCCCAAGGGAAGAAGAAGACCATTTCCACGACCTCCAAAAATGGCTCCTCTACACGAAAACAACAAATGGACAAGGTTGTGGAGGAGTACAGGGACATCTTCACCTCACCCACAGGGGTTCCTCTGCACTGTTAGGTCAAGCACCCCATTGACCTAACCCCAGGTGCACTGCTACCCAATGGACCGATCTATAGGCACTCTGTTCTAGAGAATGATGAAATCAAGTGGCAGATTCAGGAGCTGCTGCAGAAAGGTCAGATTCGACCAAGTTCATCGCCCTATGGGAGCTCGATCGTGTTAGTACAGAAGAAGGATGGGACTTGCAGACTCTATATTGACTATCGGGCACTGAATAATATTAGTGTCTGGAATAGGTACTTGATCCCAAATATTGATGACCTTATGGACCAACTCAAAGGGGAAAAATATTTCAGCAAGATCGACTTGAATTCTAGGTATCACTAGGTGCCAATCGAACCCTCTGATGTGTGGAAGACTGCCTTCAAAGCCAAGGAGGGCATTTTCGAATGGCTCGTCATGCCTTTCGGGTTGAAGAATGCTCCCGCAACCTTCATGAGGTTGATGGATGACATCTTGCATCCATTCACCAATTCATTTGTAGTGGTGTACTTGGATGACATTTTGATCTTTAGCCAGACTTGGGAAGAGCACCTCCACCACATCCGAGAGATCCTCCAAACACTATGGCAACACAATTTGTGTGCCAATTTGGAGAAGTGCACTTTTGGCATGACCCAGGTTCAATATCTGGGATACATTATTGATGAAAAGGGGGTGCATGTGGATCCATCCAAGATCCAAGTCATTCGGGATTGGCCAGCCCCAACCACTCTAACAGATCTTCGTAGATTTTTGGGTCTTGCTAATTTCTACTGCAGTTTCATGTTGGGATTCTCCCATATCACTTGGCCCTTGAGTCAATTCACTAAGGGAGGAGCAAAAGAAAAATTATTTTGGTGGAAATCTCAACAGAAGACGTTAGTAGAATTGAAACATCGTCTCTGTTCTGCCCCAGTGCTCACATTACCAGACTTGCAACAACCATTTTAGATCGAGACAGATACCTCTGACTATGCTATTGGGGTAGTTCTTACTCAACAGGGGCATCCAGTGGCATATCACAATGATACATTGTTCGACACAGTTCCCAAGTATCCCACTTATGACAAAGAAATGTATTCCATTGTGTAGGCTTGTCGACAATGGAAGCATTACATTTTTGGGAAGGAAACAATCATCCACACAGACCACTGACCCCTGCAGTTCATATAGACACAAGGGAAGTTGCAAAACGATTGCCATCAGAAGTGGTCCACATATCTGCAACAATTTCATTTGAACATCAAGTACAAGAAGGGTAGCACCAATAATGTTGCAGACTGCCTTAGCCAACCACCGATCGTGGCCATAACCACCATTCTCAAATCTTGTGGGCATGAGACTTCTCATTGTCTGCTTCTCTACAAGAGCAATCTAGAATTCAGCCACACATACAAGGCACTCTTGGGGGGTACGCAAGTTCCAAATTTTCACCTCCAAGATGCACTGTTATGTCACCTCGAACACCTTTGTGTTCCTTCAAGCGAGCATTCCAATATGATATATGAAGTGCACTACAGTCGAGTCGCTGGGCATTTTTGGGTCAAGAAAACAGTGGCAATACTCTAGAAGTATTTCTATTGGCCAAACCTTCGACAGGATGTCGGGAAGTACATAAGATCCTGCACTTCTTGTGCCATTGCCACCATACTCCACTACCTACCCCTTGTCGACCTTGGGAATCCATCTCCATGGATTATATGTCAGGCCTTCGTTATAATAAGCATAGAAACTATTGTGTTTTCATGGTCAATGACATATTCTTGAATATGACCATTATGGCGGCATGCAAGAAGAATATCACAGTAGAAGCCACTGCTAAACTCTTATTTGAATGAGTGTGGGTGCACTTTGGGATCCCACAATATATCATATCATATCACAATAGCAGGTTCCTAAGAAAATTTTGGTCAAGCCTTTGGTCAATGTTGGACACCAAGCTCACCACATCCATAGCTTTCCATCCCCAAACTAATGGCCAGACAGAGGTCGTCAACAGGATGATTGTACACATTCTGTGCATTTACAATTCAAAGAATCCACGCACATGGGATAAGAGCCTCCCCTATATACAAAACAGTTATAATCGGGCTCTCCATAGCTCAACCAGCCACAGCCCCTTTCAGGTGGGCTTGGGATTCCAGCCACTATGTCCCATTGACGTAGCCATGCCATTTGTGGCTACTCAGGTTGATTCGGCTCATGTCCAGTCTGAAGCTAACAAAGCGAAAAAAATTCATCGAGTGCATTCAACACATTTGCCAATAGGTTCATGACATATTGGACAGAGCCAATGCTAAGTAAAAACAACGACATGATCAACATTGGGTGCCACACAACTTCCAGGTGGGTGACAAAGCGTGGCTACATTTGTAGAAGGAGCACCTCATTGAACCCCACTGCAAGCTTCACCCACTTCGATATGGACTGTACCCCATCACCAAGGTAGTAGGGAACAATTCCTTCGAGCTCAATATTCCACCATTCCTTGGTCTGCACCCAGTATTCAATGTAGACCGCCTTCGTCCCTACTTCCCACCTCTACTGGACACCTCTAACATTGCATAAGAACTCACACCAAAAGAGTTAAACCGAAACTGCATGGAACATGCCACCACAGATTGCACCATGGACATGCAAATCAAAAACACTCACCAACAGAAGGTCCAACTGTATCAGGTTGTCAAAGCTGGCCAACTCCTACACCAAGGCAAGTGGTTCACCAGGAACCGAGTTCAGTAAAAGTTTCCTCATTTCATGGAGAAACTCAACGCAATGGGGACCATTTCTTCCTAAGGGGGGAGGAATGATCCGGGTTGATATTGGTGGCCACCCGCCTATTCCACTTGGGGCCCCACCATTGTCTCTTTTAGTTTTTCAGATTTGGCACAACTTACTATTTTTAGCATTTTTTTGGGTCCTGAACTTCCAGAGTCGTTTTGAGGCCCTAAACGATTTGTTTTGGGAAAATTGGGAGCAACATGGGTCCATGGACCGATGTTGCTCACATCAAAAGTTGTAATCCTTCGACAGATATTTCTAACGAGGTATGGTTCACATCAAACGGAGATCGTAGGCCAAAGTTACATCCCTGGGAAGTTGAAAGACCAATTTACCCAAATGGGGCCCATAGTGTTGCATTCCTGCATAAATCCAGATCAGACCTAGATTGTGAAGAATATTGTCTAACTGAAGAATAAATGTGCAGGGATGAACCTCCTTATAATTCTGATATTAATATTTTAGTAAATAAAGATCTACATAGAACATAGATACATGAAGATCCAGAAAAATACGAGTTTGAAGTACTACAATTTAGTCTTACCTAGAGGACTTGTCCCTTTGGAGGAACTATTTGATTTCAATGATGTGGCTAGAAAACCAAAGATGGAACCTACAGAAGAAAATATTTAGGAGTGAAATATAGGCAGTGAGCAGGATCCCAAGATAATAAAGTTATCAAATACACTGCCAGCATCCACAAAACATGAATACATTGCTTTGTTTAAGGAGTTCATTGATGTATTTGCTTGGAGCTATGAAGACCTAAAAGCATATGATACTAATATTATCCAGCACAAAATTCCATTCAAGGAGAACCATAAGCCTTTCAAATAGAAGCTGTGTAGGATAAATCCTATCCCAATTATCTTGGTTGAGAAGGAAATAAAAAAGATGTATGAGGCCAAAATAATAGTCCCAATCAGATACTCGGAATGGGTTTCCAATATTGTGCCTGTAAGAAATAAAACAGGTGAGATCAAACTCTGCATTGACTTCAGAAATCTGAACAAGGTATCACTTAAGGATAACTACACTTTACCAAAGATGGACCACATATTGCAAAGGGTAGTGGGCTCCAAAATAATCTCTTTGCTAGATGGCTTTTCAAAGTACAATCAAGTGCTGGTGAATCCAGATGATCAACACAAAACAACTTTTACCACTCCTTGGGGAACCTTCATGTATGTAAAAATTCCTTTTGGATTAATAAATGTTGGTGCCACTTTTCAAAGAGCAATGGAAATTTATTTTTCAGAAGAAATTGGTCTTTTCATTGTGATTTATCTTGATGATATTACAGTATATTCAAAAACATATGAAGAGCATTTGGCCCATTTGAGAAGAGTTTTCGAAAAGTGAAGAAGATACAGACTCTATGAATCCCAAGAAATAATTATTTGGTCTTGAAGAAGGAAAGCTTCTGGGCCAAATTATATCTAAAGGAGGAATCAAAATTGACCCCAACAAGATTGAGGGCATACTTCAAATCAGTCATCCCAGGAACATTAAAGAGTTGCAGTCTTTCATTGGAAAGATAAATTTCTTGAGAAGGTTTATACCAAACCTTGCAGAACTATTGAGAAACATCACCAACATGATCAAGAGATATTCAGGAGTTAAGTGTACCATGGAAGATAAACAATCCTTTGACTTGGTAAAGCACTCAAGCACCAATTCTGATCAACCCTGATTTCACCAAGGATTTATTTATTTTTTCCTTTGCATCGGTGCACATTATTGCTGTATAAAAATAAGGAAGGACAAGAGCAACCCATAACATTTTTTAGCCAAGCCTTAAGAGATGCAACTTTGCAGTACAATATCATGGAAAAGCGGGCATTTTCCTTCATCAAAGCACTGGAGGATTTCATAGTTTACATTCTAAATTCACATATAATTTCCTTTGTGCCCAATACAGTTTTCAAAGACATCCTAATGTAGGATCTTGATGGAAAAAGAGGCAAGCGGATGGTTGTTATCCTGGAATATGATTTAGAGATCAGACCCACCAAATTAATCAAGGGACGGGGATTAGCCAAATTGATGGCTGAAACCAATTTTCAACCACTAGATATCATCATGATTCATTCACTAGATGAATAAGAGGAGTTGACGACTCCAACTATTGAGGAAGCATTCCTAAATTCTCCCTGGTACGTAGATATATCATATGTCCTATTTAATATAAATGCTCCTCTTGGTTTGTCCAAAACAAAAGTTGGATTCTTGAAATTGAAAGTTGTGAAATTTTGCATCCTAGAAAATGTCTTGTACTGGAAATATGATGGGGGCATATTGCTTAAATGTTTTCTTAAGGAAGATGCAGATAGGGTTATGAAATAATTTCATGAAGGGGATTGTGGAGGCCATCTCTACTGGAAAACCACTTCTAACAAGATCCTTAGGGTTGGTTTCTATTGGCCTACTCTTTTCCCAGACATCCACAAAATGGTAGCTACCTGTTGTTAGCCCCCCTATGAAATTTTTGACAAGCAAATAGGGGGCTAAATTGTTTTTGAGCCTTCAAGGAATGCATTTTGTTTGGTCAATTTAGTGTGTCCTAAATTGCTGCATTTAATTTGTCAATCCAGGAATCGTAAGCTGATGAAGTGCGGCGCACTATATGTGCAAGATAACCTATTTCTTAACTTTTGTCGTTTTTGGTCTTTCTAAGGTGAAATGGAAATTCTAAAATGAAAAACAAGTTTGGTTATATTTTTTCAAGGAAGTGATATCCCCTATAATGATTTACCAACTTGAAACTTTAAAAGCAAATTGAAAATTACAATGACAAGACTTGAAATAAAGTAAAAGTGTACTGCTGAAATGAAAAGGTGTTGCTAATCTAATGAATCAAAACAGTAAACTAGTGAACATGAAAACCAAACTATTCTTGCTGCCAACTAAACAAAAAAGAAACTATGCTTAAGGAAATTCAAAATTGCAACAAAATAAATCTAAATCAGATTACATCAATTTATCTTCTGACCCTTCATCATTAGTCCAGCTATGATTTTCGGAAGTAATCATAAACAACTTGGGTAACTGATATTTAATTTGCAGAAAGTAAACTAATACTAAACCATACACTCATGATTCAATCCCTCACCATCAGTCCAGCTGTGGCTTTCGGAGGCAACTGAAGATGTCATGCATGATTTAATATATCTAAATTTGCATAAAAGAAACTAATACTAAACTACACATTTCATAATGCAATCCCTCACCATCAGTCCAGCTGTGGCTTTCGGAGGCAACTGAAGATGCTATGAGCAGCTTAATATATCTAAATTTTCAGAAAAGAAACTAATACTAAACTACACATTTCATAATGCAGTCCCTCACCATCAGTCCAGCTGTGGCTTTCGGAGGCAACTGAAGATGCTATGAGCAGCTTAATATATCTAAATTTGACTTACTAAAGTAGATAAGCAAAACTGAAATGAACAAAGCAAGACTGAATTTAAACAAAAGCTATGAAAAGCAAACTAGCAGCAGAACAATGTTAGATCCATGTCATTAGTCAAAAAGCTATAAAAATGCCCGGGCTGCCTATCTATAACCTGCAACAAGAACACTGATCAGTGATTAACAATCATAAAACATGAAAGACAGAAATGAAATGGAAATTATGGAAATGTATAAACAGAAATGAAACAACTTGCAAAATATGAACATATGGATGGATTATGATACAATGATTTTAAAAGAAATGAAATGAGAAATATACACTAATACACAAAACCTTAGCTGAGCAGGGGCCCTCTACACAACCTTGGTAACGATCCTCAAACATGAATTAAGTTGAAAAACAGAGTCTTCTCATATTAAAAAGCAGTTCATTACAGAATGGTAGTGTTACGGCTCAGGGGCAGCGTAATCACTACAGAGCAAACTAAAAGATAACAGAGTACATTCACGAACATCAACTATCAACTAACTTTTTGTGCGTATGCAAACGCTCTATATATAACAACAAACTATAACTGTCTCCTAAAGTTCATGATGGCAGAGAGCACGTAGACCACTACGTCCACAGATATAGGAGTATGGCCGTGTTGGAAAGTGAATCTACGGAAGGTGGATGCTTGAATTTGACTCCAGAGCTCTGCACAGATGTCGATTTAACCTCCGCAGGCTTAGAAACGGCCGTATGGATCTTTATGTGCCACGAAACAGAGTCCGGCCGACATGAAACTCCATGGTTGACTTCCATGTGGACGCCTTTGACCACGGCTTCTTTGGACGAGTTTTCTTGAACCAATAGGACACGAACCATGTCCACGTCATTCCTGACCTGCCCATGTGGCTCGTTTCCCTTGTAGACACCTGTAGCATAGAGTTTCACAAAATAGCTGCGGAAAGTTGCAGCAGCTGCGAAAAGTGGCAAGATTCCGCAGCTGAATGAACAAAATCTAGATCAAATAGAAAACACAAAAATATAATTAAAAACCATGTTAGATACTCTTTTGCACATGATATTGACAATTTGGGAGGTTTAGGTGAGTGAAAAGGGTATGGAAAAGTGTATGGAAAAGATGCAAATTTGGGACTCAACATACCCCCACTGTGAAGGTGTTGCATGTCCTCATGCAACCAAAATTTTGATATTCTTTGTTCAGTTCATGTGCCTTGATACTTCAGCCAGCACATCCAATCCCCTTCTCTTCTTCTTTGGTACTGCCATCATTCTAGGTTTCTTCATTAAGCACCTAAATTTGATATTCACAAGTGCTCTGCTCAATCTCTGGCATTTCCTTTTCAATTTCTTATTCTTCTTTTTCCAAATTCCCAAATGTAACATAGTATTATCATGGATGATCTTGTCCAGTTTTCCTTGTTCTTTCAATGTTTCATTTTCATTTTTGATGTGCCGATTTAAAAGCTCCAGCTCAAAAATTTCCTGTTTTAATGACTGAACTAAATCATCCTGCAATGTATGAGGCTGAATGGAAGAGGTACTTGGACCTGTGGCTGCCTTTTCCAAGGATTCTATATAGTCATATACCTCCTGCTGCTTGGGGTCTACTTCCGGTGTCATTTTCATTGGGCTGTCCCCAAAATGCTGCAAGGGAGAATTATGTTCAAAATCTGGCCGAGGAGGGTTTACATCAATATTTTGCTGAGAATAAGATGGAGTATGCTCATTGTCTGATTGGGAGTGAAAGGAGTCAGGTTCACTAACTAACTGAAATGGACTATGGTCAGTTGGAGACTGTTCAGATGTCTCCTCACCGAAATCAATGAAATGAGGACCCTTAATTTGTGTTTTTCTCAATTTTCCCTTAAGCCTGCTGCTTCTCCTCACATGCTGTGGTACACTACCCTTTTGTTCTTGTTTTCCTGTCTCTGCCTTCTTGGATATAGATGACTATTTTTGAAGATAAACTAATCTTTCAGATAGTATTTGATGATCTTCTTCTTTAGAAGAAGGAGTTTTATGGACAGCCTCAATAATTTCTTTCCCTTTTGGTATTATTGGCTTCTTAGCTTTGATTTCCTTCTTCTTCCTTTTTACCAATCTCTCTTCCCTATCAGTTTTTTTCATAGTAGTAGTAGAAGTATTTTGGATTTCATCTATTGTTCTTTTCCTTCTACTTCTTCTTGCTGTGCTAGCTGCGGGAATTTCCTGAGTAGGAGTAATTTGGGTTTCAACATTCATTCTTTTTCTTCTACTCTTTCTAATTGAACTACCTTCAGGAATTTCCTGAGGTTCTTCAAAGAAGTTTCTAACTAGGAATTGTTCCCATGTATCTTTTCTTTCCTTTAGCTCCTTTTCAATCAGAATTTTTATAAGGCAGTGGTGATAAAGATGAGGCTCTACATCTCCTAAGTGTTTTTGAACAGTCACAGCCATTTTCTTTAAGCTATTGAATAGAAAATAAGGAAGATTGAGAGTTTGGTTTTCAAGAAAATTCATCAATAGCCTGGTATGGTACATGTACATAGATCCAAAACGGCCTTCACATGTAATAAATTTCTGAACAATTAGTAGTAAAGTGGCCCATTCTTCTTTTATTGCATGCACAGGGATTCCTCTTTTAAAAACAGTGATATCCATACCTTGATTTCGTAGGATTTTTCTCCATGCCTCATCACTGATGCTTTTATTTTTGAACCAACGTTCTCCCTCCTGAAGAAGTTCTGTGGCTGTTGCTATTGATGTTTCATTAACCGAAAACTTGAGGTCTCCAATTTCTGCTTCCGAGCCATCAAATGATCTTGCAAATGCTTTCGTAACTTCTTTGTGGTAACCTCTGAATTTCTAAATAAAACGCAGCCATTTAGATTTCTTCAATATCTCTTTTGCTTGCGGAGATCCCTCTATAAACTTTGGTCCTTCCGGCTCTGCCCTTAACAACTTACCCATTTCACTTTTCTGTGCTTCACTAATTTGCCTCTGTGAGGGTTTAAGTGGAAATGGAACGACTGAATACACAGGATCGAGCACAATGACTGTGGGAATGTATCATAGAATGGAAATGAGCACCATAAACGGAATGGAGTAAGACTGTGGGTAGATATACGGGAGTGAGAATGAGCAAAAGGAACGAAATGGAGTGAAACAAAGAGTGAGAATGAGTAGAGTGGGGTTTTGTAAACACGACAGAGACACGACAAAGAGGTTAACAAAGTATAATACATTCGGCCGCGTTTTGAATTTTGGTGGCTGTGTAATAAATATAAACACGTTTCAATCAACGGTTATGAAGTTATGCGGCTTGTAAGAGTCCTTTGTCAACTCAAATACGTATCATTATCTCCGGTGGGATATTAGAACATGAGTGAGAATCGGAATTTCAATGATGAAACCGTTTATGAATGAATGCAAGAGGATAACATGGAGATTGTGACCGGTTATGGAACTGTCAATATAATAATTGCGCGTAATGGGTAGAGCTCATGATTTAAAATTATATAAAAATGTGTTTTTCAATACTATTTGAAATAAACTTTATTCATACCTTTGGAATCCTTGCTTTTGCCCTTGGTCTTCAACTGATTGATCTCCATTGGTGTCTTGAATGTTCCATTGATCCTCTCACCTGCATTTTATTTTATAATTATGGAATTAACATCTGACTGTACATTCTCTTTGAAAACAGAGTAGTAGCTGCGGAATCTGCTTCTGGCTGCGGAAACTGGAGTCAGCTGCGGAAACAGATGTCAGCTGCGGAAACTGACACAGCTATTACTTGGTTGAATAGAAATGAACAAATGACAAATGACCAGATGGAAATGGTCATAAAAAAGATTTTTATTGATGGAATGGATGAAATGAAGTGGAATGAAGTGAAATGAAATGAAATGAAATGGAATGAAGTGGAATGAAGTGAAATGAAATGGAGTGGGTGGTGACAAAATTTGTGAAATGAAAGAGAGAGATTTTTTTTTTTGGAAAATATAGAGTGTCAGGTGTCCTTGATTTTCACCCCATATTTTCTGTATAAGACTGCCAATCAATGATTGGTTTTCAGGCTTATACCATTTTTTTTTTATTTTTTTTATTTTTATTTTTTTTTATTTTTAAGTTGAAAAACAAAAGCTAGGCTGGTGGAGAAGAAAAATTCTTCTGTACCAGCCTGATTGCAAAACTTTCTTGAAACAACTTGACAAAATCCTCTTTAGAGAGTGGCTTATGATAAACTTTAAATCTATGGCCATTCACAATAAGAGGAGTTTGAAACTCATCAATGGTCTTGATTCTTACAGCTCCATTGCTAAAGATCTTGTCAATCTCATATGGCCCAAGCCAATGAGTCTTAAATTTCCCTTGAAAATCTTTAAACTTGGAGTCAAATAACAATGCCCAATCTCCTTCTTGAAACTT
The DNA here is from genome assembly GCA_034641835.2 of Pinus albicaulis. NCBI lineage: Eukaryota > Viridiplantae > Streptophyta > Pinopsida > Pinales > Pinaceae > Pinus > Pinus albicaulis. The sequence goes on from CM076571.1 coordinate 317,978,217, forward strand.
CTTCTCTTTGATATATTTGTCATGCCATTTAGTTTTTTGATATTGAACTAGATCAGTTCTTAGAATTGCTTCTTGTCTGATCTCATCTAGCTCATTCAACTGCTCCATTCTATGCTTTTGGGCTTCTGATAAGTCCATTCCCAACTGAACTGCTATCTTGAAGGTCTTGACTTGGAACTCAATGGGAAACAAGACTTTTTTCCCATAAACAAGTTCATAGGGAGAATGTCCTGTTGTATTCCTCCATGTAGTTCTGTAGGCCCACAAGGCTTCTGGAAGCCTTTCTGCCCAATCTCTTCTATGTAGATGAACAGTTTTGGTGATGATACTTTCAATAACTTTGTTTGTGGACTCCACTTGACCATTTGCTTGTGGATGGTAAGGAGTAGATTTTTTGTGCTTGATTTTGTATTCTTCCATCAACTTCTCCACCAAATTTGATGTGAATTGGCTCCCCTGATCTGTTACAATTTCTCTTGGAACACCAAAGCGAGTAAAAATATTCTCATAAAGAAAATGAACAACTGAATTTTCAGTAGCAGATACTAATGCTTTAGCTTCTACCCATTTAGTAACATAATCAGTGCAAACCAATATATACTTCTTTTGCTTCGATGGTGGATTAATCGGTCCAATGAAATCTAAAGCCCATTTTTCAAAGGGTTCAATGAGTACCCGTGTTTGCAATGGAATTTCATTTGAAAGGGTAGGTTTCCCTACTCTTTGGCAGCTATCACACCTTTTGACATATTGTTTTGCATCTTTGAAGAGAGAAGGCCAATAATATCCCAAGGAAAGGATTTTATAGGCCGTCCTTTGTCCGCAAAGTGTCCGCCGCATGGTTCATCATGACATGCCTTAAGAATATCAGGCATTTCATCTTCCCTGACACATCTTCTGATCACAAGATCTGGCCCTGTTTTAAACAATTCGTTAGAAATCCATGAATATTTTGAACTCTCCTGAATAATCTTTCGTTTTTTCTCTTGGAAATAAATGTGAAGGTAGTTTCCCTGTAACCAAATAGTTAGCAATATCTGCATACCAAGGGGTCTTAATAGTTACTGCAAACAAATATTCATCAGGAAACTTATCTTCTACAGGAGAATCTTCTTTAGCATTCTGAATCCTAGACAAGAAATCAGCTACTGTATTCTGTTTTCCTGGTCTATCCAACACAGTAATATTGAATTCTTGCAAAAGTAAAAGCCATCTTGTCACTCGGCCATTAGTAACAGGTTTATTCATTAAATATCTAATTGCAGAATGGTCAGTATGAATAAAAGTTTCATAGCCTGTTATGTAATGTCTAAACTTATTAATTGCATGAACAACAGCTAAAAACTCTTTTTCAGTCACAGTATAGTTCAACTCTGTGGGAGTCAAATTTTTATTGGTGTAATAAATGGCATAAGGTATTAAATCTTTTTGACCCAACACAGCTCCAAGAGCTGTATCTGAAGCATCTGTAGAAATATGAAAAGGAAGTTTCCAATTTGGTCCTCTCAAGATAGGTGCTTCAGATATTCTTGTTTTCAAAATTTCAAAAGCTGATTGACAATCAGGATCCCATTTAAATTCACAGTCTTTTGTAAGCAATTTGAAGAGTGGAGATGCTATTTTAGTGAAGTTTTCTATAAATCTTCTATAGTAACCAGTAAATCCTAGAAAACTTCTAACATCTCTTTGACAATTTGGAATAGGCAACTTGGAGATGACTTCAACTTTTGATCTATCAACCTTAATCCCATCTCCTGAAATATGATGTCCTAAAACAATCCCTTCAGTAAACATCATAAAGAATTTTTCATGGCTTAATGAAAGGTTTGTTTCTTTATATCTTATGAGAACTTTTTCCAAATTTTCTAATGCCTCTTCAAATGAATTACCATAAACTGTAAAATCATCCATATAAACCTCTACACAATCATGGATTAGATCAGAAAAAATTCCTAGTACTGCTCTTTGGAATGTTGCTGGTGCATTACATAACCCAAAAGGAAGCACTCGGTAGGCAAAAGTTCCCCATGGACAAGTAAATATGGTCTTATCTTGATCTTCAGGTGCTACCTGAATTTGATTATAGCCACTAAAACCATCCAAAAATGAAAAGTACTTTTTACCTGCTAATGTGTCTAATACCTGATCAATAAAAGGCAAAGGAAAGTGATCCTTCAAAGTTGCTTTATTCAATTCCCTGTAATCAATGCATACCCTCCATTTACCATTCTTTTTAGGTACTATAACCAAAGGAGAAACCCATCAGCTATCTGAAATTGGATAAATGAAGTTTACATTGAGAAGTTTTTGGAGCTCTTCTTTCACTATCTCCCTAAGATTTGGATTCATCCTTCTTTGAGGTTGTCTGATTGGTCTACTGTTTTCCTCAATATAGATACGATGGATGCAAGTCTTAGGATCAATACCCTTCATGTCAGTATACTCCCATGCAAATGCAGTAGAATGTTTTTGCAAGATTCTGGTTAGTTCTTCTTGTTGTGACTTCTCTAGATGTTTGTTGATATTCAATGTCTTTTCTGGAAAAATCTCAATAGCAGAATTACCAAACTCTTCCATAGAGTAAAGAGACATTTGTCTTAATGATAAATATTCTATGTCAGATTCCAACTGAAATTGTGTGGGGTCATATTCTGAAGTTATCTCAAAATTTTCTAATGTGTTCAGAATTTGACTATCCTCACTAATTTCAGAAATGGTAAAGACAAGTTGTATAGTGTTCTCATCATCGACCCATTCATTGTCTCCTATTTCTGTGATTGCTCTTGCTGGAGGATACAAATTGAATTTCTTTGTCGAATCACCATTAGAAATGTACATGTCTCCAGATCTACAACTAATAAAAGCATCAGCTGTGGCCAGCCAAGGTCTTCCTAAGATAATTGGATGTCCTCCTAGATTACTTTTGGGAGTCAAAATCATAAAGTCTACCGGATATTCCCAAGAATCTAAGGAGACTGAAATATCTTCTAATACACCATCTGGTTTAATAACCGATCGATCTGCAAGTTGCAATAAAGTAGGTGTAAAAAGAAGGTTAGGAAGTTTTAACTGTTCCATAGTCTGTCTACTCATAATGTTGATAGCAGCCCCTAAGTCAATCAATGTGTTTTGAATTTCTATCCCATTTATATGTGTCTTGACAATTGGACTTCCTGGATCTACATACTTCTGCATGGTAATTTTTCCCATCATAATATCTGCAATCTTTCCTACCAGGTGGATTCTTCTTGTGTCTTTTAGTTTCCTTCCTTGTCTTTTGAAACTCAACTCCTTTATGGTTTTTGCTAGAATAGGAATCTCTCGAATGGCTTGTAACAAGGGAATCTTGATACAAACATTCTTCAATTCATCTAGAAAGTCATAGTTAGGCAACAAGATTTTTTTTTCCACCCCCTTGTCAATTTGTAGTCTTTCCGGAAAAGGAGGTGTAGATGAAGATACAGGTTGCTCAACTATAGGAGTTGTGGATGTTAGCTTTTCTTTTTCTTTTTGAATTTTTGAATTTTGAAGAGATTCTTCCTCAGAACCCTTATTGACTTGAAGAGAGTCCTCTTCAGAGGCATCTTGCTCTTGAATGTCTATAGAAGGTTTTTCTAAAACTCTACCAGATCTGAGTTGTACATCGTTGAGAGGAACAATCATATAGGTAGGAAATTGTTGTCCTTCTACCATATAAGTAGTTTGAGGATTCTTATTGTTAGGATTTGGCAATGGCTGAGCTGGAAGTTGATTTGTCTTCTGTTAGTATGGAAGCATGAGTTGAGGATTTGGATTTTGTTGAGAAGGTTGTTGTTGTGGAAATGGCAATGAAAGTTGTGGATTTGGGTTTGGAAATTGTGGAGTTTGTTGATTTTGAAAAGATGGAGGATATTGATAAAATTGAGCAAATCTCCCATAAGGATTTTGCATCCCTTGTACCCATGGCTGATATGAATTTTGATGTTGGGGCCAAGGTTGTTTCCAAGGATTCCAATTTGGTGGGGTTTGAAGATTCATAGGGTTATTAAACCCTTGAGATTGTTGTCCCTGCCAAGGTCTCCTTGCGACAAAACAGAGAGATTCTACTGAATTTGGATCTTCTTGAAAAACAGCTTTGAGTCCAGGGATTGAAGGACAATCCTTGATCTCATGATTTTCCGAGCAAATCATACATGTTTCTACAACTTTTGCATCCAAGGGACATTCCCTTAAAGCATGTTTCTTTCTACATTTCGGACAAAAGATGGCTAAAGCATCTGTTTCTTCTTTCTGCTTGTTTTTGATTTTAAGGGTGTCTAGTTGTTCACTAAGGCTCCCTAAGATATCAGTTTTGAACTCATCAAGCATATTACCAATCTCTGCCCTACTTACTGATCCAGTTGCAGATTTGTTAGCCCTAATAAGAGAAGAATCCCTAGGCCCTTTTCCAGTTTTAGATTTGCCCCTTGAGAGATGGATACATAGTTCTGTTATATCATGAAATGGAAGTTGAGAGATGTCTCCTTTTCCCATCATGTTTAAAATGTCTATCCATTCATCTCTAATGGCTTTTAATAGGAGGGCTTTCAAGGTTTCATTATCTAAGTTGCTCATCTTTGCTCTTTTCAACTTGTATTGAAATCTTTTAATTAAGTCTTCCAAATTTTCATCTTCTTTTTGCATCATTTTGAATACCTCATCCTTGTGATTGGTGGGCATACAATAGTCCAAGTATCTATCCAAAAATGTTTGTTTCATATCATTCCAAGTCCTGATAGATTGAGTGGCTAATCCCATGAACTATTTCAAAGCAGATCCCTTCAATGTTGAAGGAAACAGTTTGAGTTTTTGAGAATCTTCCATATAGTCATAAGTTCGGCACACTACTTCAAACTCAAACAGAAATGTTTCAGGATCCTCACTTCGTAATCCATAAAAGTTAGGGAGAACATATGGTGAGATATTTTTCATTGTTGCATGAGTTTCCTCATCAACTATAGGGAATCCAAGCAAATTGTCCCTATTTCTACCATCATTTCCTTCACCATTGTTATCTCCATTATCTCCTCCTCTTCTACTTCCACCTCTATTTATTACTTCCTCTGCCATGATAGTTTCTTTAGAGTCCTTATAGTCCTCTAGTTCTTCTACCAAGGAAGGATGAGAGAAAGTCTCTTTGTTTTCTAAGTGAGTTTTAGTAGGTGGTATAGGAGAATCCTCTAATTCAGTTGTTCCTTGACTTCCAAAAATCTTAAGGCTAGGGGTAGATGGTGGTGAATCTGGTCTATGCCTTGAAGAAGATGGAGTTGTGAAAATCGAACTCTTGGCTTTAGCTATAAACCTTCCCCTAGAATCTCTTGCTCTATACATGTCATTTTTTTATTTATTTTTAAGAAATTGGCAACCTAGTTACACTTCCCCGGCAACGGCGCCAAAATGTTTGGTCAATTTAGTGTGTCCTAAATTGCTGCATTTAATTTTTCAATACGGGAATCGTAAGCTGATGAAGTGCGGCGCACTATATGTGCAAGATAACCTATTTCTTAACTTTTGTCATTTTTGGTCTTTCTAAGGTGAAATGGAAATTCTAAAATGAAAACAAGTTTGGTTATATTTGTTCAAGGAAGTGATATCCCCTATAATGATTTACCAACTTGAAACTTTAAAAGAAAATTGAAAATTACAATGACAAGACTTGAAAGAAAGTAAAAGTGTACTGCTGAAATGAAAAGGTGCTGCTAATCTAATGAATCAAAACAGTAAACTAGTGAACATGAAAACCAAACTATTCTTGCTGCCGACTAAACAAAAAAGAAACTATGCTTAAGGAAATTCAAAATTGCAACAAAATAAATCTAAATCAGATTACATCAATTCATTTTCTGACCCTTCATCATTAGACCAGCTATGACTTTCGGAAGTAATCATAAACAACTTGTGTAACTGATATTTAATTTGCAGAAAGCAAACTAATACTAAACCATACACTCATGATTCAATCCCTCGCCATCAGTCCAGCTGTGGCTTTCGGAGGCAACTGAAGATGTCATATATGATTTAATATATCTAAATTTGGAGAAAAGAAACTAATACTAAACTACACATTTCATAATGCAGTCCCTCACCATCAGTCCAGCTGTGGCTTTCGGAGGCAACTGAAGACGCTATGAGCAGATTAATATATCTAAATTTGCAGAAAAGAAACTAATACTAAACTACACATTTCATAATGCAGTCCCTCACCATCAGTCCAGCTGTGGCTTTCGGAGGCAACTGAAGATGCTATGAGCAGCTTAATATATCTAAATTTGACTTACTAAAGTAGATAAGCAAAACTGAAATGAACAAAGCAAGACTGAATTTAAATAAAAGCTATGAAAAGCAAACTAGCAGCAGAACAATTTTAGATCCATGCCATTAGTCAAAAAGCTATAAAAATGCCCGGGCTGCCTATCTATAACTTGCAACAAGAACACTGATCAGTCATTAACAATCATAAAACATGAAAGACAGAAATGAAATGGAAATTATGGAAATGTATAAACAGAAATGAAACAAATGCAATATATGAACATATGAATGGATTATGACACAATGATTTTAAAAGAAATGAAAATGAGAAATATACACTAATACACAAACCTAGTCGAGCAAATGGCCTCTACACAAATTTTTGGTAACGATCCTCAAACACGAATTAAGTTGAAAAATGTAGTCTTATCATATTATGCGCTCATTACGTAATGGTAGTGTTACTAAGACAAGTGCAACAGAATCACTACTAAACAGTGAGCGCACTAAAAGATAACAAACAGTACATTCACGAACATCAACTATCAACTAACTTTATGCGTATGCAAATGCTCTATATATAACAATAAATCAGAATCGTTCTAAAGTTCATGATGGCAGAGAGCACGTAGACCACTACCCACTCTTGATATAGGAGTATGGTCGTGTTGAGTGAATCTACTAAGGTGGATGCTTGAATTCGACCTGCAGCTCGCACGTATGTCGTATTTACCTCCGCAAGCTTAGAAACAAACTCGTATGGATGTTTATGTGCCACGAAACAGAGTCCGGCCGACATGAAACTCCATAGTTGACTTCCATGCGGACGCCTTTGACCGCGGCTTCTTTGGACGAGTTTGCTTGAACCAATAGAACACGAACCATGTCCACGTCATTCCTGACCTACCCATGTGGCTCGTTTCCCTTGTAGACACCTGTAGCATAGAATTCCAGAAAATAGCTGCGAAAAGTTGCAGCAGCTGCGGAAAGTGGCAAGATTCCGCAGCTGAATGAACAAAATCTAGATCAAATAGAAAACACAAAAATATAATTAAAAACCATGTTAGATACCCTTTTGCACATGATATTGACAATTTGGGAGGTTTAGGTGGGTGAAAAAGGTATGGAAAAGTGTATGGAAAAGATGCAAATTCGGGACTCAAAACATTTCCTCTGAAAACACAGTCTCCTTGAAGCCTCCATGTGTCTTTTATCCTTTGATAGTATCCCCTCTGCTGATTTCCCTTATAAAGCCTCTCTGTTGACGAAGAATTGTCCAAAGGCCCCCTTTCCCCTTTATTTTACCCTCATTTAGCCTCTTTTTATCCATCCTTGTCTCCCCTTCTATCTCCCCATTTACCCTCCAAATTCTCCCCAAAATCCCCTTTTAAATTCCCCCTTAACCTTTGTTGGCCTTCTTTCCCCCCCCTTTTTCCCCCTATCGTTTCCCTTTAAAACCTCCAAAATCCATCAAAATGGGAAAAAAACCCATGTTCCGACCTTATTATAAGGCCTAGCCCCTTTCCCTTAACCACTTCCCCACATGTGCCCCAGCGCTGGGACCAAGCGCTTAAGTCCCGAGCGCCAATCACAATCGGAAGGTCGGGCATGTGCGTATTTCCTTTGTAAACAGCAAAAGCCCCGATGCGATCCTTTTATTAATCAAGTCTCGCGATGTAATCAAGGCCGTTGATCTACCCTGCAGATCCAACGGTGGAGCTCTAATCGCAGCCCTTCTCCGATCGCAATCGCAAATCTCAACAATGCCGCTCCGATTGCCATCCTCCGATCTCATCCTGGCCATTGATCTGCCCCGCGATCCGACGACTATCGCTCAATCGCAACCCCCTTCCGATCGCAATCGCAAGTCACATTGGAACAACTCCGATTGTGATCCCCCGATTGAATCGCAGCCGTCCATTCTCCCGTGATCCGACGGTCAACGCCTAATCGCTCCATTCCTCCGATCGCTGATTGCAAGCCTTTCTTCCTCTGCCCCGATTAAATCGCGGCCGCCCATTTCCTCCCAGATCAACGGTCAGCACTCAATCGCTGGTTCCCTTCCCTCCGTCTCCGATTCAATCCTGACCATCCATCCTTCCCGCGATCCGACGGCCAGCGTTCAATCGCACCCCCGCCCGATCGCTGATCGCAAGTCCTTCTCCCGACGCTCCGATTAAATCACAGTCGTCCATCTCCCCGCTGATCCTACGGCTCAGCGCTAATCGCTTCATTCCCTTCGCACCTCCTGTTTCTCCCTCTGATGGATTGTGAGCCGTTGATCTGGACCCGAGATCAACGGCCAGCGCTCAATCGCAAGCCCCTCTCCGATCGCAATCGCAAACCGTTTCGTCTGACCTCCGATTGCGATTGAGCGATTAGATCGTGACCGTTCATTTCCTCCGTGATCGGACGGTTCAGGTTTAATCTCCCTCCGCCTCCGCTGGGTCCCACTCCATTCGTTCGTTCCCTTGTTTCTGCGTGTTTGCCTGTGTAATTCACCCAAGAGATAATTGTGGGCTTTTACACTAACAAATGTTCTTCCACCACTCTTCATCATTTCTCCGCCGCTATGTGTTCTTTCCATTGGTTCTCCATTATCCCGCCACCATTCCGCCGCCTCCGCCGCATTTCCTCCACCACCACCGCCCGGCTTTACAGTCTCTTTCCACTGTGCGGAATAGTACAGAGATGGCCCGTTCTGCATTGCCAGTGACCAGCAAAAGGAATTCAAAGGGGTTGGTGCCTGTTATTAATGAAATTAAATGTCTTTCCCCGTATTCAAAGGATCAAGGCATAGTTCGAAGACCAAGAGCACGCGGTAATGTCTTATCTGTGTTTATATATCAGCAGAAGTAATCTTCTCCAGAAGGACATCTTCCCACAGCAATCTCCATGCCTCCTCGAACCCTTAAACAGATTAATGCACTAACAGAACTTCTCAAGATATTGTCAAACAGCATTAAAGAAGCATGGAGGGCCTTGCAGACTTTCATCTAGTTCATTTATTCCAGAAGGCTAGCGCAAATCTCCAGACACCGTAAGGATTTAAAGAATGTATCAGAGGTCAAAATCGACCTGACAGAGATCTCTGAACCAGTCTCAGAGTACCTACAGCGTTGCAGATAGCCATTAAGCAGTGTGGGCATGGACACTTCCACCATTCTATCTTAATGAGTCTCATTTAATTGTCTATCTGCCTCTGTCTCTTCCTCTTCTCCTATAAAATCCCTGAGAATGAATTGTAAAGGTTTTTGTTGCCTTGCTGGGCATCTGCTGTTAGAGGGATTCAGTGGTGACTGTTAGAACAGTCTTGGGAGAAAGTTGCAGAGTAGTTTGTATGTAATAGGCTGGGAGGAGAAAGTCTGGGCTGTAACAACCATTGAGCCATATTGTACATGACGGGTTTTGCATCAATTAATCAAAGCACATTTCACAGGATCCTGGTCTATTACTATTGGTGATGTGTTTTCTTACTCTGTTTATTACATTTTCACATTGTTTCATGTTCTTCAGGTAGGCATCAAAATAATGGTATAGGATTCACCCTTGTTAGGTGCCCTATGCTGTCTTCTCTCCCTACCTTTATGTTTTCTGCTCTGTGTGCTATCTAAGAGTTAATTCATGGGTTTAACCAGCACAACGGATGTTATTGCCTGCTGGCTGATGTATGAACTTGGGGGTTTGCTTCTTAGATGTTTCTTTGTAATCTTATCTCTGTTTTTCCCTTGAAGTTGCTAAAGCAGACCTGGAGTTAAATGACCTCTGGTCTGATCTATAAGTAGCCCCGTTGTCTCTTTGAGAGCTGCCTTTGAGTATGTCCAAGCAGGTCTGGAGTTAAATGACCTCTGACCTGATCTATAGACAGAAAATTGGTTTCTTTCCTTCTTTCACTTTCTTCTTTAATGTTCCATTCCACCATCTGCCTAAAATATCCTTTAGTGTAGATGACTTTCCCTTTGAAAGCCTTGGCTAGTTGTTGCAAGTAATTTTCCTATCATGACTCCATAGCCCAATGGATGGCACGGTCTTGGCCCATCCTCTTTGCTGAAAAAGCCTGATGTTTTGTTCCTTTCTTTCCATTGCTTTCCCAGTCCATGATCTCCTGACCAACCCAGCAACCCTTCAACCAAATCATTTAAAACCCCCCTCTGTGCTTCATAACTAGCCTAACATCTTATTTTTGAGCTTCAAAGAGACATTATTCTTTGATCTATTTGGAGAGATCCCTCTCCGGGTCCAGGAGGGCTAGATCCTAGGGCCCCAAAGTGGTTCTGATGTTGTCTCATCTTTTGGTCTTGCCAATCTGGCCAAAAAATGGGAACCCCAACATAATGGCGACTCCGCTGGGGAAGAATCTGAGAGTCAAGAACCGCTGATAATTGGTCTATTTCCCATTTTCGTCACCAACATAATGGCGACTCCACTGGGGAATGAGTGTATTTCAGCCTAAGCATTCCTAGGCACTCGTAGACACAGAATCTCTGGTTAGATTGGCTTCTCATTGCTAATGGTGGACAACATCCTATTTCAAATCGTTAAATTCATCCACCTGGCGACTCCACACTCCATAACCCTAGAAGACTCCACTGGAGGAAGAACCTGAAAGATGGCCAGACCTCATAGAAGGGTAGAACATACGGGTTGGATTTGGTTTAAAGAATTCATTGTTTTTGTCTATCACTATGTTCTGTCCTACTTTAAGCCTAATCAAGTGTACAAAGATGAAACCGATGATGAGTATGGGAAAGATCTCAAGCCTCAGTCTTCAGATCGTGAGAAGACCTATACTCCTGTGAAAAACCTGGTGGAACAAGAAGCTCATGTTGTATCTCCCACTCTTCAAGAAGCTTCAAGCAGCCATGAGCCTATTGTTACATCACCCACACCTACAAAGGTCATAGAAAGATATAAGCCTCTGGTTTTACCTCTCTTCTTCCAACCCCTGCCTACAGAATTAATAAATCAGATGCCTCACTTTGATGGAGAGAATAAAGGGTCCTCTGTTGAAGAACATGTTCAAAACCTTGAGGATTTAATTGAATTGTATGAGATAGAAGAAGACGATGTGTGCATTAGAATTTTTTCCTTGTCATTGCAAGGACATGTTAAGAGTTGGCTCAAAGGCCTTCCAGAAGCAAGCATTTTCTGCTTCCATCAGTTTTCTCAAGTTTTCCTTGATAGATGGGCAGCCCTAAAGAATGCTCTCCTCATCCTAAAAGAATACCAAAATTTGAGAAGGCGGCTAGGAGAGACAGTGCAAGAGTTTTCAGCCAGGTTCAATAAGGTATATGATGCAATGCCTTCTGATATAAAACCACCTTTGGGATGCGCTCTATTGCACTATCCAAGTTCTTTTGACCCCGAGGTGGAATTCCATATAAGGAAAAAAGAGCCTTTGAGCCTGGAGGAAATGCAGGATATAGCAATCACTGTCGAATACAACATACAGTGCAGGGAGGAAAGATTAAGAGCAGCAAGGAAGGACCGAACAGAGCGAGCAGTGCAGATCTCTTTAGAGGACAAGCTGGAAAGAATGATAGAGGCTGCCAGTTCCTTGATGAAATAAAAAGAGCAAGAAGACGAGGCTGAAACCAGAGAGGATGATTGGGAAAGACCTACTCCTTGTCCCCAAGAAAGACAAATCAGATCTCTGCAAGACAGAAGTCGCATGCCAAGCATGTATGATGAACCAGAGCTTGAGTCAGAAAATGAACTTGCAGACTGTTTTGAAGAAAGATTCGCTGAGAGCCCTGAAGATTTGATGGGTAACCATGCTTACAATTATGATTTCTCTGATGTGGATATGTCTGACGATGAGTTTTTCCAAAGGGAAACTGAGCTTGCACGGCCATCATCGGAGGTCTCATGGGAGGAAGACTACGACCATGAACTTCAAGAAGATAATGAGCTAATGACGACCATCTATGATACTGATGGAGAAAGTGTTGAAAGCATGATAGCAGACGAAGATTCATTGAATCTTTTATCTGCTTTATATCTGAACATTAGTTATACTTGCCAAGCAGACAGAGGCCAGCAGCTCTTCAGCGCGGAGGACGAGGAGAAAAGAGATGAGGGAAGTCTTGAGCGAAACGAATATCCAGAGCCTTCTCCCGAAGGGATTAAGATAATCAAAGAAGCCCCCGCTCAAGAATATGTTGATTTTTTCATAGAGTTTAGCCCGTTGCAGCAGAACCGACCTGCGGTACTAGAGGACAGCACAGTTGAATATAATGAGCCCTCTAGCTCAAGCTGCATTGAAGATGAGCGAGACCTCTTTCCCCGCAGGCGTCTTGGACTCGATCCAGAAGAAGAGGAGGTATTCCTGGTCGATGCCCATATGCCAAATACTCCCAACCAGGAAGAGGAGGAGTGTGATTACAAAGGCCTCACTACAGATGCAGTGATTGAAGCTGCCCAGGATGCAGAATGCCTATCAGTCATGGTAGGCTTTAAAGGAAAAAGTTTACATCATGAGTTTGTTGACCCTGTGGCAGACTACATGGAGGCCCTGATTGGCTCAGCTCCACAAGCATCAATCTTTTGCAAGAGCCAAATACATCAGAATTGGTCACCATTGATGGTGACTTCAGTTTTGAAGGACCACATGCAGAGCACCCTGTGGTTATCCCTGACAGGCAGTCAGTGCTCATATCCTTTTTTGCTATTACTTGACTAGCTGCATTGGCATTACTGCATCACCTAAACCATCAGAGTTTTCCAGTTAGAGTAGGGTAGGTAGGAAAGCTCAATAAAGCTCAGTACATGAGCAAGTAGATTAGTTGTTTCTTTTTCTGTCTTAGAATGTAGGGAAGAAACCTGCTAGACAGTCTAATCCTAGCAGGTAGTAGTGTAGGTAGAGAAACATATGAGACCAACAGTCTAATCTGGTCTCATGGAGTAATAAGGGTAGAAGTAGATTAGGTTTACTTTTCTTGTTTGTAAAAGTTAATGATGTGAAGGGTCTGCAAGTCCAAATGCACCCAAGAAGAAAAAATGTTAGGACTATAGTGTGGGTAGGTAGCTGTTTGGAAGAATTGTTTCTGCTGATATGTTGTCTTCATAGCTTGTGGCAGCAGATCAAAGAAAGAAAAGGATGGTTCAAGCAGTAGGCATCTGGCCTACACCAAGAGATCATCTTCTGGTTTCTTGGCTCCTTCAAGAAGAAGCCATCCCCATGTGGAGTCACTGTTAGCCCCCCTATGAAATTTTTTACAAGCAAATAGGGGGCTAAATTGTTTTTGAGCCTTCAAGGAATGCATTTCCTCTGAAAACACAGTCTCCTTGAAGCCTCCATGTGCCTTTTATCCGTTGATCAAATCCCCTCTGCTGATTCCCCTTTTAAAACCTCTCTGTTATGCAAAGAAATGCCTAAAGGCGTTCCTTTCCCCTCTTATTTCCCCTCATTTAGCCTCTTTTTATCGCCCCTTTTTTCCCCTTCTATTTCCCTTCTTACCCTTCATTTTCCCCCAAAATCCCCTTTAAATTCCTCCCCCAAACCTTTGTTTTCCCTTTTTCCCCCCCCTTTTTTCCCCCCCGAATGCCTTTAAAACCTCCAAAAATCCATCAAAATGGGAACCCATGTTCCGACCTTATTATAAGGCCTAGCCCTTTCCTTAACCACTTCCCCACATGTGCCCTGGCTACCGGGTACCAAGCGCTAAGTCCCGAGCCCCGATGCGATCATTTTATTAATCAAGTCTCGTGATGTAATCAAGGTCGTTGATCTACCCTGCAGATCCAACGGTGGAGCTCTAATCGCAGCCCTTCTCCGATCGCAATCGCAAGTCTCAACAATGCCGCTCCGATTGTCGTCCTCCGATCTCATCCTGACCATTGATCTGCCCCGCAATCCGACGGCTATCGCTCAATCGCAACCCCCCTTCCGATCGCAATCGCAAGTCACATTGGAAGAGCTCCGATTGTGATCCTCTGATTTAATCGCAGCCATCCATTCTCCCGCGATCCGAACGATCATCGCATTAATCGCACCCTCCGCCCGATCGCAATCGCAAGTCTTTCCGCGTTCCCTCCGATTAAATCTCGGCCGCCCGTTTCCTCCCAGATCAACGGTCAGCGCTCAATCGCTGGTTCCCTTCCCTTCGTCTCCGATTCAATCCTGACCGTCCATCCTTCCCGCGATCCGACGGCCAGCGCTCAATTGCACCCCCGCCCGATCGCTGATCGCAAGTCCTTCTCCCGACGCTCCAATTAAATCACAGCCGTCCATCTCCCCGCTGATCCTACGGCTCAGCGCTAATCGCTTCATTCCCTTCGCACCTCCTGTTTCTCCATCCGATGGATTGTGAGCTGTTGATCTGGACCCGAGATCAACGGCCAGCGCTCAATCGCAAGCCCCTCTCCGATCGCAATCGCAAACCGTTTCGTCTGACCCCCGATTGCGATTGAGCGATTAGATCGTGACCGTTCGTTTCCTCCGTGATCGGACGGTTCAGGTTTAATCTTCCTCCGCCTCCGCTGGGTCCCACTCTATTCGTTCGTTCCCTTGTTTCTGCGTGTTTGCCTGTGTAATTCGCCCAAGAGATAACTGTGGGCTTTTACACTAACAAATGTTCTTCCACCACTCTTCATCATTTCTCCGCCGCTATGTGTTCTTTCCATTGGTTCTCCACTATCCCGCCACCTTTCCGCCGCCTCCGCAGCATTTCCTCCACCACCACCGCCCGGCTTTACAGTCTCTTTCCACTGTGCAGAATAGTACAGAGATGGCCCGTTCTGCATTGCCAGCGACCAGCAGAAGGAATTCAAAGGGGTTGGTGCCTGTTATTAATGAAATTAAATGTCTTGCCCCATATTCAAAGGATCAAGGCACAGTTCGAAGACCAAGAGCACGCGGTAAAGTCTTATCTGTGTTTATATATCAGCAAAAGTACTCTTCTCCAGAAGGACATCTTCCCACAGCAATCTCCATGCCTCCTCGAGCCCTTAAACAGATTAATGCACTGACAGAACTTCTCAAGAGATTGTCAAACAACATTAAAGAAGCATGGAGGGCCTTGCATACTTTCATCCAGTTCATTTATTCCAGAAGGCTAGCACAAAGCTCTAGACACCGTAAGGATTTAAAGAATGTATCAGAGGTCAAAATCGACCTGACAGAGATCTCCGAACCAGTCTCAGAGTACCTACAGCGTTGCAGATAGCCATTAAGCAGTGTGGGCGTGGACACTTCCACCATTCTGTCTTAATGAGTCTCATTTAATTGTCTATCTACCTCTGTTTCTTCCTCTTCTCCTATAAAAGACCCACGAGAACATAATGTAAAGGTTGTTGTTTCCTTGCTGGGCATCCGCTGTTAGAGGGATTCATTTGACTGTTAGAACAGTCTTGGGAGGGAATAGCAGAGTAGTTTGTATGTAATAGGCTGGGAGGAGAAGTCTGGACTGTAACAGCCATTGAGCTTATTGTACATGACTAGTTTTGAATCAATTAATCAAAGCACATTTCACAGGATCTTGGTCTATTGCTATTGGTGATGTTTTTCTTAACTCTGTTATTTACATTTCCATATTGTTTCATGTTCTTCTGGTAGGCATCAGAATAATGGTATAGGATTCACCCTTGTTAGGTGCCCTATGCTGTCTGCTCTCCCTACTTTTATGTTTTCCGCCCTATGTGATGTCTAAGAGTGGGTTCACGGGTTTAACCAGTGCAGCGGATGTTATTGCCTGCTGGCTGATGTATGAACTTGGGGGTTTGCTTCTTAGATGTTTCTTTGTAATCTTATCTCTGTTTTTCCCTTGGAGTTGCTAAAGCAGACCTGGAGTTAAATGACCTCTAGTCTGATCTATAAGCTGCCCCTTTGTCTCTTTGAGAGAAGCCTTTGAGTATGTCCAAGCAGGTCTGGAGTTAAATGACCTCTGACCTGATCTATAGACAGAAAATTGGTTGCTTTCCTTCTTTCACTTTCCTCCTTAATGTTCCATCCCATCATCTATCTAAAAGATCCTTTAGTGTAGATGACTTGCCATTTGGAAACCTTGGCTAGTTGTTGCAAGTAATTCCCTTTCATGACTCCATAGCCCAATGGATGGCACTGTCTTGGCCTATCCTCTTTGCTAAAGCCTCCTGCTGTTTTGTTTCCTTTCTCTCATTACTTTCCCAGTCTATGATCTCCTGACCAACCCAGCAACCCTTCAACCAAATCATTTAAAACCCCTCTGTGCTTCATACCTAGCCTAACACCTCATTTTGAGCTTCAAAGAGACATCATTCTTTGATCTATTTGGAGAGATCCCTCTCCGGGTCCAGGAGGGCTAGATCCTAGGGCCCCAAAGTGGTTCTGATGTTGTCTCATCTTTTGGTCTTGCCAATCTGGCCAAAACATGGGAACCCCAACACCTGTCACAAATGCCAAATTTTTGAACGACAAAGAAATTTGTTGCCTTTGCCCTTACAGCCAATCCCTGTTTAGGCTCCTTTCCAAAAATGTGGTTTGAACTTCATTGGAGAAATCCACCCCTCCTCTTCTTCCCATCATAAATGGATCCTTACTGCTATAGACTATTTTACCAAATGGATAGAGGCCATTCCTTCTAGAACTGCCACAGTGATTATCAAATTCCTTGAAGCCAACATCCTATCTAGATTTGGTTTTCCTACAAAAATCATTACAGATAACGCTGTTGCTTTTAATTCCAAGAATATGGTGGATTTATACCACAAATATCACATCTCTTTATGAAATTCTACAGCTTATTACCCTCAAGGTAATGGACTAGTTGAATCCTCCAACAAGAGTTTCATTAACATCATCAAGAAGTTGCTGGAAGACAATAAGAAAGCCTAGCATAACAAATTGGTGCATGCCTTGTGGGCTGATAGACTGACAACTAAGAAATAAATTAGCATGTCACCATACTAGTTGGTCTATGGATGGATGCAATTTTCCCATCATCCTTAGGAGTGCCAACCATGAAAATCATTCAAGAGGTTCAAGCTGAAGAGAATGATGTACAAAGAAGAATAAGCCAGACCATTCAGCTACAAAAATCTAGAGAAGAGGTTTACAATTGAAATCAGGTGGTGCCAGAGAATATAAAGAAACTCTTTGACAAAAGAAAAAAAGCAAATGATTTCAAAATTGGAGACAAAGTGCTGAAATGGGATTCCAGAAGGGAAGATAAAGGTAATCATTGAAAATTTGACAACCTATGGAAAGGTGCATATATTGTTCATTCTTTCAGGGGAGATAATGCATTTTTTCTACAAGAGATGGATGGAATAGAGCTACCTGGAGGTCCTATCAATGGAAGAATGTTGAAGCATTACTTCTCCTAAATACCTAGAACTTTCTCAATCCATTGTAAATACCACAATTTTGGTTTGGATCCTGTTTGTAGGCCAACTTGTTTTGCTGAAAAAAAAACAAGACAAATTCACAAAAATGACAATAGAAAATTCATGAAAGACATTATAGAGAAGAATACACAGGGCTATTGGTCTTGGTATTCTTGACACTTCCCTAAATAGAAGTGCCATCCCCAGCTGGAACCACTGTTAGAGTCATGTAATTTACAGTATCACAAGGTGACTATGTATTTCTAACTTGCAAATTTTCATATTGTACATATATTTAAATATTCAAAAGCATTTCCAAAGAAGATAAAAAGAAACAAGAAAAAATAAGAAGAAAAGAGGGTGTTAGTCATTAGTAATTTTTGCTTTTCATAGATGACTAAATTCTTATCCTAGATTTCTGGAAACAAAATTCATGAATATTGTGAGTTCTAGAAATCTCACTGCCTTCATTATCCTTAAGATAAATTTTCAATATTTTCTTACTCTATCATGTCATAGTCAGCCTATCACTCATGGAAGATCCCTCATGGACTCATGGCTCTAATCTTTGTCCCATTTTCACACCCATAATCTCATTACTCTATTTTTCCCTTGCCTATGACTCCATTATCCAACTAGGGTTTTTGAGGGCATTTTTCTTGGTTTCATGACCTCCATGGTTAAAAAATCAATAAGGATTGTATCCTAATGCTCTTACACCTCCTCCTATGTTTAATATACCTTCATAAACACTTCCCATCACTTCTATCCCTCAAACTCATCATTTTTCTACAAAACCTAGCCTATTGCTACAATTTGACACTTTTCGAGACTAGGCCTATGTTTTTCCATTTTGGACCATTTCCCCTCACTCAATTCTTGAAATTATACTTTCCCATACTCTCTAACATCTATCCCTATCCCCAAAAATTTCCCCAAGAATTTAGACAACCCTTAACCCCTTCATTCCCCTCCCTCTACAAGGCAGTCCTAAATCCCCTACATCAAACCCTAATTTCCTTTTCCAACTAAGCTAGGGTTTTCTATGGAAATGAGGCATAAGAGAAAAGGATCAAATTGATAGATCATATCAGCAATCATAATTCCATACCAACTCATAAACATCATGCCTCCATCATTTTCGAAAAATTCATTCCAAGGGCCAAGTCATTTGCCACACCTAGGGCCAGTTTTGTTTAAAAATATGTTTCTGACCAAACAAAGATGAATTTGGAAAATGTGAGAGAGGATTTTTTCCATCATAGGGCCAAGAAGAGAAAACTGCTTCAGTTTTTACACAGGTATCATGGTTTGGGAGCAATGTCAAAAATATAGGTGTCACGGGAGAATTTCTGCACTAATGGAATGACCTTGGGAAAATAAGGTTTTCTCACAGCTGGAGTGTCCAAATTACTTTCTTGATGGTAAAAATAAAGCTATACTAGAAAAAATTTCCAATGAGCTATCATGAGCTAAATTTTAGGTTAAGGAAGGCATCCAAAAGTTGTCTACACCAGCACTCTGCATTTCTGCACCATCATTCAACACTTTTTTACCAGTCTTGGGAAAATCAACTTTTGGCAGAGAAAATAAACTCCAATTAGGGAATCCATGGTATATTTGGAAATTATACAGGTTAAATTTCCAAAAAGCTATCACAATCCCAAATCTGACATTGGGAAGGTCATCGAAACTTTTCTGCAAATGGACCCTTTTTTGGCGTTGCGCAAATAAGTGGCACTGCGCTAATCCATGGGCACGACTACCCAGCACTGTGTTAATCCACGGGCACGACTGCCCGGTGCTGCGCTAATCCATGAGCAGGACTGCTCAGTGTTGCGCTAATGTAGAAAACCTCAAACAAACAAAAATTTTCTCTAAGTCTTAAGGTTACCTTCTAAATTTTCCTCCAAGGCTTGCAAAGGAGCTAAGAGGCAATGAAGAATCAAATGAAAATAAGGGTGAAGGTGATAGAAAATTAGTCCACAGTAAATATGAGGATGGTGATGATGTTGAAGACCAATAGGACCATGATGAGGCAAGTCACCTAGAGACAAATGATGATGAAGCCATGGCAGGTAATGAAGACATTAAAGAAGAAGATGACAATGAGGAAGATGAAGATCTTGATAGTGCAGAAGCAAAAGGCAGCCCTGATACCAATAAGGCAGATCACAGTGAGGAAGAGACTGAAGGAAGTAGTGAGGAAAATAAAATAGATCACAGTGAGGAATAAGTAGAATATAGTGACAAAGAGGCAGATAAAAAGGAAGACAGTGAGGAACAAGACAACAAAGAGGAGAATAGTCATGAGAGTCATGATAGCATTCATGAATGTCATGACAAAAATCAGCCCTTAAGTAACAATGAAAATAGTGCCAATACAGAAAACAAAGAAGATAACCCTAGTCATGATGACAGCTAAACAAGGGAAGAGGCTCATGGTCTAAATGATGATCACAACCATGGCAAGGAGGCCAACAAACTCACCATCTCACCTGTTGCACGCACATACCAAAGAAGGCCCTCCTTGAATTCCAAACCCTAAAGGAGGCAAAAGGTCATGAAAACCTTGGATTTCTAGCCCAAGCTTCTGAACAGGTCTCCCAAACTCCATAAGGGAGGCATCCACCAAATTTGAGGAAATTTGGACAAGTTTTTGTTTTTTGAGATTTTGGAGGCCCATTAGCACAGCGCCACTGGTGCTATGCTAATCCATGGAGCATAATCAGGAGGAAAACTCAACATTTTTGGGTTTTTCATCACTATTTCACTTTTCTCACCAAGTTTCAGATGAATTGGAGCAAAAAACCCAATTTTTCACCATTTTGCCTCTATTTTAGACCTGGCGCTGCGTTAATGGCAGTGTTGGGATTTTGGAATTTTTAATAGGCTATAGGAGATGTATCGTGAAAATAAAATAATTTCTGGAAATTAGACTCATCAGGCTTTCCAACGAGCCATCACGGAGAAAAATCCGACATCGGGAAGAGGTCCAAAACTTGGTTGCAAAAGTACTTATTTTTGGCGTTGCGCTAATCCCTCGAGCATCCTGAGGAGGAAAAATCAGTATAATTGGACTTCTCATGGCTATTACACTTTTCTCACCAAGTTTCAGAGGGAGTGGAGCTGATTTGACCCTCAAAAGGTCAAAAAACCCCTCATTTTTCACCATTCTGCCTCTATTTCAGACCTGGCGCTACACTAATGGCAGTCTTGGGATTTTGGCATTTTTAAATGGATGCAAGAGTTGTATCAGGAAACCACAAGAATTTGTAGAAACAATACTCATCAGGCTTTCCAAAGAGCCATCAAGGAGCCAAATACGACATCGGGAAGGGGTCCAAAACTTGGTTGCAACAGAGCCTATTTTCTGTTGGAGGTGGCTCTGCTCTAATAGCAGTGTTGGGATTTTTAACTTTTTGAACCGTTTACAGGTGATCAATAAAAAAAAAAGGCATATCTCGAAAGAGGACTCAGCAAGATTTCCAATGAGCCATCACAGAGAAAAATCAAAAATCGGGAAGGCCCCCAAAACTTGGCTGCAACAGGACCTATTTTCTGCCTGAGGTAGCGCTGCGCTAATGGACTGTGTAGTGTGTTTTTGGCCAAAAAGTCAACAAAACACACAAATTGATGGAAAAATGATTTTTTAATGTTTTTTTGGGCAAATCACTCTAGATTTGATTGAGGAGTTATGTTATTTTATTTTTCATTTATTAGCTTAGATATTATGTGTCTTGGGCCTTGCATGGTCTTCAAGCACATAAATGACATTTATAATGAAATTAGGGTTTCTAGAAGCCTCTTATGGTTTCCACCTCCTCACTTGATAAGATAAATAGAGCATGAGGATTCCATTGTAAAGGTTGGCATTTGATGAGCTTTGAGAGCAATACATGGTTTTATATGAGCTTGGAGAAGAAATTGGTGTTGTGAAGTTTATGAATGGCTTGCTTGGATTGATGATGGAGAAGCTTGTTTGTAGGATTACTAAGCTTGGTTAATGGTGATGTGTTCTTAATTTTTTCATGTTTTCTTGTTATCCTTATGTTTCATCCTTCTTTTTTGTAGTAGAATATAAAATTATAGGTTGAGAAATGCTCTTTGAAGCACCTTAGTCCTCCTGCCTTCTATTGCCTTGATGTTTTCCTCTGTTTGGTTAGCTTAAGGAATTCTTAACTACCCCTTAGGCCCACCTAAACTTGTTTGTTTCATTAATGGTGT
Organism: Pinus albicaulis; assembly: GCA_034641835.2. NCBI lineage: Eukaryota > Viridiplantae > Streptophyta > Pinopsida > Pinales > Pinaceae > Pinus > Pinus albicaulis. The sequence goes on from CM076571.1 coordinate 318,000,018, forward strand.
TATAGGTCAATTTGGGCATCATTCCCAATGACCTGGCTAACTGGGCATCATCTCCAGGACCAATGACTAAGGGTCTATCATCCCCTATCATTTCAAGTTGCTACATGCCCCAAGACAAGAACAAGACAAATAAAGCATGACTCTCATCAAGCAAAGGTTTCCAAGGTTTGAAGTTTATTATATAGCATATGCGAGCTCACCAACACTGCCACTAAGGGGACTAAGTGCATTGCATATGCAGGTAGCCCCATGCAAGGCTACTCTGCAAAGAACTTCCCGACATTCACAGGTGTGTTGGTCACATTAGGAGTGAAATTCTTATTGTTCCGGAATCTCCACTTGGCCAGTGCCTTCTAGAAGAGTTCACATGTGTTAAGCTTCGAATCCAAGTGTCCATTTGACATCTACAAGATTGGGAACATGTCTTGCATATTATTGGAAAGTCACTGATTGCAAAATAACCTTCAGTTCCTCTATAAATTGAGCACATATCTGAGTGCTTGAGGAGGAATAATTTGAGTAGAGAAATGCTGGTGGATTTTCAATTGAGAGTTAGATTTGTGTAACAGCTGCTGGAGAGATTTATATTGTGATGGGGCTAGGAATGTTGCTAGAATGTTCACTTCAAATCAGTCACTAGGTTTTAACCTCTCCTTCCATCGTCAATAAATAATACAACTTACTTTTCCCTATATGCATCTGTATTGGCGTTGATTTTCCATATTGTAAGATCTTAGTTGATGTATATGGTTTATGCTTTACTGATGTAGAAAACTAACTTGAATAGACATCTGTATTATTACTATCTTCTATTGTTTAGTGTTCATTCTTGCAGGAAGCATTTTGCACAAACCACTGGAATTTGAAGCTGCAACGGAAGTGAAAAAAGGAACCATTTGGAAGTGCTTGGGTTTCAAGTAAGCTTATAATATATTCTGTGTGTATGTTCTTAGTTAGGGGAAGAAGTCATATAGTCTTTAATATGTTGTTCTATATTATCACCTGCCTAGGGAAGTGTGTTTTATCTATAATTCACAATTCTGTCCAACAAATGGATCAATATGCTAGTTTACAAATATGTTTCATGGTAAGCCCTGCTTATTTGATGCTATCTAAACTTTGTATTTAAACCTCTCTTTGAAGTATTGCTTTCTAAGTTAAGTCAAAGAGGTCTTGTTTCGATCTTCCCCTTTTTCCATGCCTATCAATTTGCCTCAAAGTTCTTTATAGCTTTATTTATGATGTTTAGGAGTTCTCTCTTCATGGATTAAATTTATTTGTGATCTTAAATGTTTTCTAAAGCTTGAAGGTGAAATCACTAGAAGATAAATGAGTTTCTCGCCTTCTATATTTCATTGAAATTGTTTGTCTTGAATGGTTATTGGTTTAAGTATTTTCATTGAGCTTAATGGTTTGCCCTACCTCATGAGTTATATATTTTTCTTATCAGTGTTTAAGACCTCCTTGTTATAGGTATTATACAAAGAATTCTTGATTGCCTTTTGCCCTACCTTATTCACCATCTTGATGTCCATCCCACTTCACACATAACCTTAAGGATCCATTAATGTTATAGCATCATTTTTCACCCTCATGTGATTCATGATTGTCTCTTTGGCCTTGGGCACCCATTCCCACAGACTTGAACAAAATTCATAAAAAACAGTGTTAAAAATCCCATACGCGGGTATGCCCAGACTTTTCCGCGTATGACATTAAGATCATTAAAAACATATATATAATTCCCTATTTTCGGGTCGGCTTGATGGTTACTCCAGTAGTTCAACCACCCCAGCATGTGGCCAAATGTTTCCAACTGATTGAAACTACTTTGAGGGAGTATAAAAGCCCCTCACATGCATGGCCTAAGGGAGAGAGAAATTATAGATATTATACTCTGTTGGAATCCCAATTCAAGTCTGATTTCCCGTGCCTCCTGCACTTTCCCAAATTTTTACAGGAAACCCTTGTTTCCTAGAGATTTTCATCAGTTTATATGTCATCTCGTGTGCACAAGTCTTGAAAGTATCCTAGTGAGGCAAGGGAGGGACGGATCCAGACGACGGTCTGTTCGAAGATCATGGAAGGATTCAGGTTGAAGAGGAAGAAGGGTTGCTGGGGGTTTGGACCTCGCGGGATCTACATCAAACGTAGGATTACGGGTGAGTTCTACAATCGATGTCATATAGTTTTTAGCATACAAGTGTGGTTGTGTGAGTCCTTGAATAGCATGCCCTGATCTGTGGAGGTTTTGACCCAACAAACCTCTAGGGAGTTATTTCCTGAAATAGAACTGGCAACTCCGCTGGGGATCGCATTCTTATGATTCCCCTGTTGGGTGGTTTCAGCTGTTTGAAAGGTTTCCAATAGTTTTAATTATTATTTCCAGTCCAGTTAAATTTTTCTCAGTCAGACTGAAGACTTGGTTCTTTATCCAGGCTTGATCATTTTTTATTTTTTATTTTCTTTTGCATACGTGGTTTTGTCTCTGCATAGTCGCGTATACACGTTTTTTCTGTCAAAGGTGGTCGCGTATACACAGGTTTCCTTTACCATAGTCGCGTATACATGCTAGTTGAAAAACTGTTAAAGCGCGTATGCCTGGGGGAAAATTTTGAAATTTTGGTTTTTAGCTTTTCTGGTCTTGTCTGCCTGTGGTGACCTGTTTCTACAGTGTTTTTAAATCTCTGGACAGTGTTTAAAGTGTTTATATGTCTATTTCTCTCTCTCCTTTGTGTGAAGACTCTCTCGGCTGGTGAAATTTTTGGTTGTTACGTTTGCAATTTTGGTTTGAGTACCAAGGTCTTTTCTTGATATTTCTTGGTTGTTCTGCTTAATCAGAATAGAGAGCTCCTGCTCATTTATTCTTTCCTTGTGTGTTACTGCGCATTTTGATTTTTTACCTATTTGGTGCATTTGGTTTCCTTGATGTTCAGTAGACTAGTTTTGTTGCAATTTTCGAAGAGTCTCTTTTTGATTCTTTGAAGTTTTTTATTGCAAGTTTATACTATTGTACTGAGTTGATTTATTGAGTTTCTTGTCTTCTTTTTTGTTTGTATAAAGCCCCGCTACGAGAGTGGCATGGTTGGTTTTGAGCATTTTGTTGAAGTTATACTAGAAATTCAGAGTTTTTTTGACTTAGTTACCGGATAGTTCAATTGGTCTTCTTGAAATCTCTTTTTTATAAACTAAAACTGCCATATAGGTTAGGAAATCCACTTTCCATTGTGTTTTGCATACTAGCCTCCATTCTGATCACTTGCCATAGGGTCAATACCATCAGGTCATGAGTATTTCACCCATTTCACTCACCGATTATTTAATCATGACTTGGTGGTAGAGCCTTCCTTTACATGGGCTTCCTAGTTAGTTCCTCGCTATCACTTGTTGCCCATGCTACGTTTTATGTAGGCTCGGGAGTCCTCTTTAGTCCCACCAGGACTTATGTGTTGAAGCTTCATTCTTCTTCTTCTTCACTATCATTTTTCTGTCCATTACCCTAGAGGCTCCCTGGTGTTGTTAAGTTGTATTATTGCATTGCATATTGGCTACTTGTTTATCCTGGCCTTTAGCCGGCTTCATTTTGGACTCGATGTTTAAGCCAAATTTTGACCTTGACTATCTGTACAAGTTAACCATTGCATGCACTTAGCTATTGCGACTTGACACCCTTTTACCCATGGATGGAACATTCCTCTGAGTATCGCTTACCAGTTTCCGCCACCTTGCATTGAGCATAGGATTGTTCCTGTCCCAGGAACTAGTGCATCTGTTTCTTGATACTCATTCTATCCATTGTATTATAGCATTATTTTATTCTTTTTCAGGCTTATTATATGAAAAAGACAAAAAAATCAAATATAACAAAAAGAACGGGAACGAGATGTAACTTCGTAATTTGATGGCAGTACAGTGTCAGTTTGTCGCCCTTGAACAAAGCACATACACTTATATATTTCCTTCATTTGGGATGGTTTTAGTTTTGACCTAGGTTCAACTTTTGCCTTGTTTCACTGGTCAGTTCTCCTCCGGTTGGTTATCTCTTCCAATCATATGGAGAGTTTGTTTTTGCCTCCTGAAACAATTAACCTTGTTATATTAGCCATGTAATTCACTCTAATTCATTATTGAGATACCCATGAATTTCATTGACTCCATAGCCTAATGATTCAAATACCTCTCACTCCACCTATTATGCCTGTTCATCTTACCCAACCAAAACAATCAACAAACCCTACACTTGACAACTAGCCTAAAATCAACCATCTATAGAAAACAAGAACAAATCCTTTGCATATAATAAAGAGATCCCTCTCTGAGTCCAGGAAGGCTAGGTCCTAGGACTCCAAACACTGGTTTGATGTTACCCTGTCATTTGGTCTACTAATCTACCAAATCACGGGACACTAATAGAGGGTGTTAAAAAAAAGGAAAAAAGAAAGCCCCACAAAAAATAAGTATTTTTGAAAGTGTTGCAAATCAAAATGCCACTACTATTTAGAAAAGTTTGTGCAATCATACAACTTGAGCATGGTTGTACAATTTTAAATTTTCTTCTGATAGGTTAGAAAATGAATATTTTCCAAACCATTTAAGCTTGGCTTATTAGTAGATAGGTATAAAATGACATTGGTTCAACAGCCTAATCTGAACCAATAGGAGAAATAAGGGATAGGTGATAGGTTAGAAATTCAAAAGAAAAATGATTTCAGGGTATGCAAGTCAAAATGCACCCTAAAAAAGAAGAAAAATGGTTAGAGTTGTAGTTTTGGTAGGTACATTTGTTGTAAAGGGAAAAATGTAAAGTTCAACCCTGTAAATAAGCAGCCTAAACTGCTTGATTGTTTTCCTATGATAAAATAAGTAAAATAAAAATGAAAGGAAGAAGAAAAATCAAAACGAAAAGAAGCATTGTCCTCTAAAGGCCTAGAAAGGGGGTGATTCTATAAAGTTTGGGAAATTTAAGCTATAATTTTAATCCTAAGTCCTGATTGCATTCATGTTCGCCTATGCTACGCCTCATTTATATTTTTCTTATCCTAAGTCTCGCTTTACCCCCTGACTCTCATACCTCGACCAAACCATCCCATTTTTTTCCCCTCATACCCCACATCACCAATCCCCACCTATGTTAAAACACCCCGCAACTCCCCTCATCTCCCCACACCCACCACACATCCGATGGCCCACATCTCATTCCGCACCCCCCCCCACCCCTCACCCTCCGAACATTAATAACGGGGGGGTACGAAATGGGCGGTACCCAAACTACTACGTGTCGCACCCTAGGGTTTTTTGTAGCTCCCACCCCCCCCGTGCCAATACAACTTACCACCTCTACCCCCCTCCGAAAGTGGTTTTCACCTCCACTCAAAACAATTCCCCCACCGACCGTTACTTTATCTGTTGCTCGCTCCCGCCATGCCATGTCCTCGTTGACCTGTCCACCTGTTGCACCATAAATGGTCGGGTCATTGTCTAACGGACCCGTGCCACCCCAACGTCTCACCAATCATGAGCTAAAAACCAAATTCATACGTGCTACGGATTTTTACTTTGTTTATTTTGATTAAAAGTTGTAGAGATCGAATTTGCCGAGAATTACAGGAAAGATCACAGGTTAAAAGAACTGTTGCAAGGGAACCCGTGGCCACCAAAGGTATCAACATCTCTCGGCCAACTAGGTCACAGTTTCACTACCAAAGCATTCTGATCATGGTCCCTTGTTTTCTCTCCCTTCCCCAATAAATTTTTTTTCCCCTCTCTACTCCTTTTTCTTATATCGACATTCTCCATTGCAGATTGAAGATAAGTTACAGAAGATTGATCTTGCCTCCTAAGAAGGACCAGGAACCTTTCAACCCCATGGTGTACCCACAAGTGGATTTAGATCATATAGCCCTGGAAAACTGAGATTACAAAATTCATGAGACAGAGTCACACTTTGACTTGTTCGATGTCTATTGCTGACTTGAGGACAAATTTCTCGATGAAGCTGATGATATAAGCCTGTGGGAGACCCAGTTGCCTCTGTACATTTTTCCCAAGACCTACAGTTGCCCTGAATTCATCAAAAAATTCCAAGCCTGCTATGACAAAAATCAGAGGTCCATAGTCACCCCAACAGGAGAAATCATGTTCACCATTAATGCCTAGTCCATTCAGAAAATTATGAAGGCCCCCACACCTGTAAAATCAATCCCCTTTTCTTATGAAGCCCTTACAGAAATTTATCAGAGAATTGATTTTTCCAATAGAGCCAAAACTCTACAACTTTTCATGGAAACTGATGTACCAGTGCCTATAAAAAACCCACCCTACCCTACATCTACTTTTCCTAAAAGAACCAAGAATATTGTCACTGTCCTATCTTATTTATTAGGCTATCACTCTGATCAGTGGGACGATGAAGCTGTGATAGGCTTTTTTTCCATTCTCTCCTCAGAAGCTAAGCCCACCATCATGTTTAATTATGCCCAATTCCTAGCAGATGCCATACATGAATAGTTTTTAAGGTTTAACACAGAGGAGGTTTTCAAATACACCTTTGTATTAGTGTATATGTTTGTGTATTTCTAGTCCAATAGGTTTCAATTTCAGATGACCAAGGTAAATGAAGATATTGAGCCTCAATCTATCATCTTCTAGACCACCCTGCTATTTAAGGAACAAAAGAACCATACATATAAGGACTTTGTGGTTTTGTTTCTGTATCCAGCCATCATCACACTCAGCAGTGCAGTAGAGCCCAAGATAAGTGAAGAGATCAGGAAAACCATGCACATAACGGAGAAGGTGAAGATAAGAGATTGGTACTTGTACCAAAATTACATAGAGATTAGAGTTTGTGGAAGTGAGCTATCCCCTTAAAAATTTCGAAAGTTCCTCTTCATGAGGGCCTTTGCATTGGATTACATAAGGCAGATGATAGCTCCATTTTATTTCTGCAAAAAAGAAGGCTCAGTTCAAGATCAAGACACAAGTTTGGCCTTTCACCTGCAACAATGGAGCAGCAAGAGAAGAGGAAGATAAGATACTGAAGGGGATGGGTTTCAGTCATAGTTTCACTTGGTCTTATGACTCTGTAGGGATTATCGCCAAGAAAAGGGTGGAAAACAGATCCACACCCTATGTTCATACACATAGACCTGTAATTGAGCAATATTCCAACCAAACAGAATGGAATGCCAACACCGTCCAAGAAGATGAGGAAAAAGTGATCTCCACTTCAGGTATTCAAACCCCAACACCACAAGAAAGGAGGAATGTAGAAGAAAAAGAAGACAAAGGAAAGAAATAGATAAGGAGATAGGGAGAAAGAGGCCAAGAGAGGATCAGTCACCTTCAGTTACTGATACCTCTAGCAAATATTTTAAGCTAAAATATAAGAAAAGGGCCTGAATTCATATGGAGATCGATCGAGAGGATAAATTAGGACATCAAACAGTGATTCACATCATGGATACCCCTAAGACATCATTAGTAGGTGGAGAGACAGTGGCCTCACTCACATCATCAGCCACAATATGTGCTCAGCAACAAGGTCTATAAGCATCTGCTTCCAGACCTGCCATAGAAGGCCAAGAGAAGTATATCTTTGAGATATTCAAAGAAATAAAGTTGAAGAAGGAGGTGTTGAATACCAATACATACAATCCGTTCTGGAAGCAGACCTCAAGTTCACAAAGTAGGCTCCTATCTACTTTTGACACTGAAAAAGGGAGGATGCAAATGGCATTCCTAGAATCCTTGGTCCCACAGCCTCAAGGAGTAGGAGATTATAAGAAAGCATCATACGAGTTCATTACCAAGGACATCCATCCTATTGACCAGATGGAATTACACAAGTAGACCGGGGAGTTGGTAGCTTCAACCTTGACAAGTACTATTATGAGCTTGTCAAAACTGCAGGTGTCTTTATCTAGTACCCAATCACAGCTCAAGATGGAGAGGATATCTGTCATGGCTATAGAATCAAGGATCAAGACTTTATAAAATATAATAGTGAAGGTTGGGCATGACCCAAACAATGTTCAAGCTATGGAGGAGTTGTTGAAGAAAAATAATGTTGACATAGTAGCCCTCAGGAAATAGCTCAATATGCCAGAGACAGAAGACCCCTTAGCTAAGGGCATTGAAGAAGATGAGACACAGAAAGCATAATTGATGAAGTTAGTTATTGAATAGTCTGCCCAAATCAAACAAATGGAGACTAATATGGAGAAGCTACTGAAGGAAAAGGAAGAAGAAATTCAAGGGACACTCATCCCATTAGAAGCTACCTCTATCTCATCAATTCCATTAGCTATTCTAGAAACTGCTAGAGCATCTAGTGGGACAGATCAGCTATCCAAAGCTATGGAAAGCATGACCCTACAATCACAGGAGATCAAGAAGTTGGAGGCTCAAATTTGCATCCTGAGGGATCAGAAAGCAAGATTAGAAACTGCCCATGAGATAGCCAAGAAGCAGATAGAAAGGTTGGAGAAAGTAGGAAAGGAATTTGCTACCATCAGCATATTGGGTCAAATGAAGCTGATAGTTTGGGGCAGTATCATAGAGACAGTGGATGGAATGTGGCATTCCATCCACATTATTTTTTAACAGAAGGAGCTAATTGACAGATGCAAAGTGGCTATCGATAAGGAAAATCAGGGGTTAGAAAATATGCCAACAATTGCTACCAAGATCATAAAATTCCTGAACTCCAAAACCAGTTTTGAACTAGAAGAGCAGGATGTACAGGACAGGATAGAAAACATACTAAAGGTAATAAGGGTCCTCACAAAGAGGAATTTAGTGAGGCAACTGGAAGAGAAGTATCATGAATTGGACATGGCCATTGGCAGATTCCTGAATAAGATTGATCTCCTTAGGGAAAAGGGACTTCCCTCACTATATGTTATCAACAAAAAGCTAGTCCAAATGGGAGATTACATGACCAAACTCAGGGAAGTAGCTAAGGACACCACCAAATTTTCCAACATTAAAAGGAACGTGACTGGGAGGGTTGTTTTCGATCTCCTGAGCAACGATATCTTCATTCAACATGAACTAAAACATGTTTTCCTCACCAGGCCTACCTTCATAAAATACACAAAGATGGATGAATTGTATCGACAAGTCATAGGTACAAGGATTCTAGGCAAGAAAGGGTGGGGAAAATTATGCATGTACTAGGACTAAAAAGGCATGATGGACATGTCAGCATAGCCACTGATCGATCTGAAAAGCCAGCATCACGTCATATTCAATAATCCAGTAGCGCTGACCCAAAAATCAGAGCCAAATGTCAAGGCCACTATCTTTTCCTCTTCGTGACCACCTCAACCACCTTCAGCCTACTTTTTCATTTACGAAGAGTTTCCAAATTTAATGTTACAGTAAGTTTTTTGCAAGAGATATTTTTTGTTCGGGCCTTGCATGGCCACAATTGTCAAGTTCTAATTAATTTGTAGTTAATGAAGATTTCCGATGTAGATTATGGAAACTAGCATAGTTGCAGTTAAATACTTCTTATATTTTCATTATCAGGGTTTGGACCTTGTTAGAGTCTACATTGTAAAATATCATTGTATTGGAGCACTGTAATTTTTGCTGAGCATCAATAATAAAAGACCGTTCACAGGATTCTTGAGCTATGTTAATGGTGATGTTTTTTCCTCTGTGTTAATGTTTTTTCTGTCTTTCAAGCTGTGCATCAATTTATCTGATTGTAAAACAGAAAATTTAGATTAATATTTGCTGAGAGAGCACATTAATTCTGTTTGTGTTTACTATCTTAATTTTTTCTTCTGAAGTATAGTTAAAGAATTCTTAACTTCTCTTTAGCTATTACTGAACTCACTGCTTTCTTTCATCTCATATTCACACTGCCAGTAAGATCCAGTTTGCATAGTTAGGTTTCCCTATGAATGCCATTGAAAATTTGATGCACAATTCATCCTTTTATGACTCCATATCGCAATGGATTAAGTTTCACAGCTCTATCTATCCAACCACACAATAAATCAAAACAAACAACCCTCATAATTTCTATAACTAGCCTAATATCAGCATTTATAACCATCAATTTAAATCATAAAAACAGAGAGAGCCCTCTATGAGTCTAGGAAGGCTAGGTCCTTGACTCCAAAGTGGTTTGATGTTTTCCTCTGTCATTTATTCTTGCAAATCTTGTAAATTATAGTGACACAACAACAACGACATACTATTGGCATGCTTGGCCATATTCACCGGTTACTATGCAAGATGGCTTGCGTAGTGGCATGCTATCATGGCATTATTATTAGTCTACTATGATTATTGTAGCCATATTTTGATTACATGTATATTTTAGGTCGTGTGGTCATATTTTTCTCGAGCACACATTTTTGTAAAAACAAAATTTGATATATATATATATATATATATATATATATATAATGTGTGTGTATTATGGTTCTATTATCTCTTTCAATGTATATGATTTGTATTGAATTTAATATACATGTGTCACAAAATTCTATCTAAAACATGATTTTCCAATGCATATGTCAATGTATTTAGATTTCTATAAATGTATTGATATTGGATGAAATAAAAGTATCTTTCCATAAGGTGAAACCTTCAAAGAACATACGAAGCATAGTTGGACTCCTAACTGAATAAACATTAGTCAAATGCACTACAACAAGTTGTGAGTCAAGTATGATAACTATACGACAGATACCATGGGAAATAGCATCAAACAATAGTTCAATCATTGCGCTATACTCAATGATTTTATTGGTAGAGAAACCAATACAAATCCCTTGTAAACTCACTAACTCTCCATTCGGACCACATGATTACTAGTTAGATTCATTATCCAATTTGTTTTTTCCACCTCCAGCTGAACTATCTCATAATGAAAATTGTAATTTTTTTTATGAAATTGGGATGTGCTCTTCTTGTAATTTTTCATAAAGAACCATGATGTTGCCATTCATTTTATTATACGAAAAACTTTATCATTCATATTGATTTTTTTGTAACTTGGTTTAACTGATAACTATGTAGTCTTCTAAATCTATGTTGTTAATAAAAATGTTGGTAAGGCTGCTCAAATGAGATAATAATTATTTCCTAGAGGGAGGATAAAAAAAATTGTAAGGATTCATTCAATTACTACAAAACTATCTATAGTTAGTATTTACCTACACAAATTTATTTCAAGATGTCCTATTTATCAAGGCCACTATCTTGTCTCCCTAGAGGGTGATGATAAGATAAGTTGAATAATATCCAATAAACAACATTATATTATCTTATCTATTACCCATAGTACAATTCCTCATGGCCTTGAGAAGGAGCGAGAGGGCACTAGATCAATGGTGTTCATATTAGATAATTATACATAAGTAGTGGCACTCAGTTTATACCTTCACCCTATATTATACTTGGTAGTGAGGAGTATAACTATCAGGGATGATGGTTGGTGAATTAATCACTTCATATGATATAAATTTTAAATATGATAAGCCTATGACTACCTGTTAGGTCCCTATATTACTAGTATAGTCCCTTATTGTTGTTAGTGTAACCACCTTATTGTTATTATTATACGCTTGTAACCCCCATTTTATTATTATTGTGCCCTTAAATTATTATTGTTAGGTCGGCTAGGATTGCATTGTGGCCCCACTAGGATTATATTGTGGCCCCATGGACTCCTATATATAGAAGGAGGTTTTGTTCATTTGTATCATCCAAGAATTTTTCATTTATGTAATGTATTGGAGGTTGCCCCCTCGAAGTGGCTCATTTCTAAGGCGTTTACATCTCTTTTCGTCTATTTTTGGAGCTGGTTACACAACATTTGGTATCAGAGCTTTGGATTCTAGGGTTTCGCTGCTCCAAACAGGTCATCGTGGCATTTCCGCTATAACTTTTTTTCTACGAAGTTTTAAAATCTGAAATTTTTAGGGTATGAAGAAAAAATCCTGAGGAAGATTACCTAAACATTTTAGAGCTTGGTTCACAATATTTTTGGAGATATCATCTGTGGAAGTTAGGTCTTTTTTCATGCTCCTAAACAGGTCATCGTTCCATTTGCGCTATAAAGTTTTTTCTACGAAGGGTTAGAATCTAAAATTAATATGGTGCGAAGCTAAAATCCTGAGGAAATTCATAAAAAAAATTCAGAGCTTGGTGCACAATATTTTTGGAGATATGATTTGTGGAAGGTAGTGCTTTTGCAGGCTCCTGAATTTCATCTCAAAGAGGTGATCGTGGGAAAATTTCAATAACTCTCTCTCTGGGGATCGGATTGGAGTGTCGTAAAAAGTGGTCGCAATTACACGGACTTTAGTTTCTTGGCTATCAATTTCAGATACAAAGGATGAAACAGTGACACGTGGAAATTCGTACAAGTTCGCTCTACTGAACCAGTCCAAAATTAGGTCATTGTGGGAGATTGGACACAACGTTTTCTTGGAGAATCCAAATCAGGTCAGACCTATGGCATTTGAAAGAAGCTTCAGAGGAATAATACAGGGCTGAATTTCAGATATCGAAGATTTTCAATTACAGAGGTAATTGAATTTCAATATCGAGCTCCTCAAAGCAAGTAAAAGGTGTGTATTTTTTTTTCCGAATTGCATAAGTCTTGTTTGAAGAATCAATTTGAATTGATTCCAACGACATCTTGTAGAATAGATATCAATATTGGATTCTAAAATGGCCCCTAAAAAGAATTCAACACCCATTAAGCCTTCAAAAGGCTCTACTATGACTCATGAAGATGAAGAATTGCAACATGATCTATCAAAATTACAAGAGCAAATGCAACAGATTTCACTCTCGCAAAGAGCAACAAAAAATGAAATGGAAGTTTTGAAGAAAGGCGTGGAAGTAAAGATGGAAGGTTTGAAGAAAGGCATGGAAGCTAAGATGGATGGCGTGGAAGTGAAGATGGACGGTTTGGAGAAAGGCATGGAAGCTAGGATGGATGGCGTGGAAGCTAAGATGGATGGCATGGAAGTGGGCATGGAAGCTAAGATGGATGACATGAAAGACAACATGGAAAACATGAAGAATGATCTAAAATCATACATGGAAGGCTTGATGACAAGATTAAAACAAGAAATGATTCCTAATGGTGGAAATATAGTTGAAGAACCTCATTATGAGAAAAAAATAAATGTTAATCGTGATTTCATAAACTCGAATGTTGGCGGGAAGAACCACCATATTCCAAAAATGGATATGAGGAATTTTGATGGAAAGAATCCTGTAACATGGATACTACAGATGGAGCAATATTTTGATCTCCATAATGTGCAAAACACACAAAAGGTACGCATTGCAACTTTACATTTAGAACAAAATACATTTGTATGGCATCGATGGATTTGCTCCCGTAAAAAAATTGTCACTTGGTCAATTTTTACGGAAGAAATGATAGCACATTATGAGGATACAAAGAGCAACACCTTCTTTAGCCAATTGATAAATCTCAAACAAAAGGGTTTAGTGGGGCAGCACATTTAGGACTTCCAAAAATTGAATATAAGGGTAACTGATATTCCAGAGGAACACAGGATTGATCTCTTCATAGGCACTTTAAAGGATAACATTCAACATGAAGTTCGCGTTCTGGAACCTGATTCATTGAAGAAGGCATTCAGGTTGGCAAGAAAAGTTGAATGTAAAATTATGGCAACAAGGAAGCCTACCACTCAATTCTATAAAGAAGGAAGTGTGGCTACGCCTAGATTTCCACAACCTACAAGGCTGACACCACAAAAATTGGAAGAAAAAAGAGCAAAAGGGCTTTGCTACAGTTGTGATAGCAAATACACTAAAGGTCATAAGTGTGCTGAGAAGAAATTATTTTACATAGATTGTGAAGAGGAAGAATAAAATGAAGAAGAAGAGGATATACACCAGGAACCAGCCCCAGAAGAGGAAGAAATGAGTCCGAACATATCGTGTAATGCACTGGCAGGAATTACCACTCCTCAAACTCTCAAGATAAAAGGACAAATCAAGAAGAAAAAGGTAATAGTGTTGATTGATTCAGGTAGCACCCATAATTTTATTCATTGTAAGGTAGCCAAGGAATTAAATTGCTTCCTATACCCAGCACCAGAATGTCAAGTGATGGTTGCAAATGGAGGAACTATAAATTGCTCTGGGAAATGCCATAATATCAAGCTAACCATGGGGGAATATGTATTGACTAGTCCAATGCTTTCCATTCCTATGGGAGGTGCCGATGTTGTACTAGGAGTACAATGGTTACAATCTTTGGGGACGGTAGCTTTTAATTTTCAAGAACTTTTTTTGAAATTTTTTTCAGAAGGAAAAGAAGTCGAATTACGGGGTATTGAAGGGAAGCCGGGAAGGATAATAAGCTCTAATGTCATGACAAAGCTTCTAAAGAAAGAACAACGAGGCGTAATTGCACAATTATGCTCACTAGAAGTTCCAACATCAAAATCATCTATTTCTAAAGATCTCCAACAAGTCTTGGACAATCATTCCAAGGTGTTTGAAACTCCCAAAGGACTCCCACCTATTCGTGATCATGATCATGCTATTCATTTGATTCCAGGAAGTGTTCCTCCAAACATCAGGCCTTATAGATATCCTTACTTCAAAAAGAGCGAAATTGAACGTATGATTGCAGAAATGTTAGAGGCGGGTATAATTCAACCTAGTCAAAGTTCTTTCTCTGCTCCCGTAGTATTGGTACACAAGAAGGATGGATCATGGAGAATGTGTCCGGATTATAGGGAGCTCAATAAGCTCACCATTAAAGACAAATTTCCCATTCCTGTGATTGATGAATTATTGGATGAATTACATGGAGCAATTTATTTTATCAAGTTGGATCTTCGTTCAGGATATCATCAAATTAGAATGAAGACCGAAGATATTCCAAAAACAACATTTCGAACTCATGAGGGTCATTATGAATTTTTGGTCATGCCTTTTGGCCTTACCAATGCACCTTCTACATTTCAAGGGTTGATGAATTCCATTTTCAAACCCTTCCTTAGAAAATTTTTTCTAGTATTTTTTGATGATATACTAATCTATAGCAGGTCTTGGAAGGATCATGTTGAACATGTTGACAGGGTGCTCAAACTATTGCAGGAGAAACAATTATATGCAAAAACATCCAAATGTTTCTTTGGAGTACAAGAGGTGGAATATCTGGGTCATATTGTATCTCACGAGGGTGTTAAAGTAGACCCTAACAAAATTAAAGCCATTAAGGAATGGAAAGTCCCACAACCATAAAACAGTTGCGAGGATTTCTCGGGTTAACAGGGTATTATCGCAAGTTTGTTAAGGATTATGGAAGAATAGCAGCACCTCTAACAACATTATTGAAGAAAGATGCATTTTCATGGACTCCTGAAGCAACTAAGGCCTTTGAACGTCTTAAAGAGGCAATGTGCCTAGCACCGGTCTTAGCTACACCAGACTTCACAAAAGCCTTTATTGTGGAATGTGATGCCTCAGGAAATGGAATTGGTGCAGTTTTAATGCAGGAAGGAAGACCCATTGCTTTTGAAAGTCGTCCAATCAAAGGAAAGTATTTAAAGAAACCTATTTATGAGAAGGAAATGTTAGCAATACTACATGCACTAAAAAAATGGCGAACTTACCTAATGGGAAGACACTTCAAGGTAAAAACTGATCATGATAGTCTTAAACACTTTTTGGAACAAAGACTATCGTTAGAAGAGCAACAAAAATGGGTCACAAAGATGTTGGGTTATGACTTTGAAATAATCTATAAAAAAGGAAAGCTTAATGTTGTTGCAGATGCACTCTCAAGAAAGGATGAAGAGGTGGAAGCATTGCTTTGTGCCATTTCTATTATCCAACCAGATTGGATAACTGAAGCAAGAGATGAATGGAAGAAGGACAAAGATGTATGAATACTCATTCAAAAGTTGCAGCAAGATCCTAGTACATCTGATACATTTAGTTGGAAAAATGATTCCTTATGGTACAAAGATCGCTTATATCTATGTAAGAATTCCCAACTAAAACAAAAGATTCTTCTAGAATTGCACACTTCTCCTTTAGGAGGACACTCAGGATTTTTAAAAACTTACCACAGTGTGAAGAAAGAATTTTTTTGGGATGGCCTTAAATCTGATATTCAAAAGTTTGTGGCGGAATGTTTGGTTTGCCAACAGAATAAAGTGGAAACAATTAAGACCCTGGGATTTTTACAACCTTTATCCATTCCAAGTCAACGTTGGGAGGAGATTTCAATGGATTTTATCACAGGTTTACCTAAGTCCGAAGGAAAGAGTGTCATCATGGTGGTAGTTGATAGATTTACCAAGTATGCACACTTTTGTGCATTATCTCATCCATTTAAAGCAAGTACAGTTGCTACTACATTTATGGACAGAATTCAAAAGCTACATGGAAGCCCAAGGGTTATTGTGAGCGACAGAGATCCCATTTTTACCGGAAATTTTTGGACGGAGTTATTTTCTTGTTTGGGTACTCAATTAGCTCATAGCTCATCTTATCATCCTCAATCTGATGGTCAAACTGAGATAGTAAAAAAATGTTTGGAAGGATATCTTCGTTGTTTTGTATCTGATAAACAAACACAATGGGTCAAGTGGTTACCTCTTGCTGAATGGTGGTATAACACTTCCTTCCATACTCCAGCAAAAATGACCCCATTTATGGCACTTTATGGATATCATCCACCATCCATCACATCATCTTTAAGGGAAAATTCGAAGGTTCAAGCAGTGGAAGATCACATTGAGCATTAGCAAGAAGTTCTCCAACTCTTAAAGGATAACCTGAATTTGGCACAAAATCGAATGAAACAACAGGCAGATCAACATCGCAGCGAGAGAAGTTTTGATGTAGGAGATTGGTTATTTTTACGGCTACAACCATACAAACAAATGTCCCTCAAGCAAGCAAAGAAGGATAATAAATTATCGCCAAAGTACTATGGTCCTTACAAGGTGTTGCAAAAGATTGGTACTATGGCATACAAATTGGAGCTTCCTGCTTCTTCGCGAGTACATCCAATTTTCCATGTTTCATGCTTAAAGAAGGTTATCGGTGAAAATATTCCAGTTCAAACAATATTACCAGAACTTGATGAGGAAGGAAAAATCATATTGGAACCCGAAGCGGTCACAGAAACAAGAACTCGACAACTACGAATCGATCAATTTCAGAGTATCTCATCAAGTGGAAGAACTTACCCACTGAAGATTCTACATGGGAGGATGAGAATTTTATACAGAAGCACCCAGAGCTACTCAAGCGTTGAGGACAACACTTTTTTGAAGGAGGGGGGCATGTTAGGTCCCTATATTACTAGTATAGTCCCTTATTGTTGTTAGTGTAACCCCCTTATTGTTATTATTGTACCCTTGTAACCCCCATTTTATTATTATTGTGCCCTTAAATTATTATTGTTAGGTCGGCTAGGATTACATTGTGGCCCCACTAGGATTATATTGTGGCCCCATGGACTCCTATATATAGAAGGAGGACTTTTTCATTTGTATCATCCAAGAATTGTTCATTTACGTAATGTATTGGAGGTTGCCCCCTCGAAGTGGCTTATTTCTAAAGCGTTCATATCTCTTTTCTTCTATTTTTGGAGCTGGTTACACAACACTACCTCAACCATCCATAACTTAAGTCAGTAACATGAGCAACAATTACAATATGTTAACTCTAAAATTTACAAGTTCATTAATTTACATGTAGTTGAATGTTCCATTGTAGTTAGAGGTGTCTTCTAGAATCCTGGTGAGCTCGAAGGATGAGCAGAGCCCTTATCGATTTTATCCCATTTTAAGAAATTGAAGGATATTAATTCCTTTGCTCCAGGTGCCCTTCTTTGTTGTTTAAAGTGGTTACTAGTGATAATATGAGTGGATCCTCTTATTGGAAAACTCCTTTGCACAATTGTTATTTGGAGGACTTTAAATTGTTAGTCGTAGGATTGTTGTGTATGTTGTGATATGAAATAGAACCCTTTATGTTGCCTGTAATCTTTTTAATAATGGCTAAAATGGAAACATAAAGTGTTACAAAGTTCTTCATCTAATAATTAGAGAGATATTTATTTCACATTTTTAGATTTGTGATAAAAAAGGTATAGTGAAACTTTTCATATTACCGTATTTATTTGATTTATACAAAAATAATTTATTAACCTCACAATGCTTTGAATGTATCATCATTATCAAACGAAATTTTATATCCTTGGTGCTTGTATTGTTTTCTAAGTATTTTAATATTATGGTGTGTAAGGGAAATCATGGTAGTTGTTTGGAAGCCAATATGCAACTAATCAATCATTATTTTCATAGGAGGTTTCATTCCTCTAGATCCTAAAGATCATGGCATATTGGGGTAGGTTACCCACCCACATGTATGGGTAACCATAGGAGAATTTTTTCTTCTATGATGCAATTTGATAGCGAACTGTCATACATTACTTATTATATGTTTCATTTTTCTTTCCTTTTATTTTCACTAGTTATTTACAACTTGAGTTTTTTGGAATGTAACTTATTTAGCATGATTGTGCCTAATATTTTCCTGAAGGTTGAATATTAAGTCCTAAAGTGTTCTTTTCTATGGTGACATTTTATTTGCTTTGTTTATACAGGTGATCTCGCCACATAGTGGTCATTATCGCCTAATTGAAGAAAACGCATTCGAGTTTCTTGCTTTTCTGAGGGAAAATGACATTGTCATTGTTGATATTGAGGTATATGTCCTATAAATTCTTTATCTTCTACTTTAGTTTATATTTCAGTGTTCATCATATATATTTCATGTCTTATACTTTGCATTATATCGTCTTTAATTTTTAGAAGAAGAACTCAGTGTTGATGGTAAGAAGCAAGAATTGAAGAAAGAGGAGAACAATAACACTAGAGTCACAAATGCAGAAAGAGAGAGAGAGAAGAGAATCGGTCTAGCCCTTAAAGCTATTATCCCGCATGAGACACGCATATACAAACTGATGGTCAAATCTTTAGAGTTGGTGAATTCACCTGCATTGCCTTGGCAACACAACGATGATTTTTTGAAGTGATGAAACAATATTTCATGTGTAAATTGTAGACACACCAATATTAAGTTGGAAACTCATATTGCAATATTTGACATTTTATATAATATAGTTTATGTGGTTTAAATTATTTATAGTTTCACTTGATATTATTTAATATTTTAATTAACATATGTAACTTTGTGTTTTCATATTAGATAAGAATCCACATTGTATGACATTTTTTTTAATTTAGTTGCAAAATCATACTAATTAATTTATGTTGATTAACAATGAACACATAAAATCAATCTAAAACTAATACATTAGGAGTTTATATTGATTAATGATGAACATAACTAACATTAATATATGACTAAATTAGTTGTTCATAATGATTATTAATGAATGTAAATGAAATGAATATAGACTACTAAATCAGTCATTTATATAATGAATATGAAACTACCAAAAAATGATAAATGACTACTGTAAATGATAAATTTGTGATTACAAATGACGATTAAATTTTGCATATATATGACTATTAGTAGCTAATTTACAATATCTTAAAACACGACTGAAATTTAGTCATATTTCTTTGGTCATTAATCAGTTTCAAACGATGACTAAAATTTGCATATATATGACTACTAGTAGCTAATTTATAGTATCTTATAACACGACCAATATTTTGGTCATTAATTGGTTTTCTCAAGTGGTCATATAGTAATATATTTTTTTGTATATTTGGTCATTAATTATGGTAATTAATGACTAAATCATTGACTAAATTGATGATCAAATTGATGACTAAATATATTATGAGACAATAAAATTGAGACAACCAATTAATGACTAAGCTAAAAATGACTAAAATTTGGTCGCGTTATAAGATATTGTAAATTAGCTACTATTGGTGACCAACTGAAAAATGGTCATTTATATGCACATTTTGGTAATTTTTTTAGTAACCAATTAGCCATTTTCTACTAGTGATATATAGCCCATGCTGCAGAAGAAAGGTTCTGAGTACTACAACTAACACCATCAGCATAACCAACATATCATTCGAGGGATGTTGACATATGCAAACCAAATGTAAACAATATTAACAGATTCCGTAGGAAACTCTGAAGGGAATACACTACAAACACACTCAACACACCTATATACAGCATGTACACAATGCACTATGAAAAAATTCAAACATAGTATTTATTAAGGTATAACACATTTCTAGGTTGCACCAATCAAACTCCATCGAAATCAACAAGCTTGTAGGCCCCTTTAGCAAGAACATGTTTGATAATGTATGGACCTAGCCACATTGGCTTAAACTTCCCTGATCCTAATTTATCAGACTCTTGGTCATATAACAAGACAAGGTCTCCTTCCGAGAAGACACGAGGCTTGACACTCTTGTCATATTATTCCTTGATACGTTTCTTATATGCTTCATTATCCATCGTGGCATCGCGTCGGGTTTCACCTAAGCACTTTAGATGTAAGAGACATACTTTTTGGGTGTGTATTATATTCTTTCCATAACTAGTCGCACACATGGGAGGGTGACAACCCTGTGTATTCGTTGTGTCAAGCACAACAAGGGGATCACATGGGGGGCGGTAGCCCCCCTTGTCGGGGGTTTGTAGAGGGTTGGTAGTGCTCCCCATTACATGGGGTCTGAGGCATCGCCCCAGGATTTTTTTTTCCTATATATATGCGGACCCAAGGATGAGGGGTGGACCCAAAGATGGTGGGTACACATTCCCATGGTTTTATGCACGGGTTTTGCACATGGTTTTGGGCATTATAGTTTTATGCCCATGGTATTTTGTAGATTCGGTCAAGGTAACTACGGTTATGTTCTAATCCAAGGTTAATGGATTGGGGTTTATGAATGTTTCAGCATGTATATATATGTATTGTAACCTTCAAAGGAATATAATGAAAAATAAATCTAGTAGCCCCGATTTCGAGATCCGGGGGAAAATCTACGTGTATATTTTTTTTTTATGTTTTATGTTAACACATGGGAAGGCTCCGATCCCATGTGTGTGGGTGCTTTAAGTTGTACATCCGTAGGATGTGCACAATCATTTTGTTGACAACCTCTATTTGGCCATTAATTTTGGGGTGGAAGGTCATGGACTTATAAGTGTCCTTAGTATCCAACAACACCTAGAGGCTTGACCAGAATGCACTTAGGAATTGGCTATTCCGATATGAGATATTGGACTGTGGATCCCAAAGTGTACCCATACTTGTTCAAAAAATAGTTTTACAGTGTATTATATTTTGAAACTCTTCTTGCAGGCTGCTAGAATGGCCATCTTAGATAATTTTTCAATGACCACGAAAACACAGTCATTTCCATGCTTGGTAGAAGGAAGGCTCGACATGTAATCCATGGAGATGGATTCCATGGGTTAGCTAAGAGTAGGCAGGGGAGTATATAGGCCTTATTTATTGATTTTGGGTTTGTAAATGGTGTAGATAATGGAATATTTTGTGTACTTCCAAACATCTTGTCAAAGGTCCAACCAATAAAAATACTTCTGCAACACTGCCACTATCTTCTCTACCCCAAAATGTACAGTGACCAAACTGTAGTGCGCCTCCCAAATAATCTTGGCATGCACTCTTGAACTAATACAGAGGTGTCCCAGGTGGCATAAAAGTGTGTCCTTGAGGTGAAAGTATGGAACTTGCTTACCTTCCAGAAGCATCTGGTATGTGGTGTGAATTCTCGATCACTCTTATAAAGATGTGTCCATTTCAAAGTCTCGTGTCCACAAGAGTTGAGCACAGTGGTCAGCACTATGACCGGTGATTGGCTGAGGCAGTATGAAAAATGATTGGTGCATGCCTTCTTGTAATTTATGTTCAAATGGAACTATTGCAGGTGTGTGGACCATTTCTGATGGCAATCATTCCACAACTTTCCTTGTGTCTTTATGAACTGTAGGGGTCAGTGGTCTATGTGGATGATCGCTTCCTTCCCCACAATGCAATTCTTCCATTGTTGGTAGGCATGCATAATGGAATACATCTCTTTATCATAGGTGGGATACTTTCGGATTGTGTGTGAAAGTGTCTCACTGTGATATGCCACCAAATGCCCCTTTTGAGGAAGAACTTCCTCGATAGCATAGTTGGAGGAATTTTTCTCAATCTCAAATGGTTGTTGCAGGTCTAGTAATGTGAGCACTGGTGCATAGCAGAAGCGATGCTTCAACTCGAAAAATGGCTTATGTTGGGATTCGTACTAGAAGAAATTTTATTTTTCTCCGCCTTTGGTCACTTGACTCAAAATCCAAGTGATATGAGAGAAACCCAACACAAACCTATGGTAGAAATTGGAAAGACCTATAAAATTGCATATATATGTTAGAGTGGTTGGGGTTGGCCAATCTCAAATAAATTGTATCTTGGATGGGTCCACATACACACCCCACTCATCAATGATGTACCCTAGATATTGAACCTCGGTCATACCAAAGTGCATTTCTCCAAATTAGCACACAACTTGTGTTGTCGCAAGGTCACATGGTTTGGAGGACCTACCAAATATGGTGTAGGTTCTCTTCCCAACTCTAGCTGAAGATCAGGATGTTGCCTAAATACACTACCACAAATGATTTATTGAAGGACCACAATATGTATCAGCCTCATGAAGGTTGCGGGGACATTTTTCAATCCAAAAGGAATGACCAGACATTCGAAAAGGTCCTCCTTATATTTGAAGGCAGTCTTCCACATATTGGAGGGTTCAATTGGCACCTGGTGATACCCAGATTTCAAATCAATCTTGCTAAAATATTTGGCCCCCTTGAGCTGGTCCAGAAGGTATTGGGCATAGCCCAAATTGGTCTATTTTTGGTCAAAAGAATATACAACTTGAGGAGTACAATGTGCGAAGTTAAATCTTCCGTGCGGTGTTTAAGGGCTTCGGAGTTGGTTGAAGCCCCTAATTTTGTAACAGGTGAAGGGTTTTAGTGTATTATTTTTTCCACCCATGGTATATGGACCCTAGTTTTGTATGTATGTAAAGCATATATAAAGAAATGTAATATCAATTCAAAGTCATATCTTGTAACTATTAATGAGTGAAAGATATTGAATATTTGTCTTTAGTATGTTTTGGCTCTTAAGGGAAGGCTCCATAACTGTGTGTTGCAGGGAAGCCTTGAAGAGTTTGTAGGTTTTGCGCAGACCACCTGAAGTTGTGTGTGCAGGTTGAAGAAGTGTATGTACCGAAGAGAATTATCATAATAGAAGAAGAAGATTTTTGAAGGAATATCTGTGTTTATCTATGTATTTTCTTATTTAGAAGTTATTTATATCCTTTATGTTGTGTTTTAATGATAAAGGTATAGTGCACACAATTATTGATTGTTGAATGAAGTATAATGTTTTGAAGTACATAGATGCATCCGCGTAGTTAAAAATAAGCGTAAATACAATTTTATCAATAGATCCACACTCCATTGTCCCTTTGGATGCATAAACTTGGTTCTTACATCCCAAAATATCACCTTGAGTGAGACTGTGATTTGCACTACAGGTCGTTATCGAAGGACCGGTAATAGAGGGTTTTGTTGGTGCACAGTTAAATATGAACCTGGGTCAAAGCCCCTCCAAGCCAACAAACGGTTCCATTTCTGGGATCCAATTGAGGGATTTGTGGATGTGGCATCCGACAGGAAGGAAATACAAGATTATGTAGATCTGAAAGAACGAGAGTTCACAATTCAAGAAAATATAAATTCGCGATTATCAGCTGACGCTTGGTTGTAGAGGTATATTTTCACAAAACAACATGATATTTTCTTCACGACATTTGTTAATGAGTTGCAAGAATGGCTATCAATATTGACTAAGAACATGACTTGTTTTAAGAACAACGAGCCTACTACGTGGAGCCTCGAATTGGTACATTGACTCAAGGAGACCGATAAAAACATATCAAGAGTTGTTGATTTCTGGATCGACAGTATTTTGGGAGGATTTATCACTGAGTTTAAGATAGTCACACCTATATGCTATACCGAAGTTGAGTGAAGATTTTTCAAGGGTCCGCGAGGTAAGTATCTAAATTCTCTGAAGATGTGGATTAAAATGATTTTATGTGAAAAGGGGGTACAACGAATGAATTCATATTAATGTTTGGAAGAAGTAAGTCTGGGTCTACACAAAGTGGAAAATGGTATAGATTAGATCGCAAGAACTTTATTGAGACTGATTACAGCCATTTTTTAGAAGAATCTGAAAGCAAAGAAGAAATTAGTAACCCTGCAACCCCTAAAGGTGTGTTGCAATTAGGAACAGAGAATAATCAAGGAGCCCCTGGGATTCCCCATCCCGCTACTCCCATCACCCCACATCTCCCTCCCCATACTTTCCCTCCACCTCCACCTCCCCCTCCAATCTCACCTCCCCCTCTCCCTCCCCCAGGAAACATGACCAATTATATCAAGCTACCTATCTTTAGAGGACTCAGATTAGAGGATCCTGAGAAATTTTGGTTTGTAGCTGAAGTAGTATGGAAAGCAAGACATATTACTTATGAAGATATAAAGAAAGTGTAAATTGTCACCGCGCTTCAGGAAATGGCACTAACATGGTATATAAATTATTCTACAATGAATTAGAATGCTTCACTAGATGACACAAAGAGGGCATTGACTACATAATTTAAGAAGCCAAAATCGTAGTCGCGGTGTATTACTGAGCTAAAGGAGATTAAGAAACTTTCAAGTGAATCTATTTGGGAATTATATCAAAGGTTTAAAATGTTAATGGGACAAGTAAGCTTTACAATTCCTGAAGAGAAGCATAAGGAGTCGTTCATAGTTGTGTTATTATCACATATCAGGCTACCTTTGAAACAACAGAAGATATCAACACAGACCGAAGCTCTAGAAATTGCGATGAAGCTGGAAGCTTCTCAAGTGGGAGATACTCATGTAGGAGTATAGTAGATTCAAACTTAGCTATCACACTTGAACTTGGAACTGCAATTTCTGAAGAAGGGTAAGGAATTCTGCCCAGAAATTTGATCAGAATTATGGTGTATAAAAGGTAAGGCAGAAGGCCATTATAAGGACTAATTCCATGTATACAGAGAGTATCTGTCTAGTGGAGCACCTAATCGTGATTGAATCCAGGATCAAGTGCATGGTGTGACATGTAAAATTGTAGGTCAACATCACACGGAAGAGTGCTATTTGTTGCAGAAGTATGTGCAGACCCCAAAGAAGTTGTTTTGTAACTTTTGTAGACCAGTGGGGCATGATGAGAAGAATTATTGCAGTTATGATTTGATGATGGAGAAAACTACTAGTGCTTATAGAATGCAAGCTGAAGGACATGCACATGAAGATCAAGGACAACACGTAGGTCACAAAGGATTCCAAGGATGATAACGAGGACGAGGACGAGGCATTGCTCGAGGACATGGCCAACTTATCTGTTATAACTGCAGATAAGTATGACACTTTGCAAGGGATTGTTAGAATCTGGATGCCACCTATAAGTATTGTAAAGCTTTTGATCATGTGATAGAACAACGTCCTGTCCTTATGACAAATATTCAGGAGAAAAGAAACCATCAGCCCACACAAAACTTGCAGATGATGACCATTGAACCAAGGGAAGATGACCCATGCATTAACATAGTAACAAGAAGTGGTACATTAACAGGAGATGATGGGAACGAGGTGAAGCTTCATGGATGCTCGAGCTTCCATGTCTAAAGCATAGCCACTGCAGAAGTCAATACTGAAGAAATACAACTCCAAGACAATTACTACGATGAAGGAATTTGATCCAACTATATTAAGATCATTCTTACAGACTTGCATGAATTTGTTGAGAGATGAGAAGGTTGTTGAAGGACTCCAGGAGTTGATAGACTCCTGCACTGGAAAAGAAGAACCACGCAGAGAGTCACACACTATAAATAAGTTGCACCGACATAAGAAGAAAACATGAAGGGATATGAGACTAGCTACGCATATCGGGGACTATGATATGGATCAACTAATCCTAGATTTTGGATATGATGCCAATGTTTTACCTAAGAAAACTTGGGATCGAATGGGAAAATCATCATTGCAATGGTCATCGATCCAGTTGAGGATGGCCAACAAGAAGAAGATCATCCCTATGGGAAGGGTACCCTGTGTTATAGTAGATATTGAAGGAGCGCGCACTGTTGCGTATTTCGAAGTAATTGAAATTGTAGATGAAAACAATCCAAATCTAACGTTGCTTGGATTGGATTTGGCTTTTGATACTGACACGATAATAAATTTGAAGAAGAGAAAGTTGGTGTTTGAAAATGGCGATCTGAGGGTCATTATTCCTCTAGACCCATCATAAGGAGTGCGATATACAGAGTGTGTTCGTGATGAGTACTACGATGTAGATATTGACAACATCTATAAGATAACAACTAAGGAGGAATATTGAATCAATTCCACTGTAGATGGAAGGCTAAACTGGGAACTGGACAATTCCTGCAATTCAGACTCTGATGAAGAACTAGAGAATTGGCAGAGCAAGTTGCATGAAGTCTCTAAAATACGATGGGCCAGAATCACGAGATCACTTTGCTGCATAAATTCAGAGGTATGTAATTTTCCTTATTATGATGGGATAGGAGAGGTAAGTATTTTTCTTGATGAATTTAAAAGAGAAATACCAGAAGAACAAAGGTCTCAATATTTGGACATAGCTTTGAGATCTACACCTTCTAGATGGTGGGGTACTCATAAAGAAAATATAGGGAGTTGGAAAGAGCATCACAGGTTGATGAAGATTAGATTTGGCCTAGTAAATACCATAATAGAAGTAAAGTATGATGGAAAGGATGACCCTCGGGAGCATATTTTTCACTGGACCTCAGTGTGGGGTGAAGATCCAGAAATAGAGTGGGTACATATTTTTTTTGACACATTGCAAATGATACCTATGAATTGGCATCTTGAGACAGAACTGTGACATTGAATAACGAACTAAACAGATTTGGTTGAATGGTTCTTGCTAACATTTATTTTTGAATATGACCCTCCATGCATAGATGCAGCCCTTCAAGAGATCAGAGTGGGGCTTTTTAGGGATACAATTTCACTAACTTGGATGCAGCCTGATTGGACCGCGTAGTTGCATCACACACTAAAATGTTATAAAGTAACACCGAAAGAAGATGATAAGGATCCGTGCAGTATTGATATCAAAGAATCAGAAGGACATCACGAAGTTGCAAGACCAGAACCTGAGATACTAGACACAATGCAACTTTCAAAGATGAAAAAAGTGAATATAGGGTCAGAGGAAGAGCCAAAATTTATGATGATTAGAGATTATCGGGATTAAGACACAATTAGAAAGATTTCAGAACTATTGCACGAATATCAAGAGCTCTTTCCCATGAAGTTTTCAAAATTGAAGGGCATATTTGGGGACCAACGAGTTATGAGGATTCCTCTTAAAATAGCTGCAGAGCTAGTAAATCAACAACCCTATATATTGAATCTGAAATACAAGGATAAAGTGAAGGTGGAATTGGATAAAATGCTCAAAGTTGGGATCATTGAGCCAATCGAAGAATCTGAATGGGTAAGCCCAATGGTAATCCAAGAAAAGAAGGAAAAGGATGAGATTAGAATATGTGTGGACCTAAGGAAGTTGAATGATGCATGCTTTCATAACCCTTTTCCTACACCATTTACAGATGACGTCTTGGAAAATGTAGGAGGACAAGAGGCCTATTCTTTGAAAGATGGATTTTCATGCTACCATCATATTATAATTGTGCTAGAGGATAGACATAAGACAATTTTTATATAGAGTGGGGGTCTTATCAGTACATGGTGATGCCCTTGGTTTGAAGAATGCTCCTGCTGTATTTTCTAGAGTGGTATTCGCAGCTTTCAAGGAGTATATACACAAGTTTTGGAGGTTTATTTTGATGATTGGACAATATTTAGGTTGTTGAAGAAGCATGTTTCAAGCTTGAGATTGATGTTGGATACTTGTAGGCAGTATCAAATATCATTGAATCTGAAGAAGTGTATCTTTTGTGTACCTTTTGGTATACTATTGGGTCATGTTGTTTGCAAGCAAGGACTTATGGTAGACCTCGCAAAGATTGATGCTATTGTAAACCTAGAACCACCAAAGACAGTGAAGAAATTATGCACAAAACTTGGACATATTGGCTACTACATGAAGTTTATAGAGGATTATGCACAGATAATTGCGCCAATGGAGAAGTTATTGAAGAAGGATGCTACTTTTTGCTGGGATGAAGAATGCCAAAAGAGCCTAGACATACTAAAAGTGAATATGGTAATTGTGCTGATTCTAGTTTTCCCGAACTAGAATAAGGAGTTTCATGTACATGTCGATGCATCTTGCATAGCATTGGGTTCAATAGTGGCACAACCAGGAGAAGGAGAAATTAATCACCCCATAGCTTTTGCAAGCATAAAATTGTCCAAGGCAGAGAAGAACTATTCCACGACAGAGAGAGAAGGGTTGGCTATGGCTTATGCATTACAAAGGTTCAGACATTATTTATTGGGAGTGTGTTTCAAGATTTTCATTGATCACTCCATGCGAAAGTATTTGGTGAATAATCCTATTTTAGGAGGAAAGATATGTCAATGGTTGTTTTTGTTTCAGGAGTATGATTTTGAATTTGTAATCAAGCCATGGAGATTGAACGTTGTACCTGATCATCTACCAAGGATAGAGACAGGCGAAGAACGCACAAGAATTTAAGATAATTTGCCAGATGCGCATATATTTTCAATAAGGTCGCAAATGATCACTTCACGGATATTATTCATTTTTTGACCATAGGGATGGTTCCCGCGAAGTACACTACACAACAAAAGGAGTTGGCATTCAAGGAAACTGATTTTTCATTAATTGCAGGACATTTGTATAAGATGGGACCAGATGAAATACTACGCAGATATGTTTATGGGTATGAAAGACAAATAATCTTTGAAGAAGTTCATGGAGGAGTTGCAGGAGGCCCACATTATGCAAGAAAGGCCATTGCGCATAATATTTTGAGAGCTAGGTTATGGTGGCCCACATTGCATAAAGAGGCAAAAGATTTTGTAGAGCTTGTGATGCATGTCAACGAACAGGGAAGCCATCTAGAAGGGATGCAATGCCATTAAACCCACATGTGACATTGCAGGAATTTGATAAGTGGGATATTGACTTTGTTGGACCTATTAATCCACCAAGAAAGAAGACTATCACAAGTTATATCATCACTGCAATATATTATTTGACAAGGTAGGCTAAGCCAAAGCTAGTAAAGGATTGTAGCACATATATCACTGCAGAGTTCATATTTGAGTATATTCTGTCCATATTTGGATGTCCGAAGATCTTAATGAGTGACAGGGATTCACATTTCTTACATAATACTATTGAGACACTGACTAAAGAATTCCAAGTACATCATCAGAAGAGCACACCCTATCATCCTCAAGAAAATGGGATCTTCAAAGCTTTCAATAAGATTATGGAGAATGCACTCACAAAAGTGTGTAATGTGAAAAGAAATTACTGGGATCTGCGAATTCTAGCAGTTTTATGGGCATACAGGACAACATGCAAGAAATTGACAGGACATACACCTTTTAGGTTAGTATATGTATAAGAATTTGTTATGCCTATGGAATATATTGTGGCAAGAATAGAATTGCAGCATTCGAAAACATGGCATACTACGATACAATGGAGGAAAGGATGGATAAATTCCTTGCTCTTGAAGAAGACATGTTTATTGTAGGTTATCATCAACAAGTACAAAAAGAGGGAGAAATCTTAGCATGCTAGGCACATCAAGCAGAAAACATTCAAGGAAGGAGACATTGTATTGTTGTATGATAGCCAATTCGCAAAGTTCCCAGGAAAGTTCCAAACACATTGGTTGGGACTATATATCATCATACACATTTTTTATGGAGGCACAGTCCAGATCACGAAATTGGATGCTTAGTTGATGCTAGGATGAGTAAATGGGAACAGATTCAAGATATACAGGGATGATTCTATTCTTGGAACCTCGAACTAAAGAACTAAAGGGTAAAGTCTTAGGGCCACCTGTAGTTGAAAGTGGGGATTGGACTATAAACTATTCTATAGAAAGGGGCTTCACCGAAGAAGGAGAATTGTGAGATAATCAGCAGTATGGTGAAGTCTGGAAGAACCAAGCCGAAGGAATATCACTGCATGATGTTCATAAAATAAAAATAATCTTTTTTTATAAAATAACCTTAACAAACTTAGCTTTTAATACAAACCATAAAAATTATTAAAGAGACAATGTAAGGAATTCAAGATTAAGACGTGAAAGATTTGCTTTTGCAAGTTTATATAAATTTGTTATATATAGTTTATCATGATAGTTTTTTCATAAAAAATGGTGAATATCTACATTAAAATTAGTGAACTAAGTGATTTTCTAGTTCCTCATTTTGAAAAAAATTAATCTAGTTAAAGTTCTAAATTATAGATCCACTGAATACTTCCAAATTTAATGAAATATGTGTTATTGATATGTTTGATTTGTTAATGAATTTCATTAAATGCATGAGCTAACAAAGGTTATTGCAGCTATTATGAGAGGGAATTAGGCATTCTTGATTATTCTCAAATAATTATCAGACCCCTATGTTAAAATATGCATTCTTGACCTCTATATTACATGTTCTAAATATGTTTGACGAAATGACTATCATGGTCAGGCCTATTTAGGTTAGGTAAATAACTCAATTTTGAAAATTTATCCTTGTTTTCATGTAATTTATGCATCTTAGAAGTTACAGGAAGTTCTGGGTAGTGGTTTGGAGGCTAACCTAGAATTTAGGCTCAGAATCTCGATCCGCATCCTCTGAGCTAAAAAGCTTGGGTTGCATCTGCATGGATGTAGGCTTATTCATGTAGTTGGAGGATCCCAACCACATGGATTCCTTGTTGTGGTAGCGGTTGAGGGCTCATGGCCAGGAAAAGGTGGTCCAGCTCAAGATTTGGCCACCTGGGGTGGTTTCTCAACCTCTGAGTGACATGTAGCCCCTGTAGGATGTGTTGATTTATTAGTTTGTCATTAGTTGTTGGCCCAACTTCCTTAATGGTACCTAGGAGGTTTCTTCATCTCATAGTAGATCTTTGTATCATGTTTACCCTAACCGGCTGGTGGTAAATGTGGGAGGGGGTGATTACATTTCAACTCCATCATAATATATTAATTTTTTTAATTATTACAATCCAAACTCTTATTCCACAATATTCGCACCTTCAGACACCTGATTCTCTCCTTATGCTACCAAAATCCTTAGTCATATACAAATTATTGCTCTAGTGCCTCATGGGCTTTCTACCATTGAATCCATAACTTTATACTACATAATGTGTCATAGGGCAGTCCATCTTTCTTCATCGTCATTTTCAACATTGAAATTAGAACACTTTGATTCCTCAAAGAGTCCAATTTCACCTTACTATGACACCAAAGGTAAGAATAAAAACCTGAGAGAAATCATTATTAAACAATAATAATAAAACACATAGTATTAGAACACCATAATTATCTTGGAAATCAAAAAACAAGAAAACAAAATCTTAATAGATCTATTACTCTTCTCTAAAAGGAATATTATAATGGAGTCATTAAGCCATTAAATAGGGTGTATTGCATCAAATACCATTTGAAAAACAATGCGTTACTAAAGCATTGGGCTTGTAAAGGGCCAATGGTAAACCCATTAATTATTGTATCAAAATGACTCTATGACCAACTCAAGTTTTAAATTAACTATTCCTCCATTTGGAACCAATACAATTGTTTGTAAGTGAGTCTACAAGAACAATAGAAATCCAAATGGCTCATTTAACAAGAATAATAAAAAGTGCGTGGAAAAAATATATGCACTGAAAAAAGGTTTAGACCATGAGAAGACTTCCCCCCCACAACAAAACAGGTTACCATTTATGCATTAATGGTTTTGTTATGTTATGCAACCATCTCACAAAATAGAAGAAAATATAGATCAACGACTTTAAAATTATACACTTCGAGGGGGAAACCTACTTTTCGTTACATAAATGAAAAATTCTTGGATGATTCAAATGAAAAAACCTAATTTCTATATATAGGAATCTAAGGGGTCACAATATAATCAGAGCCGACATAAAAATAATAATGTAAGGTCACAACAATAACAATAGTGGGCTTTTCTCTGGATGCGGATGTTAATTAGGGTGGATGGGACGTCTGTCCCTTGGAGACTCCCGATGGCGTTCGCGTGGGTTGGCCATATGGCCACCTACAATAACATTAACTCTGCATTTATTCTGGCCAGCCTGATCTCCATTAGCGGCTTCACCTTGCTCCTCCGCCATTTTGATCTGCCTGCTTGGTCTTCTATGGAGTTCACTCACTGTCAATCGGCTTATTTTCACTCTGCTTGCAGCTCTCCCTCCCCGCAGAGAAGCTCTTGTCTGCCTGCCTGTGCTGAGCTAAGCGCTTGCATGCACACTAGGCGACGTGGTATGCTTCTCTACTGCCTCGAGACTCTGTCAGACTACCATTTTTCTCAGAGTGAATTTTTCTACAT
Source organism: Pinus albicaulis (assembly GCA_034641835.2). Lineage (NCBI taxonomy): Eukaryota > Viridiplantae > Streptophyta > Pinopsida > Pinales > Pinaceae > Pinus > Pinus albicaulis. The sequence goes on from CM076571.1 coordinate 318,032,712, forward strand.
GAATTCTCAGCCCTGTGTTCAGCCTGCTATGTCCATCCTGTCGCCTTTGCATTTCTCTCATCCTCATCTCAGTCGGCTCTGTCAACCAACCCATGTATCCATGGTGCGGCTCCGTCAAAGAATGAGGTGTTGTCATGGTAGCAGTAGGGGCCATGCTACCCGCTCTCGGCCTTCCACCAGCACTGACTCCTCCTCTGAGGACGTCTCTTGGGGCCACTATCTGGAAACCAGAAGTCACAGAGGCAGAGCCCGCTAGGCGGGGCATGTGCATTTCACTCAAGGTTCTCTGCCTCCCCATGTCGAGTCTCCTCCGCACCCTGTCATTCATTCCGTCATCTCTCCTGTATCCTAGTCATCGACTCACTTGCCCCTCCACCAATCATATCAAAGAGAATAATTTCGCTTTGAGTGCTCCTTGGATAGGCCCGTAATCACTGCCTTTGTCACCGTCACCCTCAGGGAGGAAGCAGTTAGCCCCAACCCCTCCTCTACCCCTGGTCTTCAATCCCATCCAGACAAAGAAGTAGCGAAGGACTCAAATGCATCGTTGGAGATAGCTCACACTAACAAGAACAAGAAACAGACGCAGGAGGTCGCTGACAAAGCTACCTGTGCATCCACTGAAGGTGATGACTGCAGTAGCAACGAGTACAAGTGCCGCATTGTGGAGGAACCTCCTTCTCCTGCTCATGATAAGTAAACACAGCAACCTATGGCAAACCTCAGTACTGAAGCCCAGGTTTCTTGGGTTCATTTTTGTTTTTCTGTTAAACTCTCTTGTGTTGAAAGCGCTGAATGCAATTTTTACATGTTTATTTTTGTCAAACTATATGAACACTATGCCGATTTCCCCTGTGTGGGAGGCAAGATATATTCCTAAGGGATTGGTTTCCCCTTGTAGGGCAGTCCAGAATTACGCATTTCATGACTATCAAGCCCAGCCTTCAGGCTCACACAGCTGAAGCTATGGCAGTTTTGTACTATTATGTTACGTAAATAGAATTAGCCTTATTCAGAAAAGAAAAAAAAAACAATAGTGGGCTTTTATGGGGCACAATAATAACAATATGGGGACTTCATGGGTACAAAAACAAAAATAAGGGGCCTACACTAATGATAACAATAAGGGGATACACTAGTATTATAGGGACCTAACATGACCCTCTCCTTCAAAAAAATATTTTCCTCAACTCTTAAGTAGCTATGGATTCTTCTGTATAAAATTCTCATCTTGCCATGTAAAATCTTCAGTGGATAAGTTATTCCACTTGATGAGATACTATGAAATTGATCAATTTCATAGCTGTCGATTTCTTATTTCTGTGATTACTTCAGGTTCCAATATGATTCTTCCTTCATCGTCAAGTTCTGGCAATATTGTTTGAACTGGGAACTTGTCACCTATAACCTTCTTTAAGCATGAAACATGGAAATTGAGTGCACTCGGGAAGATGTAGGAAGCTCCAATTTGTATGTCGTAGTACCAATATTTTTCAACACCTTGTAAGGACCATAATACTTTGGTGATAATTTATTATCCTTCTTAGCTTGCTCGAGGGAAATATTTTTGTATGGTTGTAGCCATAAAAATACCCAGTTGCCTACATCAAAACTTATTTCACTACGATGTCAATATGCATGTTGTTTCATTTGATTATGTGTCAAAGTGAGGTTATCCTTTAAGACTTGGAGAACTTGTTGTTGATGCTTGATGTCAACTTCCACTGCTTAAACCTTAGAATTTTCTCTTAAAGATGATGTGATGGATGGTGGATGATATCCATAAAGTGCCATAAATGGGGTCATTTTTGCTGCAGTATGGAAGTGTTATAACACCATTCATCCATAGGTAACCACTTGACTTATTTCTATTTATCAGATACAAAGCAATGAAGGTATCCTTCCAAAAATTTGTTCACTATTGTAGTTTTCCCATCAGATTGAGGATGATAAGATGAGCTATGAGATAATTGAGTAATCAGACAAGAAAATAATTATGTCCAAAAATTTTAGTGAATGTGGGATCTTTTTCGCTTACAATAATCTTTGGGTTTCCATAAGTGCAGTAGAAACTGTATTAGCTTTAAATGGATGAGATAATGTGCAAAAGTGTGCATACTTGGTAAGTCTATCAACTACCAGCATGATGACACTCTTTCCTTTGGACTTGGGTAAACCTGTGATAAAATCCATTCTCCTCCCAATGTTTACTTGGAATGGATAAATATTTTAACAGAACCAAGGTCTTAATTGTCTCAACCTTATTTTATTGGAAAACCAAACATTCCACCACAAACTTTTGAATATCAAATTTGAGGCCATCCCAAAAAAAAATACTTCTCGACCATGTGGTAAATTTTTAAAAATCCTGAGTACCCTCCTAAGGGATAGGTGTGCAATTCCAAAATAATATTTTGTTTGATTTGGGAATCCTTACAAAGATATAAGTGCTCTTTGAACAATAATGAATCACTTTTCAAGCTAAATGTATTAGAAGTACCAAGATCTTGTTGCAACTTTTCAATGAGTGTCCACACCTCTTCACCATTCTTTCATTCATCCCTTGCTTTGGCTATCCACTCATGTTGGATAATATAAATGGCACAAATAAATGCTTCCACGTCCTCATACTTTCTTGAGAGTGCATCTGCAACAACATTTTTCTTCCCTTTTTTTGTAGATGATTTCAAAATCATAACCCAACATCTTTGTGACCCATTTTTGTTGCTCTTTTGAAGATAATCTTTGTTGCAAAAAATATTTGATACCATCATGATTTGTTTTTACCTTGAATTTTATTTCCATTAGGTAAGGTCGTCATTGCTTTAGTGCATGTACTATTTCCAACATTTCCTTCTCATAAATAGGTTTCTATAAATAATTTCATTTGATTGGACAAATTTTGAAAGAAATGGGTCTTCCTTCTTGCATTAAAACCGCACCAATTCCATTTCTTAAGATATCACATTCCACAATAAAGGTTTTTGTGAATTCTGGCGTAGCTGAGACAGGTTCTTATCACATTGCCTATTTAATATGTTCAAAGGCATTATTCACTTCTAGAGTCCAATAAAATTCATCTTTCTTCAGTAAGTATGTTAGAGGTGCTGATATTCTCCCATAATTCTTAGCAAACTTGCGATAATACCCTGTCAACCCAAGAAATCCTCAAAGATGCTTTATGGTTGTGTGGATTTTCCATTCCTTACTGGATTTAATTTTTTTAGGGTCTACCTTAACACCCTCATGAGATACAATATAGCCCAAATATTCCACCTCCTGTATTCCAAATAAAAATTTGGAGGTTTTTTCATATAATTGTATGATGACCTGATTATAGACTAGTTCAGTAGAGCAAACTTGTACAAAATTCCATGTGTCATTGTTTCTACCTTCGGTCCTAACATTGCGACACGAAAAAAATACAGTCTATGCACTTCCAGCCACTTTTTACAGAATTCAAATCTAATGACTGAAATGAAAGTTATGATGAGTTTCCCTAGGTCACGTGTTTGAGACTGAATTTTGGTGCCTGCAAAAACCTTAACTTACACATATCATATCACTGAAACTATAAAGAACCAAGATCTGAAATTTTTACACAGCATTCAAAAATATTTTGTAGCGACATGGGAAAAATTTTAGCTTATGAAGCCTCACAGAAAATTTTTTATAGAAAAAATTCCAAGGTGATCTATTTGAAGAACTAAAACCCTTGAATCCAAAGCTCCAATACCAAATGTTATGCAACCAACTCACAAAATAGAAGAACTGATAGATCAACAACTTAAAAAATATCCACTTCGAGGGTGAAACCTCCCTCTCATTAGATAAATGAACAATTCTTGGATGATTCAAATGAAAAAACCTCCTTTCTATATATAGGAGTCTAAGGGGTAAAAATATAATCAGAGTCGACATAACAATAATAATGTAAGGGCACAACAATAACAATAGTGGGCGTCTATGGGGCACAATAATAACAATATGGGGGAAGTCCCCAAAAATAACAATAAAGGGGATACACTAACAATAACAATAAGGGGATACACTAGTATTATAGCGACCTAACATGGTATCACATAATAAGTGGAATATTCATCACATGGATGTGAAGGAAACCTTTTCGAATGGAGACATGAAAGATAATTGCAATATGTCTCAACTAGAAGAAATTATTGTGAAGGGTCAATAACAAAAGGTATGAAATCACATCAAGTATTTCTATACTAGCATGGTGTGAAAAGATAATTGCGCATATTTTGAAAATTAGTTCAAGCATTGTAATCTTGATGAAGAAACTTTCCATGTAAATAAAGTTGGTAAAATTTTTGTATATAATGTGGTGTATGTAAATGATCTTTTGATAATAGGGAAGAATGGAATGTATATTTCATCCATAAATAAATAATTGAAGAAGGTTTTTTAGCCAACAAACATGGGACACATTCACTATCACTAGGAATTTAAGTAACTCATAACCCAAAGCATGTATTCATCTCCTTAAAGAATTACAATCAAGAATTGTAGAAAAAAAATTGCACGGTTGATTGTAATCTGATCTCTAGTCGAATGGAACAAAATATGAAGCTAACGTCAAAATATGGAATGATTTTGAGGATGAATTTGAATACAAATAGCTTGTGGGAAGTCTCTTACACCTTATTTCTATAGACGATATATGTTATTTGTAGTTAGGATTCCTTCCAAGTTTATGCAAAAACCTTGTGAAGGACATTAGTGCACTACAAGGAGAGTTTTAAGGTATTTTGAAGGAGCTAAGACTTTGGGCTTCAATCTCTAAGGTGGAAGACTTCAAACTAGTTACCCATACAAATACAAACTTTGATAGGGGTAAGGAGAACATAATTTTTACCTTAGGATGCTTTGTGAATCTTGGAGCAGTAGTTATATCTTATAGATTATGCAAAAAACCTATTCTATCATATTCCACTTAGGTAGAACATGTGTTTTTTTATAAAAGAAATAAAGGAGATTGTGTGAATCAATAAGATATTACATGATTTGCAGGATAAAAAAGAAAATGATACTCCTCTTCTGATTGATAACAATTTTTTAATCAAGTTGGTTAAGAATTCTATATTTATTGATAAAACCAAGCACACAAACACAAAGTACCATTTGATTTTACATTACAGAGAGGCCAATATGATTCAACTTATATATTATTCCACGAGTGAGAAAATTTCAAATGTCTTCACCAAAATTCTTGGAAGAGACAATTTTGAAAAGTTTAGAAAGATGATTGGACTTAAAAACACCCATTTGGATTAAGATGGGGAATTTCATATACTTAATCCTTAGGATTATGGTATTGTAAATATTTATTTAGAAGAAATGATGAGTTATATAGGTGAATAGGTGATGGAATTTTTGTCATTAATGGAAAAGGAATAGCAGGACCAACAAGATATGAAATGTGATGGAAAAGTAACAACAAGGGAAAAACAAGAGCAACAACAAGCATGAAGTGTGAACACCATATGTGTATGATAAGTTGACAAGTTGACAGAGATTTGTTTCGTGTTGACAACAGGGTAAAGGAGCAATAAAGTATGATGGCATATGTACAGTTGATGGCATGAGCAGAACATATTGTTAAATCTTTCTTTCATATGTTTTTTATGCTGCAAAGGGTGTTGGTGAAAGGTTGCTTGTGCTTACATATGTTGATTGATGTTGATAAGTGAGGCACATTGTGAGCATATGGAGTATTAGATAATGGTAAACATGTAAGCATGTGATGGGTGATATGTTTTGGTGTAAGAATATTTTTGTGATGCAAAGAAAAGGCTAAGGAAAATCCATGAAGAATTGTGATGCAAAGGGTGATGGAAAAGGATCAACAAGGAAAAGGTGTTGACAATAGAACATAACTATTGACAATAGAACAAAGGAGTAGAAAAGGGTGATGACAAAGTGTATGCATAGATTATGAACAAGTTCATGTATTGTCTTATTATATTATGATGAGGTTGTTGATATATGAAGTTGCATAAATTGCAAAGGATATGTTGTTGGTATGTTGGACATGCAAAAGTATTATTGATGCTTAGTAATGCTTAGTGAGTGGAATGTAAATGTTAAGATGCATGGTCTTGGAATTATGTTGGTGTATTTAATAATTACATTTTGAGTTGAAAATAGTATTTGAGCACTTATTTATGTTCTAATATTCAAAATATGAAAATCTTTGAAACAAATGAGTGGAAGGCAACAAGTCAATCTTATTAACTTCATATTCTTATGTGGAATATTATCAACCAACAAACTATCTTTATAAAATATGTGATTTTGGAGGGAAATAATGTTGGAGATTTAGAGAGCATGTGAGAGTTGATTATTCATGATTTATCTGGAACATATGAAGTTGATGTGAAGAAAATTTGAAGGGGAGCAGAGGCATGGATAAATACGGCGATATGAAAAATTGATGACCAAGTAAATCAACATATTGTTTCTTGTATGTATCATAGGATTGTAGTCTCCTTTCAAGTTGGAGCTTAATAAAGAATTGGTTGTAGCTCGTTGAGGTAGGAGCCTCTTGTGGGTTGTAGCCTACATAAAGCTTATGGGAATTGGAGCTTCCTTACATGTTGTAGCTTACAGAAAAAATGAGGTAGCAACCTCTTGTAGGTTGGAGCCTATATAAAATTAGATGCACAATAAGGGAGTTGGAGCTTGCCTTTGCATCACAACAATAAAATTTTTTGTTTTTCTCCATTTATGGGTTTCCGCTTATATCTAGTGTCCATATGTGTTGACATTATGTGCCTGTGTGATGTTTTGGATTACTTATTACTTGTTTTTCACATATTCAATTTGCTGGTCATTATGTGTTAAGTTGTTCATTTAATGTTTTAATTAATCATTCAAAATAAAATAATTTTAATGTCCAACTTTGTACTAAATTGATTCACACCCCCTCCCCCCTCTTTCACTTTAGTCAGGTTTTCATCAATAGGAAAAAAATTCCTTTCACCCATGAGATGACATAGCCAAATATCATTTCTATATATATATCTGTCTCATTTTAATAAAAATTACAACTAGTGGATTTATTCAAATCTATGATTGACATATGGTGCACTTGATGAAGATAAATGATTTGGGGTGTGTGTGTAGAGAGTAATTTTCCAATTATAGCTTATAAAAGTAGAACTAGTTAGTACAAGAGGATGTATAGGTCCATAGCACAGGCAATGACATTATCTCATGCCATTACTGGTACCTCTTCAACATTATCATCTTCAAAATATTTGTAGTAGCCATTTCTTGGATCTTAAACATTAAATTAATTGCAATACAATCATTCATTCATCATTTTCCAAGGGTTGACATTAGATGGAGGGAGCTTTAAGTTTTTCTTGTACTATGCTAACATAAGGTTGTATTGATGTGAATTTCAACAACTAGGACTTCCTTAAGACATTCAAATCCATATATTGGGAAATTTTATTTGAGGGGACCATTTCTATTTACAATGTGCTATGCATAGCTTTTGTTTTTCTAAAAAGTAAATATTAGCATTCTTATCTTTTTTTCATGAACTTTGTAACCATTGTTGATGTGTTAACAAAATCATGACATCCAATATTTCTAGTTAACAACAATAGTGACAGGAATTTGTGTATGTATGGGTTTCCTTCTCATGAGTTGATGTGGTAAAACATAAATTAAGCCCTAAAAACTTTAAGATAAATTAATTATACTATTTCAAGTTACTTAAAAATTACTAAATTTGGTTGTGAACTTGTATTCTTACAATAGAATACAATAACAATTAGTTGATATATACAAATTAGTCAATATGGTTATTTTGATTAAAACATGTATCACAATAAAGAAATCAAAGTTAATATTTATTTCTATGTGTTCAAAATAATATCGATAACAACAATATATTTCAATATCAACCATAAATAAAATATAAAATAATTTTATATTAATTTATATTAAAAAACATATTAATAACAAAAATATATTTAGATATCAATCATAAATAAAATATTTCAAGTTGGTTAAGAATTATATATTTATTGATCAAACCAAGCACAAAAACACAAAGTACCATTTGATGTGACATCACATAGAGGCCAAGATGATTCAAATTATATATTCCACGAGTGAGAAATTTTCAAATGTCTTCACCAAAATGTTTAGAAGAGAAAATTTTGAAAAGTTTAGAAGGATGATTGGACTTAAAAACACCCATTTGGATTAATATGGGGAATTTCATATACTTAATCCTTAGGATTATGGTATTGTAAATAGTTATTTAGAAGAAATGAAGAGTTAAATAGGTGAATAGGTGATGGAAAAGGAATAGCAGGACCAACATGATATGAAAGGTGATGGAGATGTAACAAAAAGGGAAAAGCAAGAGAAACAACAAGCATGAAGTGTGAACACTGTATGTGTATGAGAAGTTGACAAGTTGACAGAGATTTGTTTCTTGTTGAAATTAGGGTAAAGGAGCAATAAAGTATGATGGTATATGCACAGTTGATGGCATGAGCAGAACATATTGTTAAAGCTTGTTTTCATATGTTTTTTATGCTGCAAAGGGTGTTGGTGAAAGGTTGCTTGTGCTTACATATGTTGATTGATGTTGATAAGTGAGGCACATTGTGAGCATATGGAGTAGTAGATAATGGTAAACGTGTATGCATATGATGGGTGATATGTTTTGATGTAAGAATATTTTTGTGATGTAAGGAAAAGGCTAAGGAAAATCCATGAAGAATTTGTGATGCAAAGGGTGATGGAAAAGGATCAACAAGGCAAAGGTGTTGACGGCAGAACATAACTATTGACAATAGAACAAAGGAGCAGCAAAGGGTGATGACAAAGTGTATGCATAGATGATGAACAAGTTGATGTATTATGTCATTATATTATGATGAATTTGTTGATATATGAAGTTGCATAAAATTTCAAAGGATATGTTATTGGTATGCTTGGCATGCAAAAGTATTATTGATGTTTAGTAATGCTTGGTGAGTGGGATGTAAATTTTAAGTTGCATGGTCTTGGAATTATGTTTGTGTATTTAGTCATTACATGTTTGAGCTGAAAATAGTATTTGATCACTTATTTATGTTCTTATATTCAAAATATGAAAATCTTGGAAACAAATGAGTGGAAGGCAATGAGTCAACCCTGTTCACTTCATATTCTTATGTGGAGTACAATCAACCAACAAATTATCTTTATAAAATATGTGATTTTGGAGGGAAAAAATGTTGGAGAGTTAGAGAGCATGTGAGAGATGATTATTCATGATTTATATGGAACATATGAAGTTGATGTGAAGCAAATTTGAAGTGGAGAAGAGGCATGGATAAATATGGAGATATGAAAAATTGATGACCAGGTAAACCAAGATGTTTTTTCTTATATGTATCATAGGATTGTAGTCTCCTTTCAAGTCGGAGCTTAATAAAGAATAGGTTGTAGCCCATTGAGGTAGGAGCCTCTTGTGGGTTGTAGGCTGGATAAAAATTATGGGAGTTGGAGCTTCCTTACATGTTGTAGCTTATAGAAAAATTGAGGTAGCAACATCTTATAGGTTGGAGCCTATAGAAAATTAGATGTAATAAGGGAGTTGGAGCGTGCCTTTGCATCACAACAATAAAAAATTGTTTTTTAATCCATTTATGGGTTTCCACTTATATCTGGTGTCCATATGTGTTTACATTATGTGCTTGTGTGATGTTTTGGATTACTTATTAATTTTTCTTCACATATTCAATTTGATGGTCATTATGTGTTAAGTTTTTCATTTAATGTTTCAGTTAATCATTCAAAATAAAATAATTTTAATGTCCACGTTTGTACTAAACTAATTCAACCCCACCCCTCCACCCTCTATTTCAGTTTAGTCAAGTTTTCATCAATAGGAAAAAAATTCCTTTGACCCATGAGATGACATAACCAAATATGATTTCTATGTATATATATTTGTCTCATTTTAATAAAAGTTACAACTAGTGGATTTATTCAAATCTATGCTTGACATATGGTGCACTTGATGAAGATAAATGATTTGGGTTATGTGCGTACAAAGTACTTTTCCAATTATAGCTTATAAAGGTAGAACTAAATAGTACAAGAGGACGTAAAGGTCCCTGGCACATGCAATAACATTATCTCATGGCATTACTGGTACCTATTCAACATTATCATCTTCAAAATATTTGTAGTAGCCATTTCATGGATCTTAAACATTAAATTCATTGCAATACTCTCATTCATTCATCATTTTCCAAGGGTTGATATATAGATGGAGGGAGCTTTAAGTTTTTCTTGCACTATGTTAACATAATGTTGTATTGATGTGAGTTGCAACAACTATGACTTCCTTAAGACATTAAAATCCATATATTGGGAAATTTTATTTGATGGGACCATTTCTATCTACGACTTTCTCTGCATAGCTTTTGTTTTACTAAAAATTAAATACTAGCATTCTTATCTCTTTTTGTGAACTTTGTAACCATTGTTGATGTGTTAACAAAATCATGACATTCAATATTTCTAGTTAACAACAATAGTGACAAGAATTTGTGTATGTAAGGCTTTCCTACTCATGAGTTGATGTGGTAAAACATAAATTAAGCCCTAAAAACTTTAAGATAAATTAATTATACTATTTCAATTTACTTAAAAATTACTAAATTTGGTTCTGAACATGTATTCTTACAATAGAATACAATAACAATTAGTTGATATATACACAAAAGTCAATATGGTTATTTTAATTAAAACATGTATCACAATAAAGAAATCAAAGTTAATATTTATTTCTATGCATTCAAATTAATATCGATAACAACAATATATTTCAATATCAACCCTAAATAAAATATTAAATACTTTTATATTAATTTATATTAAACAAACATATTAATAACAAAAATATATTTAGATATCAATCATAAATAAAAAATTTCAACATCTATCTTAACTTGTGCGCGTGTGTGTGTGTGGTTCATTTTATTTCATTGTATGAGGGGATGTGCAATTTCTTCAATATTCAATATGAAGCTACAAGTAGCATTTTAAAAAATATTAATAATAAAAAAATATTTTAATACAGGTCATAGATAAAATATTTCAATAATCCAAGTAGAATATTTATAGTGTGGCTTAATAGATCTAGGGTTAAAATGGATCCAGGCTATTTCAAGGTCTACTTTAAATAAATTAATTTTATATCATTTTTTTTAAAAAGAAAGAAAACTTAAATGAAAGTTAAAAATTATTTATTTAATAGATAAGTATGTCTATATCAATGCAAAAGAGATATACTTGTTCTCTTCCATGCTTAAAAAATTAATTTAAAAAAATTCAATGAAACATGAATAAAAAATTATATAGTCCACTTTAATATATATATATATATATATATATATATATATATATATATATATATATATATATATATATATATATATATATATATATATATATATATATATATATATATGTATGTGTGGGGGAGGTTTAATATGGTTACATCAACTTTATATAAAAAGATGATGTAATTGATGAACATAAATCCATATCCATTTTATATAAAATAAAATTATATATATATATATATATATATATATATATATATATATATATATATATATATATATATATATATATATATATATATATATATATATAATGTGAAAGTGAAAATTAAAATTAAAAGCTAAAATATTTCATTGGGGGTGTTTCTCCACATAACAGAGATGAGAGATATTTATTTATTTTGCTCAAATACAATTTACATGTAATATTTAAAAAGATATTAATAACAAAAAAAATATTCAATGTTAATTATAACTTAATGTATCTAATTTAACACAATAAAGTATGTTGGAGAGGAATCAAATTCTTTAAAGTGAATTCTTTTATTATTATTTGGAAAAACATTTACACCACAAAAATTCGATCCCACTTTACCTAATAATCTAAAATACATTAAATATCTAAAATCCATTACATGTATAAATAAATTAAGGTATATTAAAATACTATAATACATTGTATATTAAAATCTGGGCATATCATTTGCCGAAATATTCATGGATTGTGATGCATCTTGGGTGAAATTAAAACAATTTTCCATGGCCATAGTCATGAAAAAGTTGTGATGCAAGGGGTGATGGCAACAGATAAGAAAGGAAACGTTATTGACAGTAGAACAAAGGAGCAACAAAGGGTAATGACAAAGTGTATGCACAATTTATGAACAAGTATATCTATTGTGTCAATATATTATGATGATGTTGCTAATATATGAAGTTGCAAAAATTGCAAAGAATATGTTGATAGTATGCTTGATACGAAAGTATTGTTGATAATTGGTAATTCTTGGTGAGTACAGTGTAAATGTTAAGTTTCATGGTCTTGGAATTATGTTGGTGTATTTAATCATTGCATACTTGAGCTGAAAATAATATTAGAGCACTTATTTATGTCTTAATATTCAAAGTATGAAGAGCTTGGAAATGAATGAGTGGAAGGAAAAGATTCAAGCATGTTCACTTCATATTCTTATGTGGAATCCAATCAACTAGCAAACTATATTTATAAAAGATTCGATTTTGGAGGTCAAAAATGTTGGATAGTTAAAGAGCATGTGAGAGTTGATTATTCATGAGTTATCTGGCTCATATGAAGTTGATGTGAAGTATATTTGAAGGGGAGAAGAGGTAGAGATAAAGATGGAGTTATGAAAAATTGATGACCAGCTAAACGAACATGTTGTTTCTTGTATGTATCAAGGGATTGTAGTCTCCTTTCAAGTTGGATCTTGATAAAGAACAAGTTGTATCCTATTGAGCTAGAAGATTCCTGTGGATTGTATCCTGCAGAAAATTTATGGGAGTTGGAGCTTCCTTGCATGTTGTATCTTGCAGAAAAATTGAGGTAGAAACCTCTTGTAGGTTGGATCCTACCAAAAATCATATTTAAAAGGGAGTAGGAGCTTTCCTTTGCACCACAACAATAATAAATTGTGGTTTTCTCCATTTATGGGTTTCCACTTATATCTGGTGTCCATGTTATGTCCAAGTTGACATTATGTGCTTGTGTGATGTTTTGGATTTCTTATTACTTGTTGTTCACATATTCAATCTACTATTCATTATGTGTTAAGCTACTCATTTAATGTCTCAGTTAATTAGTTAAAAGAAAATAATTTTAATGTGCATGATTGTACTAAACTGATTCACCCCCTTTCATTTTAGTCATGTTTTCATCAATAGGAACAATTGTCCTCTGACTTGTGAAAGGACATAGCCAATTATCATCTCTGTGTATATATATTTGTCTCATTTTAATAAAAAAATGCAACTAGTGGAGTTATTCATATCTATGCTTGACACATGGTGCACTTGATGATTATAAATGATTTGGGGTGTGTGTGGAGAAAGTACTTTTCCAATTCTAGTTTATAAAGGTAGAACTAGTCAGTACAAGAGGATGTATAGGTCCCTGACACATGCAATAACATTATCTCATTGGGTTACTCGTACCTCTTCAACATTATCATCCTCAAAATATTTGTATTAGCCATTTCTTGGATCTTCAACATTCAATTCATTGCAATACACTCATTCATTGACCATTTTCCAAGGGTTGATATATAAAGGGAACTTTAATTTTTCTTTTATTATGCTAGATTAATGTTGTATTAATGTGAATTGCAACAACTAAGACTTTCCTTAAGACATTCAAATCCATATGCTGGGAAATTTTATTTGAGGGGACCATTTCTATCTAAGATGCGCTCTACATAGATTTTGTTTTACTCAAATGTGAACTTTTTAACCATTGTCGATGTGTTAACAAGATATGACATTCAATATTTCTAGTTAACAAAAATAGTGACAAGAATTTGTGTATTTGTGGGTTGCCTACTCCTTAGTTAATGTGGTTAAACATAAATTAGGTACTAAAAACTTTAAGATACTTTAATTACAACATTTCAAGTTACTTAAAAATTATTAAATTTGATTGTGATCTTGTATTTTTGCCATAGAATAGGATAACAACTGGTTGATATATACAAATAAGTTAATAGGGTTATTTTAATTGAAACATGTATCACAAAAAAGAAATCAAAGTTAATAGTGATTTCTATGCATTGAAAAGAATATCGATTAAAAAATTATATTTGGATAGTAATAGTAAATAAAATATTTCAACATCCATCTTAACATACATATATATATATATATATATATATATATATATATATATATATATATATATATATATATATATATATATATATATATATATATATATATATATATATATATATATATATATATATATATATATATATATATCTGAGGAAGATATGGGAGAAAGAGAGAGAGGTGTTGTTTATGGATGTGTAATTTCTTTAATGTTCAATATGAAAGTACATGTAACATTTTAAAAAATATTAATAATAATAAAATATTTTAATATGGGTCATAAATAAAATATTTTAATTTTCAAAGTAAAATATTTAAAATGAGACTCGTTAAATCCAAAGTTAAAATGAATCTAGACTATTTCAATATCTATGTTTAATAAAATAATTTTATATTTTAAAAAAAATAAGAATTAAAAAATATTTAATTAATAAATAAGTGTTGTATAAATCTCTGTGGAAATATTCATACTGATTAATATTATTACATTTCAAATTCATCATTCTTATCTGTGACTGCAAATTCTGCACCACAGAAATGTTCCTGGATCAGTGTTGTCAATGAACCAATCATATTATTCATAGCTGTGCCATCTGGATTAAACATTATATCACCCTGTTCATCCTTGAGAACTTCTTTCTCCATCTTATCTAACATAACAGGGGATGACTCTAACTCCCACCATCTAGCCAGAGTACCCGTAAAACACTGAATTAGTGTCTTACATGCTTCAATTTCACTTTTCCCTTCCACACACATCAGTTTATATTCAATGATCATTTGATCAAGCATTTGCCTGATCTGTGATGCAGACAACCCATCAATGTTTCATTCTTTATGACTTCCTTCATGGAAAGTCTCTCTTGGTGGAATCTTTCCTGCACCATATAGATCAGGGGCTGTAGGTCTGGTAAACTGAGGTTCGAAAGGTTCATATATAGGAAAAGCATGTTTTTCAGAATCTGAGATTTCAAGAGCAGTGGCTATGGTTATTTTTTCAGATTTTTCTTCTGGCTTAGGCTCAGGGGACTGAGACAGCTGTGGCACTTCTTTAGGAAAGAGATGAGGAAACTGAGACACAGGGTTTTCTATCTCATGTGGATGGATACTCTTTCCCTTGGTCAAAAATGAAGCCGGAATAGGCTTGCTAACTTTCTTCAAATTTAATCTGTCAAACTTGTCAGACAGATTAGAAACTGAATCTCTTGTGGAAATGGACTGCTCTATTATACAACTTTCCACATCATCAAATTTATCAAGAGATTTTTCAGAAATATGTCTAACTACTTGCAAATCACACTGTACTGAATTTAAAACTCTATGTACATCATTTACAGAAACTTGGACTGAATCAAATTGATCCTTAACCAGGACAGTTTTTGCAACATTCTTCTCTAGACCAGTTAGAGCAGTATTTGTCCAATTTATCTGCTCAGACACTTTTTGTATTCTACCCTCTGTACCCATAAGTGCAATATCTCTCTGAACTAGAGGATATGCATGTGCTGGATTTTGTCCTTCTCCTAGGACAATGCTTTTGAAAGGAGGATAGGTAGTAGAGGTCTCAATCTTACTGCCATCTGGTGCAGTCCAGGCATGCGAAGAAGAGGCAACTGAATCTGCCATCAAAACCACTTCAGATTCCATTTTCTTCTTCCATGAATAGAATGAAATCCAAACATTCTCTTCTTCCATATAAGTTTTCCATTCTGCAGCCATCTTCATCTTTTCTTCTTTTGGGAAAACTTCTGCAAACGCATCAGCAAGTATGCATGATCTCTTCCACATTTCAAAAATTAATAAATGAAAAAAAATCAATAAAGTATAAATAAAAAATTAAGTGATCCACTTTCATAATATATTATATTTGAAGGTGTAGTTTACCATTCACATTAAAGAAGTTTAATATCTAAATGCATATATCAACTTTGTACAAAGTGACGTTTCATCGAATCTATATTCATTTTACATAAAATGATATATATATATATATATATATATATATATATATATATATATATATATATATATATATATATATATTCGATGTGTAAGGTAACCATTGAAATTAAAGCTAAAGTATTTCAATGAGGTGTTGCTCCATATAAAAGAGAGATAAGGGATATTTATTTATTTTTGTTAAATACAATTTATATATATACTTAAAAAGATATTTATAAAAATTTATTCAATATTAAATATAAATTAATGTATCTAATTTAACAATAAATTATGGTTAGAGAAAAATCAAATTTTGTAAAATAAAAACTTTTTCTAAATTTTTAAAAATTGAAAAAACATTTGATCCCACTTAATACCTTATAAATCTAAAATACATTTGATATCTATATCAAAACCCATTACCTGTATAACAAAATTAAGGTATATTAAACAGCTATAATATACTGTATATTAAATCTGGGCATATCATTTGCCCAAAGATTCATAGATTGTGATGCATTTGGGGTGAAATTAAAACAAGTTTCCATGGTCATAGCAAGAGCTTTGTATTTTTTCAAATCGCGTGAATAAAAAAATCAAAGCAATTCCCAACGGGCAAGTCGCAAATAATCATCCTTCGCAACATAAATGAATGTAGGAGATATGCGATTATCCGAAATAAACTCACGCACAAAACT
Source organism: Pinus albicaulis (assembly GCA_034641835.2). Taxonomy (NCBI): domain Eukaryota; kingdom Viridiplantae; phylum Streptophyta; class Pinopsida; order Pinales; family Pinaceae; genus Pinus; species Pinus albicaulis. Next base: position 318,049,579 of record CM076571.1, read on the forward strand.
GACTAGATTTTTTCATATACTGGACAAAGTGTACTTTTCATCAATTCAAAATAGAAATATGGATGTAATAGGGATCATGTTTGTCAAAATTGCAGCCCTGTCAAGCTTGTCGAAGGGCGTGAAGTCTGTTCGCTCTCCCTTTCCAAACAACCTTCAAAGTCTTCGGGGATGTTAGAATATGTGTGTGGGATTAAACTTCTCCTCCTTGGACAAGTTTAATAAATTAACACAATTACAGACTTTTCACAACAAAATTTCAGACCTTTCCTTATGCTAAGTCGATATGAAAGTCTAGTCGTCGTGTTGACTTTAACGTCTTTTGCACTGCAATTTCATGCCGTGTCCCTCACGCCCACTCCTTCTAGTTGAATAAAAGTCAGCCGACCCCACCATTTGGTCAAACAAGAATGCTACAGGAGTAATTACATAGAAAAACCTTCGACAGCGATGCAGTCCTGAAAACACGTCCCTATTTATATTTATATATATATATATATATATATATATATATATATATATTAATTAATTGATTGATTGGGTCATTGACGCGTAGTTGGTCACGAAAACTACGGAACGGTCGCTTTTTTGTCTTTATTATTTGACATGGAAACTTCCGTGACCGCTAGAACGATTCTTTTCGTACACATCAACGGATTTTCTATAAAATTTAATTATAAATTAAATAATTTGAATTTGAACTGTTAAATTTATATCATCTATATTTTTTGAAACATAAATTTTCTTTTCATATTAAAAATATAATTTAAAAATAAATTGATATAATTTTGCAAAACATATTACCACTTTATTAAAAATCTAAAAACTTGCTTTTTAGTGGCCCACAAAGGCCATCTTTCATTTTCCCATCTCCATTCTAATATGCTCATGTAGTTACTTCCTTTGAGTTTGTTTTCCCATGTTAATCTAATTTTTTAGCTTCATCACCTTAAGATGTTATATGGATGGGAGTTGTTTGTTGAAGTGAAAATTGAAGAAAAAAGATAATAAGTTTTAGAAAAAAAGTTGAATTTTTTGGAAATGAATTATGAAGTGAAGAATAGCAAAGCTAATTTATAGGTATACCAGTTTAGATTTATCTTAAATCTGGATCTATCAAGCGTCGAAAGGGATCAAATCTCTCGATGTGCACAAATCTTTTTTGAGTGCAAAAGTTGAGGAAAGGTTTGCACCTCAAGAGATTTGATCCCTCTCAACGCTTGATAGATCCAGAGTTAAGATGGATTTAGGTTGGTTTCAAACATGTGCGGCCAAGGAAAATCTATCAAAGATATGAATTTTTTTGTCACTAATATGTAAATATATCTAATATTAATATAATCATTTTAAATATGCTAAATATGTCTAAGATTAACCTCGTCATTTTAATCTTAAATTTTCTTAGTTACCTCACTTTGTTGAGATGATAAATATTGTTAATAACTTTAATGATGGAAAAAGATGAAATACAAATTTTGAATGCAAAGTGACAATAATAGTGTTCAATGATAGAAAATGTGAATAATAAGAATGTTGTCAATTGCAAATAGTCTTCATTGTGATCAATCTCAAACTATTTTCTCCTACTATTCTTATTAACACCCTTGTTAAATTTGTCATCTTTTCATATCGTAAACCATGTAAATCTTTAGCTTGAATTGTCATAGTAAACATCATACCTTGTCTCTCTTGCTCTTCAATATTAATAGTTTGAATTACTATAACACAAAAATCAATGTACATTGTCAATAATTTTTTGTGCTTACACTGAAATCAATGCTTAGACGTGCGATGTTACCATGGGTTCTCTGCTATCTCTTGTTGTAGCCAACCTTTTTATTTAAGATTTTGAATTTAAAGCCTTAGCTTTTGCTCCTTTTAAGCCTAAGATGTGGAAACGATTTGTGGATGACACTTTCATAAACTGGTCTCATGGTCATGAAGAGTTAGAAGGTTTTCAACGACACCTAAATGATCAGTCTCCCTCTATTAAGTTCACTATGGAAACTAAAATTGATGGTTTCCTTCCTTTTCTTGATGTTTTAATTTCCAGGAAGGATGATGGTTCATTCTGCCACCAAGTCTTTCGATAGAAGACCCACAGGGCTTAGTATCTTCACGCTAGTTCACATCATTTTCCAGCTTAAAAGGTTGGTGTTTTCAACACATTAGCCACTAGAGCTCTTAGGGTTTCTGATGATGAGCACTTGGAGGATGAAAAATCCCATCTCCTTGGAGTTTTTAAGTTGAATGGTTATAGTAAGCATCAAGGCCTGAAGGATTTTTTAAATGCTAATAAAGTTCCTAAGCCAAAAAAAGATCTCGGTGAACTAGTTGGTAGTGTTCTATTACCTTTTATACAGGGTACTACTGACAAAATTGCCCAGATTTTAAGAAAGCATATAATTTCTTCCACTTTTAGACCTTTAAACACCATCCATAGTTCCCTAAAATTGGTTAAGGATCCGTTGGACCCCAAAAGCATGAAAGGTGTCTATATGATCCCATGTTCTTGTGGGATTCCTTACATTGGAGAAATTGACTGCTCTATAAATAAGAGGATTCAAGAACACGCTGTTGATATTAGGCATTGTAGGACTCAAACCTCTATTATGGCTGAGCATGCTGGGAAGACTAAGCACCATATTTGTTTGGAGGAGTCCAAGTTCATTGCTAGGGTTGAGCATTTTCATCACCACAAATTTAGGGAAGCGGCTGAGATTGAGAAAATATCTAATACTTTGAATAGGGATGACGGTTAGAAGATTAGTAGTTGTCGGATTCCGTCCCTATTCTCTTAGGTGGGTTCCTTTCCCAGTCCCTTGATTTTTTTTCTCTTTTTCCTTTTCTTTTGTGATGGACATTTTCGTTGCTTTTATATAGATTTGTAGGTGAATTTTTTGTTTTGGTTGATTTTTTTAATTTTATTTTCCTTTTCATTTTTTCATTGTTTGGTTTTAGTTATTATTACCTTTAGTTGTTTTTTGTTACCCCTTTTTATATTAAAATTCTTTCTTGGTATTATTGTTCTAGTAAACAAAATTTCTTTACGACATTGATTATTTTTATCTATTATTTTTTGACAAGGTTTATTGTTTACTTTTATTCTTTTTTATAATGGGTTAAGTAGTTATGATTTTTGTTAATTTTAGTAAAAATAATTCAATTAAATTATTATTTCTAACTAGATTGACTATATCTTATAATAATTTAATTTCTTAATATTCATTTACATTAATTCTTATTTTTATATTATTATATTTTTTGGTAGTATTTTTTTTGGTTAACTTTTATTCTTTTTTACAATTGGTTAATTAGTTTTGATTTGTTATATATATATATATATATATATATATATATATATATATATATATATATATATATATATTTCATTTATTATTTCTTTAAATATATATATAATATATTTCATTTATTATATATATATATATATAATAATGAAATATATATATATATATATATATATATATATATATATATATATATTTCATTTATTATTTCTAACTATATTGACTATATCTTCTAATATTTTAATTTCTTAATTTCTAATTGAAAGTTCAATTAAGAAATTAAAATATTAGAAAAATATAGTCAATATAGTTAGAAATAATAAATGAAATAAAATATATATATATATATATATATATATATATATATATATATATATATATATATATATATTTCTTAACGTTCAATTTAATTAATTTCTAGTTCAAGTTTTGACCTTACTTTGCATCTCTGAATTATATATATCTATACTCCTGCTACATTAAGTAGTTCAAAACATGTGTTTCTCAATTGATTATGTGATTTTACTAAAGATTTATGATTAAATTAGATATGGATCACAAAAGTTTATACTCTCAAATGTAACAAGATTCTTAACCATGGAGTTTCATTCCCACTTTAGATTCATAACTTGTAAATATATTTTATTACAATATTATGGAACAATACAAGTCTTAGGAATACCATATGTCCAAAAATTCATAACTCATATTTACCATTCAATCTGCCAAATAAATATTAATAATTAAATAAAATTATAAAAATCACATTTAATAATAATAACAACCAAACTTTTTTTCTCATTAAAAAAAAATACCACTCAAACAAAATATTTTTACGCTGTAAGGTGGTATTATTTGAAAACAAATCCCCTAGCTGCCACCGTGTCTTTGTTTGCACCATTTGATCAAGTGTTAGATGATTGAAATGTTTTAGACCATTAGATCCACTGCCTCTTTTATTTAAGCTCTCATAACTACCTAACTAACTCACCAAGCCCTATTAATTTCTCTTCCACTTTATAAAAACCATTAGAGGAAATGTTAACTACTTCCATGTTTTTGGTAATTTACATTATCCTCGAATTCACTAGTGTGCCAGATTCGTAGAAGGGAGTTTTTTAAAAAGATTTTATTGTAGAGCCAATTGTCTTTATTCTAGAAGAATCTCTATCATTTGGTTCTTAGGATATTTTGATAGGCATTTAGCTTAATTGTTGGGTAGATTTGGGGACGTGTCCAATTTCTTGTTCTAGAGAGATATTTTCCCACCAATAGGAATTATATATGTAATGATGTACAAAAGTAGGTGAGCGGAGTAGAGGTAGAAAAGAGAAGTCAAGAAAGGAGGGAATGAGCTTGAGCAGCAAGCCATTGTTTTGTTCCTTAGTAACTATCTCTTTTGAACTTAATAGAATTGGCATAATTGTTCTCTATTGATATCTTTTCCAAGAGTGCATTAAATTTCTTGTCAATGAGAGAAGATGTTATGTTGTTAAGTAATAAGGATCTATAATGTCAGTGGTGATAGAGAATGTCAAACCCATAAGAGAGATCGATTTGAGTTATTACCTTTCCATCAGAATCTAATTTATGTTTCAGATAAGAGTTTCAATGTCATTCAAGAAACCACGAAGAGAATAAGTATATATGAAAAGGTGAGAAACAAATATGTAGCTTGTGCATAGAAAGTCTGCAGTTAATTTCTATGACTGCAATTTAACATGAGAGTGAGAGAGAGTCTAGCTCATGGGCTAATTTATGTGACTACAATTCAATTTGGGAACGAGAAGCCTTGTGCAATAAACAATTTGGAACAATAAATTCAGCAAGTATAATTGCTTCTCTAGCATATATAAGCTAAAAGTGAGTATATTTTTGTAGGATTTTGATAGTAGTGCCCATAGTGTAGCGGGAACTCTTTCATCCTAGTCTTCCATGTTAGTAGAGCATACTTTAGTAATTCCCTTCTCCAAAATCTTGTTAAAAGCTTCAACGGTCCCATTCGCCCACGGATGATATGGGATCCTTTGATGATGTTGAATCATGCACTCATGCAATAATGCAGCAACAGTTTCATTGGTGAAGTGTGATACTTGATCACTTATAAGACTCCTTAGACAACTAAACCTTGCAATGATATTTTCATATCTGAACTTGGAAGAAGTACTAGTAGAAAAATCCTTAACAGGAGCTGCCTTAGCCCGCTACATCATGTAATCAATTGCAATAATAATGTAGCAAGCAAGTGAGTGTCACGCTTGTGGGTTTATTGGCCCAACAAAATCAACATCCCACTTCTCAAAGGATTCAAGAGCTCTAACTGGATGCCGTGGGAGTTCGTCATGACGAGAAATTCATCCAACCCTCTGATAAACATCATAGGTTCTAGCATATTTCGTGGCATATTTGAAAAGAGTCAGCCACCATAGTCTAGCTTGTAGCACTTTCCTTGCAGTTTCTTTCCCTCCAACATAACCTACTGCAACAAGACATTAACATTCCCATAAAACATCTCTCTCATGGTCAAGAATAAATCTGTGCAGCATATGATCAAGTCTCATCTTGTATAGTTGGTCTACAATCAACTGGTAATATGCTACGTGCACCACCAAATTCTTCTTTTGCATAGTAGTATAGTCATTTAGGCACTTACCAGTTGCTAGAAATAACACAACATCTTAAAGATGGATCGATGGTGGCAACGGAACAACGTGCAGAAAGATACGGATATTGGGTTTAAAAATACAATTGAATAGTGAAATTATGGACAAAACGATAGAAGATGAATTCAGGAGATTGTGAGGTCAACATTCATGTTATAATTCTACATGATTACCGTATTCAAATATTAGTCATCAATTCACAGTGGATGCAGATCCATGGCTTGATTCCTTTGGGTTCGATGCCATTACACAAAACTTGACCTTCAATTGATACGCATTGCGTAGAAGAGATGAAATCAAACGGAATATAACATCAAAAGAGAGAAGGAAAGAAGTTTGTTTCTATTGTTGTATATATGAGGGTATTTATTGGTTAAACTTGAAGACTATGTATACTCCTGAGAAGAATTCAAATGCGTAAATCAAATTTCTGAGAGATCTCTACAAGAATCAACGATACTATAAATTCTTCATTGTTACCTTTGGCACTAGTTTTCTTAATTGAAAACTTGTTGCATCTTATGAATCAGGTTATGTAATGGATGAAAAAAGATCATGTGACTTGATAATAGCAAGTAAACCATGATATGATGGCGCAGAGGAACTGTGAAACTAGATAGTATGAGAGAGAAAGCTGAGATAGCAGTCCGACTTGAATTGTTGCTGGATTTGTTACAGAAGAGTGAGGAAGACCAGAGGTGTGGTTTTCTTGTAAGAAGAAAGATAAGGTGGCATAATCTACAGATGAAGAAAGAGAAAATGATAAATGCTCGGTTGAAGGAAAAATTACTCAGAATAAATGAGTATTTGGGAAAAGACTTGAAGAATGAAACTTCAAGTGAGACCAAGAGGTCACATGATTTTAAATCTAATAAATTTTGTATGTTTGTAGGAAGAACATGTGAAGAAGGAAAAACTACTGATATTTTTATAAAAGAAGGATGGGACAACCAAATCTCATGTAAATTTCCATACACAGTTGGGGAAAAGTTTTACTTTTCAACATATTGAAAATATTGAAAGCAGAGGAATTTTAACTCATGATGATGGCCAAAAGCAGGAAGAAGTGGAGAAGGATATCAAGAAACCAACTGAAAGGCTTAAGGGGATTGAAGAGAAGACCATTGAAGAATTTATGAATTATATAGTGGATTTGGATCAACAAGAGGATTTGGTGATTAAATCATCAAATGAGACCATAAGGTCTTATGGTTTTAAAACTAACAAGCTGTGTGTGAATGCAGGTATTGCAGAAGACAACCCATCTTATGGAATTATATTGAGTGAGGCTGAAAGTTGCCAAGCAAAATATGATGATGATTGTCTTTTAGATGAATATCAAGTTGAGTTATTGCAACAAAAGGAGTTCATAAATTCCTTGTTTTGTGAAATAAATTATTCTAGTGGAGGTGTGACAGTTATGTCTGATGATGAGGAAATTGTTATTGGTAAAGACAAAGAGAAATTGATTTTCTTAAATGGCCAAAGGAAGAGTGATGGAAATACAAATAAAACTATCACAGAGATGGAGGATCAGAATTCTATTTTGATGAAGAATGAAGAGATAGTGTCACCAGGAAACTTGACTTGTGACAAAGAAGAAGATAGTGAGGATTATACAAAGATTTTTTCAAATGCGATAACAGATTTGTGGCATGAGTTAAGTATTTTGGAGAAGAGGCTAGAAAAATAAAGAATAAGTGTTCAGGTTGTAAATTCAGAGCCAAATGAGAATGAAAAAGTTCATTTTTATGAACTAGAGCAAAGAGACATCCTTGAAATGGATGATGTGGAATAGAGACTAACTGATAGCCTCGAGAGTTCTTTGAAGAAATTGAAGCAACATACTGGGATGTTGCCAAAAGAAGAAAAGGAAATGAAGCCTTATTATTTTAATTCGGATAATTGGTTTATGATTGCAGGTACTATTGAAAAGACTAAAGAATGTTTGGTCCAAGAGAACAAACTAAAGCAAAAAGAAGGAGATAGTAATAAATGGCAGACTATGTACCAGTCCAAGGAATTGTTGAAGAAAGAAGACAAAAAAATTTTCATAAGTGACAATTAGGAAGAATTTACCAGCTGTAGTAAACAAGAGGGTACGGATTAAAGGGCGGCAATAAGAATAAAAGTTCAACAATCATGAGGTGAAAGTAATAAGCAGTTAGAAGATATATTAGATAAATAAATTGAATTGATAAGAAAGATAATGATGAAAGTGTCTTAGAGAAAGACAACAACAGGAAAACAAAGAAGCAACAACAAGAGGAAGACAAGAACAGACTATGAAAGTATAGCTAGTCGTAAGATGAAAAATAAAGTATGGAAGCTTGGAAAAGTGCAGCTGAAGAATGATGAAGACAATGCAGCTTATGGACATCAGCAAAACAGAGTATGGGATCCAGGAAGACAATGATCAAAAGCACATGATCAAGAGATCATGATTATTTTTAACCTTAGGAGTCTGATGCAGGAGCATTAGGCTCAGAAAATTCTTTGTATTTTAATAGACATAGGGGGTCTTGTACTTTCCAAGAAGTTGGATTCTTATGTAACAAATTAATGTGATTATTAAGATTTTGAGTGATTTTAGTGAGAGATATTTAGAATATTGGATTAGTTAAATATTGAGAGGAATTTTGTAAATATTCTCGAAAGAGAATATGAGAGAATTAGGATAGTTGAAATATTGAAAGATTTGAGAATTAAATTGTAAATCCTAAATTAGATTTGGTTTCATGATTTTGTGGATGAGAGAGGATCCTTAGGGATTAGATGAGTCATTTGAGGACTTAGAGGATATTTAGGGTTTTGTTGAGAAGATGGAGGATCTGAAACCAAAAATGGTTTCAGAACCTTATGTATAAAATTATAATCCTCAAGCTATAGAGAGATTTAGTTTTAGATAGATAGAGTTTGGATTGGAAGCCTACGAGCCAGAGAGTGAGTGAAAAGGCCATAGATTAGAAAATCAGACCGAAGAGAAGAACCTGTGTAAATATTTGTTTATGTATATAGGGACTCGATTTCTGAATTATTAAGTGTGCATTGATTGATTGAGTTTTGATTTGTGAATAAATCAAATGGTTTGCATAATGAAAGAGATCGAATGAACAGAGTATTCGAATTTGAATGGTGCATAATGAATGATTGATTTATATGTGAATTAGTGTTTTTGCACAATATATGTATGCAGATTGAATCTGGCATAATCAAATTAGAGGATAGATAAGAAACCATCAATCACAGAATGGATCAATGGTGACAATGGAACAACGTGCAAAAAGGTATGGATATTGGGTTTAAAATACAATTGAATAGTGAAATTATGGCAAAAATGACAGAAGGTGAATTCAGGAGATTGTGAGGTCAAAATTCATGTTATAATTATACATTATTACCGTATTCAAATATTAGTCATCAATTCACAGTGGACGCAGATCCATAGCTCGATTCCTTTGGGTTCGATGCCATTACACAGAACTTGACCTTCAATTGATACACATTGCGTAGAAGAGATGAAATCAAATGGAATATAACATCAAAAGCGAGAAGGCAAGAATTATGTTTATATTTCTGTATATATGAGGGTATTTATTGGTTAAACTTGAAGACTGTGTATACTCCTAAGAAGAAGTCAAATGCGTAAATCAAATTTCTGAGAGATCTCGACAAGAATCAACGATACTATAATTCTTCACTGTTACCTCCGACACTAGTTTTCTTAATTGAAAACTTTTCTCATCTTATGAATCAGGTTACGTAATGGATGAAGAAAGATCATGTGACTTGATAATAGCAAGTAAACCATGATATGATGGCACAGAGGAACCGTGAAATAGTTTTACAATATAACAAGTGATTTTCGCATAAAATTGGAATGGTGAAATGGTTTTAAAAACCACTAAGGTTTTATCGCACAAATTTGAATGGGGTAAGTGGTAATACTTGAGAGAATGTGATAGTGGTCAGGTGATGACACGTAGCATTGACTTGAATGTCAAAACCACTCATATCGCAAGTTATCAAGTGGTTAATTGGAGTGTGTTTAGGCGTGCGATTACCGTTGGATGACTGGCGCAGACAGATCAACGAATAAAAGGTGTATGGTAAATAGTGTGGACCCAGATGTAAAAAATATGTCGGCATTTGGGTAAGAATTTCATTTAAGCAGGGTGTATATATATATGTCAACATATTATTTAAATTCATAGGCAGAAGCATAGTAAATTTTTTTAAAATTAAGCTAATAAAAATATGGGTTTATAACCACAGTAGATATAAAGGAGATAGAATTCTACTTAAAGTAATTTGACAAAGAAAGTGTGCTATCCTGGGTTTGAAAATCAAAACAGGCTTTATGCATTTTATAATATAAAGTGTGGGTATATGTAGCTTAGGCTGCGTCATGTGGTATCAGAGATGGAAAAGCTCTTTTGAAGGTTAAAGTTTTTTTTTAATTAAATTAAAATTGTACCGTATGCATGTGTGATGAAGGAAGTAAGGGAAGCTCAGATTTTAAATTTGATTGGTAGCAGTTGTATATTGGAAAAGATATGCAGTGAAAGCATGATAATCTAAAATTATGAGGAAATTTAGATCTGCAGAATCTGGGTTAAAAAGTAAATGTGCTTTGAATATTTATAAAGTTATGTTTTGAAAGATGTGTATACAGGTACAATGGTAATGGAAAAAAGGAAAAGGAGATCGGATTTGAATCTGATAGACAGCATGCAGTGTAACAGAATATTCGAAGAATTTGCAAAATCAAGTACAAATAAGTAGTGAAACAAGATCACACAGACATCTTGAAGGTGAGGTATTTTAATTTTGTTTTAAGATTATGTTTGTAGAATTCAGGTTGTAGATAGTTGAAGAACATCTTAAGGAAAGAAGATCACAAATTTAAGAGCAGTGATGAAGGTAGCCAGTAAAGGTTTCTAAGTGAAATAAGAATGTGGCAAAACCTTGAATAATTCCAACAGAGGTTGGATAAAAAGGACAGTTGTGTTCTTAAAAGGTGCAAATGAGTTGAAGCCTAGAAGGAGCAGAGAGAATGCTCAAGAGGTTCTAGAGAATAGAGAACCAATGCTTGCCAAAATACCAAGTGCAGAGGAAAGCTTGGTAAGGTAAGTGGCAGTAGGGAGGACTTGTTGTTGCAGAGGCTTTAGTATAGCTCATGATGAATGAGTGAGGAACTCATGAAGATAGAAATGGAGAAGAAGATGACTATTGATAGTCATAGTAGAATAACAGAGGTTTTGAGAGAGACCACAATAGAATAAAAGTGAAGAAAGAAGATGCCATGGAAAATGGCATACGGAGATAGTTAAGTAAGGAAGTATGAGAGAGAGAAAGCTGAGATATCAGTCCAACTTGAAGTGTTACTGGATTTTTTATAGAGGAATGAGGAAGAACAGAGGTGTGGTTTTCTTGTAAGAAGAAAGATAAGGTGGCATAAGCTACAGATGAAGAAAGAGAAAATGATAAATTCTCGGCTAAAGGAAAAATTACTCAGAATAAATGAGTATTTGGGAAAAGACTTGAAGACTGAAACTTCAAGTGAGACCAAGAGGTCACATGATTTTAAATCTGATAAATTTTGTATGTTTGCAGGAAGAACATGTGAAGAAGGAAAAACTTCTGATATTGTTATAAAAGAAGAAGATGGGATAGCCAGATCTCATGTAAATTTCCATACACAATTGGGGAAAAGTTTTACTTTTCAACATATTGAAAATATTGAAAGCAGAGGAATTTTAACTCATGATGATGGCCAAAAGCAAGAAGAAGTGAGCAACCAATTGAAAGGCTTAAGGGGATTGAAGAGAATACCATTGAAGAATTTTTGAATTATATAGAGGACTTGGAACAACAAGAGGATTTGGTGATTAAATCATCAAATGAGACCATAAGGTCTTATAGTTTTAAAACTAACAAGCTGTGTGTGAATGCGGGTATTGCAGAAGACAAACCATCTTATGGAACTGTTTTGAATGAGGCTGAAAGTTGCCAAGCAAAATATGATGATGACTGTCTTTCAGATGAATATCAAGTTGAGTTATTGCAACAAAAGGAGTTCATAAATTCCTTTTTTTGTGAAAGAAATTGTTCCAGTGGAGGTGTGACAGTTATGTCTGATGATGAGGAATTTGCTATTGGTAAAGACAAAGAGAAATTGATTTTCTTAAATGGCCAAAGGAAGAGTGATGGACAAACAACTAAAACTATCACAGAGATAGAGGATTAGAATTCTATTCTGATGAAGAATGAAGATATAGTGTCACCAGGAAACTTGACTTGTGACAAAGAAGAAGATAGTGAGGATTATACAAAGATTTTTTCAAATGAGATAGCAGATTTGTGGCATGAGTTAAGTATTTTGGAGAAGAGGCTAGAAAAACAAAGAATAAGTGTTCAGGTTGTAAAGTTAAAGATGAATGAGAATGAAAAAGTTCATTTTTATGAACTAGAGCAAAGAGACATCCTTGAAATGGATGATGTGGAAGAGAGACTAACTGATAGTCTCGAGAGTTCTTTGAAGAAATTGAAGCAACATACTAGGATGTTGCCAAAAGAAGAAAAGACAATGCAGCCTTATTATTTTAATTCGGATAATTGGTTTATGATTGCAGGTACTATTGAAAAGACTAAAGAATGTTTGGTCCAGGAGAAAAAAATAAAGCAAAGAGAAGGAGATAGTAATAAATGGTAGACTATGTACCAGTCCAAGGAATTGTTGAAGAAAGAAGACAAAAAAATTGCCATAAGTGACAATTAGGAAGAAGTTACCAGCTGCAGTAAACAAGAGGGTAAGGATGAAAGGGCGGCAGTAAGAATAAAAGTTCAGCAATCAAGAGGTGAAAGTAATCAGCAGTTAGAAGATATATTAGACAAAGAAATTGAATTGATAAGAAATATAATGATGAAAGTGTCTCAGAGAAAGACAGCAGCAAGAAAACAAAGAAGCAGTAGCAAGAGGAAGACAAGAACAGAATGTGAAAGTATAGCTAGTGGTAAGATGCAAAATAAAGTATGGAAGCCTGGAAAAGTGCAGCTCAAGAACGATGAAGACAATGCAGCTTATGGACAGTAGCAAAACAGAGTACGCGATCCAGGAAGACAAAGATTAAAAGCACATGATCGGGAGATCATGATTATTTTTAACCTTGGGAGTCTGATGCAGGAGCATTAGGTTTAGAAAATTATTTGTATTTTAATAGACATAGGGGGCCTTGTATTTTCCAAGAAGTTGGATTCTTATGTAACAAATTAATGTAATTATTAAGATTTTGAGTGATTTTAGTGAGAGATATTTAGAATATTGTATTAATTAAATATTGAGAGGAATTTTGTAAATATTCTCGAAAGAGAATATGAGAGAGTTAGGATCTTTGAAAGATTGAGAGATTTGAGAATTAAATTGTAAGTCCTAAATTAGAATTGGTTTCATGATTTTGTGGATGAGAGAGGATCCTTAGGGATTAGATGAGTCAATTGAGGTCTTAGAGGATATTTAGGATTTTCTTGAGAAGATGGGGGATTTGAAACCAAAAATGGTTTTAGAACCTTTTGTATAAATTATCCTCAAGGTATAGAGAGATTCAATTTTAGACAGATATATTTTGGATTGGAAGTCTACGGGCCAGAGAGTGAGTGAAAAGGCCATAGATTAGAAAATCAGGCCGGAGAGAAGAACTTGTTGGAAACGTTGTCATTGATGGCAAAGGAGCACAAAGGAGCAGCGCCTGAACCAGCAATAAGGAAAAGTAGAAGACAAGGAACAGAGGCAGCAGAGAGGTAGCAGAGACAGCAAAAAGAGAAATAAGGAGCAACATCAGTCAAACAAGTAGCAGAGGCAACAAAGAGAGCAGCAGAGATAGCAAAGAAGCAGAGAGGTAGAAAGGCAACATAGAAGGAACAGTAGAAGAAGGCCGGTTAATAGCAGATCTGGAGAGACAGAGCAGTGAAGATTGTAAGGGCCTGAAGGAGTTTAATACAGAGGCTTATTTATGTATTAGGGGTTTAATACAGTTGCAGAAGAATGATGGAAAATATAGACTTAAGAGTGGACCTGGAATAAACTCTACATGAATAATTCTTTGTAGATATGCCTTGAAGTTCTGGGAAATCATGCCTTCAACCCAGTTTGGAATATTGAAAGTGTGACCAATTAAGAGATGTTCGATGAGAGACGAAGTCTATTCTTTAACCATGTGCGCGACTAAAAGAATGATGAACTATGCATGAGGCAATATTACGCGGAGAAACCATGATAAAAGAAATGGCGCGAAACCTTGAAGAACCATGGAACCAAGAGGGAATAGTGACGGTGGTTTCGGAGGAAAAACCAGCAGTATCACGCGCCCTTGGGAATGGTAAGCAGTAACACCTTTTTGGATGCGATACATGCCTCTATGTGACACGTGGCAGAGGGTGGTATTGTAAAACCATTTTCATCACGTGAATTCTAAAGAATAACCCTGGTGCTACTAATCTATGCGATATTCGTCGGTTACCGTCGGATCTGTTGGATGGGCGCGACGAGATTGTGACCGTCAGATGAAATGTGTGGGACCCCCTACATAAAATTCTAAGAATCGTTACCCAAGCTGGAGGATATATAAACATAAATTCTGAGAATCATTACCCCAGCTGGAGGATACACTAAATACTGAAGCGACAAAGTACACATATAGCAGCGCTTTATATAAGTGTAGCGCCTTTTAAACAAAGAACCAAAGTATACACATATATACATATATGTGAAGTACTCTATAGCTCGGGCCTAATACAACCAAAGTACCATAAGGTGGGACCCTAACCCAATCGCATCGGAGAAAAATGTAGCAGCGAAGCATCTCAATGAAAGTTGCAATTGCGATTGAAGCCTGGACCTGATGGGTCTATAAATTATGATCTTATAGATTTAAGTTCCAGTCCAATCGCATCGGCACATTTAAATGAACAATGGTCAATCACATCGGAGAAAAGTTGACAGCAGAACATGTAAAAAAAAGGTTTCGATTGCGATTGAATTCCAGACCTGATGGGTTTATAAACCATGATTGATATATGGTTGAGTTCTGGTCAACAGTGCTGCATCGCATCAGAGAAGGAGCAGAGCATCGGAACTTGTTAACAAAAGTTTCGATTGCGATTGAGTTCCAGACCCGATTCATTATACACGGTGACTCATGTGTGTTTGAAGTCCGACTTAAAGGTATGCCATCGCATCGGGAAAATGGCGGAACATCGGAACATCCTATAGAAGGATGTGATTGCGATCAATCGCATCGGGAAAATTACAAAGGATGTAATAGCAATCGGAATTCATTGGAGGAGGCTCATCGCATCGGGGAATAGAAAGAGTTCGGCAAGTGGGGCCCAACTTCTTATATATATATTGAAGTCTGTGTTTTAACCAAAGTCGGGATTGAAAAAGCGTTGGTTAAATCAAAGTCGAAATTGATAAATAAAATTAAAGTGTCGTGGGTCAGATATGATATTCGGCACTATATAAAGTCTCGACATAGGTTAAAATATGTGGAAAAACGAGTTATACTTAAAGTTCTAAATGCAAGCCGAACCTTGTATAAATGAAACTGTTTGCTGAGCATATTATTGTTATATGCAAAGGATAAGCTTTGGGCTTATGATATATTGAGTTGTAATCCAAAGTTGAAATATTCATTTGATGGCTTATGAAGTGGGTTGGACTATGGTTTAACCATAGATTTGAAACAGGTAAAGTTTCCATATATGAAGAGTGTGAACTGGGGATTGATTGTAAATCAAAGATGTCAAAAGATAAGCTACCGCATACACTTATTCAAATTGCTAGTGCAGGAAAAGAAAATGGAGAGACATTTTTATATGTGCCAGACTCTGATTTTATTTGGGGTATTTAATTAGATTTCCAGATCAGCAGTTATATATATACAGCAGACACACACTCACAGTTACATATGTATGGCATATGGCCGTTACCCTGCGACAGTGAACAAGGAAACAAACAGAGCTGAAAGGGAAAAAGACACAGTCAAAGAAAATACAAATGCGCAGTGAGCCAAGAGGCTGAATGAGTGAGCTCGAGTTTTCATTGTAATTGAATGTAAATAATTTTAATTTATATTGTTGTGATGCATTGGCAAGTCTCCGGAAGAGAACAAATATCCCACTGTAATGTTAAATTGGTACCTATAGTTATATTTTCTAAATGAGTGGATAAAAGAGATGAGAAGGTAGAAGGCAAAGAGACATGGCTATCCATTTCGAATTCCCAGTAGAATACAAACAACCATGAAGCCATTTTTTATAAAACAGGGTAATATCCAAGGGGAGAAGGTTGCGAAAATAGAGTGAGAGAAGAAGAGAGTGTGCAGCAAAATTGAAGAGAGTTGAAGAAAATAAGAAAGCTGCAAGAGGTGAGAGAGAGCGAGCATAGAGAATGCTGAGTATGGAATTGAGGCAGAGAAGAGAAGAAGAAGGAGGAGCAGAAAAAGATGTTGTGAAAATTTAGAGAATGTAGAAATGAAGTAGTGAGGCAAAGAAGAAGGAGGAGCCGAGAAGAGAAGAAGGAGGAGCTGATAGTGAATCTGAGAAGATGCAGAAATGACATAAGGCAGATATGAAGACTGATGCACAGAAGTGAATATTATACAAAACAGAGCTGATATCCAAGGTAAATCAGCAAGTGTTTTCCTTTTGAAAGAGTAAGGAAGTTGGAGGTTCCCTATCAAGTTGTAGCTTGATAGATGTCAGTTGTAGCTGACTGAGGTTGGAGCCTCCTGTAGGTTGGTGCCTGCAAAAAATAGATGGGGGTTGGTGCTTCCCTATCAAGTTGTAGCTTGATAGATGTCAGTTGTAGCTGACTGAGGTAGGAGCCTCCTGTAGGTTGGTGCCTGCAGAAAATTGATGGGAGTTGGAGCTTCCTTGCAAGTTGTAGCTTGTATAATTGAGGTAGGAGCCTCCTGTAGGTTGGTGCCTACAGAAAATCAGTGGTGAGATGGAGTTGGAGCTTTCCTTTGCATCACAACAATAATAAGATGCGGTTTTCTCCCTTTATGGGTTTCCACTTATATCTGGTGTCTTTGTGCATGATGTTTATGTGTTGATATGGTTTATCTCATCTGCTCAATACTTGCTGCTCTCATATTAAATCTACTGTTGCATTATATTAATACTTGTTGCTCGCATTCTAAGACTACTCACATATTAAGTTGAACATGAAATGAAGGTGTAAACAAGTTTTAATGAAAAAGCTTTAAAAGTCCATGAATGTGTTAAAATGATTCACCCCCCCCCCCTCTCAGTTTAACTAAGGGTTCAACAATTGGTATCAGAGCTGGTTCCTTTGGTGTAAGCTTAATAGCTTGAAGGAGATCTGGTTGAGTCATGGACTATCAAAATGTACCTGTGCTAAATACAACAAAATTTCCTGAATGGAGAGATAAGGTTAAAACAGGTTTAATGGCTGATGAATCTGAGCTATGGAAGCTTGTGTGTGATGGTTACTGCATAGAATCTCCCTCTTTTCAAGAAAAACAGCGGAATTCCAAGGCAAAGTGTGTGATATATGACAATCTTCATAATAAGGATTTTGAGTTGATAATGGATTTAACTTCAGCAAAAGAAATCTGGGACAGACTGCATTTCATGCATGGAGTATACACCGAGGATTGCATTGTCAAGAAGGAGAAGAGAATTAAGAAAAAGAGAAATTCATGTCAAAAATAAGATGTTCAATCAAATGAGGTAGCTGCTAGTGTGAATGGTAGTAAGAGCCATGAAGAAATTGCGGCTGAAGAAAAAGCGAAACTTGACACATCTCTGACTGAAATAGAAAAATTAAAGAATGAAAACAAAGACCTTAAGAGATTGGTACAAATATGTGACGAGAAAGAATATGAAGATAGGAAAGAAATTATTGGTCTGAAGACACAGCATGAAGAGGCAAAGAAAGTAGAAGACACTCTGCTGCAACAAATGAGAGAGAAAAGTCAGGAATGTGAAAGATTGGAAGAAGAAGTAGTGAGCCTAAGAAAGAACGTAGAAAAATCCCAAAGAGAACTATTAATGAATACACCTCTAATGAAAGGATCTGGACAGTTGGACCAGATTCTAAATGCACAAAGGTCACCTCTCATAAAGACTGGGATAGGATATGAAGGAGAAACTAGTAAGTCCAAGGCAGAAGATAACAAGAAAATAATCTTTGTAAAATCTGTAAAGGAAAATGAAGTAGCTCAGATGATTCCTACAGAAGAGGAAGCCAACAAGAACAATATTTGTAAAGAAACAAACAGAATCAAGTAGCAACATTAAAGAACAGAGAATGAGAGGATGAAACAATCAACTGCTAAAGGCTCATATGCTCCTAAGGATGAATTGAATAAATTTGGAAGATGTCAAAGAAGGTTCTTTCCTCCTATGGGAAGCATCACTTGTTTTTCCTGCCACAAATAAGGACACACTGTAGCATATTGTAAGACAAAGCAAACCCAGTCCAACCAGCAAAGGATGCAGCAAAAGAGAAGAACCCCTCAAGTAAGCAAATGGAAAGGACAATCTTCCACCAGGTACACAAATAATTTCCTTGGCTACTGTTATGCATGCAATGAATTTGGACATAAATCTGTTGATTGTAAATTATGTTCAAAAAGGGGAATGACATATTATACATCAGCTCAAATATACTTTGATAAAATAAGATGTTATATATGCCTCAAGCTTGGCCACAAAGCAAAGGACTGTAAACTGCCATATATATTAAAGAACTCAAGACATATGATGGAAACAAAGCAAATCAAACAAAACTATGAATTTAAAAGAAGTACAGACATTATGAAGAACTCCAATAAAGTATGGAAGGAAAAGAGAAAGGGGGAGCCTATTATCTCAATAACATAACGAATCCTCCATAGTCTCAGGGGGAGCTGCTCTAGGAAGTAAAGAAAAAATCCATCCAGTGACAAATATGAAGCAACATCCCAAGGGGAGAGCAGTTCATATATAGACCCCATGAAAGTAGTCTAAGAAGAGCAACTTAGAATGAGAACGGCTATAAGATCATGAAGGGAAAATAAAATTCCTCTAACAAAGAACTATAGAGGAAGAAGATTATTTAGCTGATAGATTGATGGAAGAAGAGAAGGCAGCAAGCAACCATGGTGGTAGAGAGGAAAAATTAGTCATGATCATCTAAGTTAAGAAGACATCAGCACATTAAGTGATGATCACAGTGTGCAACATTCAGATAGTATGAACAATGATTCACCTTAAGAAAGATGAGTAAGAAAAGAGCCTCTCATCATTTTATCATTTCTTCTTCCATCTATGAAAATGTCCCTTGGAGAAGTACAACTAAGTAAGCGATAAATATCTGAGTAATCTACCCATGAAGATTTATAATAAACTAATTGAAGATGTATTCCTGAAAATATTTATGTTAGAACAATTGAATTGAATATAAAGTAGTAATGATTCTAGATCAGGGCCTAGAAAGGAACATGCAATGGCTTTCCTTGGAACAGAATGACAGAAAAATAAGAATGGTAAATAATGCCAAGATCAGACTCAATATATTGATTGTTGGTGTGAACAGTGGAAAGCTCAATAATAGAATTTATGAAGGATGTATCAATTATGGGTTAATGTGCAAGCTGAAGTGAAATCTTTGCATGATTTATCAAAGAAGCATCAATTGGTATTTAGGTACACGCAGCATGCCTATCAACAGAATACTAAGTGTTATTAGTGGAGCAGAAATATGGTACAGGTCCTAAAGATCAAGGGATTATGGAAAAAGTACATCAAGGTAGTATTCCCAGCGTTATTTGGATTCTGCATTCAGCATGAAAAGGTCAGTAGCAGAGCTAAAGGATTAGTATTTTGTTTACACTTGAAGCATTATATTAAACTTTGAAGCAGTATATTTTTCTATATACGATTGCATGCCCTTCTGAAGTCAGTACATATATAACTTCAAGGCCTCTTTTCTTAATATCTTTCATAAAATTGTGAGAAGGTACTGATTCATCACAAGCATACTTCAACAGAAAGGAATTGCTAGTAATCCACCTTTAAAGAGAGATTGATTACTGCATGATTGATAAGTGAGACTAACTAATACATTGAATGTATCTAGTCTCAAGGTTTTGTTGTGAAAGTTCATTATGCAAGCAGTAAAGGCATTTGATCTCTTAGATCAAATTCTATTTAATTCATTGATCACATCAATAACATGGACCTGCAGCTATTAAGTGTAATATCATTATTAGCATCCTGGCTCATATCATAACCTACAGGCAAAAAAAGTGAACCACAACTATAAAAGACATATTGGCATCATCACAATTGAACAGATGTTGTACTGCAGATGATTATTGCAGAAGAAGACAGACTCCAACTACAACCTTCCACAATAGATATGCATCGCAGATGAAGATTATAATATAGACTGAAGTATAGTTGAAGCAAGCTTGATATGTCACATGGGGCATTCACAATATTTAAGTGTACATTCAAGATCAATAATCCTTAAAAGTTTTCTCTCAACAACTCTTTTACACCAGTTTGGAGCAGCAGGGTACAAATTCAGAAGAAGAAGGCCTAAACACATCTCAGAGAGAGGAAATGCAGAGATAGAATCTACACTGAGAGATGTGCAACCCTTTTCCATTGATGTCAAAGGGGGAGGAAAAGCAGATAGGCAGAGGAAGCATTGGATTATTGGTGGATGTGTTGCCATCAATGCCAAAGGGGGAGACTGTTGGAAATGTTGTCATTGATGGCAAAGGAGCACAAAGGAGCAGCGCCTGAACCAGCAATAAGGCAAAGTAGAAGACAAGGAATAGAGGAAGCATAAAGGTAGAAGAGACAACAAAAAGAGAAATAAGGAGAAGCATCAGTCAAACAAGTAGAAGAGGCAGCAAAGAGAGCAGCAGAGATAGCAAAGAAGCAGAGAGGTAGCAAGGCAGCATAGAAGGAACAATAGAAGAAGGTCGGTTAATAACAGATCTGGAGAGACAGAGCAATGAAGATTGTAAGGGCCTAAAGGAGTTTAATATAGAGGTTTATTTATGTATTAGGGGTTTAATACAATTGCACATGAATGATGGAAAAGATAGAATTAAGAGTGGACCTGGAATAAACTCTGCATGAAGAATTTCGTGTAGATATGCCTTGAAGTTCTGGGAAATCATGCCTTCAACCCAGTTTGGAATATTGAAAGCATGACCAATTAAGAGATGGTCGATGAGAGACGAAGTCTATTGTTTAACCGTGTGCGTGACTAAAATAATGATGAACTGTGTGTGAGGCGATATTACGCGGAGAAACCATGCTGAAATAAATGGCGCGGAACCTTGAAGAACCGTGGAACCAAAAGGGAATAGTGACAGAAATTTCGGAGGAAAAACCAGCAGTATCACGCGCCCTTGGGAGTGGTAAGTAGTAACACATTTTTGGACGTGATACATGCCTCTGTGTGACATGTGGTAGAGGGCGGTATTGTAAAACAATTTTCATCGCGTGAATTCTAAAGAATAACCCTGGTGCTACTAATCTATGCAATATTCGTCAGTTACCGTCGGATCTGTTGGATGGGCGCGATGAGATTGTGACCGTCAGATGAAATGTGTGGGACCCCCTACATAAAATTCTGAGAATCGTTACCCAAGATGGAGGATACATAAACATAAATTCCGAGAATCATTATCCCAGTTGGAGGATACACTAAAGACTGAAGTGATAAAGTACACATATAGCAGCGCTTTATATAAGTGTAGCACCTTTTAAACAAAGAACCAAATTATACACATATATACATATATGTGAAGTACTCTATAGCTCGGGCCTAATACAACCAAAGTACCATAAGGTGGGACCCTCACCCAATCGCATCGGAGAAAACTGTGGCAGTGAAACATCTCAATGGAAGTTGCAATTGCGATTGAAGCCCGGACCCGATGGGTCTATAAATTATGATCTTATAGATTTAAGTTCCGGTCCAATCGCATCGGCACATTTAAATGAACAGTGGTCAATCGCATCAGAGAAAAGTTGACAGCGGAACATGTAAACAAAAGGTTGCGATTGCGATTGAAGTCCAGACCCGATGGGTTTATAAACAATGATTGATATATGGTTGAGTTCCGGTCAACAGTGCTGCAGCGCATCGGAGAAGGAGCAGAGCATCAGAACTTGTTAACAAAAGTTCCGATTGCGATTGAGTTCTAGACCCGATTCATTATACACGGTGACTCATGTGTGTTTGAATTCCGACTTAAAGGTATGCCATCGCATCGGAAAAATGGCGGAACATCGGAACATCCTATAGAAGGATGTGATTGCGATCAATCGCATCGGGAAAATTACAAAGGATGTAATAGCAATCGGAATTCATTGGAGGAGGCTCATCACATCGGGGAATAGAAAGAGTTTGGCAAGTGGGGCCCAACTTCTTATATATATATTGAAGTCTGTGTTTTAACCAAAGTCGGGATTGATAAAGCGTTGGTTAAATCAAAGTTGAAATTGATAAATAAAATTAAAGTGTCGTGGGTCAGATATGATATTTGGTGCTATATAAAGTCTCGACATAGGTTAACATATGCAGAAAAACGAGTTATACTTCAAGTTCTAAACACAAGCCGAACCTTGTATAAATGAAACTATTTGCTGAGCATATTATTGTTATATGCAAAGGATAAGCTTTGGGCTTATGATATATTGAGTTGTAATCCAAAGTTGAAATATTCATTTGATGGCTTATGAAGTGGGTTGGACTATGGTTTAACCATAGATTTGAAACAGGCAAAGTTTCTGTATATGAAGAGTGTGAACTGGGGATTGATTGTAAATCAAAGATGTCAAAAGATAAGCTACTGCATACACTTATTCAAATTGCCAGCGTAGGAAAACAAAATGGAGAGACATTTTTATATGCGCCAGACTCTAATTTTATTTGGGGTATTTAATTATATTGCCAGATCAACAGTTATATATATAAAACAGACACACAATCACAGTTACATATGTATGGCATATGGCCGTTACCCTACGAAAGTGAACAAGGAAACAAATAGAGCCGAAAGGGACAAAGACACAGTCAAAGAAAAGACAAATGCGCAGCGAGCCAAGAGGCTAAATGAGTGAGTTGGAGTTTTCATTGTAATTGAATGTAAATGATTTTAATTTATATTGTTGTGATGCATTGGCAAGTCTCCGGAAGAGAACAAATATCCCACTGTAATGTTAAACTGGTACCTATAGTTATATTTTCTGAATGAGTGGATAAAAGAGATGAGAAGGTAGAAGGCAAAGAGACATGGCTATCCATTTCGAATTCCCAGTAGAATGCAAACAACCATGAAGCTATTTTGTATAAAACAGGGTAATATCCAAGGGGAGAAGGTTGCGAAAATAGAGTGAGAGAATAAGAGAGTGTGCAGCAGAATTGAAGAGAGTTGAAGAAAATAAGAAAGTTGCAAGAGGTGAGAGAGAGTGAGCATAGAGAATGCTGAGTATGGAATTGAGGCAGAGAAGAGAAGAAGAAGGAGGAGCAGAAAAAGATGTTGTGAAAAGTTAGAGAATGTAGAAATGAAGCAGTGAGGCAAAGAAGAAAGAGGAGCTGAGAAGAGAAGAAGGAGGAGCTGATAGTGAATCTGAGAAGATGCAGAAATGACATAAGGCAAATATGAAGATTGATGCACAATAGTGAAGATGATACAAAATAGAGCTGATATCCAAGGTAAATCAGCAAGTGTTTTCTTTTTGAAAGAGTAAGGAAGTTGGAGCTTCCCTATCAAGCTGTAGCTTGATAGATGTTAGTTGTAGCTGACTGAGGTTGGAGCCTCTTGTAGGTTGGTGCCTGCAGAAAATAGATGGGAGTTGGTGCTTCCCTATCAAGTTGTAGCTTGATAGATGTCAGTTGTAGCTGACTAAGGTAGGAGCCTCCTGTAGGTTGGTGCCTGCAGAAAATTGATGGGAGTTGGAGCTTCCTTGCAAGTTGTAGCTTGTAGAATTGAGGTAGGAGCCTCCTGTAGGTTGGTGCCTATAGAAAATCAGTGGTGAGAGGGAGTTGGAGCTTGCCTTTGCATCACAACAATAATAAGATGTAGTTTTCTCCCTTTATGGGTTTCCACTTATATTTGGTGTCTCTGTGCATGATGTCTATGTGTTGATGTGGTTTATCTAATCTGCTTAATACTTGTTGCTCACATATTAAGACTGTTGTTACATTAAAAAATCTGCTTAATACTTGTTGCTCACATTTTAAGACTAATCACATATTAAGTTGAACATGAAATGAATGTGTAAATAAGTTTTAATGAAAAAGTTTTAAAAGTCCATGAATGTGTTAAAATGATTCACCCCCCCCCCCTCTCAGTTTAACTAAGGGTTCAACAAAACCCTGTGTAAATATTTGTTTATGTATATAGGGACTCGATTTCTGAATTATTAAGTGTGCATTGATTGATTGAGTTTTGATTTGTGAATAAATCAAAGGGTTTGCATAATGAAAGAGATCGAATGAACAGAGTATTCAAATTTGAATGGTGTGTAATGAATGATTGATTTATATGTGAATTAGTGTTTCTGCACAATATATTTATGCAGATTGAATCTGGCATAATAAAATTAGAGGATGGAAAAGCAACCATCGGTCATAGAATGGATCGATGGTGACAATGGAACAACGTGCAAAAAGGTATGGATATTGGGTTTAAAAATACAATTGAATAGTGAAATTATGGGAAAATGACAGAAGGTGAATTTAGGAGATTGTGAGGTCAAAATTCATGTTATAATTATACATGATTATCATTTTCAAATATTAGTCATCAAGTCACAGTGGACGCAGATCCATGACTCGATTCCTCTGGGTTCGATGCCATTACACAGAACTTGACCTTTAATTGATACGCATTGCGTAGAAGAGATGAAATCAGACGGAATATAACATCAAAAGTGAGAAGGCAAGAAGTCTGTTTCTATTCTTGTATATATGAGGGTATTTATTGGTTAAACTTGAAGAATGTGTATACTCCTGAGAAGAAGTCAAATGCGTAAATCAAATTTTTGAGAGATCTCTACAAGTATCAACGATACTATAAATTCTTCACTGTTACCTCCGGCACTAGTTTTCTTAATTGAAAACTTGTCTCATCTTATGAATCAGGTTACGTAATGTATGAAGAAAGATCCCGTGACTTGATAATAGCAAGTAAACCATGATATGATGGCATAGAGGAACCATGAAATGGTTTTACAATATAACAAGTGATTTTCGCATAAAATTGGAATGGTGAAATGGTTTTAAAAACCACTGAGGTTTTATTGCACAACTTTGAAAGGGGTAAGTGGTAATCGTTGAGAGAATGCAATAGTGGTCAGGTGATGACATATAGCATTGAATTGAAAGTCAAAACCACTCGATTCCACTCGATCACTCATATCGCAAGTTATCGAGTGGTTAATTGGAGTGTGTTTAGGCATGCGATTACCGTTGGATGACTAACGCAGACATATCAACGAATAAAAGGTGTATGGTAAATAGTGTGGACCCAGATGTAAACAATATGTCGACATTTGGGTAAGAATTTAATTTAATCCGGGTGTATATATATATGTCAACATATTGTTTAAATTCATAGGCAGAAGCATAGTAAAATGTTTTAAAATTAAGCGGATAAAAATATGGGTTTATAACCACAGCAGATATAAAGGAGATAGAATTCTGCTTAAAGGAATTTGACAAAGAAAGTGTGCCATCCTGGGTTTGAAAATAAAAACATGCATTATGCATTTTATAATATAAAGTGTGGGTATATGCAGCTTAGGCTGCGTCACATGCATTCAAGAGTTTATCAGTAGTCACAAGGGATCTGTAAATCCCTTCTAAACCGTAAAAAGAATCACACATGTAACTCATCAGAAATAATCAGGAATAAAACCATTCCTCCATAAGCATTGCAATTACATCATTGTTATAACCCATAACAATAACGTTCATAAAGCATCAAAAGTACAAGTAGATACACTTATATATTTAACTTAATGACCGAAAACTAAGGAAGGGACTTCAACTCTCCACGCAATTGTAGGATGGCTGCACTGGAATATTTCTTGCAATTGACCACCCTTGAGCCAAATTCAAAGTTTGAGAAGGTAATTTCTCAAGTGTTCTCTCACCAATGACTAGTATACATATGGTAAGAAACATAGTCCATTTCTTAGGTGATTTCTTAACATTCTCCTAGCTATAAAACCACAGTGACTCTTTGATTGGTAGAACATCAACCACAAGGGTTTTTCCAAGGTTCAATGAGCTTCAACTAAACTCTAGGAGAAGAAATATATTTGTATATTTAAGGGAGGTTTATTAGTTGGGTTAGTATTGCAGGAGTAAAGAGTCCACTTCCAAGAGATTTATCAGCTTATTGAGCAAGTACCTAAGTGGCTTATCAACCTCGAGACTAGCCACTCAGGGGTTTATTAGACCTTTCAAATAATTCCTAGGTGTCTCAAACTGTCAAGTAGTTTATCAACCCCTAGTATCCTAGTGGTTTATCAACTCCCAAGGCTAGTCGCTACCTATGTGTTTATTAGCTCTCTGAGCAAGCACTAGATTGATTTATTAGCCCCAACTAGCACCTTAGTGTCACAAATCCATTGAACTCTTGCTAACCAATAAATTCAAAGACACATTTGCAAGCCTAATCAAATACAGGAATCTCCATGCAAAACATTCCTAGAAAATTCACATTCGCTGCCAACTCATGCTTTTCTTTCTCCTTTCTAGTGAACTCCCTCTTGCTTAACTCCTTATGTTTGTTTACTCGCTTCCTTGCATGAATCCATCCATCCTTCATGAATTTCTCTCCTCTCCCACAACTCGTCTCACCTTGAGCTTCTCCTCTCTCACGTCATGTATGCTGATCATGCCCACGTCCCATTGATAATTGAGACTGCATGTTCATCATTTTATTGTGGAAGCCAATTCCCTCAATTCAATGTTGCACCAACAATGTCATAAATCTATCAAGGAGATAGGTTGTGAAATAAATACAATGACTTGGTTTATAAGAAACTCATCCTCCGGAGTCCTTTGAATATGTGTCCACTAATTTGAGTGAGTTGATGTGTTACATTTCCATATTATTTACATGAATTAAAATTCATAATAATATTTACAAAAATAATTAGAAAAAAAGGTCACATTTTTTAAATTAAACAATTTTTCTTTTAAACTAATTTTCAACCGTTGATTTAATTATTATTAAAAAAAATCAAAATATCTTATATAAGTTAAATCCTTATAATACCCCACTTGATAATAATTGATAAATTAAACAACGTAATAAAAAAAAAGAGAAAACAAAAAATCTCATAAAATGTAGCGTCAAGCCTGACATGTTCAGGAAACACTTAGAAATAAGGATAGGTTTAGAGTTGTTTTGTCGGGACTATATTACCAAATTGCTTCGCCCGTCTACCTGATTGTGGAAATGATGTGTTGGCTCAGAGAAACATATGATGAGAGCCAAGATATGTTCCTATCAACTCAAGGGAACAATATTTCCAGTATATCTCCTGAGATTATCAAGAAATCCCTCTGCTATCCCCCCAGTTCAAATTATGCCAGTTTCACTGAAATATCTTTATCCCGTCAGTTTTCCAAGTTACCCTGGAGGCGGCAGAGTGATTTCATTGCTGCTATTTCCGACTCCGGCCTTACAGCTTTCCCATCTTCGGACTCGGTGCCTATGAATACCTTAAAAGAAGACCTACATCCAATGCTTGCTCTCACTGCGGGGTTGCTAGGTATATAGGGGGTCGAGCGAGTCTTGAAGGAATGTGTAGCCATTTTATGGTTGATTTCACAATCAGGTGTTGTTTTGGATATCCCTGGTTTCTTGGCCTCCGCCATCCAAACCCAGTTCCAAGACCTCCCAACCACTGGCCATTTTTGTTTCTGCTCCATGGTTTTCTACCTCTTCCTCTTCCAACATGCTGATAAGTTTGAGGGTTTGGTTCTGGAAAAGGTTTCTAGGATAAATTCTTAGCCAAGAAATTTTTTTGACTGGAACCCCACAGTGCACCAGTTGGCAGTTATTCCAACTTCCTGAACGAATTCATGACAATAGCCTACACTATTATTCACGACAACCCTCTACCCAGGATTTTTCTTGAGTAGAGGAACTGGCTACAGTTCAGTGACAAAGAAATCACGAGCGATTGGTACCTATTTGATGACTGCACTGAGATGAGGGTCTACGGTGTAGAGGTTTCCCCTTACACACTGCCAGTTTTTCCTGCCATGCGTATTTTCGCCCTGGAGTACCTCCGGCAAACCTTGAAGGCTGACTAGCTCCACTTCCTCCCTGTGAAAAAGGGGTTCATTCTTAGACTCCCTACAACCATCAACCCCTTTATTTTTAACTCAAGGCATGCCCTCCCCATAGTGGAAAACCTACTCAAGGGTATGGATTTAAGGTAAGGGAAAGCTTGGCCTTATGATCCAAAAGGCATCATCTCAAACAAAAGGAGGAAGATTAAATCAACTGCATATGCTCACGAAACTAGACCCTTCATCAAGTGGAGAGCTAACCTTAATACCTAGCCTTTGCTTTCACAGATGGAGACAAATTCATCTGTGACAGTGTAATATCCCAAATTAGGAACAACTACACTATTGGGAATATCTCAAGATATTACCAATGTGGAGATCAACAATACATAAACATGAGCTGGAAAATAGTAGTGAATGCATTAATACAAGAATTCTAGAAGATCCACATAACCATTAAATTATATTATAGCAGCAACAATGTGTACATGATCTTGAGGAAGTGACCTCTCAAGATAGGCAATACAGCCTCAATGAAACATATACATGATAAATGGAGAAATACTGCTACATGCAAGAAGCCCTGGCTATGATAGCGTAGTCTATAAAGGAGAACTACTAAAAAATAGTGTCAATACACATATATGACAATACAAATCTCAAATAAAAGAGGGGGAGCAAGATCTCAACCCATGGAAACAACAATACACAATCCTTAGAAGGATTGGCTAAAATACATACAAATTGGCAAATATGCAGAAATGTCGAAGTTGCTGGGCAGCAGCTGCAACTCAGAAAATAGAGATGGATGTTGATAGCTGATGATGCTGTAATTTATGGCTGAATATCATCCAAAGGATCTTCCAGGTTAAATTCTGATCCAATCCCTAAAGATCTCACCCTCCAAAATAGTGGAGCAAGTCCCCACTGCAAGTGCACTCAGAAATAAAGCAGTCAAGAAAAGGGACTACACTATTGGTGAAGGGAAGTGCTTGGCCTGATGCCAATGATCTGAAATAAGCTCTGGAATATCCCTCACTAACCTCCCAGAGGAATAGACGCTCCCTCCTCTGAAATATGAGCTAAGGAAATGGTGTGTGGAGTCCTCCACTGCAACACCCAACAACCCTGCGTTATAATTGAGTAGAAATAATGTAGTAACTGAAAGGAGTAGCTTTGGCCTTGAGCCAAGAGAATTGGAGAGTGAAGAAAAATCCCTTAAGAGGCCTCTCAATAAGGAGAAGAAATCCTAAACAGGAATTCCCCAGCAATTCTTGCTAAACAGCAAAAGAATGCACAATGTCTGAATAGACAATGAAATCAATAATCCAAAGCATGAATAACAATGGCTGCCTTGCCCTCCTTTTAAACAAGTGAAAGCTCTCTCTCCATGGGCCCCATCCATTAGGGTTTCCTCGACCAAATATCCTCTTCCTCATTCACACTATACTATCTCATAAAGTGATCTACTCCTCCTATGGCAGCGCTGTTGACTTGGTCAAACATGACCTTGTCTTCATGCATTTACCCCTTTTCACACTTGAGGGTGAAAAATGAAGCTACTCTAATGATCCCTTCCACATTATGAGGGATTTTATTCATGTATTCAATAATAATGGGTTCCCTTACCCATTTATTAAGCTACAAGGTGATAAAATCAAAATTTTAATATTCCATTTAGCCATGTGCTAAAATGGGAATATTACAGTCCCCCCCTCCCAAATGTTTCTTGTCCTCAAACAACTGTAAGGTTAGAACTGGAAAATCTCCACCCAAGGCATGGAGTCTGAAATGTGTTGAGGAACATCTTCCCCAAATGGATCCTCCATCCCCGAAGCAATCATCCATACAAAATGAGTTACCTTCCAACATGGCAACTCCTAAAATCATCTTCCACCTTTGGCTCCTACAATATAGGTTGGCTGAAAATCTGATCTTGGTAGAAAAAATGGCCTACCCCATGCTGTCCTCCTCTTCACTTAGGATAAGTGCAGATTATATGTTGATATTGGGCTACAATAATGTTTCCCTCAAGTGGCAAGATGAAGACTAGACCTCCAAGGATCTCTTCTCCAACGTTATGAAACATGCGGTCCCAAATCATCTCATATGTGATGAGTTGGAAGTCACCATCATATGGCATCCAATCAATCATATGGCTCACCTCAAATGGAAACAAATGTTTTGTTGTAGTGGCCAGATGTGCTCTCATGCTCCCATTAGAACTTGCAATGCAAATAATCTGGGAGATCTCTCCCCTAAGGGACACATCCAACCAATGTGCCATTCCCCCAATCATGCCCTCAACAAACATAAAGACAACAAAAACATAATGAACCATAATGAGAACCATGCTTGTTTTCATGTGTGGCAATGGAGAAGGGCAATGGTCCCTCAATTTTAACCAATGTAGTTTGACCCCCAACTTCAAAAGAGTGTGACAAGAAGTGTGGCCTCTCAACCACTTGTTTGCTATCCCACTCTCCTCAAATGTGTGGAGAAAATGACTAATGTATGGTGCAAGGAGAGTATTTCCTCAAGATACATTTCCTCCCCAAGGCCTCCTAGGGAGTGGTCACCAATAGTGCTCATGGCCTCAAGTAGACCATGGGGTCTATAGAAAAGAATGCCCCTCCTTGGAGCAACATCCTATACATATATGGTTAAGGGATGAATATATAAATCGTCATGCAAATAAGCAATACCCTTATCATAAGTTTTGCTCATGAAAATGGAGTGGCTCAAAAATGAGTCTCCTCTCATCCTCAAAGAGAAAAGAGGTGGCTGAGCTAACTCCCCCAAAGAGTTATGAATCTCCTCCATCTGCACATGATCTCTGAATCTCCTCATATGTTGATCTTTCAATATCATACAAGCAAGAGGATCCTGGGAATACTCCACCAACAGCCCAGAGCTCTAACATGGATCTATCCTCCATAGTGATAGCGCTGATGATTCCTCATGAAGGACATCTGTCATATGGTCATCTCCTTCTTTGACATCTCCCATGCAAAAGATGCAAGTTGGAAGGCTGTTATCCTTCCCCTGCTTCTTCTGCCACAATGCAGAATCTGAAATGAGAGTGGGTGAAAATGGTGTTGAGAGAATTTTTATATCCTCCTTGAGTCTACCTAAGACTCTCAGCATTGTGAAGTTATCTCCCAAGGTTTCCACTCTCCTAGAATCAATGAGTAGTGCCCCAACCTGTGAGGCATCCATCCTCCTCTGTTGGTCTAGTGGTATCCCCGGCAAAATGTCTCCATGCAATGAGACATCATCATCAAGAGGTGACTACATATATGAATGAACAAATATGTCCATGCTTCCACTGTGTAATCCAATCACCTTCTTAGGTGCATCAACCTCCAAAAATGAATAGGGATGTGTACTCCTCATCTCATGATGTTGGGTCTTATCCCTACCTTATCCTTGTGTCTCCATGGTTCCACACCTCCTCAAAAATGGCACATGGATTGTGCCTTGATCTCCATACATGAGATCCTGGGGAATTCCTTGCAAATATGTAAGAATCCCTCTACCTAGAGCAAGAGCTCCTCCTTCCTCTGCACGAGGCACTAGATAATCTCTAGATGGCACAACGCTATTGCCCTCAACTTCCTTAGCATAGATGGGCAACCCTCCAATAATTTTGCTACAAATATGAAATTTCTCCCAAGGTGGAAGTAATTTCTGATCATAAAAGGTCAAGGAGTATCCCCTTTGCACCATGATTATGCCATCTTCTACTCCCGCAACATCATACAAGAAATGAGAGCAAATATGTTCTTGCTCTCCAAAGAATAACCCCAACAACAAATGTTTTTGTTGCTTCCTCATGCTCTCATCATACAAGATATGTGATGAAGACATAGTGCATGATATGAATGTTGCATCATCACTATGCACCCATACTATTTGTTGCTCCATGATGCTAGCATCTTGCCACATATTTTCCATCCTCATACCCTTGGAAAGAGTGTATGCCAAGTGATTGCCAAAATCCTTCAAGAATAACCAGCGCAGCCAAGCCTCCTGCTGCCCGGTATCATAAATATGCAAGTAGCTCACCAGCTCCTTGCTCATCATCCACTCAACCAATTTTGGATGCCTCCTTCCATCCTTCATCTTCGTACTCCTCCCATGAGGGCTACCATCATCCCAAATCAGATTCCTGCATCTCATGGGACCTTGAGATGTAATCTTCCCGGGGATCAATTTGACCCTATGAGGACCCAAATAGGTGGTAGGCAAAAACCTCCCATCGTGATGTGTATGGCTCAAGGAATGTCCAACACAGTCATGAGAGATTTTATCCATCCAAAGATGTCCTCCATCTACTATATGATCTTGTGAGAAGGTAAGTACCTCCTCAAACTGATGAATAATCTTGCATTCCATGATGTGTGGGAGTGCACCTCTACTGAAATCTCTACGAGAGATCTCCTCCTCATGCATGTCCTTCCAAAAACAAAGAGGCCTTGGATTTGCTGCAAGTATAAGTCTCTCTTTGAGCTATGGCATGCTCATTGAGAGAGTGTCATCTAGAGAGGAGAAAGAGTTTCTTATCTCCAGATGTCTACTCCTTCTCACTGCTTCCTTCATGGTTTCCTCAATGAAGCTACCCTATGAATTCTCACATGAGGAATGATTCCTCCTTTCTCCATAATTGCTCAGTGCAGTTCTATTCTACTGCTCTAGATCAACTACATGTAATGGTATAGACCCATCCAAAGTGTTTGCTGAAGTGACAAGAGATGGATTTTTAATCATACCTTGGTGAAATGTGGAAGCTCCTTGCAGGGCTGCAAGAGTTTCCTCCTCACAAGTGTTGGCCTCACAAAATGTTGAAGATGAAGGCTGCTCCTCCATGGTCTTAAAAACACTAGTACATGCCTCATTATCTGGTGGTGAGGGCTCCTCCCTCCTTTTGCCAAACCTCCTGATCATTCTTTGAAAAAACTCAACAAGAGTTGAAACCATTGCATGGCTTAGATGGCTGATTCACCAAATATTTGCTTCACCTTCAAGGTGTAGCACTGCAACTTCTAAAACCTCTCTGTCTACTATAGAATGTAGCAGAAATAAAGTCTCTAGTTTCTTCACCCAAACCTCTGCTGCACATGTGAGTGATCCATCAAATGTGGACAATAGAAATCTATTGCCTCTCATCATCCAATAGCTGTGGGGTCTTCTTTCTTCCTTCTGTTGAATAAACTGTGGAAAATATAGAGTCTCTTGGAAGGCTCTAGGTTTAGATCGATATTTGATGTAAGGCTAGCCTGCAAAACCCAATCTCTAAACACCATGCATATCAACATGCATCTCAGCTTTTGCCCAAATCAAAATCTCAATGTCTGGAAAATTCCACACACTACCGTTTACATGCGGAAGCCTTTCAACATATGGTTCGAATCATTCACCATTTATTCCACATTTTAATTAAATTCCATTCATATATGGAATTATCTCAATCCCAATCCACTCACCTTCAGGGCGTTAATTTGAAATGTCACCCTACATAAATCTCAACTTTGAGAAAACCCAATAGCGCAATTCCATGAAGTTACCACGCAATTCATATAACACCCAATCATGCTCTCATAAAGACCCTTTCCAAAGCCTTAATAACAGACTTTCATTAAATCCCATTTTTCATATTCACATATGCTCTTAATATTGCATTTTAAGATCAAAACAATGTATCCACACTTACCATTCTCCGTGCATTCATTCCAGTGCTGCACCATCTGTGCTCTGCCAGTTTTTATATACGTTGGCCAGTTACAAAGACCATTCCTTATCGAATCCACCTGCACTCAAGTCGAATTTCATCTGATCCTTTGCTTCGAAACCTCTGCAATTAAACAATTAGACATACATTTTCCTTGAACACGGAACCAAACTGTTTTTAATCAACCGGATTCAACATTCATTTAGACTCTGACAAATGCAGATTTTCCGCATACAATATTCCATTCACAATTCGATTCATGCACAGACTCGTACATGCTTGTTTTAGTGCCAGCGTTCCTGACTTATACAATCTACTATCGTTCCGCCCTTATACTGCACATAGACCTGCAAATTAACACCATTCTGTTCCAATCTTCTTCACGCAGAACAATTACACAGAAAAACCTTCAATCGATCGCTACATGGTGCCTTTCCAATATACAAACCCACATAGCATGTCAGATCATATGTGTTCTATAGACAATTACTACCTCCAACGCTCTACAGTTTCGATATTTCCATTATAATCACGTTATTTCAACGCTGCCACTTAATTTAATACAATCCATAGGTAATTGAACCTTTTAAAAAAAAAAACAGAAGTTCCGGGCTTTTGGAAAAGGCGCAAAACTTAATCACTGCCAGTCGCTCTCTCCAGGTCTTGTTGTACTCCGTTTGCACACATTTGACTCTACGTCCTTTCAAACTCTTGCACGTAGAACTTGTCACTCAATAACTGTGAACTGATTCAATCAAATCGATACAAAAATCCTTGCACTGCTTTTCCACCATGCTAGCAATTCAATTCAACGCTGTCCACACCAGCGTGACTCATACATGTAGTAGAATCAAAACACATTAATTTTCTATTAGCGCCCAACACAATTCATAACAGAAATGAGAGTCGATCCCTATCTGGAATTGCTTATTTCTCTAAACACATAGACTTTCAAAATTGAAGTTCGATTTTTATCTTTTATATGTGGAATTGATCATTCCAAAGATCAATACAGTAAATAACATACCTTTCAGCTATGCGCACAATCTCAACAACTTCAAGGGTATCGATCCAATCAAGAACAAGACTAATTTATCAATCACACAATATACAATTCACCCAGGGATTTTAAAACCAAAATTATTCATTAATAAAACCAAATGTAAACAATTTCAAAACCTCTTAGTTCATGGCCAGATTTTCAAGATCTGTGGCCCTTTACAATCGCCGAAGGCTCCCAAAAGGAAACCCTCTCACTACTCACACTCCCACTCTCTCTGCAACTCTTCAAGTGTCTTTTCCTCACAAAAACCACTCATATTTATACACAAATAATGCATTTAATTCACTCCAAAAGTCTCTCCACCCAATCCTCAACTAAATCTATTTTTTAGGTGTGGACTCAAAAAAGTCCCATACATAGTATTCCTAATCCAAAATTTGGCTCCTAATCTATTTCTCTCATATCCTTTTAATTAATAAAAGAATATTTACAAAATCCTCACTTATATAATTTATCTCCTATTTTATTAAAAATAACAATTTAATTAATAAAATAATAAAAATGTCACACCCCTTTTATTTACATCATTAAAATGAAAATTGGCCTTGATGCTCCTGCATCAGTATTCAGCAAGGTACTCACTTAAAATTTTGAATTCCAAGTGTTCTTCATGCTTCTGGTCTTCTTCTTGGTGAGAGTAGGAAGTGCATGGTCCTTCCTCTTCCCTTTCTTCAATCTTCTTGACCTCCTTGGAGAGGTCTCCTCTGGATCTAAAAATAGATGAGAGTAAACTCATCTTCTTCATCATATTGATCTTATTTGGCTGAGACTCATAGGCTGAGCCAGAGATCATGCTCTGATACCACTGTAATATCCCAAATTAGGAATAGCTACACTATTGGGAATATCTCAAGATATTACCAATGTGGAGATCAGCAATACATAAACATGAGATGGAAAATAGCAGTGAATGCATTAATACAAGAATGCCAGAAGATCCACATAACCATTACATTAGATTATAGTAGCAACAATGCGTACATGATCTTGAGGAAGTGACCTCTCAAGATAGGCAATACAGCCTCAATGAAACATATACATGATAAATGGAGAAATACTGCTACATGTAAGAAGCCCTGGCTATGACAGCACAGTATATAAAGGAGAAATACTACAAAATAGTGTCAATACACATATATGACAATATACATCTCAAATAAAATAGAGGGAGCAAGATCTCAACCCCTGGAAACAACAATA
The DNA here is from genome assembly GCA_034641835.2 of Pinus albicaulis. Taxonomy (NCBI): domain Eukaryota; kingdom Viridiplantae; phylum Streptophyta; class Pinopsida; order Pinales; family Pinaceae; genus Pinus; species Pinus albicaulis. The sequence continues at coordinate 318,085,898 of CM076571.1, forward strand.
CACAATCCTTAGAAGGATTGGCTGAAATACATACAAATTGGCAAATCTGCAGAAATGTCGGAGTTGCTGGGCAGCAGCTGCAACTCATAAAATAGAGATGGATGTAGATAGCTGATGATGCTACAATTGATGGCTGAATCTCATCCAAAGGATCTTTCAGGTGAAAGGCTAATCCAATCCCTGAAGATCTCACCCTCCAAAATAGTGGAGCAAGTACCCACTGCAAGTGCACTCAGAAATAACACAGTCAAGAGAAGGGACTGCACTGTTGGTGAAGGGAAGTGCTTGGCCTGATGTCAATGATCTATAATAAGCTCCAGAATATCCCTCATTAACCTCCCAGAGAAATAGAAGGCCCCTCCTCTGAAAGATGAGCCAAGGAAATGGTGTGTGGAGTCCTCCATTGCAACACCCATCAACATTGTGTTATACTTGAGCAGAAATAACACAATAAATGAAAGGAGTAGCTTTGGCCTTCAACCAAGAGATGTGGAGAATGAAGAAAAATCCCTCAAGAGGTCTCTCAAGAAGGTGAAGAAATCCTAAAATGGAATTCCCCGGTAGTTCTTGCTAAAAAGCAAAAGAATGCACAATGTCTGAATAGACAATGAAATCAATAATCCAAAGCATGAATAACAATGGTTGCCTTTCCCTTCTTTTAAACAAGTGAAAGCTCTCTCTCCATGGGCCCCATCCATTAGGGTTTCCTCCACCAAATATCCTCTTCCTCATGCACACTACGCTGTCTCATAAAGTGATCCACTCCTCCTATGGCAGCATTGTTGACTTGGTCAAACATGACCTTGTCTTCATGCATTTGCCCCTTTTCACACTTGAGGGTGCAAAATGAAGCCACTATGATGATCCCTTCCACATTATGAGGGATTTTATTCTTGTCTTCAATAATAATGGGTTCCCTTACCTATTTATTAAGCTGCAAGGTGATAAAAGAAAAATTTTAATATTCCATTTAGCCATGTGCTAAAATGGGAATATTACAGACAGGGGAAAAGGGAGACACTGCTTCAACACAAGAAGCAGGTAAGAAACAGGTTGAGGAAGCTAGAGTCACAGGAGAAGATTCTCTGCCCTCTGAAAGGAAAAGAAAAAATGCTGAAGAAGGTGTTGGGGAAGAGCCGCCGTTGGAAAAAGTAGCCTTGTATGCAGAGTTGGACAAGGGAACGGTGGGCTTCATTGTAAAATATGATGGTCTGTCATTGTCTGATTTCTCAGAATTTTCGCAAGCCGTCTCTGTAAACAGGTCCAAGGCAAGGAACTGTTTCGGGAAATAACTCCCTAGAGGTCATTGGGCCAAAAACCTCCACAGATCAGGGCATGCTATTCAAGAAGGAATCACACAACCACATTAGTATGCTAAAAAATAGATAACATCGATTGTAGAACTCACCCGTAGATCCTACGTTTGATGTAGATCCCGCGGGGTCCAAACCCCTAGAAACCCTTCTTCCTCTTCAACCTAGAAATCAAGAAGAGACATGCATGGAAATCTAGTTGCACATCATATATCTTTCCTAAATGTCAATGTAATCCATGTGAAACATCATATAAACAATAATAAATGCTTAATTAACATTTTTTTCACATATGCAAGCAGATATTAACACGTGAATTCGGGAACAAGATGGTTCTTCTTCATTACGAACAACATGTACAATAATAGAAAGGTGGAGAGATCACCTGAATCCTTCCACGATATTCGAACAAACCGTCTTCCGGATCCATCCTGCCCTTGCCTCACTAGGATACTTTCAAGACTTGTGCACACGAGATGACATATAAGCTGATGAACATCTCCAGGAAACAAGGGTTTCCTGTAAAAATCTGGGAAGTGCAGGAGGCACGGTAAATCAGACTTGAATTGAGCTCCAACAGAGTATAATGTCTATAGTTTTCTCCCTCCCTTAGGCCATGCACATGAGGGGCTTTTATACTCCCTCAAAGTAGTTTCAATCTATTGGAAACAGTTGGCCACGGGTTGGGGTGGTTGAATTACAGGAATAACCATCAACCCAGCCTCGAAAATAGGGATTTTTATATATTTTTTGATGATTTTAATGGCATACGCGGAAAATTATCTTTGGACTCGCGTATATACGCAGAAAAGTCTGGGCATACCCGCATATGGGATTTTAAACACTATTTTTTATGAAATTTATTCAAGTCTGTGGGAATGGGTGCCCAAGGCCAAAGAGACAATCATGAATCACATGAGGGTGAAAAATGATGCTATAACAGATGCCCCTTAATATATGAGGCCAGAAGGGGTACATGATGGCCGAAATGTATTATGTGCATAGAAAGAACTTCACGAGGACAAGAGAGGACTTCACCAGATTTCAGCCTGTCAAAAACCAATGAAAGAAAACAGAGAGTCAGCTCATGTCTGAGGCAGGCATACCCATGCTCAGTCAAAAATATATCCATATAGAAAGTAAAGAATAGATCCAGAATGTATACAAGTATAGCTGAATTGAAAGTACACAATGAATCAACTGAGAATGGCCCGGAAGTACAAGTCGGAATCAATTTCCAAGTATCACATATATCAAACTGATCAATAGTGCTGAAAATGGATGTCTGATCACAAAAGTAACTGAATCTCCAGGTACCAAATCATAAGGGGTGGAACACATGGTACAATCACGCAACTCGGGAGCCAACATATAGGATGTTGTTGTACTGACATTGCAACATATAAGGGTGAACGACATCACTGGCAGAAACTGAATGGACTGTCAAAAGTGAATCGAAAGATGCTGATGCAACCCGAGGTCTTCACCGATCTCGATGGCACAATTCTACACAATGGGAATAAATGAGCTGATGTCGACCATGTGAGAAATCGTTGGATCACCGGTCAATAATGTATACCATTAACCAACGCGAGACAACCCACCAATAATGAAAATGAGTGTCAAGGTGCCCCAGTACAATCTAACAAGTGCGAATAAATGAGTTGAAGTCTAACACTTGGAAGAATATACCAATCAGGAGGCAATGATGAATCCCCACTGTTGATAGCGAAAAGTCTACCACTAATGACTACAAACCCTAAGGTACTGACAAAGGACTCTAGACCTTATTCCCAGAGCAATGAGTCGGAGTCGATGGGAAAAGATCTGCTGGAAGGAAGGCATTAAGGCATCCCACATCATTCCAGCGTGAGTGTAACCTGCAGGCCAAGATTTAGAAGGAATCGGACGAAGCAGAGTGACAGAACCCAACCGAAGTACATTTCCGACATGCACAAGATGAAGCTAGCGCACGGAAGAAACCCTCTGAACCAACCAATAATGAAAGATGACACAGAGGCGAGATATCCACTGATAGGGTCAAATGGAAATCAAGGTACTGCATGAATCTCAAGTGTGATAATGAATGCTGGCGTCGAACACAAGGAAAACCACTCAGTCAAAGACCCATAATGATGATCAAATACTGAGCACAAGGTCACCTATCAATGATGGAAATAGGGCCAGGGTGCAGCTCTAGGTTTACTCACAGAGCAATATGTCGTAGTCGATGAGAAAAAAACCCACCAGCAAGAAGTCAATGGAGACCTTCTCAAACCAGCACGAGCAGAAGACAAAAACATATGATGTGATAGAACAAGATACTGACAAGACCGGGTAGGCTGACTGAAATAATGAGTCAAGAGACACCGCAGAATGGCCGACTCTAGTTAGACTTCCCTTGAACAAAAGCACGACTCGTGATGACCATGGCAGTAAAAATGACACTGTATAAGTCTGTTATGCAGGAGGAAAAAACAAACTTTCCATATGATTGGAAGAGATAACCAATCAGGGGAGGACTGACCAGTGAAACAAGGAAAAAGCTAAACCTAGGTCAAAACTAAAACCATCCCAAATGAAGGAAATATATAAGTGTATGTGCTTTGTTCAAGGGCGACAAACTGATACTGTACTGCCATCAAATTACGAAGTAACATCCCGTTCCCGCTCTTTTTGTTATATTTGATTTTTTTGTCTTTTTCATATAATAAGCCTGAAAAAGAATAAAATAATGCTATGGTACAATGGATAGAACGAGTATCAAGAAACAGATGCACTAGTTCCTGGGATAGGAATGATCCTATGCTCAATGCAAGGTGGCGGAAACTGGTAAGCGATACTCAAAGGAATGTTCCATCCATGGGTAAAAAGGGTGTCAAGTCGCGATAGCTAAGTGCATGCAATGGTTAACTTGTATAGACAGTCAAGGTCAAAATATGGCTTAAACATCGAGTCCAAATGAATCCGGCTAAAGGCCAGGATAAACAAGTAGCCAATATGCAATGCAGTAGTACAACTCAACAACACCAGGGAGCCTCTAGGGTAATAGCCAGAAAAATGACAGTGAAGAAGAAGAAGAATGAAGCTTCAACACATAAGTCATGGCGGGAATAAAGAGGACTCTCGAGCCTACATAAAACGTAGCATGGGCAACAAGTGATAGTGAGGAACGAACTAGGAAGCCCATGTAAAGGAAGGATCTACCACCAAGTCATGATTAAAAATCGGCGAATGAAATGGGTGAAATACTCATGACCTGATGGGATCGACCCTATGGCAAGTGATCAGAATGGAGGTTAGTATGCAAAATGCAATGGAAAAGTGGATTCCCTAACCTATATTTCAGTGAAGATCATATACCTTCCATGATGAGTCAGCAGTCATGGATAAAAAACTGGAAAAATTTCAACTTCATCAAAATGTACCTGAAAATATACCAATCTGTGCACTTCCAAGCATCCGGGTTATGCAACTTAAGATAGATTGAAAAAATAAGCATAACAAACTTTTGCAAAAATTTTCAAATTCTGGGCATAAATACACATGTTACCTCACATTTGATTCATTGTTACTTGCTGATTTGGGAAAAAGAGCTCTGGAGAAAAAGCCTCTTTCGTCAAAACAGGAGCAATCGGTGATCAAACTTCACCGAATAAGTCAGGTAAGCTCTTAATCCATCATTATTATCAATTTTGTCCATTAATAGAGTTAAAATTTGGAAATTTCACCGTAGAAATATTTGTTTTAATTTAGGGCTCTGCGCATACGCAGGTTCGTATGGACCAAGCCGCATATATACGCGACTGTGTACAGGGTAAGTCGCGTATGCGCAACCCGAAATGTAAAAAAGCATTTCTAATGGACAAATGAATGAATTTTTTCAGGATGAATATCACCTAGAAGGAATGTGAGCATAGTGCAATAGATAATGAAGTAATGCAAGATCAATTATCGCTCAATATCCTCCGAAATTGTGGATTGCTCAAATTTTTCAAAATGCCAAATATGAAGAGTAATGTCTAGTTACTTGAAATGCTAGTAAATTATTGGGAACCAGAGGAAGATTGCTTCATGATAGATCAAATGCCCATACACATAGAGGTAGAAGACATCTACTTCATTACTGGACTCTCACGGAGGGGAGACCCAGTAGATTTGTACAGCAAGCCTTTAGGAGGGCTTACCGTGGATGACTATGTCCACGTCTATTGTGTAGAGGGGTCCAAGAAAGTAGGGAATCAGATTGCTATAAAATATTTGAGAGATCTACACATGAAAATTCTCCTATTCACCATTGGCAGGGTAGCAGGATCTGCTTCCTTGCATCAGGCATCCAGGACTCAAATGAGCATAGCTGTGGAATGCCTAGCTCACCTGTATGATTGGTGTATAGCTCTACTAATGAACATGGGCTTCGACCCAAAGTGATCTCTTCCATCAACAGCCCAAGAGACCCAAGAATTGCCCAATGGGCAGATCTGATGAAGAGACTGGGGGGAAGTGAAGTTCCCCTAACCACCTGGGATGATGAGTTCTTCCAATGGTGGGGAGAACAAATCATCGCCGTGGAGGACTACCCCTATGCCGGGATGGATTTCCGCGGTGATCCAGACCTCGTCCTTCCACCTGGCGCGGCATGGGGCACAATCGGTAAGATTGCAATTCTTTGATTATATGATTTTTTTTTGGATTTTTTCAATATATGTGAAAAAATGTGAAAACAAAACATGTTTTTGATTGGATTCAAAATGACTTACAATATTATGATGATCATGATACAGATATTGGACCAGTCCGTCCTGAGGGCTACCCACGGCATAAGCACCTCAGAGGCGAGGCAGATACTGTAGACCCAGACAAGACCCTCCATGCTGTACAGAGGAACTTGGAGGGGTTAACTCGCCAAGTGCCTATGGCTGCAGTGGAAGATCTACCTGAGGCCATTCAGAGATGGGTAGTGGGAGTACCACGTGACTGGGTGCGATTATTCCGCCGAGTCGCCACTACGATCGTGTTCTACAGGAACACAAATTTTGGGCAGGGACCACAGGAGTAAATAGATATGATTACCGGATGACTGTATATTATTTGATACTGAACATGATCGGGCATAAGCCCTAATTTTGTATGACTTATGGATCCAAATTTTGTATAGTTTTTTGAACACTCTGATGATATATATACAACGATTTATGATTGGATGTGACAAATGTATAAAAATGCATGATGTTTTTGATGATCAAATTTTACTGTATGGAATGATTAATATGCCAATCAATTGCTTGATTAGCTAATGAGTCTGCCATCCAATTGTTTGCTCGAGGAATATGAATGAATGTTAAAAATTGAAATGATCTTTGTAACAAACGTACCCTAAAAAACAACCGGAGTAAAAATGGATCTCGAACCCGATAAGTATTGTTCAACTGCGACACCACCAGCTGGGAGTCCAAGAAAACTACCAACGAATCAACACCCAAAGATATTGCCTCCGAGAGTAGATAAATAACTGCAGTGTACTCTGCTATATTATTGGAAGCAGGACCAATGCAGACTCCTCTTGATACTATCAGCTGACCGGATGGATGATGAAGCACCCAAGCCGCGGAAGCCAAGTTCTGGGTGTGTCTACTAGCACCATCGACAAAACCATAATGACTCATGAAATTCGACACAACCTGCCAAAGCAGATCAAAAACATCACCATCACATCAAAGACCAAAAACTAGATATGTACAAAACAAGACTACTATATACAAAAGCAAAATGCCAGGCCAAAGCCTAGGCATAATACCTTTTCAAATAGAGCCCATTTCTGGGCTCCGATAACTCATTTCCTTCAAAATCAACTAAGGTATATGCTCCTTTTTTAAGGAATTTTTATAGATGAAGGGGCCATACCACATATACTTAAACTTTCCTACGCCCAGGGCATCCTTCTCTTGGGCATAGACCAAAACGAGGTTGCCTTTCGAGAAAATCCTAGGTTTGACTGCCTTATCATACTGAACTTTGACTCATTTCTTATGCGCCTCATTCATCGTGGCGGCATCGCGACGCTACTCGTCAAGATGTTCCAAATGAAGGAGATGTTCTTCAAGAATAGAAGTATAAGGAAGAAGCTCAAAAGCTAACTTAAGAGAATGAATCTCACATTCAATGGGAAATATTGATTCCAGCCAGTAAACTAGTTGAAACAGAGTAAAGCCAGTTGCAGTTTTCACTGACGTCTTGTATGCCCAAAGTGCAGGATACAACATGATATGCCAGTTGGATCGAGCTTTATTAATTGTCCTTTGAATAATGGTCTTCAAGGATTTGTTCATGGCTTCCACTTGCCCAATGGCCTGAGGATAATACAGAGATGAATTCTCCTGCCAGAAACCTAATTTTAGGGCCAACTCAGCCATCATGCTATTCTGAAAATGACTGCCATGATCAGTGACAATCTCTCTAGGAATACCAAAGCGAGCAATAACCTGTTTGAAAAGAAAAAGAGTTGTTGTCTCACCATCATTCCCAAAAGTAGGCATAGCCTCGACCCACTTCGTAAAGTAGTCTACTGCTACAATAATGTACTTGTGACCTTTAGCCGAGGGCGGGTTACAAGTAGTATAATCAATACCCCACTTTGTAAAGGGACCAACAGTAATGACTGGAAAAAGTGGAGCTGGATGAGCGCGCATTTTTCAAGTATAGACTTTACACAGATGACACTTTTTGACTGACTCCATACAATCTTTGAAAATTGAAGGCCAAAAGTATCCAGCACGCAAGATTTTTTGGGCTGTAGCAAGCCCAGATAAATGACCACCACAAGCTCCACTATGGAAATCATTCAGCACAACCTCAACTTCTTCGAGAGTTAAGCAACGTCTTAGGATTGAATCAACCCCTCGATGGTATAAAGCATCACCAATAATCAAGTAATTTTTAGCCAAGTGATGCAACTTACGACGCTCATCTTTCGAAAAAGTAGAGGGAAACTTTGTAGTCTGAAGATACACAATGATATCTCCATACCAAGGATCCTGTGGAGAGATGAGAAACAAATGTTCATCCGGGAAGGATTCATCATAAACTACCTCTTCTCCACAGGGCAACTCGGAGATTAATTCCGCGAAAACTAATGATTTATTGAACTTGGCAGACATAAACTCAAGATCAAATTCCTGCAAAATCACAATCCATCTATTGTATTTGCCCCCAATCACTCACCTACTGAGAACAAACTGAAATGGATTGGCTTCTTCCAAAACATAAGTTTTTCGTAGAAGAATATAATGTCTGAGTCGTTGTAAATCATGAACAGCTGCTAAAGCTAGCTTCTCTATCGGAGTATACCGGAGTTCAGGTCCTACCAAGCCTCAACTAGGATAGTATATAACATGCTCTGCAAGAGCATCGTCCTCCCGAACCAGAACCATACCAATGGTAGATTCTGCTGCTGCAAGATACAAAAGGAAATCCCTGCTATAATCAGGTGGACTCAATATATGAGTAGAGGTCAATGCTTTTTTCAAAGCATCAAATGAGCGCTGAGCGAAGTCATCCCAAAAGAATGGAACTCCCTTCTTCAACAATCTCATAAATCCTTTGGTAACTTCAACATAATTTACGATAAATCTCCGAAGAAAATTAGCTGTTCCTTGTAGACATTGAAGTTGACGAATAGACGACGGGGGAGGCAACCGAAGTATTGCCTCAACCTTGAAGGGATTTACGCTAATCCCTTCCGAAGACACAATGAATCCCAATAACTGACCGGATGTAACCGCGAAAACACACTTGTTCAGATTCAACCTAATCTTGTAGAAACGACATCGTTCAAATACTTGACGGAGGTGAGTAGGATGATCAACTCTCTTTCGAGAACGAGCAGCTAAATCATCCAAATACGCCTCGATAATATGTTTGATGTCGTGGAGGCATATGACATGGCCCACTGAAAAGTAGCCCCAGCATTTTTAAGACCAAAAGGCATCTTCTTGTAAGCAAAAGTACCCCAGGGACAAATAAAGGCAGTCTTATGATGATCTTTAGGATGGATAGTAATCTGATTATATCTGGAGAAACCGTCCATGAAGGAGAAAATCTCATTACCGGCACACTCATCGATAATATGATCTATAAATGGTGTGGGGTAATTATCTTTCGGACATGCTTTATTAAGGTCTCTGAAATCAATGCAAAATCGAATCGTTCCATGTTTTTTATCCACAGGAACAGGATTCGAAACCCACTCCGTCAAAGGAACAGGGAAAATAAATCCCGCCTTGAGCAGCTTCTCCACCTCAACTTTGATAGCTGCAACCTTCCTAGGATTGACCGGATGAAGTTTTTGCCTCACAGGCTTAGCGTTTTCGTAAGTCTTGATCTCATGTTGGACAATATATGGATCTATACCAGGCATTTCCTCATAAGACCAAGTGAACATATCCCTAAACTCTTTAAAGAGATTGGTGTAAATCTGAATCTCTTCAGGGGAACATTCAGCTCTGATGAAGACATTCTCTATAACATTGGGATCCCTGGAAATGTTCACTGGGATAGTTGGAGAAATCGCAGCCATATTCCCTTCAGCATATACCTGTGTTGGTGTTAAAGGGTTCAGGACTGGGTGAACAGGACCAGGAGACAAAGGACTTGGAAAACTTGATTCAACTGCGCTCAAATCAGGTAAAAAGTAAGACCGATGATGCAAATCATCCCACGGTCTATCTATACCAGTCATAGCTTCCAGGATGGCCTCTTCAGATGGAAGAGTGGTATCAAGGCAATCTTGGGCGAAAGAAGAACTAAGTGTCCAAGCCGGAGCCACATCGCCATCCAACTCCTTCGAAGAAAGAGGAGCTGGAATGGACTCTGCAGAGTCAACAATATATTGATAAGCAATCTCAACTGTAGACATTGGAAATGCCATTCCACCCACTTGACCTTCCGCTAATGTGGAGGTATGGGAAGGTAAGGTCCAAGGGTCCGAAAAATAATGATTTGTAAAGAAATCTCTTCGAATAGGAGCCTTGGAGGATGAAATTGCATTTATATGAATGGTAGGAGGTGGAATATCAAAAGTACCCATCAAAGAAGAATACATTCCAACCCCTAAATTCTCAACAGGCGGCTTGGCATTATCCAACTTTGGAATAGTTGAGTTAGTAGATGCATCCGGGTCTACAGGAGAACAGTCCAGTTGATCCACTGTAACAACTCTCCCTTCGTGAGGGAAACAAATAACCCGAAATAATGAGAATGCAATGGCATCCATCTCATAGATCCAATTTTGCCCCAACAGAAGGTTCTAGTCCAAGCTTGCATCAACTATCTCATCCTCTATATTTACAATTTTTCCCCCAACACAGATGGGCAAAGCTGGGATAATACCATGCGGTCTGTGAGAATGACCATTAAACACAGTCAGAAGAGTAGTAGATGGAACAGCTGCGGGAGATCCAATTCCCTTCCAGCATGTGAGAGACATCACACATGTGGAAGCACCCTCATCAACGACCGTTCGAAAGATATTGAATTTCCGAAACGACGACTTGATATGAAAAGCCATATGATGGGGGAGTCTCTTTTTAAAATTAGACATATCGAATGTAATCACAAGAGATTTCTTTGGATCGACATCCCCAATAGCAGTGAGCAGAGCACTGCGCTGAGAAGGACAAGACTGGAGCACCTCAAGAGCCGACATGGCACAAGGACTCTGCACCAGATCTTCCACAAGAGAGTAGTTCTGGGCAGCCCTGGCATTTGGATTAATCGTTTTATGCTTAGTAGATGTTTTTGGCATCCAAGGTATAGGCTCAAAAGTAGGCCTCGTGATATGAAGCGGCTCAGTACCATCGAGAGCACCCTTGGCTTTCGAAGACTCATCTTCGCCATAATCACGGGATCTCATGGCGATATCCGCATGAGCACTCATCATGTATATGTTTGATGGAGTTTACTCTTCCTGGGTGCCCCCAGAGGAAGCCCCAGTATTTTGATTCGCGCCAACAACTAGCTGTTGCCCTTGGGGAAAAGGGTTGTCAACACAACATGGGAACTAGAAGAACCCTGCTGAGCTAACAAGCACTGCGCATCCTGAATTTTAGGGCAAAGGTGAGTAAGATGGTCTCCAGCACATAACTTGCATGGAAACTTCACTTTATTTTTATCCTTTGGACCCTCACCAACATGCTCGTTGGATTTATTTGCATTACCCTTCCCATTCTTGCCCTTTTTCTTATTACATCCCTTCTTCTTCCCTTCGGATTGTTGATTTTCTTTAGGGTTAGAAGTCTGAACGGCATTTACCGACAAATATTGAGAAGGCGATGACTCAGCAGACATAGCCTGAATAGAAGAAGCAGATTTTAGAGACAACTGCTGCAATTTACTAAGCAAGTTAGCTACACCACTATTGATCGACCCAATAATTCCATCACCATGAGGACTGGGTTTAGTCTTGGACAAGTCTAATTTGGAGTGAGGAGCATTAGGCAAATATTTATGAAGGACACCAGACTGAGAATATATCAATTCAAGCTGCTGGGCCCTGAAAATGGCATGTTCCTTAGAAAATACCTTGGACAGGGATACATCCTTAGAAATATCTGACTGCAGAGATTTCAGAAACCATTCCAAAAGGAATTCTCCTGGAATATGAGCTTTAATAAGCCTCTTCCTTCTCCGCCATTCCTGAATATGGTCAGAAATGTGGGTTGCATCGTCCTGTTTAAAATTAGCTAGGAGTTCAATCCCGGCATCATAACAGACAGGTAACTGGAAATGATTTAGAAATGTTGTAGCCAGATCTCCAAAAGTAGTAAAACTGCCCCTAGTTAACTCAATATACCACTTGGCAGCATTTCCAGTCAAGGTACGTTGAAACAACCTCAACCTAATCGAATCGTCGATCAGGGAGTTAGAGGAACACCATAAATGGAAAGTGGTGATATCATCAGCCGGATCCTCTCCATTCTTGCCTTCAAACTTTTTAATGTCTGAAGGTAGTTTGGTAGGAACCGAAGGCCACCCCGGACTATATTGGATCAGATCATTCATCAATTTCGACAAATCTGGCAAGTTTAACGTTGCCAGAAAAGGTAAACGAGGAGGATCCTAAGGATTCCATCCTTGGTGGGATGAATTCCCAACATTCTGAAAAGAATAACCTGGATTTGATAAGGCACCAGGTTGCCAAAAATAGCTCGTAGAAAATGTTGGGCCAAAAGACCCAGCATTTGGAGAAGGACCCCCTCCCAACGTAGAGTTACCAAAGACCAGACCAGTTCCCCCCCCCCCGAAGTATTGAATGAAGAGGAAAGCCCCTGATAGGGGTTCCAAGCATTAGAAAGAGGGGAAAAAGTCTGATAAGCACTCGACGAAGGGAAAGAAGCATTCCCTTGTTGACCAGTGTAAAACTGATTCCCTGCCCCCACTGCTGTAAATACAGGGTTCCAACCTGTAAAGGTAGTCGAACTCTGACCTCCAGACCAAGGGTTAAAACTCTGAGTCTGAGAAGTAAAAGGAAAAGACCCTAAGGAAGGATTCGAACTAGGAATATGCCCACTTCCGAAGGGGAACCCTTGAAAAGAAGCTGACCCACTAGCCATGGAAGACATGGGTGCAGACGCAGTTGCAGCAGCGGAAAAGGAAAATGAAGGAATCCCACTACTAAGCATTCCAAAACAAAAGGGACCAGATTGAGAAGCTTGTGTTTGGGTGAAACCAGAGCCAAACACAGTAGTATTAGAAGCAATCGAAGATATAGCAATTGTGCCTCCTCCTTCTACTGAAGTAGGATTCTGAATGCCCGCAGCACTCACAGCTAAAGCCGCGTTCCCAGTCGTGGCCATCGAAAGGTATGAATAAGATGGATAAGGACTTTCTAGTCTTTCTGACTCGAGTCCGATGTACTAAAAAAAAAATGGATAATCAGGAGGAAGAGGAGATGGAAGTGATTCAGAAAGCTGAGATACTTCCTCTACTTCTACTTCTTCTCGCGGAAACAAGAATCTCGAGGTGAGAGAAGCGCTCCTCTCGGAACCAACACCGGAACCAACTACAAAACCTTCAAGCCCTTGTGGAGGATCTCTCTCCGCTGCGTCAGATACCACTGGGTGATATTCACCTGCTATATTACTCCTATGCCTTCTTGAAGAAGGCTCAACAGTTTCGGGAGATAACCCCCGAACTCTCCTCGATCGACGAGGCGCTTGATCAGCCACTTTAACAGATTAATTAGACTCAAAAAATTATAAATTTAAGCAAGCTAGGAGCAAAGAGCACTCACTACAAAAAATCCCTAAGATGCAACCAAGCAAGCAGCCTTCAGGTATTTCTGCTCCGGGTGATTAGGACCGGACACCAAAATACGAGAAAGCAAAAAATAGGACCTCCTGAAAGTAGTCTGGGATAATTACGGCCCAGACCTACTAGCGAAGGTAACAGAAACAGTTACACCGACCTCCTAACAATAGCCTTTACCGGTGCAAGTACCCAAGCTTCTCCGGGGCACCCTCCAGAAGTACTGCTGGAAGTGATATGACGTCGCCAGTACCATGGGCAGGTTCTCCCGCATTCACCTCGGTGGTGCTGGAAATGTTTATCGATGAAAAGGGGAGGCAAGATTTAAGCAAATGAAGGAAGTAAAGGAGACAAAGTAGAGGCAGAGGAAGCGAAGAGAAATATAGAATCATTATCACAAGGTGAGGCAGAAGTAGGTGCAGAAGTCAAGTGAGTCACAAAAGAGTGGGGAACATGAAGAGAGACGATTAAGCAAAGTAGTGGCAGAGACACAAATTTATTATTGCAGAAACAACTATTATTCCGAGAATCATTGTTCCCAACTGTGAATATATATATATATATATATATATATATATATATATATATATATATATATATATATATATATATATATATATATATATATATAACTAAATTCCAAGAATCGCTACCTCAGCCAGAGGATATATGTATACAATTCCGAGAATCTTTACCCAGCCGGGCGTTACACATAACATAAATATAATTCCGGGAATCGTATAACCCAGCAGCAAAATATATATATAAATCTCATTCCGGGAATCGCCACCCACGCTGGAGCATATATGCAGCACATTAAATATATGTGTAGTGCATCATATAAACAAAGGTCAAAGCATAAATATATATATAAGTGGAGCACTTTATAAATAAAGAAACAAAGTAATATAAGGTGGGACCCTTCCCAATCGCATCGGATTTAAGCAGGGCATCGGAACATGCAACAAAAGGTTTGCGATTGCGATTGGAAGTCCGAACCCGATGGGTCTATAAATCATGTTTAACAAGTGTTAGAAGTCCAGTTCCAATCGCATCGGTAAAATGCAGTGAACAGTGGTCAATCGCATCAGAAAGAAACAGACCGTTGGAACATATATTAAAAGAATTTCAATTGAGATTGAAGCTCGGACCCGATGGGTTTATAAATCATGATTGATATATGTTTTGAGTTCTGGTGAATAGTGGTCAATCGCATCGGAATTAAAGTGGAGCATCGGAACATCTCAACGAAAGTTGCGATTGCGATTGAGTTTCGGACCCGATGGGTTTATAAATCACGATTGATATATGTTTTGAGTTCTGGTGAACAGTGGTCAATCGCATCGAAGTTAAAGTGGAGCAGCGGATCACATGCAAATAAAAATTGCGATTGTGATTGAAGCCCGGACCCGATGGGCTTATAAACTGTGATCAATATGTATTTGAGATTTGGCCTAATCGCATCAGAACATCGGAGAAATATATTAAAAGATTGCGATTGCGATTCAAATGGAAATTGCGATTGCGATCAATCGCAATCGGAAAGAGTCGAGGAGTAATATATCGCATCGGAAAACGTGGCAAGTGGGCCCGAAAGGGCATTTGTTATGTATTAACATAAGCATTGGAATGTCAATACATTCAAATGGAAACTACGATTGTTAACATACAATGATTGATGTGGTGTATGTATGTTCCTCTTGCGGAACTCGCCACATCAACAAGACACTTGCTGCGTGTAAAGGGTTGGAATTTGCCTAGAATTACAGTAAGCAGTCACACATATTTACAAAATGCACTGATATAAAAAGCTCAGTTACATGTATGCAGTAGTTACAACACAACAGAGGACAGAAAAGCAAACGGATCTGAAAAGAGATAAAACACAGTCACAGAAAAGACAGACACAGTCAAAGAAAAGACAAATGCGCAGCGAACCAAAAGACTAAATGAGTTGAGCTGAAGTTTTCATTATATGTGAATGTAAATATTGTAATTGAATTTTTTATTGTTTGTGATGCATTGGCAAGTCTCCGGAAGTAAACAAAATCCCACTGTTAGATTAAAATAAGCACCTACAGTTACATTTTTCTGAGTGAGCTGGAAAAGAAATGAGAAGGCAGAAGGCAAAGAAGCATGGCTGTCCATTCCAAATTCATTGAGGAATGCTAACAGTCACAAGAAAATCCTTATAAATAATATCATATTGATATGAAAAAAGATGTTAGAGAGAGCAAATATAGAGAAGGCAGAGTATAGAAGTGTAAGGTAGAGAAGATTAAGAAAAGAGGAGCAGAAAGAGAAGCTACAGAACAGAGCTGATATCTGAGGTAAATCAACAAACATTCAGTTTGATAAATTGAGGAAGTTGGAGCTTCCCTATCAAGTTGCAGCTTGATAGCTGTCAATTGTAGCTGACTGAGGGTGGAGCCTTCTGTAGGTTGGTGCCTACAGAAAATTGAAGGGAGTTGGTGCTTCCTTGCAAGTTGTAGCTTGCAGAATTGAGGTAGGAGCCTCCTGTAGGTTGGTGCCTACAGAAAAATAGTGGTGAGAAGGAGTTGGAGCTTGCCTTTGCATCACAACAATAATAAGATGTGGTTTTCTCCCTTTATGGGTTTCCACTTATATCTGGTGTATGGGTTTCCACTTATATCTGGTGTCTCTGTGCATGATGTTTATGTGTTGATCTGATTTATATCATCTGCTTAATGCCTGTTGCGCTCATATTAATTCTGTTGTTATATTATATTAATACTTGCTGCTCACACTCTAAGAGTACTCACGTATTAAGTTGGACATGAAATGAAGGTGTATATAAGGTTTAATAAAAAGTTTAAAAGATTATGAATGTGTTAAACTGATTCATCCCCCCCCCTCTCAGTTTAACCAAGGGTTCAACAATTGGTATTAGAGCAAGGTTCCTTAGTACCAGTCTAACAGCTGAAAGGAGATCCTAGGTTCCCAAGATGGCTAGTAAAGAAGGATGCTCAACCAATAAAGCCCCTTTCTTCACTGGTGAAAATTATGCTGTCTGGAAAATCAGAATGAGGACATACATAATGTCTCTAGGAATAGAAGTCTGGGCTACAGTGGAATTAGGATATGCCCCAAAGGCAATTGACACAGAGAAAGAAACAAAACAAGATTTTGTGGCTAACGCAAAAGCCATGAATGCCATCTTGAATGGATTATGTGAAGAAGAGTTTATTAAAGTAATGCACAAAGACTCTGCCAAAGAAACATGGGATACTCTTGAGAACATACATGAGGGAGACAAGAAAGTAAAGACTGCCAAACTTCAAGTCTATAGAGCCCAGTTTGAGAACTTAAAAATGAATGATGATGAATACATTGCCAGTTTCTTCCTAAAAGCTGCAGAAATTATTAACCATATGAAAGCTCTTGGAGAAAAAATGCCATAAAGTATAACTGTGCAAAAGATTCTAAGATCTCTTCCATCCAGGTTTAATCCAAAGGTGTCTGCAATAGAAGAAACAGCTGATTGGGAGACCTTGAACATGAACCGGCTACTTGGAAATCTAACAGCCTATGAAATGCGGCTCCCACAGAAGAAGCCAAGTGCGAGGGAAGTAGCCTTTAAAACAGAAAAGAAGAAAGAAGAAGAGGGAGACATATGCTCTTTCTCGGATGAAGAGGAGGCAAAGTTTGTCAAGAAATTTGGTAGAGGCTCGGGTAAATACAAAGGTAAACTCCCCTTCAAATGCTTTAACTGTGGAAGAGTGGGACACTATGCTGCTAAGTGTCCTCACAAGAAAGTAAGGAATCAGGCCCAGGAGTCAGAGAAAAATAAATCAAAGAACTGGCAGAAAGGAAAGAAGTTCAGCAGAAAATCCTTCTATTCTCAACAAGACAGTTGTACATTTGAAGATTCAGATGAATCCTAAAATGAAGGAGGAACCTCTGAATTCTTATTGATGGCCATAGAAGAACTTGAAGGTCTCCTACTAGAAGATGACGAAGAAGAAGGTGAAGTTGACCTTGAGGGGGAGCTAAGAAGTTCTCTAGAAGAGATTGATAGACTCAAGCTGAAATGCAGAAAACAAAAGGACATTCTCCTCAAGTATGTGCGAGAAGAACATAATTCAGAAGTCCTTAAGCAGCTAAAGATAGAACTTGAAGAAGCCAAGAAGATAGAGGACATATTACTTAAGCAAATCAAAGAAAAAACTCAAGAACAAGAAAAGTTGGAAGAAGAAGTAGTATGTCTCAGGAAGAAATTAGAAAATGCTCAAAGGAAAGTGGTTATAAACTCTTCTCAAACAACAAGCTCTAGTAAGTTGAATGAAATTATGGTTGCTCAAAGATCCCCTATGATAAAGACTGGAATAGGCTATGAAGGAGAATCAAGTAAAGGAAAAGAAAAGGTTGACAGAGAGATTATTTTTGTAAAAGAAAAGAAGAATGATGAAGCAGCTCAAACAACTCCTACAAAAGAATAAATCTGCAATAAGGAAGACAGAGATCAGAAGAAACCACTAGTAGCAAATAATGTAATAAATATTAAGACCCCTGAATATGTAAAATTTGGAAACCATCAAAGGAGATTCTTCCCTCCAATGAAGAATGCCACCTGTTATGTCTGCCACTAGCTGGGACACATTGCTGCATATTTTCATGCAAGGAGGAGTAATTTGAACCAGCAAAAGATGCAAACATTGAAGAGACTGCCTCAAGCAAACAAATGGAAGAGACAAACTTACATCAGGTATGCAAATAGCTTCTATGGTTACTACTTTTATTGTAAGGAATTTGGTCATAAAATCATTGAGTGTAGAAAGTATGGACAAAGATTGATGTTTAACACCTCAAGAAGGTTTATGAATCAAAGAAATTCTATTCATACTCATAATTCTACAAAAATTATGATCAAATGTTGTGTATGCAATCAAGTTGGACATATACCTTCCAAATGTCCTCTAAGAAGATATAGTTCATCTCCTCACAAAAGATACCAAACAAAAGGGTGCCTCCAGTGGACAAAGAAGGTGAATAAATGTGACTTGGCTCTAACTGCTCAAGATATGAAAATCCAATGGTATTTGGACAGTGGCTGCTCTAAACACATGACAGGAGACAAAAGCAAGTTTATAACTCTTGATGAAAAGAAATATGGCAATGATAAATCAGGTAAGATCAAGGGAAAAGGCTCAATCAGCATAGAAAATGGCAGAGGAAAGGCCCAAGATGTACTATTTGTAGATGGGCTGAAAGAAAATTTACTAAGTGTCAGTCAGATGTGTGACAAAGGCTGTGAAGTTCTTTTTAGAGCACAAGATTGTGAAGTCAGATCAAGCACCACAGGTAAGACTCTGCTCAAAGGTGTTCGAACAGAGAGCAATGTTTACATTGTGAAAGAGGAAGATGAAGCATGCCATCTTAGCAAACTTGAGGAGTCATGGTTATGGCATAGGAGATTGGGACATCTCAGCTTCGATAATATAATCAGACTGAGAAAAAAGAAAGCAGTCAGAGACATGCCAGAAATAAAAAGGCCTTCTAATACCATATGCAAATCTTGTCAATTGGGTAAACAGACCCGTACATCATTTAAGGCCAAAGATGAGTTATCAACAAGAAGACCTCTCCAGCTTGTGCACATGGATCTGTGTGGACCTGCTAGAACTAAGACACCAAGTGGAGAATCCTACTTCATGTTGATAATAGATGATTTCTCCAAAATGACATGGGTTTCTTTTCTCAAGAATAAGTCGGAAGCTCTGGACAAATTCAAAATATTCAAAGCATTAGCAGAAAATTAGATAGGATTCAAGCTAAAATGCATCAGATCAGACAGAGGAGGTGAATTCATTGATTATGACTTTGCAGACCTATGCAATGAACATGGCATAAAACAACAATTTACTATTGCAGGGACACCTCAGCAAAATGGAGTAGCAGAAAGGCAAAATAGATCTGTTCAACAAATTGCTAGAGCCATGATACAAGAGAAGAATATTGCTCAAACCTTCTGAGCAGAAGCAGTGCACACAACAGTACATATCCTTAATAAATCTCACTTAAGGCCAAGCAGTGACAAGACTCCCTATGAACTATGGCATGGAATGCCAGCTTCAATCAAACATTTCAGAATCTTTGGAAGCAAATGTTACATAAAGAATAATGATGAAAATCTTGGAAAATTTGATGCAAGAGCAGATGAAGGGATCTTTCTAGGATATGCTTCCAAAATTAAAGGGTACAGGTGCTACAACAAGACTCTTCGGAAAATAGTATAAAGTATTGATGTGAGATTTGATGAAGAAATTCCAAACAATACACGAAATACAGACTGCTGCAGTCCATCAGACAACCATGAAGAAGAAAACCAAGATGATGAGGAAACAAGTGAGACAACAGAAGATACAGAGCTAAGTTCTAAAGCTCCCTCAAGATATACTCAGAAGAACCATCTTGAAGATCAGATCATTGGAGACAAGAGAGTAGGGGTCTAAACAAGAAGGCAACTAATAGAACAAACTGAAGAGGTATACATAGCCATGCTGTCACAAATAGAGCCAAAGAAATTTGAAGAAGCCAGCAAGGACAAGTCTTGGGTAAAAGAAATGAATGAAGAATTGGACCAAATTGAAAAGAACAATACCTGGGAACTAGTCCCTAGACCAATTGAGAAAAATATCATTGGCTCAAAATGGGTATTCAAAAATAAAATGAATGAGGAAGGACAGGTAATCAGGAATAAAGCCAGACTTGTCTGCAAAGGATACTCACAAATTGAAGGACTTGATTACGATGAATCATTTGCCCCTGTAGCCAGAATGGAAGTTATCAGAATGTTCTTGGCATTTGCATGCTACCAAAAATTCAAAGTATGTCAAATGGATGTAAAATCTGCATTTCTGAATGGAGACTTAGAAGAAGAAGTCTACATGGAACAACCAGAAGGCTTCTCATTGACAGACAAAGGAGACTATGTGTGCAGACTGAAGAAGGCCCTATATGGATTGAAACAGGCTCGTCATGCTTGGTACTCAAGACTGGATAAATATTTACAGAAAAAAGGCTTTAAGAGACGTGGAGTAGACAGTAATCTATATATAAAAGCCCATGAAAATGAACTCCTGATTGTTGTTGTATATGTTGATGACATTATGTTTGGAAGCAACAGAGATGAACTAGCAAAAGGATTTGCAGAAGAGATGAAATCAGAGTTTGAAATGTCCATGATTGGAGAGCTCAGTTTCTACTTAGGACTTCAAATTCAGCAAAAGAACACAGGCACATTCATCTCAGAGGAAAAGTACTTAAAAGAAATGTTGAAAAATTTCAAAATGGAGGACTGCAAACCTGTGTCAACTCCCATGATCACGGGATGCAAGCTGTGTGCTGATGATGGGTTTGCAGATATAGATCAAAAACTCTACAGATCTATGATAGGAAGTCTGTTGTATCTGACAGCATCAAGACCAGACATCATGCTAGCAGTAGGAATAGTGGCTAGATATCAAGCAACACCTAAACAAAATCACCTTCTTGTAGTCAAAATAATATTCAGATATCTACAAGGAACTACACAGTATGGGCTTTGGTATCCTAAAGGAAAAAGCTTCACTTTGACAGCATACACAGATGCAGATTGGGCCAGCTGTGTAGATGACAGGAAAAGGACAAGTGGAGGTGCTTTCTATCTAGGAGAAAGTCTGGTGGCATGGTTAAGCAAGAAACAAACATCTATCTCTCTGTCTACAGCAGAAGCAGAATATATAGCAGCAGTAGCATGTTGTACACAAGTCATGTGGATGAAGCAAACTCTTAAAGACATGAAGGTAAGCATTGATGAACCTATCTCAATTAAATGTGATAATACAAGTGATATAAGTATATCTAAAAACCCGGTGCTTCACTCAAAAAATAAACATATTCCAATCAAGTATCATTTTCTCCGAGAAAAAGTGGCTCAAAAGATAGTAAAACTAGAGTATGTACCAACAAAAGAACAGACATCAGATATATTTACCAAACCACTTGCTAGAGAGCCATTTGAATATTTGAGAGACAGATTAGGGGTAGTATCTGTAGATGCTACTCTTTGATATGAAGAGAAAGCACAGTTTCAGGGGGAGTACAGAGATGAAAATATCATTCTCAGGGGGAGATCAGCCAGCAAGGGAAACATGAAAATAGGTCCCTAGGATCAAAGGGATTATGGCAATAATACTTTCAACATAAAAGAATCAACAAAATTTTGGAGCAGCAGCGTACAAAGTCGGGAAATTTCAGGAAATGCATGAAATATTGGAAAAGGAATAGAACCACAACATCAGAGAATAGAAGCTTCACAAAAAAAAAAAAAAAAAAATTCGAACCCCTTGCCATTGATGTCAAAGGGGGAGGAAGAGCAAGCAACAGTAAGAAGAGGAAGCAACAGGAGAAAGGATCCTATCAGGAAAACAAAGGAATTGTATTTCCATCAATGCCAAAGGGGGAGACTGTTGGAAATGTTGTCATTGATGGAAAAGGAGGCAGCAAAGAGAGAGACAGGCAAAGGAAGCAGCGAATACAGAGATAGAGCTGTTATCATGGAAATGGAGGTAGCAAAGAAGCAAATGAAGGAAGTAAAGGAGACAGGAAGAGGCAGAGGAAGCGAATATAATAGAGGCATAACCGTTATCAGAAGCAGAGGTAGAGGTAGAGGCAGAGCCGTTATCACAACAGTAAAGGCAGAGGCAGATCGACAGAAGCAGTAGTGGTAGAGACACAGATATTATTGCAGAGAAATAGCTATTATTCTGAGAATCGCTGTTCCTACCTGGTGAATATATATATAACTAAATTCCGAGAATCGCTACCTCAGCTGGAGGATATATGTATACAATTCCGAGAATCTTTACCCAGCCGGGCGTTACACATAACATAAATATAATTCCGGGAATCGTATAACCCAGCAGAAAAATATATATATAAATCTCATTCCGGGAATCGCTACCCACGCTGGAGCATATATGCAGCACATTAAATATATGTGTAGTGCATCATATAAACAAAGGTCAAAGCATAAATATATATATAAGTGGAGCACTTTATAAATAAAGAAACAAAGTAATATAAGGTGGGACCCTTCCCAATCGCATCGGATTTAAGCAGGGCATCGGAACATGCAACAAAAGGTTTGCGATTGCAATTGGAAGTCCGGACCCGATGGATCTATAAATCATGTTTAACAAGTGTTTGAAGTCTAGTTCCAATCACATCGGTAAAATGCAGTGAACAGTGGTCAATCACATCGAAAAGAAACAGACCGTTGGAACATATATTAAAAGACTTGTGATTGCGATTGAAGCTTGGACCCGATGGGTTTATAAATCACGATTGATATATGTTTTGAGTTCCGGTGAACAGTGGTCAATCGCATCGGAATTAAAGTGGAGCATCGGAACATCTCAATGAAAGTTGCGATTGCGATTGAGTTTCGGACCTGATGGGTTTATAAATCACGATTGATATATGTTTTGAGTTCTGGTGAACAGTGGTCAATCGCATCGAAGTTGAAGTGGAGCAGCAGATCACATGCAACTAAAAGTTGCGATTGCGATTGAAGCCCAGACCTGATGGGCTTATAAACTGTGATCTATATGTATTTGAGATCCGGCCTAATCGCATCAGAACATCGGAGCAATATATTAAAAGATTGCGATTGCGATTCAAATGGAAATTGCGATTGTGATCAAACGCAATCGGAAAAATTCGAGGAGTAATATATCGCATCAGAAAGCGTGGCAAGTGGGCCTGAAAGGGCATTTGTTATGTATTAACATAAGCATTGGAATGTCAATACATTCAAATTGAAATTGCGATTGTTAACATACAACGATTGCTGTGGTGTATGTATGTTCCGCTTGCGGAACTCGCCACATCAACAAGACACTTACTACGTGTAAAGGGTTGGAATTTGCCCAGAATTACAGTCAGTAGTCACACATATTTACAAAATGCACTGATATAAAAAGCTCAGTTACATGTATGCAATAGATACACCACAGCAGAGGACAGAAAAGCAAATGGAGCTGAAAAGAGATAAAACACAGTCACAGAAAAGACAGACACAGTCAAAGAAAAGACAAATACGTAGCGAACCAAAAGACTAAATGAGTTGAGCTGAAGTTTTCATTATATGCGAATGTAAATATTGTAATTGAATTTTTTATTGTTTGTGATGCATTAGCAAGTCTCTGGAAGTAAACAAATCCCACTGTTAGATTAAAATAAGCACCTACAGTTACATTTTTCTGAGTGAGCTGGAAAAGAAATGAGAAGGCAGAAGGCAAAGAAGCATGGTTGTCCATTCCAAATTCATTGAGGAATGCTAACAGTCACAAGAAAATCCTTATAAATAATATCATCTTGATATGCAAAAAGAAGTTAGAGAGAGAAAATATAGAGAAGGCAGAGTATAGAAGTGTAAGGTAGAGAAGATTAAGAAAAGAGGAGCAAAAAGAGAAGCTACAGAACAGAGCTGATATCTGAGGTAAATCAGCAAACATTCAGTTTGATAAATTGAGGAAGTTGGAGCTTCCCTATCAAGTTGTAGCTTGATAGCTGTCAGTTGTAGCTGACTGAGGGTGGAGCCTCCTATAGGTTGGTGCCTGCAGAAAATTGAAGGGATTTGGTGCTTCCTTGCAAGTTGTAGCTTGTAGAATTGAGGTAGGAGCCTCCTGTAGGTTGGTGCCTGTAGAAAAACAGTGGTGAGAGGGAGTTGGAGCTTGATTTTGCATCACAACAATAATAAGATGTGGTTTTCTCCCTTTATGGGTTTCCACTTATATCTGGTGTCTCTGTGCATGATGTTTATGTGTTGATCTGATTTATATCATCTGCTTAATGCCTGCTACTCTCATATTAAGTCTGTTGTTATATTATATTAATACTTGCTACTCACACTCTAAGAGTACTCACGTATTAAGTTGGACATGAAATGAAGGTGTATATAAGGTTTAATAAAAAGTTTAAAATATTATGAATGTGTTAAACTGATTCACCCCCCCCCCCCCCTCTTAGTTTAACCAAGGGTTCAACATGTGGAACCTAGGAATGGCAACTAAGGGCACCAATCCATGTCAGCAGCCGGGAAAAATGGTCTTATGGCAAGATCCAGTAAATCGGAGAGGGGGTATCTCTCGTCTCAACCTTCACTTCCCCTCACACTTGACTCTCTGGAGGAGAGCTTTCCCAGTCCACCTAACGGAGTTGGATTTTGCTCATTTAATAAACTTCTATGTTTTCGTTTGAGTGGCCTTGGAGAGTTAACTCTCCACTCACCTAATCCAAGGCCCTACAACCTAGCTAGTTGATGTATGACACTTAATAAAAAACTTGCTAGTTAGTTTTAAATTATTGCGCTTATTTTTAGTTGGTTGTTATATTAAGTCAAGGGAATATGGAAATGAAACTCGTGATGTTTTATGATGCAGAAAAGAAATTAATGAAAAACAAAATACATGCAAATGCAGTAATCGCCTTTCGATGAAAAGAAATTTCTACATGGGTTCTACGAGACTATTTTTCTTTTCAGATATCAAACCTCACACTCGCAAAATTTATGAAAAAGACTACAAATGTTTAAGTGCACCTAACGCAAATTACTAAGAGCATGTCGATTCTAAGATGCAAAATCTAACAAAGCAAAGAGAAATTCCCAAGAATCCCCTAGTTCTATCACTTTTCCGGTTGTCCACAAAGCTAGTTCCCAAATCAGAAACTCTCAGTATAAAGACACCAAAATATGCTCGAAATAAGAGAAAGAAACCAATGAAAATTCCCTTCCCAAATCAAGTCAGAAACCGAAGGTAAGAAATCTCAAAAAAGCTTCAAAAGATGGAAATAAACCAAAACAAAAATGCAAAACAAAGGCGATGGCAAAACAAAATGTTTTTGAGCTTTTGAATTTTATAAAAAGAAGATTTCAAAGAGACCAAGAAGAACTATCCAATTCCCAAGCCAAACAATCTCTGAATTTCAAGCAAAAATTCAAAAATAATGTGCCAAATCTTATAGTGCCACTTAGTAGCAAAATTTATACGAGCAAAAGGAAGACAAGAAACTCAGTAACTCAGCCCAAAAGAATAGCACAATCTTGCAGCAAATAAAACTTCAAAGACCCAAAAATGACTCCTCAAAAATTGCAACAAGACCTAGTCAAATAAAATCAAGAAAACCAACCGAAAAGCAGGAAAAAATTAAAGTGCAAAGCAAGACATAAAGTTAGGAAAGAGCATATGAGCAGAAGCTCCCTGTCCTGATTAAGCTAAACAACCAAGAATCCCCAGAAAGAGATCTCGGTACTCGAACCAGAAATGTAAGCACTAAAAAAAACAAGATTTTCCAAATGAGCCAGTATTCAACCAAACAAGAGAGAAAAAGACTAATAACCACCTTCAACATAATCCAGAGACTAAAAAGACACTGGAGGAATAGGTCACCATAGGCAGACAAGACCAAAAAGTCAAAAAATCAAAAATTTCAAAATCTGCCCAGGCATACGCTACTTAGCAGTTTTGCAACAAGCGTGCATACGCGACTGTGGCAAAGGAAAAACGTGTATATGCGACTTCCTTTCACCAAACCTACGTGTATACGCGTCTGTGTAGAGGAAAACCAGCGTATGGAAAGGTAAATAATGAAAAAAAAAAATGATCAAGCCTGGCTAAAGAACCAGGTCTTTAGTCTGACTGAGAAAAAACTAACTGGACTGGAAATAATGATTAAAACTGTTGGAAACCTTTAAAAAAGCTGAAACCACCCAACAGGGGAATCACAAGAATGTGATCCCCAGTGGAGTCGCCAGTTCTGTTTCGGAAAATAACTCCCTAGAGGTCTTTGGGTCAAAAACCTCCATAGATCAGGGCATGCTATTCAAGAAGGACTCACACAACCACACTAGTATGCTAAAAACTAGATAACATCGATTGTAGAACTCACCCGTAGATCCTACGTTTGATGTAGATCCTGCGGGGTCCAAACCCCCAGCAACCCTTCTTCCTATTCAACCTGGAAATCAAGAAGAGACATGCAAGGAAATCTAGTTGTACAGCATATATCTTTCCTAAATGTCAGTGTAATCCATGTGAAACATCATATAAACAATAATAAATGCTTAATTAACAATCTTTTCACATATGCAAGTAGATATTAACACGTGAATTTGGGAACAAGATGGTTCTTCTTCATTACGAATAGCATGTACAATAATAGAAAGGTGGAGAGATCACCTAAATCCTTCCACGATCTTCGAACAGACCGTCGTCCGGATCCGTCCCGCCCTTGCCTCACTAGGATACTTTCAAGACTTGTGCACACGAGATGACATATAAGCTGATGAACATCTCCAGGAAACAAGGGTTTCCTGTAAAAATATGGGAAGTGCAGGAGGCACGGGAAATCAGACTTGAATTGGGCTCCAACATAGTATAATGTCTATAATTTTCTCCCTCCCTTAGGCCATGCACATGAGGGGCTTTTATACTCCCTCAAAGTAGTTTCAATTTTTTGGAAACAGTTGGCCATGGGATGGGGTGGTTGAATTATAGGAATAACCATCAACCCAGCCTAGAAAATAGGGATTTTTACATATTTTTTGATGATTTTAATGGCATACGCGGAAAAGTATCTCTGGACTCGCGTATATACGCGGAAAATTCTAGGCATACCCGCATATGGGATTTTAAACACTGTTTTTTATGAACTTTATTCAAGTCCGTGGGAATGGGTGCCCAAGGCCAAAGAGACAATCATGAATCACATGAGGGTGAAAAATGATGCTATAACAAGAACAAAATGATGGGGAGGAATAGAACTATTAGGGAGAAGCACTGGTCGGAACTGGTAGGCTATGTAGACAAATATCATACACAGTTTTCTGCCGTGATTGATATGGATAAGGAAAAATTGCTGATGGCTATGACTGAAGCGATACTAGATCCAGAGGCTGGGACCACCAATTACAAAGCTCTGGAGGTGGCAGTAAATATGTCACAAGTTCCCCCGATTGATAAATGTAATCTGTTCCAGTGTTTTGGTGACATGTTGAAGGATGAGGTAGTGAAGGTCTCTCTCACCCTAAGGAAACTGCAAATCAAATACAACCAAGTGGTTTAGAACCTTAGGGTGGAGAAGACCAGTGCCTGAGCACTCTCTAATGACCTGCGGAATCTTCAAGTGACTGTAAGGGGAAAAGGGGGCGATAAAGAAGAACCTCAGGGTCATGTCATCTCAGAGTTGCAAAAGCAGGTCGCAGCCCTAAAGAATAAATTGAATATGCCTGCTTTTTAGCATGTGCAAACTACTGAATCAGCTCAGATAGAAAAAGACAAGCCTGACCTAGCAGAATCCCTAGCCAAGGAGAAAGAAGAGAGGGCTAAAATTTCTAGCAAGATGACTACACTTCAACAAAATATGGACGAGTTGCATAAAATTTGGGATGCACATGTATGCTCCACACCACCTCCTGAAGGATCCAGCTCACTCTCGGAACAGTTAACTACAGCGTTGGCTGAAATTCAGGTAGTAGAGAAGCAGGTTCATATGGCACAACAGAAGATCCATGAGCTCGAGGCTCGTCTCCACGAAATTGCCAAACTGGTAGCAACTTTGCAAAAAGGAATAGAGGAGGTGAAACAAGAGAGGTTGCGATGGGAAAATATGATTAGGGGCTTGACAAACCGAATGAATGGAAACATCACCCTCTTGGAGGCCTGACACTTAATTTGGACAGACATCATCATGGAGCTAAAGAAGCATTGGGCCTTTCTGACCTTAATTGAAGAAAAGAAGGCCACAGTTCGCCAATTCAGAAGAACTCTACACGAAGGGTATACAGACGCTTCAACTAAGGTTGAACGTGCCAGAAGGTA
Source organism: Pinus albicaulis (assembly GCA_034641835.2). Classification (NCBI taxonomy): domain Eukaryota; kingdom Viridiplantae; phylum Streptophyta; class Pinopsida; order Pinales; family Pinaceae; genus Pinus; species Pinus albicaulis. The sequence goes on from CM076571.1 coordinate 318,114,399, forward strand.
TATTTCCCTCCCAAATGTTTTGAGCTCAGAAGAATTGGCCAAATGGGGAATCAAGGACATGTTCAAGGAAGAGGCAGAATGCCAAAGGGTGATAGAAAAGGAGGCCGCACGCAACCTTGCACTAGGTAGTTTGGAAAGGATGGTGACAAGCTTGGGACAGTTCGAAATAGAATGGACTGAATTGACACTCATCGGCCTCCCATCATGCTGGGAGCCTACAAATTCTTTTCTCCAACCGTTACCGGTATACGAGTGCAAATTGACGGAGGTGATGAATCAGACAGATACACCGTCTGAGAAGACTGCTCGGCTTAAGGCCAAAACAATAATTGCAGCACTCGGTAAAGAATTCTCTCTCCTCTATCAAGTTAAGCAATGGTTGCCCATTCAAGTGAGTTATGCCGAACTGATAGAAGTTCATATTCTGGTCGACGCTTTCATCACAATACCTGGTCCTGCAGCTGACACCTGGCAGAGGTGTAGCAAGCATATGAGTTCATCAGCCACCGCATCTGCTTCTCTATCCACTATGTCTTCGAGTAAGAAAGCCATCTCTTCTACAGCCATAGTACTGCCTTCTCCAGCTATAGCCTCGACTCTATCCCACCACCAGAAATGTTAACTCATGATTGGGCCTACGTGGCTTCTTATTTTATTTCCTTTCACTTTCAATTTCGAGTGAAACGCATATTTCACTCTTGCATTTTTTAATTTCAGATAGTAGGTTGTTGTATTTCCATTAGAAATGGCTTTAAGCCCAAGTTGTAAGATGATGGGAGGTGTTCTACCCCATTATCAATTTTGATTTTTGATTAAGAATTGAAACTGCATACAGTCATGCGGAAAAGATATTTTCCCAAAATATCTTTCCACGTATGGCACATGAAAATGTTATAAAAGCAGAGAAGAAAGATAGATACAGCGTTCCAGATTTTCTGAACGACTCACTAGCTCAAACACTCTGTATATGTATTTTTTGTATGAATTCAATAGTTGATGTTGAATATCCCATTGGGATTCAGTAATAGAAGATTTTGTTGGAATTGGGGATTCCACTTTAGATGATTTACAGTTTGTAACCCTTTTCCTTGTTTTTAATATAAATTTTCATTTTGTATCTCTCCATACTTCTGTTCTAGAATGCGAGTGCTCCCATGTTTAAATGTGAATTTATCATGGAAGATACTCATATTTACTTATCTATGGTGCTTTAAATATAGCTCAGGCATAACACTATGTTCATTTCCATATCTCTTTTGTTGTTCTACTGATAATAACTATTCAGATTCTTATCCTAGAATAAGCCCAGTTATAGTTAATATCTCATCTCATTTTCTGTCATAGTCTTCGCTCACTTATAACTTGACCACTGTATGTTCATTTCACAAGTTTGCCCCCTTTACAACACTATGTTTTAAAGCTATTTGATGCATTTACTTATTGAGTTTCATATTTAGTCTCTGCAGTTTCCTTCTTGGCTATGATTACATTTAGAGTCTTGGTCCCATTTTTATCAAAGCAATTTATTCATTGATAGTAGCATGAGAGCTCAATAGTGTCAACTGCAATCAGTTGAGTCATATGCTCCTTGCATTTAATATGTCATAGGAACTGGTCTTTACACAACTCAATACTATCTCTAGGAGTGACAACAGGATCCTTTGATGATGTTGAATCTTGAACTCCCGTAATAATGCAACAACAGTTTCATTGGTGAAGTGTGATACTTGATCACTTATATGACTCCTTAGAAAACTAAACCTTGCAATGATATTTTCATATCTGAACTTGGCAGAAGTACTAGTAGTAAAATCCTTAATGGGAGCTGCCTTATCCCACTACATCATGTAATCAACTACGATAATAATGTAGCAAGCAGGTGATTGTCACGCTTGCGGGTTTATTGGCCCAACAAAATCAACATCCCACATCTCAAAGGATTCAAGAGCTCTAACTGGATGCAGTGAGAGTTCGTCATGATGATAAATTCATCCAACCCTCTGAAAAACATCATAGGTTCTAGCATATTTCATGGCATCTTTGAAAAGAGTCAGCCACCATAGTCCAGCGTGTAGCACTTTCCTTGCAGTTTATTTCCCTCCAACATAACCTACTGCAACAAGACATTGACATTCCCATAAAACATCTCTCTCATGGTCAAGAATAAATCTGTGCAGCATATGATCAAGTCTCATCTTGTATAATTGGTCTACAATCAACTGGTAATATGCTACGTGCACCACCAAATTATTCTTTTGCATAGTAGTATAGTCATTTAACAACTTACCAGTTGCTAGAAAGAACAAAAAATATTAAAGATAATCCGACACAACCTCAATTCCAAATAAATTAGCACTGGGAAATTGATCATCAATTGGCACTCCCGCTTCTCCAAACTACAAGTCAAAAATGTGATCTCGCTACACATTGGCATGACTTGGCTTAACTAAAACAACTTCAAATGAAATTTCTTAGAATAGAAGCAAGCATCTACAAATTCTCCCTTCAAGAATGGGATTGTTAACAAGATACTTCAATGTAGAGTGATCAGTGAAGAACTTAAAGGACCTCCAAGTAAATACTTCCTAAAATTTTGAAGTGAATATACCATGGTGAGTGATTATTTAGAAGGCTATAGAATGCCCAACCATCCATGTAGACTTCAATAAACTTATGAATATATTCCTTGAAAGCAGCAATAAAAATTCTAGAAAATAAGTTTAGAGCATTCTAAAGACTGAATGGCATAACATGATAAGCATATGAACCCCATTCAGTGGTGAAAGTGGTTTCCTTGATATCCTCCTCAACAATGAAAACTTAATGATATCTAAAAATTCCATATGTAAATGAGTAGGCTTCCTGACTTGCAACATTATAAAATACTTCACCATTGAAAGGCATAGGAAACAAATTATGGATTGTAACATTCCAAAATTTGCATGCAGCAAATTTGAAATATCAAATTTTGTTGATTTCACTTAGGAGATGAATAGATGGGTAAGGAGGCCCATGCTTAATAAAAATCCAAATAAAATCCCTCATAGTGTGAAAAGGGATCATCATAGGATCTGGATTTCACACCCTCATGTGTGAAAGAGGACATTTGCATGTGGACAAGGTCAAGTTTGACCAAGTCAACAGCACTCAGATAGGAGGTGGAGAACACTTGGAGAGACAATGCAGTATGAATGGAGGAAGATTCCTTGGTGGAGGAAACCCTAATAGTGGGACCCTTGGTGAGAGGGATTTCACTTTTTTAAAAGGAGGGCAAGGCAGCCATTGTTATCCATGTTATGTATTATTGATTTCTTGGTCTACTTAGACTTTGTGCATTCTCCTGTTGTTTAGCAGAGTTGCAGTGCTGCTTAGCACAAGGCATTCCTGTTTAGGAATTCCTTCTCCTTCCAAGAGAGGCCTCTTGAAGGAGCTTGCTCTTCATTTCTCCACATTCAGGCTTCATGCCAAGCATCCTCCTTCAGCTACAACACAGTTTCTGTTTAGAGCTGGGTTGTGTTGCAAGGTGTTGCAGTGGAGGTTATTGAACACCACTTCCAGAGCTTATCTTTCAGAGGAGGAAGCTTTCTTTCCTTTGGGTGATTAGTTGAGAATCCCTTGGAGCATATTTCAGATCTTATCACTTGGCCAACACATTTTCTTGCACCTACAGCACAGTGTCCCTCAGTGACTGCGTTATTTTCAGTGAGTATTTGCATTGCAGTGATTGTCGGAGGGTGAGATCTTCAATTTTAGGATCAGCCTTTCACTTGGAAGATACATTGGAGGAGGTCTATTTGTTTGATTCAACCATCTCCATCCAGTTCCATTTCTTGAGTTGCAGCTGCTACTGCAACTCCAACATTTCTGCAGTTTTACATATTTCATCCAATCCTTCCAGGATTGTCTTGGAATAGTGTTTGGGAGCATAGATCTTCACTCCCAATGTTTTTTGAGCCATCTATATGCAGATGTATGATACTTCACATGTAGCAGTGTACCTTCTATGACTGTTCAGTACATGTTCATGAGCATTCTGCAATAGAGCAGCATTCCACATTTTTCACATGTATTCATGAGAGGCTTGTTTGCCTTGATCATTTGAGTTGTATTGTACATGTTTGCTGTTGATTTACATAATAAAATGGCTCCATGGTTTCCATACATTTTGGTATGATGTTATTCACTGCTATTTCCAGTTTGTTTTTATATATTGATGGATCTCCACTTTTGGAATATCTTAAGATATTCCCATTGTTGTAGGTTTTCCCTATTTTGGGATATTATAGTGGTATCTGTTATCACTCTAGTAAATTTTCTATCAGAAATATTTAAAACTTCGTAACTTACTAGAGGTAACCACAAACCTACTTTTGAAATATAGGGTCTAGCCCTCCTAAATTTCAGAGAGGGCTCTCTCTTTATGATTTAACTTTGTTTTTGTTAAATATTTTAGGCTAGGTATGATTGGGTACTTGTTTTTTTGTTTGGAAAGTTTGGTGGGAAATAAGATTACTTGGAGACAAATTAAAGAGGGATCTACTAGTCCATTGGGCTATGGATTCAAGATGTAGCAAGCAAGACTGAAAGGTAAGGCCAAAAGGATGCTAATGTACTCAGGGAAAGGTAGATAACCCTTAGAGATTTGAATAGTTTGATTTGATGGGATGGATTTCTTTCGGGATAAAGGGTAGTGAAGGATCCTTTGATTCGGAAAAAGGGGAAGGAGGTAGAGGTCAAACGGGACTAGGAGCAATTAAGAATTCCTAAGTCCGGAAATCAACAGAAAATATTGAAATGATCAAGTGATTAAGACAGGGTGTTTTTTACACTTACCCTAAAATAATATTCCTAATTAATCATTTGGATTGAATACATATATGAAATTGAATGAAACTTCAAAAGATGAAACAATGACAATAAGAAATCACTTTACTCATTAGCTTATCGCATGAATCCTGAGTTATGAATTCCTATTGGTTGTTGTCCAGTCTGCTACTATGAAATCAACACATGAGCCTCCAAAGTACCAGAAAAATTTTCTATAATAATCTCAGCAACTTTATTCCACACAAAATACTTCAAAAAATGAAGTATTTATACAAATTCTAAACTAAAATATCTTGAAAAATATCAAGATTGGTTTACAAAATATCTCAAACTGTTTTACATAAATAGAACTTAATAAAAGGACACTCAAAACTAATGAACCTATTTGGCACTATAATCATGGATATATGATGACTAAGAAGAGAATTCGAATTTCATCTCAACTCTTAGTTGATGATGAGGCATCCAAGTCACTAACTGTTTCCTTTCTTTGTGCATTCTGCTCCAGCAATTTTGCAAACTTGGGGTCCAATGATAAATTTTTATTTCTCAATACAAAATATATATGTAAAAAGAGAAAGAGGTTATTGTAGATAAATATGTTTTTGAAATAAACCTCTCTCTGTTTCCTAAAATTCCTCTCCATCTGTGCCCAATAGGCTCTGCAAAAAGATGTGTAAAACAGAGCTTTATAGAGTCTGAAAAATAGGTTGTAAAGATGTGCATGTATCTCTCATTTTGAAATAACTGTGCAAAAAGTGAGATATTTTTTTGCATATGGGTCTCTTAGGAACAAAAACCTCCTTCAGGTTTTTAATATGTGTTTCGGATTAGCCACCATCTTCTCTGCAAAATGATGACTTAACAGGAATTTTCTGTAAAGTGAGCTTTCCAATATTGTTTAATATTTCCCAATCAATAATATTTATTAGAAAAGTGAGAGAGGTTTTTGTATTTGGACAGCTTACGAACATAAAAATCCTTCCTTTTTGCAAAATTCGTCTTGGATTGGTCACAATAGTTTCTGCAAAACAATGACTTAAACATGATATTTCGGCAAAAATGTTCCTTCTTGTTATGTTTTCTTCTTTTCACCTTTTTTGTTCTTTTAACTATTTTACTTTCACTTTGGATAAACTTCATTGTTGGTGAAAATATTTTCATCACTTTTTACCATTACTAACTCTATTTTTACTTTTACTGTTTTACCTTGACTGCTCTGTAACTTTGTTTAAACTTTCACTCTGACTTTTACCTGATACACTTTAACCAATGATACTCTTTAACTGTCCCTATGGATTCTCATTTCACTTTTACCATTCACTGTGCACATTTCATCATTATAATATTTCTATGACTTGATTTTATTCTTTCTTTGTATACAAATTGTTTTTTGAATGAAGCTTTTGAATTAAAATCTAAGAATTTGGAGCAAACAATTTTGCCAACTAGTATTGAAATTGTTGGCCCAAATCCATATTCTAATGATAACCTACAAAAATCAAACAATTTGTTAATGAAATCTAGGTCTGCAAGGAGGTGATTGAAGGCTTTTGAAAGACCTGTGGAATGAGATCTGTCTGTGGAGGTTTAAGTCTATTTTTTTTTTTAGGCATTTTGGGTAACTACTGCAAGATTAGACTGTTTGCAGGAATTTTTTACTTTAAACAGAGGGGTAACTGAGAAATTTAGGCTAAGGATAGCTTATTTTGGGATATTTTGTCAATTAGGTTTATTCATAGGATGTAAACTGGGATAAAACAAAAATCGAGGGTTTTATGAGTGGATTTGACAGAGAGAAGGAGTTTCTAGGGTATATTCAGATTTTCAACCCTTTAAATCTTTGAATTTTGGTCTTTGGAGCTTAGAAACAGAGGAAACTGGCCTTTAAAAGACTGGCACCAGAACACAGAGCTCCATAAATTCACAGGTACTTTGATGTTTTGATAGGGTTTCTTAAGCTTCTGTGGTCGAATTTGGACTTCTGTTGATTGGTTGGAGCCGAAACAGTGTGCTTTGTTATGTCGATAGGGTATCTTCAGTTTAAATTGGATCTTTGATAGTGGTAAAGTTCAGCTTCATGGCCTATAAATTGGTCAACATAGGCTTTAAATTCTTTTAAAACAGTTAGGGCGGAAGTTAAATCAGTAGGGAATGCAACAAACAGATATATAATGATATCTTAAAGTTTAACCTTAATAAAAAATCATCATATTCGGCATTAATTACAAGTTTATTAAAGGCAAGAGGTGGATTTGGTTTTTTGATTACGAAAAACCGTTGGTTGTTTTTGTGTTGGATTTGCATGGTAAATGGTTTTAACCTTTTTGAATGCGATCATATCAGAAATTGACACGTTGCATTGGGCAGTATTCAAAAACAACTTTTATTGCGCAACTTTTAATAAACATTGGTCGATCACATTCGGAGTGCGATAATGAACGCACACCGTTAGATTTTCTTGGAGGATGCAAATGGTTAGGATATTTTAAAGATTTGCGGTGAAGGATGGGTGGGGCCTTGGCGGCTTTATCAAATGGCGTAGTGATGTAAAACCTTTGTATTAAATAATAACCAAAGTTTAATACTGGAAAGGTTTGATATATGTGCGGAGGTTTGTGGAAATGAGCTATATATAAGTAAGTTTATATATATGGTAAAGTGCATGAGGCAGATTTAACTGGGGTTAGGCTATGTGAAGCATGGTCTTTATATAGTAGAATAAGTAAATTATAAAGGCATGATGGACTGAAAACCTTCATAAATACTTAGGGTAAAATGGGACTAGCGGGATAATTTTTTTTGTGTTTATACATATATAGAGTATGTATAATGCGTTTTTGTATATTTATTTTATTATATAGTTTTAGACATATTTAAAGGCCTAAAACCATAAGGGGAGGGATATTTGAATATAGATAGTTTTATGCCAAAGGGGGTTTAATGGGGGTTGTTATTAAAACATGTGGATATTTAGCTTTGGCAAAAAAGCTTATAATAATTGGTTTAGGGGATAATTAAAATACAAGGAGTTATAATAATAGGATGAGGTTATGTATATATGGAATTAATAAATAAGTTAGAGATTAATATGACAAGGGGAAAATGAATACTCAAAATATAAAATTATAACTAAGGAAAGTGAAAATTTAAAGCAAAGCTTTATTATCATAATTTTATCACTTTAACTTAGGATATAATGTCCTTTTGAGGGTTTTTATGCTTTATGAGATGTAGGCAGTTAATAAAATGGGGGATTTATGTATCATTAAGTAAAAATGGAGTCTTTACTTATGATTTTGCATGGTGATGAATGCATGAATGGTAAATGATGAAAATTAGGGATTATTAGAGGAATTCAAACATTTTTAACTTAAGAGTCATTAAGCCTTAGGTCCGGTCCCAATAGAAGTCAGAGAAATGCTCTAAGCCTCTTTGACTGAAAGTCTAGAATGCAGAATAAGTATAGGGGAAGGAAATTAGTTATTGTAGCCTGGTGAAATATATTTACAATGATTTTCCCACCTTCTTCTACCTACCCAATCTTTAATCTAACATTTTTTCTTCCATTTGTGCCAATGAATTTGAGCTAGAAACCTTGAACATTTTATTCTTTTGAAAACAGTTAAAACTATCTAATTCTACCTTATTTCATTCAAGGACCTAGATTAAACTGTTGGGTTCCTTTTTACTCTATACTTATCTATTGAATTGTCAGGATTATACTATCTGAAAATTATTTATTCTCTATTTAAAACAAGTAAATTGAAACATGAAAAGTCAAGATTAAGCAGTTCAACTCATCATGGATTATGGCATTTATTGACACTCTGTCATAATCATCAGAAAAAAGTAAAAAGTAGTGGCATTTGGACTTGCACACTTTCATGTTGTATTTATTTTTCTTTTGGGGTCTATATTTTCTAAGTCCTTTGATCTTTCTTTTAGGACATTTTACCCTCTTTTTGATTTTTTGATTTTTGATTTTTTCAAAATATGGGAAAAAAACTTGCAGAAATCAAGATATGTACATATTTACAAAAATTATCAAAATTCAATTCAAAATTATGAATCCTATATTTATAGGACCCTAACAGTATCAAAGCAGATATCTTGGCATAGCCTGTGCTTTGCTTATTGGAAATCCAATATGTATTTTCATGGAGAGAAAAGACCAATGAAGAAATGTGGTTACATTGAAGACACAAAAGAAAAGGGTAAGATCCCTTTAATTAGGAGTTTTCAAAGAGAAGAGTTCTCTAAAACTATTTTTCAAGCTTTGAATGAACTAAAAGAAGAAATCTAGGGAATGAAGAATGAGAGACAAGCAGATCTTTTAAAAAGTTTTGCACATGAAGGAAGCCCCACTTCTTCATATGATGGGTGTGAGCATTCAGCCACACCATCAGATTTACAACGCTCTATCAGCCACTTTTTCATGAAGAAGAAAAGGAAGAAGGGAAGTGTGCCAAAGAGAGACTCTTGGTGATTATTTGTAGGAGTATGAGGCTCACTCTAAGGAGTTCAAACATCACTTGAACTTCCAAGGGTTTTGCAAGATCAAGGAGGAAGGAAGAAGCAAGCAGCATGGTGTGAGTAGATTCTTCTTATCTACTTTTGATGGATCACCTAAATATCCAGCTAGGGCTTGGGTGAAGGAGCTAGACACCTATGTGCAACAACATCAAGTCTCAGAAAAGGAAGCCATCAAAGTAGCAGCACTGCATCTTGAGGGTAAGGCTTATTCTTGGTGGTTTTTTGAGTCTTTTTCCTTAAAGAATGCAAATACATCCACCTATGCAAGGTTCATTAAAAGAGTAGTGGAAAGGTTTGATGAAGGGTCTCATGAAACACCTTCTATGGAGTCTATCAAACCAAGTCAAACAAAACTTTTGCATGGATTGGAAGGGTCCTTAAAATCAACTCCATTTCAGAAACCCATTGAAGGGGATGGAAACATGTTTGATGCTTTTCCAAGGGCAAATCCCCCATTGCATGAAGATCTTTCTCTTCAAGAGGGAGAGATGGAGATTCCTCCTTCAAAAGAAGACCAAGATCTAAGGTCTCTTATTGATGATGAGGCATTTTCAACTACGGAAGAGAAGGCTGAAGATGATAACGCAGTCATGACAAGAGCACATCTAAGACCTCATGAAGAGGAAGATGGAACACTTGCTCCAAGGAGAGAAACTCTTGCACTCTTGCAAGGAGTTCCAAGGAATCTCACATATGGAGATTGTGGCAAAATCCTTGTGCAGCATGTGCCATCATCATCAAAGGGTGATATCTTTAAGATAGAAGAAGGAAAATAGGAGGGCAAGCATCACATGATGAAGAGCATATATCCCTCTCTGTTTCAGAAGCTTGAAGCACAAAGAAGGCAAGAGTATCTATGCAAGGAAGGAAAGGACAACTTTTTCCACACACATACACATCCTGCTCTATGCCTTGATGTCTCTTTACATGGAGGCATTCCACCGGGGAGACCTCCTGATGGGAGGAAAACTAAAGTGTTCTCTCAACTATGGGCAGCATATGCTTACTTGGCTAAAGAGTGAGCTTTGGGAGAAACTAGCACAGCGTAGAGAATCTTCCATGGATTCAAAGAAGAGATAAGAAATTCCCTGAATTGGACATTGCTATCTCCCACTCAGTTATTTGCGTTGAAAAAGCATAATTCAGAAGTCTATGATGACATGGACATGATATCATATGGAAAATCCACATCTTTGGGGCAGCCAATGACGTTTCCACTCACAAAGGAGATTTCTGAACATGACAAGAGGATATCAACACTCTTGCATGCATGGGCCACATTGACGAAGTTTTGGAAGACAAGAACTTTCCAAGGGGAGGTTGGCTTCCATCTACTTCAATCTTGTCTTGAGCAAGATCAGCTGCAAATGAGGCAGCAAAATGAATTTAATAATACTCCAACATGTTTCTTTGACACCAAGCATGTCAAGGAGGAGAGCCATGTTGTGACAGGGGTTGCATTTCAGATTTCTATAGCGTTGTCATTGTTGGGGAGCCTAGATCCTTATTGGGATTCCCAACTTTTGATGGAATACTCCAAGGACCTTTTCACATGTAAGGTTATTGATGGGAAAACGATAGATGGGAGGTATAAAGTAGTTGAGGGAGTCATTTAGTCCCATGATCAGATCTATTTGGCTAGAGGCTCCAAGCTTAAGGAGAAAATACTTAATGCAGCCTATGAGATCCTGCTTTCAAAACTCACTGGTTTCATTAAAGCAAATCATACTATATTATATGGATTCATGTGGGAAAACTTCAAAGAGGATATGCACTCTCATATGAGGAAGTGCATGGATCATTTGCTGGTTGAGGAGGAGCATAACTCTTGGGGAGAGTTATCATTACCACCTCCTTATTCATTGAGTGTGAGAGGGAGATCATCCATGAGCTACCTTTTTTATTTGAAACAAGTGTATGATAAACATTTTATTGATGAACCTCATGATATATTTATTATATACTTACTTTTTCTTAACACTCATGTGCAGGTCATGGCTCCAAGAGGGGGCACCTTTTCTTATGGGCTTCATGAGCCACTTTGGTCCATGAACAATGATGATGTTGGCCATTCCTTAGGAGATATTGGAGAGATGATGAACTCTTGATGGTGTGATTCATTAACACCAACCATTATACACCTTCTCCAAGCATGCAATAAGGGTGGGGCAGCAAAAAAGTGTTGGGGAAAACACTTGTCATCTCATATTCTATGGCATATAGGAGTAAAACCACACTGGTTACATATGAGGGACAATTTTCCATCTCCTTTATTTCATATTGAAGCTAGCATGACCTTAATTATGATCCCATATGCTGAAGATGTTCTTATCTTTGTTGGGAACATGGTTGGATGAGAGACACATTTGTTGGATGTGTCCTTGGGGAAATAAATTTCCTACATTTTTTGCACTACATGTTCTAAGGGGAGCATGGGAAACTATATGGCCACTATAGTAGATCACTTGTTTCTTTATGATGTGGACCATATGATTTATTGGATCACTTGGGGTATGCCTCTCATGAGCAATTGGGAGGAGCTTTACTATGAATTACCAAGCTGGGAGGTGATTCATTTCATTTTGATGATAACATGGAGGTGGGAGTCCTTCATTGATGATGAAATTCCCCATGATTGTCATCACTTCTATCTTGAGGAGGACATTGATCAGCAAAGAGGTTTCCATATAAACCTTCCTTTCTTTCATGATGAGAGCCATTTGGTTTATCTACCAAAGGCCAACTTGCACACTTGGGAGGAACCATAGGGAGATAGAATTACTGCAGAAAATATGAAGCAATGGGGGAGAATCTTGAATGAGGAGGCCACAAGAAGAGGAGGGGAGATTTTGCAGCACCCTTGTAGTTGCTTGAGGAAAAGCAACATTTGGGTTGGGAAGACTGTAATATTCCTAAATTAGCATGCAACTAATAGGGATATTTTTTTTTATTTAAAAATATATTTAGATGAATAAATGTGCAAAGGAGGTTAATCAAACTCCTAATGAAAAATAAATCAATGAAAAATATGAAAAAGGATAAATATTGGCTATGTAAATAAGCACCCTTAGGTGTGAAAGGGGCTAATCATCTTGACTGGGTCAACTTTGACCAAATCTACAGCACTGTATTGGAGGAGTGCTCATCAATAAGGCACAACATAATTCTAGTTGGAGATCTCTTGTGTGAAAGAGATGAGTCCATTGAAGGTGGTTTAAGGTTTTACACACTCTCATCTTATAAAAGGAAGGGGGAGGAAGCATGAGGAGGTTGTTCATGATATGATATTTTGATATATTGTTCGTTTAGACCATATAGCTTTCTTTGGTTGTTTAGCCAAGATTGCAAATGTTGTTTAGAATTGGAATTTCCTATTTAGGAGTTCCTCTTCTTCCCATTGAGTAGCTCTTGGGAGAGTTTGTATTTCAAGGTCCACTATTTGGCTTGAAGGCTAGGCTTATCCTTTCAATTACAACTCAAATCCTATGAGGGTTTGGTTGTCTTTGCAAGCTGCAGAAAGTGTAGATTAGATCTCTTCATATCTAAGACATTTCAGTGCTCCTTTTTAGTGGAGGAGTCCTCTGCTCTATTGGAGGAAGTGTATTGGAGTGGATGAGCTTCAATTCTTGATCTTGGCATGTGGCCAACTGATATCTATACCCTAAAACACATTTTCTATCCTATATCTTCGTTATTCTTATAGGAGTTGTTGCAGGGAGTTTGGGTGCACTAATTGGAGAGCTAGTTTCTGAGTGTTGGGGATCTGCCCTTCACTTTGAGGTCCATTGGAGGAGATCTACACATTGCATATTTTAGATCTGATCTGTATATTTTGAACACTTTATAAATTCTGAATATTTTTGCAGATCTGCTTTCTTAGATCTCAGATCTACTGCTTATCCTTGGTGTAATGCTCAAAACCCCAAGGGGATCTGAAAGAGGAGCCTTTCTAGTGCATGGATCTGATATGGATCTAACTTTTTATGCATAGATATACTCTAGATCTGATATGTAATCCACAATAGTTTGCATCCTAATAAAATAACGTTGTCAAGGTAGTTTCAGTCATTCATGTGGTTGCAGCACCTCTTTTGAGGGAATTTCTTCTGTATATGTCTTGTATTTGCAGCTATGCATCTCATGGAATTCATTATACATCTATTTTTATGGTGTAAATACTTTTGAAGGATATTTTATTGGCCTCTTACTCTTTCTCTACTGAAACTGCATTATTTTCTGAGTGGTATTGCTGCAGTCCCTTGTTGGGTAGTTTTCAAGCCTTACTAGGTGTGGGAGATCTGTTTAACCCACCTAGAAAGATTTGTTTCTAATATCCTCTTGGATTTGGATCTTAGATTATCAGATCTAAGGGATCCAAGGGCTGATTTCATCTTTTGTAGCAGCCATTTCTGAAAAATGTGTTTTTCAGACATGCCTAGTTAGCAGTTCCCATTTTTGGATATTACATGGACACAGGCATTATTAAGACTTTGGTAGTCTGCATAGACTCTGATGTGATCTGTGTATTTCTTGTCCTAGACGAAAATAGGATTGATCCATTCGGCTTCATCAACTAGAAATATGAGACCCACAATCAACATTTTATCTATCTCATTCTTAACCTTTTCTTTGACCCACAGACTCAAATAGTAGGGTCGATGTTTGACTGGCCTTGCGTCAAGTTTAAAAAAAAATTTCATCTCTCCCAAATCTCCCTTTATCCCTTTAGGTTATGAAACTAACACATGAAAGAGATCTTCATATTCCTTCAACAAAACAAAAATTTCCTTTATATTTTTCTCATGCCAATAGTCACCAATAAAGACTAGCTTGGGATTTTATTTTGTTATAATATTGTACTTCCACAACTTTAAGGGTTTCAGAGATAGAGGATCTTTAACACAATTGTCTTTAATACTTATTTCACCTTCAAATTCCTTGAATTTTAGATGTCTTAGCTCCTCCAAATTAGCTTCTTCAAGGTCCTTACTAACTTTTCGGCAAGTGATATCTTCTTGGAATATGGATTCTTATATATGTTTGCAATATTCATAGGTAATAGATTCAAAAACAATTTTCCAATGGAGATTAGCACCCTTTTAATTTCTTTCAAATATTCATATATCCTCACATCTTCATCTAAAAAGGAGAAATCACCGTAGAATTGAGCTATCAATTCCTCACAATTAGTTGTTTTCCTTTTCATTTCTTATTTTAGATACCAAGCTTGCGAAAATGTCCCCAATATATGAATAAAATGTAGCACCCATAACTCAATAGGAAGTCCATTTTTTTTCCAAATGGTGTTGCAATTCTAACCATGTTTTTAATGGCTAGTAGAACCCTCATAAGCAGGAATAACATATGAACTCTTCTGAGGAATAGTAAACCAAAAAAATAGAGTAGACTTAATTGAGTCCCTATTTTGAAATTGGTTATGATTAGCTCCCAAACATCTCGTATGGGTTGCTTGTAGAGTCATATCCATCAAAGGAATTGTTTACATATCTTCAATATTTGAATCAAAATATTTAATAAAATTAATAATAAATCCAAGGCAATTAAAAGTAGGATGATCCTTTACCTTTGTACCGGTGTAGTAGGCACAATGAATAGTTGCATAGTGTCTAGAATACAATTCATCATCCATTTCTTGCCAATCATCTTGTTCAAAATTTGAACCAACTTTTATATCCACTCCTCCAACTAAGAGAACCATCTCTTGTAGGATTTATATAGTCATCTCACTTACTTGTAGTAAGTTGATACAACTGATCCAAAATGTTGGGCTCTTCTATATCATAAATGAGATTTTTAAACCTTGGACCTTGATAAAGATCTAATGGTTGTATGCCTCTTACTCCATCTACTTTGAAATTCATGGTCTCTCATTTAATATTGATAACAACATAGTTTTCAAATGCCCAGTCTATTCCCATTAAAGTTGGGTAAGGATATTTGTCACCCATAATATCAATGGATTTGAAATCTACATGTCTTCACTCCAAAAAAATCAACTTCAACATTTTCTAGGTGACCAACGAGAATAATGTAGTACGAGTTGGCCATGCATAGTTGAATAGGAGAAAACACCAACTTGGGTTTTCCCAATGCCTCCCAATTTTTCCTCGGTAAGATATTTACATCTAGTCCCAAATCCAACATAGTGTCTTTAATCTCGTACCCATAATTTTTTGCATCAATCTAAAACTCCCTTCTTGTTCCTCTCTTGTTGTGATGGGCATGTCTGGAATGACATTCAAGAAAGTTAACGGAGATAGGCATTTCTGAAAATTCTTCATCCTTGAAAATAATCTTAAGACTTTTGAGTAACTAGCTAGACATTTTCTCATCACTCATAATATGCACAAATAACTAAAGCCACTCCATGATGGGCTAATATGTATCTTGGAGAGATCTAGGACTCTTCATTTTTCTGTTTTCTTACGTTTCTTCTCATGGAGTATAAGAAGAAACCATCTACTTAAATATTTGAACAACATCCTTATATTACTCTTTCTGATGAGTGGGATTACCAGACTTCTTTGGAGAGGCAAGATTTATTGTGGTAGGTTGTTCTGGTACCTCCTTCTCAGCTCCATTCCACTTGCCTCCTCTAATTATAATGTTCATGTTTGGCTGAAGAACTGGTTCATGTTCTATAGTTTCTACACTGATTAAATTAGCACCTTGCTATTTATTATGCTCTTCCCATCTAGAAATGTATTTTAGACAATCTTTAGTGGCATGTGAGTTTACTCGGCAATGAGAAAACTATGGCCTCCTTGGAAATGGAAAATAATGAGAAACATGGCCCTCTTGATCATAGTTGTAACATCAAATTAGACATCTTCCTCTATATCTACCCCTTATACATTCACCTCCTCCTTGTCCTAGAGGAGCTTCATTAAACCGGAATGCATTCCTATCAAGGTGATCAACCAGAGAATCCAAAGCTCTACATTGGTTTGTGTGATGATTCAAAGACCCACAAAACTCACAAAACATATTTTTTGGAACATTGGAATACTTCTACAAAATAGGAAAAAGACAAGGTGCATGTCCATAAGTGCAACAAATATCACAATACTCATGAGAGGACATAACTTGATTCTTGGGAAACTCATGATATTATGTATGTCCCTGGTAAGGAACACTTATGGATATTTGTGCAACTCCAAAAGTAAGTATTAAAGGTGGCACAGGTGGTCCCATAGGAACAGTAGAAGAGCATGCATTCTGCAAATTGGGGCACTTACTAGCATGATGTCCCACAACATGGAAATTAGTGCTCCAAAAATGTGGATGCAAAGATTGCACAGTATGCATATCCTTTAATTTATCCATTATATTCGCAATATATTGTTGTAAACCAATGATAGAAGGATCACTAGAAGCAACACCCACCCTATGATCATGAGGATATCCCGCCATTGCCTCAATTTTCATAGAATATTCCAATGCATCTCATAATTTATTAATATTTTGTTGCATCAATGGAGTTCAAGTTCATGAAAATAAAGCCTTAATAAAACAATGCCTCTAATTTTTGTGTTGATTTGGGTTGTCCCAGGTTCGATCTTACTTCGCACCAACAAAACCCTTGAGCACTGGCCCTTTCGGAAATGACCTACAAGCGTATCGTTGTTACACCATTTTTTGTTCATCTAACCTATTATAATTAGATGAACCCAAGTACACCATGTAAGACCAATTTTCCCCTAAGTAAAATTGCTTTCACTATGTGAAATAACTTAGTAAAACACCTTTATTAAGTTGTTTATGGTCTAAACAGGAAACCCCAAAAGGAAATAATAAACAAATCTATATTTGTTTATATTTCCTAGTCATATTTAACCCAAAACAAAGAAATCAATTAAATAAATCATTATTTGATTATTTCCTAGGAATAAGTTATTTAAATCCTATTTAAATAATATTCCTAGTTAAATTTGACTAAATCATTTATAAATAATTAAATAAATCATTATTTATTTAATTATATTCCCACCATTTCCTTAAAAATAGTAAATAAATCATTTATTTATTTATTATTTATAAATAAAGGAATTGACCCAAATCAAAAATCATTTTCCCTCCAACAAATATAATAAAATATTCCTAAAGGGTGGTTCTAGAATTTGATTAATAATATTTTATTCATGCACCAAATTCTAGATCACCCCAATATTTTGTTATAAATAGAAGGGTTTTCCCCATTCATTAGTCACCTTTGATTGCATTAGATCACTCTGGATCTATACACTTGGTCACATTTTCTCCATTTTTTCCTTGTGAGCTCCCATTGAGTTCTATGTTTGTCTGGGTTTTCTACACCAACAAGAGAGAGAAATTTTAGATCTGAAATGCTGAGGACTGTCAAGAACCCATCCCATTGAGGAGAACTGGAAAACACCTTTCTTGTTTTCCTCTCAGGTGCCCCCTTTTAATATAATATAAAAAATTCTTTCAAATACATCGTTCTTGTCTTGTCTATTGGATGCATGGAGCCATATTTCATTTTTACTGCTTAATGTCTTTTATGCTTAGATCTGGATTTGTGCAGCATTATTTGGATTAATTAACTGCAAACTTAGAGATATTGGCAGTCATACTTGATGTTAGGGCTATTTGTTATGCGTAGCTAAAGTGGTATTTTACGACGAAAGATTCATACTAACAATTGGTGACTCCACACGGGTTTTCTTTTGCGACCACTGTCGTTTTATATATTCCTGCATATCCAGCTATTTCAGACCCTAGGGTTTCTCTTCAGTTTCCTGTTTTTCCTATTTTTATGGTGCTTTTCACCTCTAAAAACCTCAAACATTAAAATTTTTTAACTTCCGCATGTTTCTGGCCCTATTGCGCAGGTGACAGACATCAGTCGCAGCTGAGACGACAATTTTTTCTGAAATATTCCGCCGAGAGACCTGGATCTGTAGGTTGCACTTATCGGCCCAAAAACTATGACCTGGACATGAGGATGCACTTTTCTGCCCCAAACCTGCGACCTGGACTGAAAACAGGTCAGAACCTGCGACCTGCACTTTTTTCTGCAATTTTCCAGCAATTTTTCTGGGTTTTTCTGAAGCTTCTGTCAAGGTTTTCCAGCCTCCGTCTCTGCCCGTTTAGACCTTTTTCTGATCTGTTTCACTCAACTAAGTGGGAATATTTCCCCTTAGGGCTTTAGTACCCTCCACTTTTGGTGGGCAAGTTTTAGTTGTTTCAGATGTCTGAATTTTCAGAGTTTCAGCCTTCTTCTTTTCAGATCTGATACCTCCTTTTCAAATCCCTCTAGATCATCTCTTATCCCTTTCCAATCACCTCATATAGTTTTGTTTGGGTTTCCCTCTAGGGCCACCTCTTCTTCCCCCCTCCCTTTAGCTGATTTCCCCCTTTTTTACAGCAACCTTGCCTCTGCCTCTTTTCTGTTCTCTGCACCTCTTTCCAGTAGATTTATCCTTTAGATCCCTGTCCCTCCCGACCTTAGATCTATCGGCCTCTTTTTCGTGTGTTTTGACTAGATTCTTTCCTTTTTTTTAGACTAGTTTTGAGAGACCCGCCTTCTTGGGTTAGATCGATGCATTGTTAGCTGTTAATTTTATGTTATTTCAGCATTATATACTGTTATTTGTAGATTTATTTTCAGTTCCGCAACACACTTTTTCTCTTACTCTAAAAAATTTTGGGTTTAAAAACACACACCACACACTGACCCTAAGTAGAGAAGAGCCTGGTTAACACCGCCTGGAAAAGACTTTAAAATCAATTGACATTGCACCTCTCTGCCCTTGACCTCACTCGATTTTGTCCGTCCCTGCCCTTGTCGGTTTTTCTTCTTCCCGTCATCATTGTGCCCCAAAGGCGCTTATCCCGGAGACTTCTTGGCCTTCACACTCAGTTTCCGGTTGGTCGACTTCCTCCTTCCCTTCGTCATTGAGTAAGTCCTCCCCCGAGTCCGCACTCTGACTCTTCTTTTGATTGTTCGGGTTCTCCCCCTACTCCTGGTTCTCCCCCTGTTACCTTCACCATGTCTAGTTTAGGGCCTAGCGCTAGCGGCCACCCCAGTTCTACTACTGGGTCCGTTTCCAGTGGAACCACTACAGGACCTACCTCGACTGCCTCGTTGCTCCCTTATATGGCCGGTCTCAGTCTCCCTGACTTCAATCAGCTGATCAATGATCCTATCTTCCATGATGTTAGTTGGCTTGCTATGCCAACCAAGCTCCCCTCTAACATACCCAAGTTCGAAGGCCTTGCTAGTGAAGATCCCTCCAACCATATCCGATCTTTCCATATGTGGTGTTCATCCAATTCCATTACTGATGACTCCATCCATCTTAGATTGTTCCAATGCACGCTTACCAGTGAAGCTTCTAAATGGTATGTTGATCAGGCCACCTCCTCCCATACCACTTTTGCGACCATTGTCGAAGCCTTTTTATCTTATTTCTAGCTACCTCTCCGATACGACACTGGTACTGAGCTTTTAACTTCTTTCCGTCAATCCTCTTCGACCTGCCTTTCTGCTCATGTCCAGGAATGGCGGCGAAGAAGAAGCTTATGTCACACTCCTTCCTTTGAAGATTGGGTTTATATGGACTGGTTCCTTCGCTCTCTCTTACCTCCCATTGGCAAGGATGTCGCCTCCCATTTCCCTCAAACTGAAGAAGCCGCCCTCCAAATAGCCTTGAAATATGACCTCATCTATGCTCAATCTGGTTATGTTTATACCGTCCTTCCTGACCTCCGCAAACCCAGTGGTGCTAACGCCCCGGGGGCATCTCACTCTGCCGACGGTATCGTTGTAGCTCTTTCACATACCGCTGCTCAACCTCTTATGGGCTATGGTTTCCCTCCAGGAGGGGCCAGCACCTCCAGCACTTTTCCCCCTCCAGGTAGCATGTATCTAGGATATGGCATGCCTCCTCCTTTTTCTCACCCACCTGCTTACCTCAATGTTTCCCACCCTAACCCTTACCCTTACCCACAGCCTGGTGTCCCAACTCCTCCAGCATTTGGACCTCTCCCTCCCTTGCCTTCTCAACCCCCGCAGCCGCATTTACTTCCCCCTCTAGGGCAAGTCTTTGTGCAGCAGGGCACGACTAATTGTCTCCCTTCTCAAAGAAAGAGGAAAGGAAATCAAACTACCTCTAGTAATCGTGGACCCAATCCTCCAAGTATTGATTCTCACACCGCTAACCCGCCATAGGGCTCCCAGCCCAAGCTGGATAGGCCTCTTCGCACCAATAAGCCCTATTCATTTTGCGGTGTTTATGGTCATTACACTCATGATTGCCCCCTATTACCACAAATGCGGCAGATGTGGGAGTCTCAGGCCACTGTGCGAGGACATCATTCCTCCCCTACTGTCTCTTCCAATACAGATACTTCTCAACCCGCTGTGTTTACTGATCCTTTCCCTCAACAAGGATTCGTGGCTACTCAACCACCTCATGCCCTGGTAACCACTAAAACTTCCCCTTCTAGTTCCTCCGATTACCAGATTCTCATGATGGCCTCTAACCAACCTCTCACCGTCGACCTTAACCTTCAAACTCGGTCTCGTCAGTACTCCACGCCTCCCGCTCCGTCTGTCTCCGAGTCCCCATATTGACGTCCTACTGAGCCTCTGTCGACACCCAATGGTCCCTTGCAAATCCGTCTGCCCAAAGATGAGGTTCATACCAATATTCCTAAGGGCCCATTACGCCGAAATTCTACCCCTAGTCGGGCTACCCATTCATATAGCATAGTAGATGATCTGGCACAATCTCCTGCTGCCATTTCAACATTGGAACTCCTCCAGTCGTGTCCTTATCAAAAGAAGGCTCTACTATCTGCCGTGGGTGCTGTAGATCTTGCTGATGATCAATTGATTGTTTTCGACACCCATCAATCAGACCATCCCCCCCTTCCTGCTTCTATTGCTTTCCAAATCCCAGTCAAAATCCGAAATGCCAACGTCACTCGATGTATTATTGATGAGGGGGCATCTACCTGTGTGATGTCTACTTCGGTTTGGAAACAACTTGGATCTCCTGAGCTGGCCCCTTCCACAATCACCCTTCGTGCGTGGGATGGCCATGCCTCCCAGCCCATTGGCCTTTTTCGTAACTGTCCTATCACCCTTGCAGGCAAGACTGTTTGTGTCGACGTTGAAGTTATCAACGCCCCTCTTAACTATAACATTATTTTGGGGCATATTTACACCTATGCCATGTCTTTCGTCCCATCCGCAGTCCACCGCAAGATGTTTTTCCCTCATAATGGAAAAATAGTCACAATTGACCAGTTGACATATCATGACCCAAAATCTCAGACTTCCCCTGAGTCGATCATCTCTTTCGTAGCCAATAAGCCAACTGTCGATTCTTTTACCAGTGTTTCCCTCGGTGTCTACAAAGACTCCTCCTTGCTTGGAACCTTCCCTAGTCTTCCTCCTCCTCTTGTCTCTGATCCCAGCTCAACGAATCTTTTCATGATGCAATTGTCTTGGGTCGACCTCACGCGGCCCGCTTCGGCTACAACAACCTCAACCTCGCCCGCTGCCATCTTCTCCTAGCCCTTCGCCGCTGCCAACTGGACCTCTTCCTGTTGGCCCTTCCCTTACAACTGGTACCCATGAGCCTCTCTACCCTCCTAGGTCGGTTCCCCCAAGTCTTAACCATCTTGGTGTCGTCCCTCCTGGCCATTATCCCGCTGGTCAGATACCCTTCCTCGCTCCCCCTCCCGGAGTCTATTCAGTCCCCATCATGGCCACCCTTTCCCTACCTAATTTGACCCTGGGCATTCCTGTCTGGTACCTTGACCCTCCAGCCTCTACCCCACCAGGTCACCCCAAACCATACCTTGCTTTGACACCAGTTCAACCAGTTCCCGTCGCCATAGTGCCACCCGCACCTCAACAGGACCCTTCTCCTGATGTGACAGCTACAGGCAAGAAACGAAAAAATCGCAAGGGGGCATCCAAAGACAAGGCCACCACAACTGACCCTACCCCTCTTCCACCCGCCAAGCATTGTGCCTTGTGTGATGGTGTCGATCATGCCACCCATACTTGTCCTGAGTTGCCCCGTATCCAACCCATGGTTAAGGTTGTGTTCCCTGAATCTACGGTCCCTAAAACCTCTGTTTCTTCCTCGTTTGCAGCCAAGAACCCAAAGACTCTTCACACCAACTAACCCTGTGCTCTGTGTGGTATCCATGGCCATTATTCTCACCATTGTCCTCACCTCACGCATTACCAAGCCTCTTTAGAGGTCATTCGCGAGTACGAGTTCGAAAAAAATCAATCCGCCTCTCCCATCCTTGCTCAGTATGCATTAGGCTTACTCGAGGATCCCCCCTCTACCATTGACATTCCTCCCCCCAATGTTGAGATGTCAGAACCTGCTGCTCCCCTCCTATACCTATCATCATCCACACGACCCTCAGAGTAAATTCCCTCCGAATCCACTCCATCTATTTTTCTTGATTCCCCTTCAGCAACATTCTTGGGCTCTACATGCTTTGACCCTATTTTTACTTGTTCTTCTGTCATCCCCCATGACGATCCATATGTGCGCCTTTCTTCCCATGCTGATGATTTAGGTAGCTTTGTAGCATCATGTGGTTTCCTTGACCTCTTCCTTTCCTCTCATCACTAGGAGGATACCATCCACATCTATGATGTCCTTTGCAGCATGAGCTCTCGCTTTTCCTCCCGTAGTTCTCATTCATCACCCTCTAGTCTATCTATGAGTCATATCCATCCTACCCAGACTACTCCCTCCCATATTATCCATTTGATGTCTACCCTATCCTCACGCTGCCCTCATTCTTCTCCTTCAATTTTTTGTCTTGTAACACTATTCTGTCGGACCTCTCGTCCACACATTATATTGGCAATGCCGATGGGGCTAGTCGCTACTCCCAGAATCTAGCTTCAGCTGCCTGGGCCATCTTTACCCCCTTTCATACCCTCGTTCTTTCGAATGGGGTCTGCATTGGTAATGCCACCAATAATTAGGCTGAATATGATGTAGTACGTGGTCTCTTAGTCGATGCCCTATCTCATCACATCCTCCATCTGCACGTTCATTTAGATTCCCTGCTTCTTGTTTTACAACTCAATGGTGTCTATCGTGTGCATAAACCTACCCTTTTTATACAATATTTACGAGTGAAACTTTTGATATGTGACTTTAGATTCATTACTTTCAACCATGTACCTAGAAGTCAAAATCGCTATGTAGATAGAATTACAAATCATGTTCTAGACTGGCATTTATCACACATAAGACAATAAAATTTCAAACCATCAACACAATGCATATACATAATATATATCATATAACATGTTTTTAGAGTCCATCTACTCTGAAACATATGACATGCCTATAGCATGTTACAAAAAAAAAACTCAAAAAACTGGGGGGCACCACTTGCCCCTACATACACACTAGGGGGCACCACCTGCCCTACATCTAATCACTCTCTGGAGGATCCTGAGCCAATGGCTCTGCTCCCGCAACTCGTAGATCACGCACAGTCTGACCGGCCATCGCCATGCGTCGCATGATACCTCGCCATTCTGAGGGTAGCCCAATACATAGCTCTATGTACTGGTCGTCTAAATCCTGCCAACCATGCTCCGACACACTGGTCAGTAGCCCCTCACATCTACGATGAATATCCTCCAACAGAGTGGCCATATCCTCATTCTGTGCCGTTCTTGATCCACTTGCACCTGTCGCTCCAACTACTGCAAGTCGTCCCATATATCCAGCCTTCTTTACCAGCGCTATATCTGCATTCCAAAAAGTATTGGGATCAGTACCATGAATACTATTCACAAACTTTACAATGCACATAACAGATTAGTTACTTGTCACTTACCATCGAGCCCCCATACTCGACCAGGTGGAAGCAGCAAGTCTAGATCTCCCCAATAACTCATCCCACTATAGGGATAGTTGTCTATGTACAATGGCATCTAATCCCAATGGGCGAAGAACTCTGGTCGGAACACCCATCCGACTGCCCCTCCTCCTCCTCTACACAGTAGTCGTCCCCACCGATGCATCCGGGGCTCTCTCGGACCCCCATCAGGTAGCTATACATGAGGTCGTAAGGTCGGGATCTTCTCAAAAAAGAAGGAGCACAATACCGTCCCATAAGCATAATCATGATTCACTTGCCGCTAACATAGCGACAGCTGTCGTTTCACCTACACCAACATCATCTGGGCCCACCCATAGTAGGTCCCACTCAACACACTATCTACAATCATCATCTGCCCCCCAGTGATGTGATGGAACGCCTAGCTGCCCAAGATCTACAACATTGCTGTTGCCACTGCCCGGGTCTCCAACCTCTCTAGATCCCCAATCGATGTCCAAGTCCCTTTGACTTGGACACCTGGTCGACAATGTCGCTCAACGAACTCCATGATGTTACACTCTCGCGGTAACACTGGCTGTGTATTTCCCACCATCCCTAATGGTGGGAGACCAGTCAGGAAATACAGATCCTAGACTGTTAGCTCAATCCTATGCCCCTGCACTATAAACACCTCATGATCTGGATCCCAATAACTGATAATCCGAGCCAACAAGGGCTCCCCAGCCCTCATCAAAGGGTTCTCCACAAATTTCAGAACCCCAAACCTAGTCAATGCATAACGGACACCCTGATCTACTTGGATTTCTGTCCATAATGTACCTAGGTCTCTCTCTCTCCACTTGATCCATATATATACCATATCTGCATAAAACCATCATCTTTTTCAGTCTACAGATAAGAAAAACTGCATTCACTCACAACAAAACTGAATCTCAGCCTATACCAGCACTAAAACCACCTCCATCTAACAGTTCGCACTTTTTGGCCAAATCCTAGGCCAGGTCACACTTTTCAGGCCCAAACCTGCGTCCCAGGTCACAGTTTTTGCCCCAAAAAGTGCGACCCAACCGTAATAATGAAGTAGGAGTAGTTATTGAGATTTAAGACCCTAATCTGAACTTTGAATCCATCAAAAACAAAGAGTAGGATTAGGCCTCTTACCTGCAACTGACGGATCGCAATTCCAACGGTCGGTTTGTCCACTACGATTTCTGCAAGATTTAGGGCCTTCTCTCCTCTCCACATTCACCACAACTACACAGGAAAATGAATGATTTTGGAGGGAAAATGCCTTATTAGAAGAAAAACCCCTGGTTTTTCTTTCGCCCACTGCGACCAAACCGTAACTCTGTTTGACACACCGTCTGCACCGTTGGAAAGCTCTCACCAAAAACTCAAATGGGTATCTGTTAGTTTTTTATGTTTTGATACTTCACAAGGACACATTTTGTCCACGAAGGGTCTATTTACCTCTCCTCCAAATCGAATGTCTTCACTTACAACACTTGTACTTGGGGCACCACTTTGCCTCCTTACTTGTCTTTGTTCGTGTTGATTTTTGTCATGAGATACCCTATTGTACTCATGCTTTTATGGTCCCCCATTGGACCTTTACTGTGTGGCAACACCATCGAGTCACCCTTGTTTCGAGCATCTGAGTTGAGTCATCATCAGTCATGGAGTCTATCTCGCGTCCCTTTGTATCCTGCTATAGTCCTCCATCCTTCATTGCTTGGTCGCTCTCTCGTGTTGCAAATTATGGCCTTCAGTACCATTGTCCCCTATCGCTCATGATATTGTGTCATTTGTTGCCAAGCCATTGATGCCCTTTATGCTCTAACAAGGGAAGTCGTCCATCTGCTACTCAGTATCCCTCATTTCATCATCATCATTAGTGTTTGTCTGTTAGTCGCTCCACTATTTTCTCTCGCGCCTTAGTTGGGGATCCCTTATTGCCTCACCTATGGAAGACCTCCTTCTGTCTACATTAGCTCATTTACTCCAGAAGCTAGGTCTATAGGGCAGTGTACCTTGGTTCGAGCTCCTGTCAACATGATCGCGGTCCGTATACTTGATGGTCCAGTGATGCAGCAGCAGCTATTGGTGATTCCCGGGTGTGTGAGAGATGTCTCAACCCTCATGAGGGGGTGGCCCTCTAGGTAGCCCCCCACATGCTCGAATGACTTCTTCATTTCAGCCTTTGATGCAGCTCCTTACATTTGATGATGTCGGCCTCAGCCACTTGCAGCGCCTTTTCGATTTGCATGTATCAGTTAGATTTTGTGAGCCCTTCCCCGTGTCTAGGGGGCATTTGGGGTGTATTTGTATCTCATGTACTAAACTATTATTGTATAGGTCCTGGTTGTTATTCCAGGCACAAAATGTATGTGGGATTCATCATTTTATTTTCTGGCTTGTATTTATGCCAACATGTACTTTATAGTTCGGTTCCTTGTTTACTGGACATAATATTCTTTTGTACTTTGTCTCGGCGGGCATAGGTATGCCTCCCCCACCGCCCTTCTCACAGGTACCACTTCATAAACTAGAGACTTGTTGCCCCTGTAAGTCTCATCTCCTCGGGGTCTAGTCCTTTAGCACATTAGACTACCTTACATTTCTCTCTCTGACTTCCCTCTTGATGTCTAGTGATTGAGTTCTTACAACGTACTTCGGTCATACGATTTTCTCCTAACACTAGTATGTTGGGGGGAAATCTATTACACCATTTTTTGGTCATCTAACCTATTATCATTAGATGAACCCAAGTACACCATGTAAGACCAATTATACCCTAAGTAAAATTGCTTTCACTATGTGAAATAACTTAGTAAAACACCTTTATTAAGTTGTTTATGGTCTAAACAGGAAACCCCAAAAGGAAATAATAAACAAATCTATATTTGTTTATATTTCCTAGTCATATTTAACCCAAAACAAGGAAGTCAATTAAATAAATCCTTATTTATTTGATTATTTCCTAGGAATAAGTTATTTAAATCCTATTTAAATAATATTCCTAGTTAAATTTGACTAAATCATTTATAAATAATTAAATAAATAATTATTTATTTAATTATATTCCCACCATTTCCTTAAAAATAGTAAATAAATCATTTCTTTATTTATTATTTATAAATAGAGGAATTGACCCAAGTCAAAAATCCTTTTCCCTCCAACAAATATAATAAAATATTCCTAAAGGGTGGTTCTACGATTTGATTAATAATATTCTATTCATGCACCAAGTTCTAGATCGCCCAAATATTTTGTTATAAATGGAAGGGTTTTCCCCATTCATTAGTCACCTTTGATTGCATTAGATCACTCTGGATCTATACACTTGGTCATATTTTCTCCATTTTTGCCTTGTGAGCTCCCATTGAGTTCTATGTTTGTCTGGGTTTTCTACACCAACAAGAGAGAGAAATTTTAGATCTGAAATGTTGAGGACTGCCAAGAACCCATCCCATTGAGGAGAACCATAAAACACATTTCTTGTTTTCCTCTCAGGTGCCCCCTTTTAATATAATATAAAAAAATCTTTCAAATACATCATTCTTGTCTTGTCTATTGGATGCATGGAGCCATATTTCATTTTTACTGCATAATGTCTTTTATGCTTAGATCTGGATTTGTGTAGCATTATTTGGATCAACTAACTGCAGACTTAAAGATATTGGCAGTCATACTTGATGTTAGGGCTATTTGTTATGCGTAGCTAAAGTGGTCTTTTACGACGAAAGATTCATACTAACAATTGGCGACTCCACACGAGTTTTCTTTTGTGACCGCTATCGTTTTATATTTTCCTGAATATCTAGCTATTTCAGACCCTAGGGTTTCTCTTCAGTTTCCTATTTTTCCTATTTTTATGGTGATTTTCACCTCTAAAAACCTCAAACATTAATTTTTTTTAATTTCTGCGTGTTTCTGGCCCTATTGCGCAGGTGACAGACATCAGTCGCAGCTGAGACGACAATTTTTTCTGAAATCTTCCGCCGAGAGGCCCGGATCTACAGGTCGCACTTATTGGCCCAAAAAATGTGACCTGGACCTGAGGACGAACTTTTCTGCCCCAAACCTGCGACCTGGACTGAAAACAGGTCAGAACCTACGACCTGCACTTTTTCTGCAATTTTCCAGCAATTTTTCTAGGTTTGTCTGAAGCTTCTGTCAAGGTTTTCCAGCCTCCGTCTCTGCCCGTTTAGACCTGTTTCTAATCTGTTTCACTCAAATAAGTGGGAATATTGCCCCTTAGGGCTTTAGTACCCTCCACTTTTGGTGGGCGTGTTTTAGATATTTCAGATGTCTAAATTTTCGGAGTTTCAGCCTTCTTCTTTTCAGATCTGATACCTCCTTTTCAGATCCCTCTAGATCAGCTCTTATCCCTTTCAAATCACCTCATATAGTTTTGTTTGGGTTTCCCTTTAGGGCCACCTCTTCTTCCCCCCTCCCTTTAGCTGATTTCCCCTTTTGTTACAGCAACCTTGCCTCTGCCTCTTTTCTGTTCTCTGCACCTCTTTCCAGCAGATTTATCCTTTAGATCCCTGTCCCTCCCGACCTTAGATCTATCGGCCTCTTTTTCGTGTGTTTTGACTAGATTTTTTCCCTCTTTTTAGACTATTTTTGAGAGACTCGCCTTCTTGGGTTAGATCGATGCATTGTTAACTGTTAATTTTATGTTATTTCATCATTATATATTGTTATTTGCAGATTTATTTTCAGTTCCGCAGCACACTTTTTCTTTTACTCTCAAAACGTCTAGGTTTAAAAACACACACCACACATTGACCCTAAGTGAAGAAGAGCCTGGTTAACACCGCCTGACAAAGACTTTAAAATCAATTGAAACTGCACCTCTCTGCCCTTGACCTCACTCGATTTTGTCCCTCCCTTCCCTTGTCGGTTTTTCTTCTTCCCGTCATCATTGCGCCCCCAAGGTGCTTATCTCAGAGACTTCTTGGCCTTCACCCTCAATTTCTGGTTGGTCGACTTCCTTCTTCCCGTCGTCATCAAGTAAGTCCTCCCCCGAGTCCGCACTCCGACTCTTCTTTTGATTGTTCAGGTTCTCCCCCTACTCTTGGTTCTCCCCCTGTTACCTTCACCATGTCTAGTTTAGGGCCTAGCGCTAGCGGCCACCCCAGTTTTACTACTGGGTCCGTTTCCAGTGGAACCACTATAGGACCTACCTCGACTGCCCTGTTGCTCCCTTATATGGCCGGTCTCAGTCTCCCTAAATTCAATCAGCTAATCAATGATCCTATCTGCCATGATGTTAGTTGGCCTTCTATGCCAACCAAGCTCCCCTCCGACATTCCCAAGTTCGAAGGCC
Source organism: Pinus albicaulis (assembly GCA_034641835.2). Classification (NCBI taxonomy): domain Eukaryota; kingdom Viridiplantae; phylum Streptophyta; class Pinopsida; order Pinales; family Pinaceae; genus Pinus; species Pinus albicaulis. The sequence goes on from CM076571.1 coordinate 318,143,986, forward strand.
TTGCTAGTGAAGATCCCTCCAACCATATCCGATCTTTCCATATGTGGTGTTCATCCAATTCCATTAATGACGAATCCATCCTTCTTAGATTTTTCCAACGCACGCTTACCGCGCGAAGCTTCTAAATGGTATTTTGTTCAGGCCACCTCCTCCCATACCACTTTTGCGACCATTGCCCAAGCCTTTTTATCTTATTTCTAGCTACCTCTCCGATACGACACTGGTACCGAGCTTTTAACTTCCTTCAGTCAATCCTCTTCTACCCGCTATCATCCATAAAAACCGCTTCTTTATTATGATGAATCTTTGAATACACCCAATATCGACCCGTGCACTAAGCTATAGGCAGTCTGCTCACTAAGCTGCAGACTCTTCCTAGGTATCTACAAGCTTAGTTGCAGAGCCTTCCCTTCGCTACAACATATAGATCACAAAGACTTGCCCATACTACATCAAATATCTAATGCCTCCAAACATATAATTTCAACCTTTTATATATATAATTACATCGTCAAAATACCATTCAGTCCCTAGAAAAAGAAAATATAACCCAAAACCCATTACATCATTGTGCGCTTTACAAAAAGGATGGGATTCGACCCACCCTGAATCCCCTATGATACCGCACAGTCTATTTAACATGCTCCACTGTAGGTTCCACTTTGCACTTTGCTGTGCAGTCCACTTTGTGTTTTTTTCCTCAAAATGCAGAGTCTTTAGCCATAATCTAGGCCAAGTTGTGTTGTGCCCAACATGCCCCCAACACTTACCATTGCCTTGTTCCGAGTCACTCAGTTTCTTTACCTCTGATTTTTGTTGTTATGCTGTCATAGGAATTGTGGAAATTTTGTAGAATCCCTGCAATTTTCTTTTCCTCCCTGTACATTTCTTCCAACAGTGCTTCTATGGTTTGTCATGTTGTGTTCTGCAACACTACCTCTTCTCTTTTTCGAAGCTCCTGCAGCTTCCCATGCACTTCCTATGACATTTGGAGAGCCTCATCCTACCATGGATGAGTTCTCTTTGCCAAGATATGTTCTTCCCTTCGCAACTCCTCTAGATTCTTTTGAAGATCATTTCCCTCACTGATTTTGGCTAGCCTATGCAAGATTGGAAAGGTCTTCGCAGTTTCCTGAATCTCCTCCATCTGCTTCTGCTTCTACTTAATTTCTTCTTCTATTTTTTGCACATTTCTATCTTCTTGCAACGAAGTACAAATTTGTAAAGTATCATCCAATAACTTCCCACAATCTACCACTGATGTGGAGATGTCAACCACTACAACCTTCAAGTTAGTCTCCCTCTGTTGTCGCACTTTCGGTCGTGTGGTTGGCTACAGCTTCATATGAAACTCACTAATATTTATCTCATATTTAAATTTTACATCTATGATATTCTTCTTGGATTTCTTTACTGAAATGTTGAGCTTTGCGACCTTGTCTTCAATTGATTCCTCTTCTTGGATATTGATGTTCGGGACTTCTCGGCATGTTGCTTCGACCACCTCTTTCAACTTATGTTGTTGTTGCACCACTTGGTCCTTTTCCTAGATGGCCTGATCGAGTTGCTGCTTCAATGAAGCTCACTCTTATTCTACATGAATATTCAATTTTGCAGTGAGTTTTTCTCATTGATTTAGCTCATCTATGATTCCTTGATGCAGCTAGTGCAATCTTTGCAATCGAAGCGTTGTGATGTTCATGTTTACATACTTCCATCCTTTCGTCTACTTCTTCACTTTGGTAGAGTTGAACTATAAGGCTTTGGTAGGTATCTGCATTAACCATGCCCCAAGTGTGGGCTCTACTAATAATTCTTCTCACTGACTTTCCTTTGGTTATACTAGCTATATTGTTGTCTGTGCTAGTATCTTTAACTCTACAACCTGTTCTTTGACACCTGATAGAAGTGTGACATAGTGATCCCCTATGATGTTCCATAATTCTATCATATCTTCATGTATATTGTCTCCAATTTGATCAAAGTCCCCCTCTGTGAGGACCAATGATGTTATATCCTTCGTCTTATCTTCCTTCTGCTTCTTTTTTGGTTTCTTGAAAACTTCGGCACCTGTCCTCCTTTTTTCTACAACAAAAGGGTCTATTTGAGTCTTTTCAGACTCTTTGTTGTGCTCATACCCTCCAAGAGGTTCCTTTTCATGTTGCTCCTCTCGTTCTTCCTTGTCATCATCCTTGTCCTTATCCTTTCCACTTGGCTCCCCATGCTGCGATGTTTCTTCCTCTATCAAACTATCTCCTACCTCTGTCTCTGGTGCAATCATCCATTCTGCAGGCCATTGTTATGCTTGTGCAAAGAGATCATATTTGGTTACCAAATATGGCAAGGGATACCATGTCTTCGTTGTGTCCTTTCGAACCTGTATATAGACTCTGTGGAAACCAGCCTTAAATTTTGCAACAACATTATACTACTCGTATAGGCTCGGCGAGGGTGGGGATGTTGGTTTACAAACATATGCAAATCCATATGATATAAAAAAATATATATATTTTTCTCCTGTGCTCATGATGGCCGATTGGTATACCACAGCAAGGCATACTTCATAGCGTCACACACATCTGAAGCTACCAAAGGAAACGAAAAATCCTCTAGTTCTCTCCATGTCAGCATTGTTGTGATCAAAATCAACCATGCATAATGAAATGTGGTACCTTTCTTATGCACCTCCATGCAGTCCTACAGAAATTATTTACAAAGATATGAAGCCCAATTATACTGAACGTCGTTGGCGCAATACGCAACCAGTGAAACTACTGCTACAGGAACTTCATTGGCTCAACACTTTCTCATGATATTCCCAGCTAATATGTGTGTTGCAAAGTGAACTCCCTAGTCATTGATTGAATTAATGTCATATCCTCACTTCCCTTTTGTGAACCTAAAATTATTCTTCATGTTCTCCACTATTTCCTTGTCCTTATCCTTGCCTATAAAATATTCCTGCGAAGTTGCATCCTTGATATGGAAGTCTCATGATTCTCCATATCAGAATCTCGTCAATAGGGATCCTCTTTCTAATCCAGAGGCATTCGTCATGCACCAGAACAAGAAATTTCCTTACGCAGGCTGTGTTTGTTGGGATTCTGCCAAAGTGTGACATGTTCAACATGTTCAGCAACCCAGATTGTGCTAATCCAACCGCGCATTTTTGCAGCTTTAACCTCGTCACTTCATTGTCAGGGTAATGTACCTGATTTATATACCTATCTAGCTTGAACTATGGGTATTTCTTCCTGTCATTGAAAACATAGTTTACAAACTTTAGCTGTGGAATTTTCCCAAGGATTTCTCCAGAAAATGGCACTGATTCCAGAAATAGGGGTGTGAAGGTGTTATATTTTGCATCATTCAAATATTTTATAGGTTTTGCGTCTGGATTTATTGGTGTCAGATATGAAGGGAGAGGTGACATAAACGTTGTGCCCTCCATTTCCATTTACACCTTATCTACTTCCTTCTCGTTGTATCTGGCTTGTTTAAGTTCCTATACATGTCCCTTGTAATTTTTATTTTTGGTTCTCTGATCTTTGGTGGTTTCTTTCGTGGGGATCTCTGGCTTTTATTTTTTGGTGATGCTGCTACGGGATTCTCAACTGGTGCTACGAGTGTTTCAGTTGTGGCTCCCTCCATGATTCCTGCTAAACATTTCTCTTGGAATATACAAATAAATATTCAGTATTCATACAACACCTCAACTTATGCAATTTCTCTGCACTTAGAAAATTTTAAGCTCTTAAGATACCAAGGTGCCAAATATTGATGAGACGCGATTTTTTATAGAAATATTGAACTTCTGACCTCATCATTAGCTCATATCATGTTCAAATTGTGTTTATTAACTACATTTTTTCAATAAATCTTGCCAATTTTTCCTCATAAATGCAACCTTCCATGCCTTTTAATGTTAAATTTTCTTTTTAACGGTCATATTTTTCCAGTGATTGTCCGACAAATCCCAAATTTTAGCAAAGTAATCCTTCTTGTGAACTCTGACATACTCCAGACTGTAGCGAACACCCCCTCTTATGTTGAGGCGTCCTACGTCAAAGCTCTTTATCTGTAGTGTAGTTTATAGTCCAGTGCCCACTTTCAATTGCAACTAGCACTAAGACTTTTCTCCTTCCCTCTTCGAAGCGAAGTTGTAGGAGCAGGGTTGTCTCTGTATAGCTTCAACCTACTTCCATTTACTCTTCCTTGAACTAATTCTCCATTCAACTTTTCCAATTGACATTAGAGGAAATTTTAGCCTAAAAGTGCCCATGAAATTTTCACGTACATAATATGTAAACCAATCAAAATCCTTTAAATTTAAAAAGAGGCACATGTAAATATTTTGGAGGGAAAATAAAAAAAATCTACCTTTTTAATTATATTTTTGGCTTATCTCCTTATAGGTTTACTCAAATTTCAAGTGCAGACGTTCGTTGGACATGCAATTAAATTTTTCATCCAAAGCGTACACATTATTCATACTTTTGAGAAGACCGCCATTGATAAAAAATGAAGATACATTAAAAAACATGTTCAAACACATTTTTTAAATGTATCTTCATTTTTTATCAATGTAGGTCTTCTCAAAAGTATGTATAATGGGTAATCATTGGATGCAGAATTTAATTTTGCATCCAACGAGTATCTACACTTTAAGTTTTGAGTAAACCTATAAGAAAATCAGCCAAAAATACAAAATTCATAGCTATTATTTTATTATTTTCATATATTTTTTTTCCCCTAGGAGGCCACATTTAGGTTGAAATTCCCTCTAAGGACCATGCCTTCATCAATGATATGCTTGATAATGTACTCCATAGGATGGAATCCTATTATAAATCTATCTTCCTCTGAAGCAATCAACTACAACATTCTTTCCTCCATTATCTCAGGGTTTTCCATATCTATAAAAGCTGCAATCCTCAAGCTAGGCACAATGTACTCCATATGCATCGCAACTCCATGCCCATAAACCGACCAGGAAGGTGTTTGACCTGTCAAATTCTTACACGTGGTCATATAAGCTCATAGTATTAATGTACTCCATAGGATGGAATCCTATTATAAATCTATCTTCCTCTGAAGCAATCAACTACAACATTCTTTCCTCCATTATCTCAGGGTTTTCCATATCTATAAAAGCTGCAATCCTCAAGCTAGGCACAATGTACTCCATATGCATCGCAACTCCATGCCCATAAACCGACCAGGAAGGTGTTTGACCTGTCAAATTCTTACACGTGGTCATATAAGCTCATAGTATTTTTGAAATTCTAAGGTCCCAGTCATCTCTGTTCACATTGCATACCTTAGTAAGTTCATTCTCCAAAATCTTATTAAATTCTTCCACTGTTCCATTGGCCTTGTTGTATCTTAAGAGACAATTCCTTGGTTGTGGAAAGGAATCAGTGCTTGAGACATTTTTTTAAAAATGTGTCACAAAATTAATTATATCAGTTGGTCTCTGTTCAATCCCTTTGGAAACTAATTCTTTTAAACCCTTAATAATATGGTATAATTAAAGACTCTAAAATGCCATTAATTGTTGATATCTGAATTGAAAAGAATAACTGTAGAGGAAACTCAAATTAATATGTTGTAAACACAAAATCTATTACTTTTAAGTTTCAAAGAGAATTCATGGAGAGAGAGGAAACTCAAAATATTATGTTGTAAACATAGAATCTATTACTTTTAAGTTTCAGAGATAATTTGTGAAGGGAGAGAAGTTGGAGTGAAGGAGCGCTTATTAAGGCTTTTTAACTCTTACTTACAAACGTAAATCAAAGACTAGCTACTTCTTTACTTCAATTCATTCAAGGAATAAACAACATAAAATGACATAAGAAACACGAATCACCATCAACAGTTGCAGGAAACTTGCTTCTTCTTTCATTTACCCATCAGAAAAAGAAGTACCAAATTTTTAGTCTTCCAGAGGTCCAAAACTCGGAACCCCTCTCATTTCTTTCTATCTTGCTTAAATACGTCAAAAACAGTTCATAACTGCGAGAACTTCTTGAAACTACGTTGACTACCTAAACCGTTAAAACTACTTATTACATTGCAATTAAGGACATCATTATAGACTTGATCTTAACAAACAAAGAAAACAAATTAAAAATTGAAATATTATTCTTTTTGTTGAATCTGATTTGTTGTTGATGCGTCTCCCTGAAGTGCTGATGTGTCTCCCTGACAGATCGGACATCCTCGCCCTGCATTTCCAGAGTTCAATATTTGTCTTTTCCTCTTGTTGTCACGTCTTTTCTGTTTCTGATGTCATATTTCAACAGCTCTGCAATAACGCATCTTTGCCTGACTTGACCTAGCTATTGCGTTTCCAACAGTGCCACCATGTGCACCCTTTTCCCGACTCTTCCTATGCCTCTACTTTTAAAACAATGTTATCATTTCTCCTTCTGCCCGAATCTGCTTCTTATGCTCGTGCCCATGGAATTCTGTCTTCTCTTCTCCATTTCTCTGCGTTGGTTCACTTACCCGATTCCACTGCCTTCGTTCACGTTTCTTCATAAAACAACACAACTTCACATAATCCTGGACTTTAAATAAATTCAATTTTTCCTTTGAAAAATATCACGTCCGTCCCTTTATCGCATTTCGCATTTCTTCATTCATAACATATTCATGAATTCCACTCCTAATCTTGTGATGTGCAATTTGTGATTGGAATATATTAAATCATAGTTTTGAGTTGCATCGCGTCTAGCCCTTGTTGCACTTTGCATTTTGGCATTCATAACATATTCATGAGTGCCATTCCTCCTAAGCTTGCGATGTGTGATGTGCGATAAAGGTAGGGATGATGTGGGAAGTGGAGGTGGGGCCGATTGCAAATCGCAATTGGTGATATAAAACCTCGTTGTATTTTGCATTTCAGCATTCATAACATATTCATGAACGTCATTCCTCCTGAGCCTACGATGTGTGATTGTAATATACTAAATCATAGTTCTGAGTTGCATCATGTTCGACCCTTGTCATACTTGGCATTTCGACATTCATAACATATTCATGAGCGCCATTCCTCCTGAGCTTGCGATGTGCGATTGGAATATCTTAAATCATTTTGGAGTTGCATCGCGTCCGACCCTTGTCACACTTGGAATTTCGAAATTCATAACATATTCATGAGGGCCATTCCTCCTGAGCTTGTGATGTGCAATGTGCGATGTGTGATTGTAATATATTAAATCATAGTTCTGAGGTGCATTGCATCCAACCCTTGTCGCACTTCACATTTTAGCATTCATAACATATTCATGAGCGCCACTCCTCTTGAGCTTCCAATGTGCGATGTGCAATAAAGGTAGAGATGATGTGGCAAGTGGAGGTGAGGACACCCGACTCAACCCTGACATGTAATGTTCTGAACGCATCAATCGGCCCAACTCTTGAACTGTTCTGCACGCGAATAAGCACGACTTGACCCACCTTCACATCTCCGCACATAATGCTAATACACCAACATATAAATCAAAAAAAAAAATCGGTATACAAAAAAATTTACATTTTCTAACATATATGCTTTTTTTGGTGTTTTGAGAAATATTTCAAAAGTAAATGCAAATAAGCCACGACAAATTCAAGGTGAATTACTTTTTCCTACTTAAACTATGTATGATTTGCCAAAAATAAAAAACTAAAATTAAAAATTCTTAGTTGCTAAGCTAAATTCTAGCAAGAGTGAGTCCTAATCAGTCATGAAATACAAGAACACAGTGATGGAGAATTTATTATGGGTTTCCAAGCACTTTACAACTGAAAAAATGGAAAAGATCAAGCAAAAATTAGCTTGTTGGCCTACCACGTGACTTATCTTCCCATAAGCACAGAGTGCGTGCCTATCAGAGCATAATGTGTGCAGTCGGGCATAATGAAAAAAATTCCATTCTTTGCTGTGTAAAACTTCTCGCTGAGTGTGATTGGAGATGTTGAGAGGATGTAGGGGTAATTTGTAGTAAGCTGAGCAGGAAGGACCTGCATCAACAACCATTAACTCAAACGAAATAATCCAGTGGATTTGCCATTCCTATGGTAGTGTATTAGGCGCATGGGCATACGAAATACACTTTTCTTAGTAGGTAGACTGCTTACCTACATAAGATTCACATGCCAAAATGGTTTGTTAAAAGTTGGTGGAACAAGTTAAACTTGTAATAAGCTAAGTTAGAAAGGAAACATAGCATGCTACATAAACAATAAAACAAAAATAAACAACATGCACAAGATAGATGCTCGATAGAGAAAACACACTAATAACTAAAATGGAGAGCTTCTCCCTTTATTAGGTGTTTGTGGTAATAGAAGATAGAATGATAAATCTCTTGTAGTGGATCCTTCGAGCTACGAAGCTCCAATATCCAAGACAAGGGGGTCTCTTCCCCTCAATTTTTTAGCAAGCCTCTCTTCCCTCTCAAAGGATGGTAGATTGATGAACATGTGGTGAACTCCTCTCTCTTGGACTGAGATGTTGGGTGGCCATCAACTCAGTCCTTCCAATCCTTCTGTTGCTAGACAACACAAGCTGGTTTTCTATGGAGCAATTTGGCCAGCATAACAATATGTCTCCTATTTCTCTTCGAAAGGCTGGAGTTTATATACCACTTTCAAATTTTTCCTTCTTCTCTTGGCCCAAGATGGATGTTGACACAAGAGTGGAGGTAGTATTCCTTTGTTTGCTGCATTAAGGCCTCAAAGTGGCTCAAAGGAGATTGTACTTGTTTAGGTTGAGTGGGAATATTTTTAACCAAGTGTGCCAAGTGGTCCCGGATGGTGACATTCCACCATCCCCAGGACCACACGACTATTGAAGGGATAGTCACGTTGTGCACGGCTATTGAAGAAAATGTTGCACTGTGCGCAAAAAGCCTTTGTTGCCTATGAATTTTCCATAAATTTTTCCTTTGACCTTAGGAAGAATTAAAATTTTGGCTCTTCCTAATGTATTCCTTCTCTGGAAACCTTTATCTATGCCTTATACTTGAAATTTTTAATGTCTTTTTCCCATATGATTTTCCAGTGCTAACACCTATCAATAAACATCAAGCCTCCCTTGTCTCACAAAGATATATTCTTGTCCCCGGGAATGGTTATTTTCCCATCAACTGATGTTAAACCTTTGTTGTCTCGCGGAGACACATTTTCATCCCCTAGAAGATACATTTACCCATTTTATAACATGAATAATTCTCGTTGCACCCTCACAACTTCCATTAATAGTGCGACACTTAATTAATACTAAGTTGATCATCATGTGGCCTATTAATAAAACATTTAAGGGTAATCCACAAGGTTTAATAAATCTCTCTGCCACTATAAAATTCTCAATTCTATTTAGGTTTATGAGGCTCGTTCAACTGAGATCAAGTCAGACTTCTCATGACACTTAAAAACTTTTATGAGTTCAGGGACTTATCCCAAACTTCCATTATTGCGCAGTGATACTCATAACCTTGAGTTCTACAAGGATGGGGCCTTAGGTCCAACTCCAACATTTCAAGCATTTATCCAAGATAGGAACACAATAAATGGATTCAATAAAATGCCTATCTTTAGGCATCAACGCTCATCCAAAACATAACTAGTAGTGCTTTATAACTTCAACACAACAACAACATAATGACCCAATAATGGGTCCCGAACAAACTCTATCAGATCCACTTGTTTTCATGCCGTCATAGTATCATTCACATATTTTCAATAGTCTATAGATAACAAAGATCCATATTCTTCATGCACATCAAAAATAGAAGTCACACACAGTGACAATCAACTTAAGTCAGTAATTTAACCATACATACTAGGTAATTTATCATGCTAATGCAGGAGCATTAGGTTCAGAAAATTCTTTGTATTTTAATAGACATAGGGGGTCTTGTATTTTCTAGGAAGTTGGATTCTTATGTAACAAATTAATGTAATTATTAAGATTTTGAGTGATTTTAGTGAGATATTTTTAGAATATTGGATTAATTAAATATTGAGAGGAATTTTGTAAATATTCTCGAAAGAGAATATGAGAGAATTGGGATAATTGAAGGATTGAGATATTTGAGAATTAAATTGTAAATCCTAAATTAGAATTGGTTTCATGATTTTTTGGATGAGAGAAGATCCTTAGGGATTAGATGAGTCAATTGAGGACTTAGAGGATATTTAGGATTTTGTTGAGAAGATGGAGGATCTGAAAGCAAAAATGGTTTCAGAACCTTTTGTATAAAATTATAATCCTCAAGGTATAGAGAGATTCAGTTTTAGACGGATAGAGTTTGGATTGGAAGCCTATGGGCCAAAGAGTGAGTGAAAAGGCCATAGATTAGAAAATCAGGTCAGAGAGAAGAACCCTATGTAAATATTTGTTTATGTGTATAGGGACTCGATTTATAAATTATTAAGTGTGCATTAATTGATTGAGTTTTGATTTGTGAATAATTCAGAGGGTTTTCATAATGAAAGAGATTGAATGAACAAAGTATTCAAATTTTAATGGTGTGTAATGAATGATTGATTTATATGTGAATTAGTGTTTCTGCACAATATATGTATGCAGATTGAATCTAGCGGAATCAAATTAGAGGATAGACAAGTAGCCATCGATCACAGAATGGATCGATGGTGACAATGGAATAACGTGCAGAAAGGTATGGATATTGGGTTTAAAAATACAATTGAATAGTGAAATTATGGACAAAACGACAAAAGATGAATTCGGGAGATTGTGAGGTCAACATTCATGTTATAATTCTACATGATTACCGTATTCAAAGATTAGTCATCAATTCACAGTGGATGCAGATCCATGGCTTGATTCCTCTGGGTTTGATGCCATTACATAGAACTTGACCTTCAATTGATACGCATTGCTTAGAAGAGATGAAATCAGATGGAATATAACATCAAAAGCAAGAAGACAAGAAGTTTGTTTCTATTGTTGTATATATGAGGGTATTTATTGGTTAAAATTGAACACTGTGTATACTCCTGAGAAGAATTCAAATGCGTAAATCAAATTTCTGAGAGATCTCTACAAGAATCAACGATACTATAAATTCTTCACTGTTACCTCCGACACTAGTTTTCTTAATTGAAAACTTGTTTCATCTTATGAATTAGGTTACGTAATGGATGAAGAAAGATCCTGTGACTTGATAATAGCATGTAAACCATGATATGATGGCACAGAGTAACAGTGAAACAATTTTACAATATAACAAGTGATTTTCTCATAAAATTGGAATGGTGAAATGGTTTTAAAAACAACTAAGGTTTTATTGCACAACTTTGAAAGGGGTAAGTGGTAATCCTTGAGAGAATGCGATAGTGGTTAGGTGATGACACGTAGCATTGACTTGAAAGTAAAAACCACTCATATCACAAGTTATCGAGTGGTTAATTGGAGTGTGTTTAGGAATGTTATTACCGTCATATGACTGGCGCAGACAGATCAATGAATAAAAGGTGTATGGTAAATAGTGTGGACCCATATGTAAACAATATGTCGACATTTGGGTAAGAATTTCATTAAGCAGGGTGTATATATATATATATATATATATATATATATATATATATATATATATATATATATATATATATATATATATATATATATATATGTCAACATATTGTTTAAATTCATAGGCAGAAGCATAGTAAAATGTTTTAAAATTAAGCGGATAAAAATATGGGTTTATAACCACAGCAGATATAAAAGAGATAGAATTCCGCTTAAAGGAATTTGACAAAGAAAGTGTGCTATCCTGGGTTTGAAAATCAAAACATGCATTATGCATTTTATAATATAAAGTGTGGGTATATGTAGCTTAGGTTGCATCATGTGGTATCAAAGCTGGCAAAGCTCTTTTGAATGTTAAAGTTTTTTTTTTTTTAATTAAATTAGAATTGTACCGAATGCATTTGTGATGAAGGAATTAAGGGAAGCTCAAATTTTAAATCTGATTTGCAGAAGTTGTAGATTGGAAAAGATATGCAGTGAAATCATGATAGTCTAAAATTACGAGGAAATTTAGATCTGCAGAATTTGGGTTAAAAAGAAAATGTGCTTTGAAGATTTATAAAGTTTTGTTGTGAAAGATGTGTATACAGGTACAATGGTAATGGTAGAAAGGAAAAGGAGATCATATTTGAATCTGATAGACAGAATACAGTGTAGCAGAATATTTGATGAATTTGCAGAAGCAAGTATAAATAAGTGGTGAAACAAGATCACACAGATATCTTGAAGGTGAGGTATTTTAATTTTGTTTGAAGATTAAGTTTGCAGAATTCAGGTTGCAGACAGTTGAAGAAAATATTAAGGAAAGAAGATCATAGCTTTAAGAGCAATGATGAAGGAAGCCATTAAAGTTTTCTAAGTGAAAGAAGAATGTGGCAAAACCTTGAAGAATTCCAACAAAGGTTGGATAAAAATGACAGTTGTGTTCTTAAAAGGTGCAAATGGGTTGAAGCCTAGGAGGAGCAGAGAGAATGCTCAAGAGGTTCCATAGAATAGTGAACTAGTGCTTGCCAAAAGACCAAGTGCAGAGGAAATCTTGGTAAGGTAAGTGGCAGCAGGGAGGACTTGTTGTTGCAGAGGCTTTAATACATCTCATGATGAATGAGTGAGAAACTCATGAAGATAGAAATGGAGAAGAAAATGAATACTGATATTCATAGTAGAAATAACAGAGGTTCTAAGAGAGACCACAACAGAATAAAAGTGAAGAAATAATATGCCAAGGCAAATGGCATACGAAGACAGGTAAGTAAGGAAGAGTATGAGAGAGAGAAATCCGAGATAGTAGTCCAACCTGAAGTGTTGCTGGATTTGCTACAGAGGAATGAGGAAGACCAGAGGTGTGGTTTTCTTGTAAGAAGAAAGATAAGGTGGCATAATCTATAGATGAAGAAAGAGCAAATGATAAATGCTCGGCTGAAGGAAAAATTACTCAGAATAAATGAGTATTTGGGAAAAGACTTGAAGACTGAAACTTCAAGTGAGACCAAGAGGTCACATGATTTTAAATCTGATAAATTTTGTATGTTTGTAGGAAGAACATGTGAAGAAGGACAAACTACTGATATTGTTATAAAAGAAGAAGATGGGACAGCCAAATCTCATGTAAATGTCCATACACAGTTGGGGAAATTTTTTACTTTTCAACATATTGCAAATATTGAAAGCGAAGGAATTTTAACTCATGATGATGGCCAAAAGTAGGAAGAAGTGGAGAAGGATATCAAGCAACCAATTGAAAGGCTTAAGGGGATTGAAGAGAAGACCATTGAGGAATTTTTGAATTATATAGAGGATTTGGAACAACAAGAGGATTTGGTGATTAAATGATCAAATGAGACCATAAGGTCTTATGGTTTTAAAACTAACAAGCTGTGTATGAATGCAAGTATTGCAGAAGACAAACCATCTTATGGAACTGTATTGAGTGGGGCTGAAATTTGCCAAGAAAAATATGATGATGACTGTCTTTCAGATGAAGATCAAGTTGAGTTATTGCAACAAAAGGAGTTCATAAATTCCTTGTTTTGTGAAAGAAATTGTTCCAGCGGAGGTGTGACAGTTATGTCTGATGATGAGGAATTTGTTAATGGTAAAGACAAAGAAAATTTGATTTTCTTAAATGTCCAAAGGAAGAGTGATGGACAAAAAACTAAAAATATCACAGAGATGGAGGATCGGAATTCTATTCTGATGAAAAATGAAGAGATAGTGTCACCAGGAAACTTGACTTGTGACAAAGAAGAAGATAGTGAGGATTATACAAATATTTTTTCAAATGAGATAACAGATTTGTGGCATGAGTTAAGTATTTTGGAGAAGAGGATAGAAAAACAAAGAATAAGTGTTCAGGTTGTAAAGTCAAAGCTGAATGAGAATGAAAAAGTTCATTTTTATGAACTAGAGCAAAGAGACATCGTTGAAATGGATGATGTGGAAGAGAGACTAACTAATAGTCTCGAGAGTTTTTTGAAGAAATTGAAGCAGCATACTGGGATGTTGCCAAAATAAGAAAAGGAAATGAAGCCTTATTATTTTAATTCAAATAATTGGTTTATGATTGCAGGTACTGTTGAAAAGACTAAAGAATGTTTGGTCCAAGAGAAAAAACTAAAGAAAAGAGAAGGAGATAGTAATAAATGGCAGACTATGTACCAGTCCAAGGAATTGTTGAAGAAAGAAGACAAAAAAATTGTCATAAGTGACAATCAGGAAGAAGCTACCAGTTGCAATAAACAAGAGGGTAAGGATGAAAGGGCGACAGTAAGAATAAAAGTTCAGCAATAAAGAGGTGAAAGTAATCAGCATTCAAAAGATATATTAGACAAAGAAATTGAATTGATAAGAAAGATAATGATGAAAGTGTCTCAGAGAAAGACAGCAACAAGAAAACAAAGAAGCAGTAGCAAGAGGAAGACAAGAATATACTGTGAAATTATAGCTAGTGGTAAGACGCAAAATAAAGTATGGAAGCCTGGAAAAGTGCAACTGAAGAATGATGAAGACAATGCAGCTTATGGGTAGCAGCAAAATAGAGTATGGGATCCAGGAAGACAAAGATTAAAATCACATGATCAGGAGATCATGATTATTTTTAACCTTGGGAGTCTGATGCAGGAGCATTAGGCTCAGAATTTTTTTTGTATTTTAATAGACATAGGGGGTCTTGTATTTTCTAGGAAGTTGGATTCTTATGTAATAAATTAATGTAATTATTAATATTTTGAGTGATTTTAGTGAGAGATATTTAGAATATTGGATTAATTAAATATTGAGAGGAATTTTGTAAATATTCTCGAAAGAGAATATGAGAGAATTAGGATAGTTGAAAGATTGAGAGATTTGAGAATTAAATTTAAATCCTAAATTAGAATTGGTTTCATGATTTTGTGGATGAGAGAGGATCCTTAGGGATTAGATGAGTCAATTGAGGAATTAGAGGATATTTAGGATTTTGTTCAGAAGATGGGGGATCTGAAATCAAAAATGGTTTCAGAACCTTTTGTATAAAATTATAATCCTCAAGGTATAGTGAGATTCAGTTTTAGAGAGATAAAGTTTGGATTGGAAGCCTACAGGGTAGAGAGTGAGTGAAAAGGCCATAGATTAGAAAATCAAGCCGAAGAGAAGAACCCTATGTAAATATTTGTTTATGTATATAGGGACTCGATTTATGAATTATTAAGTGTGCATTGATTGATTGAGTTTTGATTTGTGAATCAATTAGAGGGTTTGCATAATGAAAGAGATCGAGTGAACAAAGTATTCAAATTTGAATGGTGTGTAATGAATGATTGATTTATATGTGAATTAGTGTTTCTACACAATATATGTGAAATTATGGACAGAATGACAGAAGATGAATTCAGGAGATTATGAGGTCAATATTCATGTTAAAATTCTACATGATTACCGAATTCAAAGATTAGTCATCAATTCACAGTGGATGGAGATCCATGGCTCGATTCCTCTGGGTTCGATGTCATTACACAGAACTTGACCTTCAATTCATACACAATGAGTAGAAGAGATGAAATCAGATGGAATATAACATCAAAAGCGAGAAGGAAAGAAGTCTGTTTCTATTGTTGTATATATGAGGGTATTTATTGGTTAAACTTGAAGACTGTGTATACTCCTGAGAAGAAGTCAAATGCGTAAATCAAATTTTTGAGAGATCTCTACGAGAATCAACGATACTATAAATTCTTCACTGTTATCTTCGGCACTAGTTTTCTTAATTGAAAACTTGTCTCATCTTATGAATCAGGTTACGTAATGGATGAAGAAAGATCCTGTGACTTGATAATAGCAAGTAAACCATGATATGATGGCACAGAGAAATCGTGAAACGGTTTTACAATATAACAAGTGATTTTCACATAAAATTAGAATGGTGAAATGGTTTTAAGAACCACTAAGGTTTTATCGCACAACTTTGAAAGGGGTAATTGGTAATCCTTGAGAGAATACGATAGTGGTTAGGTGATGACACGTAGCATTGACTTGAAAGTCAAAATCACTCATATCGCAAGTTATCGAGTGGTCAATTGTTGTATGTATATGTGTGCGATTACCGTCGGATGAATGGGCGCAGACAAATCGACGAGGAAAAGGTGTATGGTTAATAGTGTGGACCCAGATATAATATATGTCAGCATTTGGGTTAGGTAATAATTTCATTTAAGCATGGATTATATATATATATATATATATATATATATATATATATATATATATATTTTCGACATATCGTTTAAAGCCATAGTCGAAGCATAGCTAACAGCCATTTAAAGAATAAGTATATGTATTTATAAATCACGCATTTAAAATAGATGTAGTTCTCGCTTTAAGGGATTTTGACAAGAAAAGTGGAGACCCCGGGTTTAAAGATTAAAACATGAATTTTAATAATAAAGGTGGGTTTACGGCACTAGGGCCGCATCAATAACCTAGCCTAAGACTTCCTGCATTCACAGAGCAAGTTTGATAAAATCAAATTCCAGTTTGGAGAAAGCAAGATGGGCACCTTGAGCGCATATAGTACCACCTCTCATGCATCACCAAGCCATCCGAGTAGGTCGACACTTTAACACGTGATCCGACGCCCGTGGAATTGACCTTCAGACTCGAGGATATTAGAATTAAGGATGTTTAACTCTGATATTTTTTTTGTTTTATCTATATGCGGCTAGCATTTACATTTCCATTGTTAAGAAAATTTGTTAGTAAGTACGTGAAAAATTGTATATGTGTGAATATTCAGGCTCTGTTCGCTTGGTATGATAGACTAAAACCTTATTTTTTTGGATGACATACCACGCCATCAGATGGCCAACAAACTCGATTTCCTACTCAAAGCGAGTTGAGGCCATCAAAGTGTGAAGTTTGGTTGTATTTTGTTTATAAAAAAGAAGAAGAAGAGTCATACCAAACTTTAAAAAAAATAACTTTATAATTTAATCTTTAATATTATCTAAGCTTTTAGTAATAATTAAGTAATTAAAAACAAAGCAAATATGATTAATCTATTTAATCATCGTAAATATAAAACTCATTATATGTTTTTCAAAGATTGAAAATAAAAATAGTCACATTGGAAAGGAGAAAAGAAAACAGATTTCTGTGCGCGATAGATAGTGAGGTCGCATAGAACGAATGGAGAGGAAGCCATGCATTAATGTTTGAGTTTGTAACCTACCAATTTTGAAGGGCACCAACATTGTGGGCGTGGGTTCCTCTTGCCATCTGTTAAATTCCATTCCCATTCCGGGATAACTAAATTCCAGACATCTTCTCCGATATGTCCAATCGTAATTATGGTGCTACTGATTCTTTGTTCAAGTCTTTGTATGGGACTTTTGAGATTTTCTGTTTTCAATAAAATAGGCAAAATCTCAGTAGATGACAACAATAGGAATTAGTTCCTAGATTAGCTCCAGTTTGTTGGGAGGGAGTTAATGCATCCTAAATTTCATGTGAGAGGATTTATGAGGCAGTTAGATTCTCTTTGCTATATAACAGGTATCCATACGGATGGTTTAAGTGTGTGAGAGAGTTTGTAATCTCCTGTTTGATAATAAAGATTGCCGATGCCTATGTTGTGTGGACGTAGCCCAGATTGGTTGGGTGAACCACGTTAAACCTCTGTGTCTTATGTGCTTGATTTATTTGCTGAGTATTTTGTTGAATCTGTTGTGCTTCTGATCTCCAACAAGTGGTATCAGAGCAATGTTGGAGTGCTGATGCGCAGAATTGTTGGTGCGTGATTTAACTGCTGTCCAACAGAACTGTTGCGTGGAGAGGAGCGCATGATTGCTGGTTTATTCGTTGAAGTGAAGCTGCATATTGTTGTGCGTGGAGGATTGCTGCGTGGTTGGGGGCGATAGTCATCCAATACCTGCGTGCTGGTGTGGTGCGAATAGTCCATTCGCTGCTGGTGCGTGTTGCTGCGGAAGGGGCGTATGACTGTGCGTGGAGGATGGTGACATTGCGCTGGCCGTGTTGAAATCCTGTCCGCTTGCGTGGAGGTGCTATTGATTGCTGGTGCTGGTGGAGGTCTGCGTGGAGGTATTTGTTGCTGTGCGTGGAGGTATTTATTGCTGTGCGTGGAGGTATTGATTGCTGGTGCAGTGAATCAGTGTGTATATTGTTTTATATTACTGCACACCTTGGCTTCTAACGGTATTGCGTGCTGGTGTCGGAGGCATGGAGGTGCTGGTGCCGGATGCGTGGTAAATATTGTGTGTTGTACCCATTGGAATATGCGTGGATCGTATATATGCGGATTGGCGTGGAATTTATTAATACAGTCGCGCCAAAATACTGAAATAGTGCGAACCCGATTTAATTAAGTGCGCCTGTGCGTCAAGTTTCAGATTGGCGCGGAATTTTAAGGTAAAATCGCGCCAAGTTTTTTGCCTCCCACCGATTTTTTATTGGCGCGGATCGTCTGTTGATCAGCAAGCGCCAAGTTCATTTTATGTTTCTGTTGCGCGCCAATCTGATTATACTATTTTTTAAACTCTAATTTTGCACAGCAAAAAGTTTTTTTTTTTTTTTTTAAGCAAAGGCAGCATAATATAAGGCATAGGCGTTTATTGAGATTAATTTCTTTATTTAAAAGTTGGATTTGGAGATTGTTTGTTTTTAACAAGATGGCGAGAACTCAGAGTGCCCGTTTTGAAATTGAGAAGTTTAATGGCAAGAATAATTTCGAGATCTGGAAGGTTAAGATGCACGATCTGCTGATTCAACAAGGCATGGCGAAAGCGTTGTTGGGGAAAAGCAAAAGGCCTTCTTCCTTGACGGAGGATGAATGGGATGAGTTGGATGACAGAGCTCTGAGCGCAATTCGGTTATGTCTGGCGGATGACGTTCTGTTCAACATTGTGTCAATGAAGACCGCCGCAGGCTTGTGGATGAAGCTTGAAAAGCTCTACATGACGAAATCTTTGACAAATCGGATTCTCCTGAAGCGACAGCTTTATGGTTTGCGGATGAAGGAAGACATCCTTGAGTTTGACGATGTGGTTGGAGCCTTGTTGTCTGAGGAGACGAGGAAGAGGTCGAATGCAGACACCTCTACATCAGAGGCAATGATGGCTAGAGGTCGTTCTAGAGAAAGATGCTCTGGTAAGCACATCGATTCGCGTTCAAAGTCGAAAGGGAAGAAGAGCAAAGTAAAGTGCTGGTTTTGTGGCAAATCGGGGCATTTGAAGAAGGACTGTTGGAAGAAACAGCAAACAGAGAAGAAACCAGATTCTTCGACAGAGAAGAAGGAGGCAAATGCGACAGATACAGGTTCGACATCTGGTTCAGGTATGAGTGATGAAGTATTATCAGTTAATGTGTCAAATCATGGTCAACATTGGTTGTTAGATTCCGGTGCATCAAACCACATGTGTATCCATAAAGAATGGTTTAAGGAATATAAATCAATTAATGATGGAGTTGTGTACATGGGTAATGATGTAACATGTAATATTGTGGGGATTGGGAGCATACAACTACAAATGTTTGATGGGACAACTAGAATATTAACTGATGTGAGGCATGTTCCAGACTTAAGAAAAAATCTAATTTCTTTAGGAGCATTGGATACGAATGGATATAAAACTGTAATTCAAGGTGGAGTTATGAAAATCTATAAAGGTATCTTACTAGTAATGAGGGCTAAGAAAGTAGGAAATCTGTTTCAATTAGAAGGAAGAACAGGGTCAGATCATGTGTCTACGGTGTCTGAACATGACAGTAGTTCCATTCGCCTATGGCATCAAAGGTTGGGCCATATGAGCGAAAGAGGGCTAAAGATTTTGGCTGATCGCAAATTACTTCCTAATCTAAAGTCTGAAAAGTTAGATTTCTGTAAACATTGTCTGTTTGGCAAACAAAGTAAACAAAAATTTAAAACAGGCAAACATACTAGTAAAGGCATACTTGATTATATCCATTCAGATGTTTGGGGACCAGCCCCTACAACCTCATATGGTGGTTCGTCATATTTTGTATCGTTTATTGATGACTTTTCTAGGAAAGTGTGGGTCTACATGTTGAAAAGGAAGTCTGATGTTTTTACAGTTTTCAAGCAGTTTAGAGCATTGGTAGAAAACAACACTGGTAGAACTATAAAATGTTTAAGAACTGACAATGGTGGTGAGTTTACTTCCAAGGAGTTTGAAAACTATTGCAAGGATGCAGGGATCGAGAGACATAAGACCACTGTTTATACTCCTCAGCAAAATGGAGTTGCTGAACGCATGAATAGGACTCTTTTGGAGAGAGAAAGGAGTATGCTTAGTAACGCCGGTTTGCAAAAGGAATTGTGGACAGAAGCAGTGGCTACAGCTTGTTATGTGATAAATCGGTCACCATCGACAACAATAGGTTGCAAGATTCCGCAAGAGGTATGGAAAGGACACCCTTGTGACTATTCTAAACTCAGAGTGTTTGGTTGTGATGCATATGCTCTAGTGCCTAAACATCAGCGAACTAAGTTAGATCCAAAGTCTAAAAGGTATATCTTTGTCGGGTATGGTGTTGGAACAAAGGGATATAGATTGTGGGATCCTACTACCCGCAAAATCATCATCAACAGAGATGTAAAGTTTAATGAATCCTCTCTTGTACAGTTAGATGCAGATAGTAGATTGAAACAGGATGATGTATTTGACTTTCAGCACATTCAGTTTGATAGCATTTCTAATGATAGTCATGATGACCATAGTTCAGATACTAGTCATGAACAGGTTTCAGAATCAGAACATGAACAGGGTTCAGGTTTAGATCATGAACAGGTCTCAGATACTGATCGGCAAGAAGGTCCTACAGATGGTAGTCAGCCAATCGAGGAAGCGCCAGTAACATCCTTAAGGAGGTCGACAAGAATCAAACGACCACCGAGAAGGTATGATGATTATGTTACTTCAGTTGCATTTACTGCTAATGACGATGAACCTCTGTGCTATCAGGAAGCAATAGAAGGTTCGAAAAGTGACAAGTGGAAAGCAGCCATGAAGGACGAAATGATGGCCTTAAGTAAGAACGGCACATGGGATCTGGTTGAACTTCCGAAAGGCAGGAAAACTGTAGGATGTAAATGGGTTTTCAAGGTGAAACGGGGTGTGAATGATTCAGAGGACAGATACAAATCAAGGCTGGTTGCAAAAGGGTTTTCTCAGAAAGCCGGTATTGACTTTCATGAGATTTTTTCACCAGTGGTTAAAATTGTTTCAATTAGAATTGTGTTAGCATTAGTGGCTTTGCTTGATTTAGAGTTGCAACAATTAGATGTTAAGATTGCATTTCTACATGGAGATTTAGATGAGGAAATTTATATGGAACAACCGGAAGGGTTTGTTCAGCATCGCAATGAGAAATTTGTCTGCAGGCTCAAGAAGTCATTATATGGCCTGAAGCAGTCGCCTCGGAAGTGGTATAAGAAGTTTGATTCTTTCATGTTGAGTCAGAAATATGTTAGAAGTGAATATGATCATTGTGTGTATTTTAAGCAATTGAAAAATGGCATATTCATTATCTTAGTATTGTATGTTGACGATATGCTTTTAGCAAGCAAAAGCATAGAAGAAATCAATAGGTTGAAGGCTCAGTTGGCAAGGACATTTGATATGAAAGATCTAGGAGCAGCAAGACAGATTTTGGGCATGGAGATTTTCAGAGACAGGAGCAATGGTAAGCTATGGCTATCACAATAGAAGTATATTGAGAAAATACTTTTGAGATTTGGTATGAATAATGTGAAGCCTGTGTCAGTCCCTTTAGCTTCCCATTTTAAGCTTTCTTCGAGTTTATGTCCTAATACAGATGAAGAAAAGGATTATATGTCTCGAATTCCATATGCTAATGTAGTAGGATGTTTGATGTATGCGATGGTTTGTACTTGACCAGATATTTCACATGCAGTTGGGGTTGTCAGCAGGTACATGGCAAATCCGGGTAAAGAACACTGGTCAGCAGTGAAATGGGTGCTTCGGTATTTGAGAGGCATAAGTAGTTATTGTATCACTTACAATAAGAGTAGTGAATTTGTTTGCGGATATGTTGATTCCGATTTTGCAGGTGATTTGGATAAGAGAAGGTCAACTTCAGGGTACGTCTTTACTCTTGTAGGCGGAGCTATCAGCTGGATGTCAAAGCTACAGAACATTGTTGCTTTATCCATTACTGAAGCAGAATACATTGCTGCTTCTCATGCTTGCAAAGAAGCGGTTTGGTTGAAAGGTTTGTTTGGTGAATTTGGTAGTTTGCAGGACAACATCAAGTTATTTTGTGACAGTCAAAGTGCAATACATTTGGCTAAGAATCCGGCCTATCATAGTAAATCAAAGCATATACCGATCAAGTACCATTTTGTAAGACAGGTTATCACTGAAAGGGGAGTCTCTCTTGAAAAGGTGCATACAAAGGAGAATTGTGCAGACATGTTCACGAAACCAGTTTTGTTAGAGAAGCTACGCTGGTGTTTGGTTTCTCTTGGCTTGCAGAAGAGATAAAATAATAATAACAGGGCATCAGGCTAATTGTTGTCAAGGTGGAGATTGTTGAGATTTTCTGTTTTCAATAAAATAGGCAAAATCTCAGTAGATGACAACAATAGGAATTAGTTCCTAGATTAGCTCCAGTTTGTTGGGAGGGAGTTAATGCATCCTAAATTTGATGTGAGAGGATTTATGAGGCGAGCAGGCTTTTCATATATAATGGTGTGTATCCATACTAGATTGTTTGTATGTGAGAGTTTGTAATCTCCGTTTGATAATAAATATCGTCGATGCCTATGCTAAAAATTTAGCCTGCATTGGTTGGGTGAACCACGTTAAACTCGTGTCTTAGTGTGTGCTTGATTTATTTGCCGAGTATTTAGTTGAATCTTTGTGCTTCGATCTCGGTTGTGGGACTACCCAACAATTACTTTCCATACATGTGACGAATGAGCATCCATATATTTGTCATGTGGGATAAGTTCTTCATGCCACATGCTGCCAACATGACAAATATTCATATAACTTCTCAATACTCCCACAACTTCCCACTTTTACCTATTACTTTTGACTTGGGTCGATCTTATACCACAGTGACTTTGAAAATTAAGGGAAGTAACACAATTTCATTATTTCCTGGAATCCACCTAAGTTAAAAATAATATGGTTTCATTACTTAGTAAAAGATGAGCAAGTACATGAGAGTTGTTATTTCATGGTAACCAACCCGGTTTGAAGTAAAAAGCCCCAATAAATTTGGGGTAAATGGACACACATCTAACACAATTCTACTATTTTATACATTATTAAACATAAAAATACATTATTAAACATAAAAATATATAGCACATGAGAATTAAGAGTGTTAAAGAATTTCAATGTATAAATCAATGCATATCAAATGATTTATTATTATTACTATATATTTTAATTGCAGAAATCTAATATCATATTTTAAAAGATTTTAGATTGCTCTATGTGAAAGGATATATTTAAAAGGGTAAGAAAAAGTAGTTAAGTTTGTTAAAGATGGTATAAACTTGTACCGTAAAAGTAAATTTAGTAATAAGAAAAAACAATTACGTAGTTCATTTCAAGTTCTCACAAAGTTATGGGAAAGTATAATTATAGACTTTGCATAAAGTTAATTTAGTGTTAAATTGTAACAAGAAAATATTTTATTTGACTTGTGCCTTAGTCAAATGAAGAAATTATAATTTTCATTCCAGCACAATGACTTGGGTAGAAGTGATATGGCCAAATCATTCGGCTAATTCTAGTTAGTCAGCTAGTAGTAGAGTTGTGTGCTACTTGGTGGCTAAGATCTAACTATATATCTAGTGGTGTTATGTTTAGTGTTTGATGATTAATTGAGCTCTATTCTAGAATAGAGTGAGTGAGGAGTTTAGTTGAGTAGTGGAACTGTTGTAAACTCAACTCACTCTCAGTTAACTAGTTCATTTACTAAAAATAACCATAGTCATGCATGCAATTCGAATTGTCTAGTGAAGTTGAAGAGAAAAGACACATTGTAATTATCATTGTATACTAGTGAGTGTACAATGTTTGCATGTAGCAGGTGAGCTAATTTCCTCAAGAATTGCGCAAGGAAATAGGAAGGAGCAGAAGGCCTATTTTGGCTAAGTGTTGGTCAGAGAAGTTTGAGGAGGAGATCAATATTGCAGTGTAACTGTAGATTGAGCTTCAAGCATTGAAACAATCATTGTAATAGATCATTGTTCTCATCTGATATAAAACAAACAAAGGATAAGTTTTTCCCAATTGAGTTCCTAGTAAAAACTTTGTGCATTGTGATTGAATGATTGCATGTGTTTCTATTATCAGTTTTCCTTATGCATAATTTAGTATAGGAAATTTGTGGCTATTGATTTTAGTATGAATTCATTAGTAGCTGCAAATTTCAATTTATTTTTACACGGTATCAGAGCCATTGAAAACTACATAGAAACCAATTTCTAGATCATCTCTCAAAGAAATGTCCAATAGTAGAGTTTGTGGTGCATGTATTTATTCAGTGCAAGAACAATTACTTTCAATGGATTGAGGCTTGAGTATGTGTTAGAGGGAACATTTAATTTTTGTGCTTGGAAAGACAAAATGGAAGTTGTGCTAGATGAAAATGGGATATTAGAATACACATAAACTAATATTCTAAAACCAACAACATCTGATGCACAACAGTTGGCTCAATGGAAGAAAGATACAACTAAATCAAGGAGGATTATTTAGAGGGAGTTAGAGACCACGAGGTTTCGATTTTGCATGGAAAGGAGATTGCTTATGAAATGTGGAAAGCTCTCACATGGATATTAAAAAAAACAATGATGCCAAGAAGCTGGAGTTGAAAGATAAGCTCACGAACATTTGAATGAATTAAAATAAAACTATTTTTCACTAACTATCTAGATTCACTCAGGTGAGCGATGAACTTGGACGAGTTGGAGAGATTGTGCCACCATATGAACTTGTCATCTTAGCACCCCTTGGTCTTCCAAAGTCCTGGCATAACTACCAGGATTTAATTAATGGAAGAGACAAGCTCCCAGATTGGGAGAGACTTTGGTCTGATTTCATGTAGGAGTAGATTAGAAGAAACACTAGAGATGGAGTCTCATCCAGAGTTGATGAGGAAGCCAATTTTTCTTTAGCTAGAAAAGGAAAGAAATCCCAAGTCAAGGTAGAACTAGCGAGAACCATGGCAAGAAGAAAGCCCTCAGTAAAATTAAATTCTTTCACTGCCATGAATATGGTCACTATGCAACCAAGTGTCCAAAAAGGAAATCCAGTAATAAGCCTATAGCAGGAGCAAGAGGAGATGCTTGCAAATCACAATTCGAGTTGGATTTCACCCTCATTGCTTGCATGGAAAGTATTGTACGAGGTGGTGTATGGTACTAGACTTTGGTTCTTCATTTCATATGACAGGAAATAAGGAGTTCTTCAATATATTAGAGGATAAGGACCTACAATTACACATAAATATTGGAGATTATGGAAGGTATAGTACCAAAGGGATTAACACTATCACCTTTAAGAGGGATTCAATCTCCCATCTTCACCTAAAGAATTTAATGTGCCTATTTGGCCTGAAGAAAAATATAATTTCGGTAGTTGTACTTGAAGCTAGAGGATATGATGTGGTGTTCAACAGAAGCATGTTACTACTTCATAAGTAAAACAAATTGGTGTTTTGATTAAAAATATCTACATGTTAGAGGTGGATGCATGCACTGCATTGAGTAGCAAGGCAAAACTTGTTCATGGCCAAGATGTTGGAGATCTCTTGCATAGGTGCATGGGACACCTACACAATGGAGCTTTGAAAATAATGCAGCAGAACACCTCTGGAATTACAAAATGAACCCTTATCAACATGACCTTTACAAGGGATGGAATCTTGAAAAGTATGTTAAATCCTCCTTCCAGGACCGAGATAGTAGAGCTGAAGCCATCTTGGAGCTATTTCTCTCAGATGCGTGTGGAAAATTCTCCATTATATCAATTGAAGAGCACAATTATTATGTGATCCTCATAGATGATTTTCTCGCAAATGATGGATCTATTTCATGAATAACAAAGATGATGTTTATTCAAAGTTTGTCAAGAGTATTTCTTTAATTCCTTCAAATAATTATGTGCCAAGGAGGGTATTAGAATGGAGTTGATTTCACCCAACAACCCATAGAAAAATGGGGTTGTGTAGAGGAAAAATAGAAGTATTATAAAAGTATTGTAGGAGTTGTTATAGAAATGTTGCATGAATATGGATTTCCACTATCCCCATTATAAGAAGCTTGTAATACAATTGTTTACTTGCAGAACAGGAGCCCTCAAAAAATTCTTAGAATGATTACACCTAAAGAGGCCTTCTCTAGGAGGAAGTCAGATGTCTCCCACTTTCACATATTTGGATCCATAGTCTATTTTCATGTCTCCAATGATAGTAGGAAAAAGTTAAAGCCCACTACAAAGAGGGGGATCTTTTGGGCTATATTGAGACACCTCATATTTACAAGGTGTACATTCCCTCACCTAGGATGACTTTTATGAGGAGGGATGTGAGATTTTACGAGGATAAATCCATGGGGAGCTCTCTAGAGTGATAATTGAGCATGCAACGAGAGGAGGAGCTTCTAGCTCCAAAGGAGGAGCCTTATTTAGATCCAAAAATTAAGATATTTCTTAAAGGAAAGGGGAAATTCCAGGAGGAGGATGTGGAGTATCCACATGTGGAGGAGTAGAGATAAGATTGAGTGGAGGCACCCACTCACACAAATTCTTCCAGAGAGGGTAAGAAGAGGACCACGATGGTTGATAGGTAGGTGTAGGAAGTTGAAGAGCGGGTTGGAACTCTTATCTCCTTGTGCAGATAAAGGATATCACCAAATACATATACATGATATATGACACTCATGACATAATTGATAGATTCTGGGCCATCTTCCTTTGAAGAGGTTGTTTCCCAACAGGTGTGGGTAGATGCCATGGTGGAGGAGTATAACTCCATGAAGAATAATTTTTGGGAGGTGGTTCCTAGACCTGAGAAAAAGTCATTTGTTGGTTCTAGGTGGTTGCATAAGGTGAAACATGCAACTAATGGCAATGTTTGGAAGTACAAGGCTAGATTTGTAGCCAAAGGTTTCTCACAAGTGGAGGGGATTAATTATGAGGAGATATTTTCCCTCGTGCCAAGATACTCATATATCAGGGCCATACTAGCATTGTAATGATAGTTAGGGTGGAAGATCCAACAAATGGATGATAAGACTTCCTTCCTCAATGGAGTGGTTGAGGAAGAGATCTACATTGAGCAACTTGAAGGTTTCGAGACCTTTAGCTGGGAGACATGTGCGTAGGCTCATGTTAGTGTCCTACCCTTACCCTTTTATTTATGTAATAAGCCCAAGGGGCCTAGTTAGTCATAGTTAGTTAGTTGATTCAATAAAGTTCGTAAGTAGTTATCTGCATTAATAGTAATTATAAGTGGTTTACCCACATTATAGAAAAGGGACCACAATTAGTTATAAATAGGCCATAGTTAATAAATAAAGTGGTTAGCCTGCATTATGCAAGGGACCATTAGTAGTTATAATTTTGGATGTCATAAAGCTATAAATAGTCTTAGAGAGAAATGAAAGAATCATCGAGTTTTATTATGCTTAAGCTCTGCTCTGTTGGAGGTTTCCCCCTCGAAGAGGCAAGCAAACATTTTATTCTACTTCTGAATAATAAAATATCTTTGCATCTTGTCTCAATTCATGTGATATTTATGTGTTTTTGGTAATATTGTTTCGTATTTATGGCATTCGGTTATTATTGTAGGTAAAGTGCATAACAAGTGGTATCATAGCACTTTCTAGGGCTAGGTGTACCTCCAATTTTGGCAGATTTTTTTTATAGGCTAAAGGTGTGTTCCAACATCTTTAAACCATGGGATTCATCATTGAGCGCATAAACCTGCAGATTTTTGGAGGCATGCACGTAGGAAATACAAGAGTTTGTCATGTTTTTTGGACTCCCTTGTAATCCCTATGGGTACCCCTTTGACTATTATGTTAGATGCTAACAGGTGTCTTTAAAAACTCCTAATTGCCTCACATTAATTATCAACCAGGGTAAGTCCTTTTATCTCAAGCGTGTACACAATATGTGCAAGCTATTCATATAAAGAGTAACAGTAAAACCAATCCTTGAATATAGATGCAATCATAAATCTGAAGCTTTGAAGAAAGTAATTCATCTATGCATTATAATCCAAAACTGTGATTCATTCTTTAATTCAAATAATTCAATCAACCAAGAGCACTGAAGCATTAACTGAGCTCTTTCAGCTGGATCTAAACCATTGAACAGAAGGAAAGTAATAGAAATAACAATCTATACTTTAAATAATCAAAACCAATTCTTTTAACAAACAACTAATAAATTGGAAATGCGCACGCAGAGGAACAAATACAGAAATCTAAATCATCAAAAGCAATTCATTGTAAAGCAGAAAATCATAATATACTTGCAGTAAATGGAAAGGTATAGCACAAAGAATAGCAGCGAAATTCACCAGAGACCGGGCCCTTAGCTGCCAACGAACATTTCTTAGTTACTCCAGAACAATCGAATGAATAGCAACACAAACTATGTATTAATCATCGCAATCATTATAATACAAATCTGTCATTTAGAACTACATTTTGTTCATTACAAATGATGCGTAAATGAAAGATACATGACACAATACATGATACAGTCTGATTTACATTCTCCGCTTTCTCCTATGTCATCATATCATCTCCCCGTCTTCGTATTCTTCTCATTATTTTATAGCTAAAGAAAAGGCAAATGCAATCCCTCAATATCAGGGGATCTTGAGAGATTCGCAACAGATTACTATTTTGAACAGTTGATCGTTCTCTCTGATTCGTTTCCTGATTTGGCCGCGCCTTCTTTTCCCTTGGTTAGATCCTGTTGTTCCTTTTTAGGAACAACTATTTTTTTATCTGTTATTTTCATCATAAAAGAAATGGGAATTAGTTTGGACGGTTAAACCATATCAATACTATTTCATTCATTTTTTATCAAAATCCATTCATCATATTATTATATTATAGCACAAAAATGGATGAAGAAGAGGAAAAAGGACAGTATTTGAGAGTAAATACATACCTATTGCAAGGCTCAACAACTAGTAGCACATTAGAAAAAACCACGAACGAATTGCACTTCGATGTACCCTTAGGTATATTGGAAGCCCCCCTTAGGGTAACCTGAAACCTAACCTCAGATAAGTTGTCGACCATATTTCTTGTATAATACACTGAGAATAGCACTCAAAGATATTACTCACATGTACAATAGGGTATTCAGGTAGTACGACTAAGGGTACAATCAATCCTCCTTAGTTAGCGCTCTGAAAGATTAAGACGAAAACTACTATTAGACCCTTGCGTATATCATTATCTGTAGCACATGACACTCCTTTATGACCACAGTTCCTTTAGCTATCTAAATATCACCCCCTACCTTTGTTCCCAGATCAAATCCAACATTTGGGGTTTGACTACCTCTATACAGATTAGATCCAGCATTTGGGGTTATGTCATTCTCGTACATATTAGATTCAATAGTTGGGGTTTTAATAACACAAATTAGACTCTTTGTGCAGTAAGGGTTTTGGTCGCCATAGTGATCTAGATTAGATTTTCACAACACACTTTGCAGTGGTGAGACCCTAGGGTTAATGATACTACAATCCAACTTGATTTTCACAGGATATTTTGAAGTATCAAGCATTTTGGATTTCAACTACTGCAACATTGATCAGCTAGGAGTAAACATCCTTTTAGAGAAAAAAAAGTCTGGGGCCATCAAAGGACACTTGTAAGAGACCTAACCCATGAGATTCAGGACGACGAGATGATTTTAGTGGTACCATTCACCTGTAAGCCTCCAATTTTCATGTAGTCCCAAATTTTTCCCGCTGTGAATTCAAGAGACCCACATCACTAGACACTTTAGCTTTCCCTCTTTCCGACCATACTACACTCAAGTAAGCTCAAAATTTTATGATGGATAGTGTATGCACATTACAAGGTTTCAAGTTATGGTTGCAAAGAAGGCTGTGGAGAAAGTCGAATCCCTCAAGAAAAAATTTATTGACTTCCAGGCATCCATTAACAATAAAATCACAGAATTATTGGAATCACTGAGGACATCTCACGAATACATGAGGGAAGAAAAAAGTGTTGATGCACACATAGAAGGAGAATCCAACCATCACATTCATTTCCATGGAGGTCAACAATATTCGAGCCATCAAACACCCAAACTAGACATGTAAAAATTTGATGGCTCTAACCCGACAATATGGGTGGCACAAATGGAACAATATTTCCACCTTAATAATATTTGGGATGATGACACTAAAATACATGTGGGAGCTCTTTACATGGACCAAGAGTGATGGCAGTGGTGGGAGTGGCATCAAAATTTTTTTTGAGTGAGTCCAACTTGGAACATGTTCTCAAAAGCCATTTGTGACTGCTTTGATCAGAAATATCACTTTATGGGTTGTCTCACTAAGCTCAGGAAAATGGGTATAGTACTAGATGACATTGCGACCTTTGAAAAGTTGGACATTCGGATTGAAGGACTAGGGGATGCCTTTTACTTGGAATTTTTCATTAGTGGCCTAAAGGATTCCATACAAGCCCATGCCTGAATGTATCACCCAACTACTTGTTTGGAATCATGTAGCAATTCCTTAGAAGGAGAAGCCACTTTAAATGGCCAATCCAATCATCCAAATTTCATCGCACGGGCTTACCCCACCTCGGCTAAGGACCCCACCCAAACATTTAAGGTTCAAAAGGTTTCACCGACATAAATGGCCGAAAGAAGGAAAAAAAGACTCTGCTACTATTGTGATGAGAAATACTCCTTGGGACATAAATGAAAGGAACCAAAATTCTTTCAAATCGACGCTACTGAAAATAGCTCCATCGATGAAGCTCCATCCAATGAAATGCCTGAGGAGGAAGAGGGTGAACCCCTAACAACCTCAGAAACTGATACTAAAACTATGCCAGATGATCTGGTTATCTCACTCCATGCCCTGGATGATATTTCTTCTCCTTGGACTTTCAAAAACTGAGGCTTTCTTAGCCATTGGCTAGTAGTGATATTGATTGATAGTAACAACACACATAACTTTATCCATAAGAGAGTAGAAGAAGCCGTTCATTGTTTTTTCAGGGAGGTATCTAATTTCTAAGTCCATATCATTGAAGGGGGGACCATGAAATGTGAAGGACGCTTTGAAAATATTAAGCTTCAAATGGGGGATTATCACCTCAAAACCCACATGTTTTCCATTGAAATGGGTGGTTGTGACAATGTCCTCTGTATTGAATGGCTCTACAGACTGGGCCCTATCACAATGGACTTCCAGGAGTTATATATGAGCTTTAAGCAGAATGACCACACTCATACACTACATGGACTCCAGGTAGGTGCTCCTACTATCATCTGCTTGCATCAAATGGAGAAGCTTTTAGAAAATTTCCATCATGGGATAGTAACACAATTTAATTCCATTTGTGCCACTGAATCCACTCCTCCTCACATTCATCCCGATATGAAACATGTATTAGATCACCACCAGTGTGTCTTTGACAAAACTAAGGAGCTCCTACCCTCTAGGAGTGAACATGATCATATCATCCCTTTGCGCCCAGGTACCCAACCGCCAAATGTATGCCCCTATCGATATTTGTTTGCACAAAATAATTAAATTGTAAAAAATATCAAGGAAATCCTTGAAGTTGATGTTAATCATCCCAACACCAACCCTTATTCATCTCCAGTGGTCATGGTTATAAATAAAGACAATGAATGGCACATGTGTCTAGACTTTAGGGCCCTTAACAAGTTCACTATCAAAGAAAAATTTCCTATCCCAATAGCTGATGATCTGCTTGATGAACTTCATGGTGCCAAATTTTTTATCAAGTTCGACCTCTACTCAGGCTATCACCAAATATAGATGAAGGAAGTTGAAATTCCCAAGAGAGCCTTTTGAACTCATGAAGGCCATTATAAATTTTTGGTCATGCCATTTGGTCTTTGTAATTCGCCATCCACTTTCAGAGCCTCATGAACCACATTCTAAAACCATATCTCAGAAAATTTGTCCTGGTGTTTTTTTTATGACATTCTTATCTACAACATAACATGGGACACTCAAATTCATCTTGTTGAACATGTATTGCAACTACTCCAAGATCATAAACTATTTGTCAAATTATCTGTGTTCCTTTGGATAGGAAGAAGTAGAGTATATGGGACACATTATGGGCCATGAAGGAGTGAGGGTTGATCTGAAAAAGATTTAGGCAATGCAATATTGAAACCAACAAAAAACCTTGAAGAGTTTGAGGGTATTCTTGGGTCTCATGGGCTACTATCAATTTTTTTTTGCAATTATGGATGCATTTCCCGACCCCTCACTAATCTTCTCAAGAAAAAATCATTTCTATGGACTGACGTAGCTCAGCAGGCCTTCTTGGCTCTCAAACAGGCCATGTGATCCACACCAGTATTGGTCATACGAAAATTTTAAAATTATTTTGTGATTGAATGTGATGCTTTAAGTATGGGAATTGTCGCAATATTAATGCAGGAAGCGAGACTGTTGGCTTTCACTAGTCAACAACTCAGTGGAAATCATCTGGGTAAATATACATATGAGAAAGAAATGATGCCCATATTACATGCAATAGACACTTGGCGACCATACTTATTGGAGTTTTAGTTCCAAATCTACACTAACCATCATAGCCTAAAATATTTCCTCGAGCAACATCTATCGTCGCCGTAACAAAATAAATGGCTCGCAAAAAATTTGGGATATGATTATGAGATAATTTACAAGAAGAGGCGTGAAAATGTAGT